>CM053334.1:14868136-15468136 GCA_028583605.1 Dastarcus helophoroides
AACTGAAAATTGATTCTTTTTTTTGACTATGCGAAGTGAATAACTTGAAAATTTCAATTTTCAAAAAAGTCGACATTTTAAAACAGTGGAATTTTCTAAAAAGTCAGAACAACGAAAATCTTGCCGTTTTAAAAGAGTTACATTTTATAAAAGCCAAATTCATAAAAAGATCGAAATTTGTGAAGAAAAACTTTTGAAAAATGATCGAAATCTTCAAATTCAAAATGTTAAAAAAACGTGGAGTAAAAAGTTCTATCTTTAAAAGTTAAAATTACAAAAAAAAATCGAAATATTGAAATTGTTTTACTTTTCAAAAAATTTTGAAAAAAATTTTGAGACAACATTTTGAAAAAAGGTCGAAATTTTCGAAAAAACAAAGTCAAAAATGTTTTAAAAGAGTCAATATTTTAATCAAGTAGTATTTTCAAAAGATCAAATTTAAAAAAATGATCAAAATTTAAAAAAGTCTAAAACTTCAAAATAGACATAATGCTCTAAAATCGAAAAATTTAAAAAAAACGTAGAATTGTTGAAAGTCAAAACTAAGAAAAAAGTCGAAATTTTGAAAGAGTTAATGTTTCCGAAAAGGTCTTATTTATAAAAAAATTGAAATTTTCAGATATAATTTGAAAAAATTATCGTAAGAAAAAATTAAAATGTTTAAAAAAGTCGAAATATTAAGAAAGTAAAATTTTTGAAAAAGATAAATTTACCAAAAGGTCGAAATTTTAAGAAAAGGTCGACATTTTCAAAATAAAAGCGAAATTAAAAAAGAAGCAGATTTTTTTAAAACTAAGAAAAGTGGAAATGATTCCAAAAAAGTCTTATTTATAAAAAGGTCAAAATTTTCAGATACAATTTTGAAAAATTATTGAAAAAAAAATTTTTAAATGTTTAAAAAAGTCAAAATTTTAAGAAAGTAAAATTTTTTAAAAGATAAATTTACCAAAAGGTCGAAATTTTGAGAAAAGTTCGACATTTCCAAAATAAAAGCGAAATATTCAAAAGACGCGAAATTTAAAAAAAGCAGAATTTTTTCAAAACTACGAAAACGTCGAAATATTCAAAAATTCGAACTTTTGGGAAACATTGGAAATTTTGGGAAAAATTAGAAATTTTAGGAAAAACTAAAAATTTTGAAAGAAATTCAAAATGTTGGGGAAATTCGAACTTGTTGAAGTAAAATTTGAAATTTTGGGAGCAATAGAAATTTTGGCATAGAAACGAAATTTTGGGGAAAATTCGAATTTGTGGGAAAAATTCGAAATTTTGGGGAAAAATCGAAATTTCGGAAGAAATTCGAAATTTTGGGAACAATTCGAAATTTTGGTAAGAATCGAAATTTCGGAAAAAATTCGAACTTGTGGGAAAATTTCGAATTCTCTGGAAAAATTCGAAATTTTGGGAGAAATTCGAAATTTTAGGAAAAATTCGAAATTTTAGGAAAAATTTGAAATTTTAGGAAAAATTTGAAATTTTAGGAAAAATTCGAACTTGTGGAATAAATTTAAAGATTTTGGAGAAAAATTTGAAATTTTGGGACAAAATTTTAATTTTTGGAAAAAATTCAAAATTTTCGTAAGAATCGAAATTTTGGAAAAAAATAGAATTTAGGGAAAATCGAAATTTTGGGAGAAATTCGAAATTTTGGAAAAAAATCGAACTGGTGGAAAAAATTCGAATTCTTGGGAAAAATTCGAAATTTTGGGAAAAATTCGAAATTTTAGGAGAAATTCGAAATTTTATTAGAAATTTGAAATTTTAGGAAAAATTCGAACTTGTGGAATAAATTTAAAGATTTTGGAAAAAAATTCGAAATTTTGGGACAAAATTTTAATTTTTGGAAAAAATTTAAAATTTTGGTAAAGAATCGAAATTTTGGAAAAAATTCGAACCTGTGGGAAAAATTCGAACTTTTGGGAAAAATTAAAAATTTTGGGAAAAAGTGGAAATTTCAGGAAAAATCGAAATTTTGGAAGAAATTCGAAATTTTGGAAAAATTTGAACTTGTGGGAAAAATTCGCATTCTTGGAAATAATTCGAAATTTTGGGAGAAATTCGAAATTTTAGGAAAAATTCGAACTTGTGGAACAAATTTATGAATTTTGGAAAAAAAATCGAAATTTTGGGACAATTCGAACTTGTGGAAAAAATTCGAATTCTTGGGAAAAATTCGAAATTTTGGAAGAAATTCGAAATTTTAGAAGAAATTCAAAATTTTAGGAAAAATTCAAATTTGTGGAACTTTTAAATATTTTGGACAATATTCGACAATTAAAAAAAATTCGAACTTTTGGCAAAAATTTAAAATTTTGAAAAAAAAATCGAAATTTTAGGGAAAATCGAAATTTTGGGTAAAATTCGAAATTTTGGAAAAATTCGAACTTGTGGGAAAAATTCGAAATCTTGGGAAAACTCACCATTTTGGAGAAAAATTGTAATTTTGTTAAAAAATCGAAATTTTAGGAAAAATTCGATATTTAAAAACAATTCGAACCTGTGGGAAAAATTCGAACTTGTGGGAAAATTTCAAATCTTGGGAAAAATTCGACATTTTGAGAGAAATTCAAAATTTGGGAGAAAAACTGAACTTGAGGGAAAAATTTGAAATTTTGGGAAAAAATTCAAAATTTTGGAAAAAAATCGAATTTTTGGGAAATTTTGGGAATAATTCGACATTTTGGGTAAAATTCGACATTTGAAAAAAATTGAAGTTGTAGAGAAAATTCGAAAGTTGTTATACAAGCTTGTCCCCTGAAATCAAGAAAGTTTAAAAAATTCACAACAGTAACTCTTAACGCTTTTCGGTAACCAAGTTATCATCTTCAGAGAGATCAAATTAAAATTTTGGAAAAAGTCGAAATTCTGAAAAACAATTCGCAATGTTGAGAACAATTCGGACTTGAGGTCAAAATGTGCAAAAAACGTGAAATTTCAAAAAAAGTTGGCTAACGCTATTGTTACGTGAAATTGCCACGTTTGATGGTGCCTTTTGTGGGACATGGAACTAGAAAGTTCGACTCGAGCGATTTACGATCTCCGCTCGTACGTTCCAAAGGTCTTCGTAAAGGTCCACCGACCTAACGAAGGGTAAAATTTGACATTTTCCTCGTCGAAATTTGTTTTATCCGCAAGGCTAAAAACCCAACAAAGAAAGTCCGCCAGATAGAACAGAACACCGTATTCTAATTGCCGCTAGCCCGCATAAGCATACCGCACGCAAATGTGACCAAGTTCACATGGCGTACGTGCGGACAAAATCGCCGGAACCGCTTCCTCCGGTGCGGGGGTGGACCGTCGCGAGTGGAACAGAGAAGGCGAGTATATTGACGTAATAGCGGAACTCGGCGGAAGGGGCCGACACCGAGGTCGACCCTTTCCGTACGCCAGAATCACCTACACTTCGCACACCAAGTCGAGCTTTGGGTTCAGTCGGCGTTTTCTCTTTGTGTTGGGAGGAGGTCGAAGGTAGATGGCGTGTTGTCTTTCCGTTGTGTGCTTTGTGCTTTACGATCACGATTTTCATTATTTTTTTGCTTGTTTTTTCGATGTGCTGCTGTAACTCGGCGATGTGTGGATTATGCTTAGTTTCTTTTTGTACTTTTGCCGAATCGGCGTAAGTTTCATTTTCATCTTTGTATATTTTGTTAAGTTAGTCGCTTTCGATAGTTTCGCGAAGACGTACAAGTGGCTGAATGATTTCGAATCAGCTTTAATTGTAACTTGATCAGCTTCCTAATAATATTGAGCGGGTTTCCTTCTGGTGTGACGGTGAAAAATACGATAAAGAAAGAAAAACTACGTTTTCAGTTTGAGTCATTTGTTGCGTTTCAACAACTACTCCCGAAAACACTCGACGGTGAATTCACAATTTATTTCGATTTTGTTCAAATTTTTAATTGAATTTATTATTTTTTTAATATTTCTTTTGATATTATATGCCATTGGTACGTCTCTATGTCAAGTCATAATTCAAAATTTCGATTTTAAAGCCAAAATTATATATATAATAATTAGATATGAACTTTTTTTGAAAAATGGTCCAAATTTTGAAAAAGTAATCTCATATTTTGGATTAAGTTGTAATTCCGGAACAAATAAAATCGTTGGAATTTTCAAAAAGGTCGAACTTCTCAAAAAAAGTCAAAATTTTTAAAACAGGCATCTTTTTAAAAATATCGAAATTTTTACAAAATTCAAGAAAAGTCAGGTTTGAAAATAAGTTGAAATTTCGAGGAAAAGTCGATATGCTTCTGAGTTTTTAAAATGTTAAAACGTCGAGAAAGTCAAAAATCTGAAAAAATTTCGAAATTTTGTATAAAATTATTAAAATATTCCAAACGTATATTTTAAAAAAATGTTAAATTTCATAAAAAAAAAGTCTGAATGTAGGAAAAGTAAAAATTTAGGAAAAGTCGCAACTTTCAAGAATCAAAATTTTGAACGAAGCTGAAATTGTGAAAAATTCATTCTCAAAATAAGTAAAAATTTTGAGAAAACGCCGAAAATTTGAAAGTTTTTTATTTTAATTTTTATTTTAAAATAAAATTTTCAAAAAATTGAAATTCTAGAAAGTCGTTTTCAAAAAATTTCTAAATTTTCAAAAAAGTCAAACTTCAAGAAAAAGTCGAGATCTTGATAAAGTAGAAAGGAGTTCAAATTTTTAAAAAGTGTGAAAGTGTAAAACGGAAACGGAATTTTTGAAAAAATTCCCTTTTTCCAAAAATTGGTCATTTTGAAAGTACAATTTAAAAAAAAGGTCAAAATTACAGAAACAAGTGTAAATTTTCCAAGTCGAAATTTTGAAAAATAATCGGAATTTAAAAAAGAATCGAAATTTTTTAAAATTACCACATTTTTTAAAAAAGTCAAAAATGTCAAAATTTTGGAAAAAGGCGAGGTTTTTTGATTCAAAATTTAAAAAAGTCGAAATTTCCAAAAAAGTCAAATATTTCTAAAGTTAACTTTTCAAACGTCAACATTTTTTGAAAAGTCAAAATTAAAAAATCTTTTGAAATTTCGTAAAATCCCAGTTTGTGTAAACAATTCGTGAAAAAGTCAAACTTTTGATTAAACTCGTTATTTTGAGGATTAAAATCGAAAATTCAGCATTAACTACGAATTTTGAGTTATAGATTTATGGAATTTTTTGCACCATTTTTCGAAATTTGATCTTTACTTCGACATTTTCAGAAGAAAAAAAAGTAAATTTCGTGTTTAAAAAGTCGAAATTGTTGGGAAAAAGGTTTAAATTGGAAATTTTTTACATAGAAATCCGTCCACAAATAATGATAAATTCTATAACTGCGTGAATATCCGGTCTCTGAAAATGCAATAAGCTCGAAAGTTACAAAAAAAGTAAATTTTCAATAATCTAATATTCGAAATATATTTTGAAAAATAACCAAAATTTCGAATATTCGGAATTTTGAAAAGTCGAAATTTGCAGAAAGACAATTTCTAAAAAAAGAGGATTTTTCAAAAATGTCAAAACTTTGGGAAAAGACTTAATTTTTAAAAGTCGAGATTTAAAAAAAATTGAAATTTTTAAAAAGTCAAAATTTTTAAAACGTCAAAATTTTCAAAACGTCATAAATTTCAAAACATCAAAAATTTTTAAACGTTATAAATTTCAAAACGTCAAAATTTTCAAACGTCAAAATATTTAAACGTCAAAATTTTTAAAAAAGCTAAATTAAAAATAAAATCTTTCGGAATGTAATTTCGAAATTCGTGAAAAAGTCGAAATTTTGATTCGGTATTCGGTAAATTCGGTATTTTGAGGATTAAAATAGAAAATTTAACATTAACTACGAATTTTGAGTTTTAAAGATTTATGGAAATTTTCGACCATTTTTCGAAATTTGATCTTTACTTCGACATTTTCAGAAGAGAAAAAAGTAAATTTTGTGTTTAAAAAGTCCAAATTTTTGGAAAAAAGATTTAAATTGGAAATTTTTTACATAGATATCCGGTCTCTGAAAATGCAATAAGCTCGAAAGTTACAAAAAAAAGTAAATTTTCAATAATCTAAATTTCGAAATATATTTTGAAAAGTAACTAAAATTTCGAACAATATTCGAAACTTTGAAAAGTAGAAATTGCAAAAAATAAACGATTTCTAAAAAAATTAAGATTTTTCAAAAAGACAAAACTTTGCAAAAAGACGTAATTCTTTAAAGTCGAAATATAAAAAAAATTAGAATTTTTGAAAAAGTTAAAATTTTCAAAACGTCAAAATTTTTAACACGTCAAATTTGAAAACGTCAAAATTTTCAAAATGTCATACATTTCAAAACGTCAAAAATTTCAAAACGTCAGATTTCAAAACGTCAAAATTTTTAGAACGTTATAAGTTTCAAAACAGACATTTTTAAAAAAGCTCGAATTAAAAAAAATCTTCCGGAATGTAATTTCCAAATTTCGTAAAATCGAAATATATTTTGAAAAATAACCAAAATTTCGAACAATATTCGGAATTTTGAAAAATTCAAATTTGCAAAAAATAGACCATTTCTAAAAAAAGTATAATTTTTTAAAAATGTCAACGGCAAAAAGACCTAATTTTTTAAAGTCGAAATAAAAAAAACATGAAATGTTTAAAAAATTCAAAATTTTTAAAACGTCATAAATTTCAAAACGTCAAAATTTTCAAAACGTCATGAATTTCAAAATTTTCAAAACGTCATAAATTTTAAAGCATCAAAATTTTCAAAACGTCATAAATTTCAAAACGTCATAAATTTCAAAACGTCATAAGTTTCAAAATGTCAAAATTTTCGAAACGTCATAAATTTCAAAACATCAAAATTTTCAGAACGTCATAAATTTGAAAACGTCATAAATTTGGAAACGTCATAAATGTCAAAACGTCAAAATTTTGAAAACGTCATAAATTTCAAAACGTCAAAATTTTCAAAACGTCATAAGTTTAAAAATGTCGGAATATTCAAAACTTCATAAATTTGAAAACGTCATAAATTTCAAAACGTCAAAATTTTCAAAACATCATAAATTTGAAAACGTCAAAATTTTTAAAATGTCATAAATTTCAAAACGTCAAAATTTTCAAACCGTCATAAATTTAAAAACGTCATAAATTTCAAAACGTCATAGGTTTCAAAATGTCAAAATTTTCAAAACGTCATAAATTACAAAACGTCAAAATTTTCAAAACGTCATAAATTTCAAAACGTCACAAATTTCAAAACGTCACAAATTTCAAAACGTCAAATTTTTTAAAGGTCAAAATATTTAAACGTCAACATTTTTAAAAAAAGCCAAAATTAAAAAAAAAAACCTTTCGGAATGTAATTTCGAAATTTTGCAAAATCCTATTTTGTGTAAAAAATTTGTGAAAACGTCGAAATTTTAGTTAAATTCGGAATTTCCGGATTAAAATTGAAAATTCGACATTAACTACGAATTTTGAGTTTCGAAGATTTGAAGATTATGGGGTTGGACTTTTCCGCTCTATTTTTTGAAATTTCGATCTTCATTTCGACATTTTCAGATGAGAAAAGTGTCAATTACATGTTTAAAAATTGAAATTGTTGGAAAAACAGTAAGAGTCTTATCATGAAGAAAAAAGTGAAAATTGGAAATTTGTTTGCATAAAAATCCGTCTACAAATAATTGTATATTCTGTTACTGCGTGAATATCCGGTCTCTGAAAATGCAGCAAATATATTGTCAGGTTTTTCTTTTAGAGAATTGGACATTTCTTCTATTGTTTATGTTTAAGGGTAGAGTTAGGTTGTTTTTGTGATAAGGAATATCAAAATGCGTAATTACGTTTAGTTTTAATGAGAATTAGTTCGCTCGAATGCAAAGAATGACCAAGTAAAAATCAGATATGTTGAAAAAATTTGTTTCAAATGCAACGAGTACCTGATTGAAGTTGATGTAATTTTTCAAACGGCCCTCGTACATTTTTTCGAACGAAGAACTCCCTCACTTTGCAAAATTAATTTCTTGGGCGAATTAACTTTGCAAAATTAATTTCTAGAGCGGATTAACTTCTACAAAAACTTTTCTCTATTTATTCCAAAATCTACAATATGGCGCCCTAATGTCAAATCGAGAGAGGACTATCGATTTTTTCAGAAATTTATCGCTTACCTAGCGGGGTGAAATTTCAGATAAAATTCATCTGCTCTTTAGAGACGACTTTTCTAATCGTAGCATCGGTGCTATTTGCTTTGAAAGCGGTTGAGTCATTTTTCCCATCTTAATTACGTTCCACGTTATGCAATATGGAAAATTTTCTATTGTCCATTGAATAGGATGCTCGTTGCATTTTTTTTACGCAATTATAAATCCAAAGGAATTGTTTAATACAATAAAAATAGCGCTGTAAAACAATAAGGCGATACACACGTACGTTAAATTACTTCGTAAACTATCAAGTAGGCATTGAGATTGACAAATTAGGTTCCCATACCCAACGTAACGCGCGTCCATCAAGGTGAAGATTTTTCAGTACGAATGCAGGATGGTGTATCGCGCGCGCGCCTGAAGCAGAAAAATGTTGACGTTTCCTAGCGAACTGTATTCGGATTTTTTGTGTTGACGAGCAAAGAGGATCGAATTCGACTTCGATAATCCTTATCGAAGTCCTTAATTCCTTAATCGAATAATAAGTATAACGAAGGATCGTTAGAGAAACAACTCTTTATATATGAAGAGTCAACAAAAAAAATCAAATATCTGATGTGTCTGGAAGATGACTAGTCGAGGCGGACGTACAGCGTGGTATCGTTGCATTTTAAGAGACCGGATATTCACGTGGTTACCGAATTTATTTGTGGACGGATTTATATACAAAAAATAACAGGGATATTTTTCGATTTCAGAATTAAAATTTCGGTTCACGGTTGTTGACACCTCGCGTAGTAGTTTCGGTTGTCAAACTTTCGATATTAATCAGTAGCGGAGAAGGGAAATTATACTGCGAAATTCGTATTAAACATTTATATAATTCCGGTTCTCTGCTATTTTTTTTTCTCTAAATATATAAAGATTGCGTAACGAGCGTGCCAACGAAAGGCGCAAACACGTTTATAAAGCGTTTCACGTCAATTACGATGATGGCGCCCTCTTTATTTTTTTTCTCTCGTTTCGTTCCCCTTGTCCGAGTTAACAAAGTGTAAATACGTGTCCCGTCCGATATGTATATGTCTGTAGTTATGTTTCGATGATTTGATTATTTGCACAATATCTGCTAGTGAAGCGTTGACATTTAAATACCGCGCCAGTGTTTACCGTCCCGGGCACAATGGGGGAGAGAAAAACAAGATTTAATGTCTCAGGTTGACGCTAATGCGACAGCTTTCGAGAAAAATCGAAACGGGATTGGCCCAATCGGATCGAGTTGAACGGGTGCAGATTTAATAACGCTCTTGACGGTCCCAACAACGGTTTAATAATGAGGGACGTTGACAACGCGACAACTGGAAAAGTTGACGCTCTGGGGCTACCACAATTAGCACAGTCGATACATTTCGTAGTTTAGTGAATCTGTTAGGATTTTCGTTTTTATATTTTACTAAATCAGGGGTGCCCAACTCGAATGATTTTGCGGGCCACTTGGTCGACAAGAAATATTTAATCAGAGTAATACGAAAAATAGAAACTTTTAAAAGTGTGATGAATCTCGCGGGCCACAAAAATGCTCTCCAAGAGCCACCGGTTTGGTCACCCCTGGTTTAGATATTAATCGCGATTTCGCCCATCTGCGGAATTGTATGACCCTTTGAACTCGACCGCAAAACTGTCCAAAATTAAAGAGAGTATTAGACGGATTAATTTGTGTTGTTTGACAGATTTAATTCATCTCTGATTTTAATTAAGATCCTGACATAATAGAATGAGATAGTGTCGATTAAATATACTGTTTTATGCATAAAATTAATTAGCTAACAATCCATAAAATTAGCTAACTTAATCGAATATGCACGGTTATAAAGAGTTCGTGCAGATTGCAAAATGATGTTTTGTTCAAATTCGTTGACATGAGACCTATCTCACAGCGAGTCTCCAGTTACATTCTGGGTAACGAAATTGTACCCTATCGCGTTAGGTAGCGCCACTAGAACTACGTCTAACGCTACGGTAATGTGATTTATCGTCAGAAGATGCTACCGCCGCTGTCAGATTATTTACTTACACGAAAAAAAAAACAGACAGGTTATTTACTATTTCTTACATATAAAATTAGTTTGGGGGAGTTTGGAATTGTTTTCCGGTATAAAACCTACCCTATTAGCTGCCCCACGTCCGAGGTATGTCTGTGCCAGTTTTCGCGAAAATCGCTCCGGTTATTGAAACTTGAAAGTCATAGAAACACACGGGACACATTTTCACCTTTAATATTAGTTGGGATTCGGCGGGCCAGCGTTAAAATGCTATTGCTGGCTTATTTGGTACGTTACGCATACTAGAATAGTCGATATCTCGAGCTCTCGACGAAACCTCTCACCTAATTACTTGTAATTTGTCGATAGACGTCTCAAACCTATAGGTAATTTCTGCGACTGTAAAGTACACGTTTAATAAAAAACTCTTAACTGCGCAGTCCGATGCGATATATTGGGTTAAATTCGTAAAATATGGAATATTTTTGGCGCCATAACATTCAACAACAAAACATTCAACAATATAACATTTAAAATGGTTGGATGACAATGGTTTCTGATTTTGGACGGACGCGAAGTCGAAAAATGGTATTAAACCCCAACGCTACGCTCGGCACAGTTTCGCTTTATAGTTTAATATCAGGACAAACAATCCGTTTGTTTATATTTACTTTGTACTTATCTTTTTTTTATTGTTACAGCGTGTGTTTTGTTAATAACGCGACTAGTTACACACACAATTTCGTCTTGATTTTTCAATAAATTAACATGCCCGTTTACATACCGAGTGTGAACAAAATTAAAAACGTTTCGAATCCTTAAACTTATTCGTTTCGAATTCTTTAACTTATTCGTATTTAGGTATGGTACTTAAGAAAAAAAAATGAGAACGTATTTGTGTGCAAAAAAAATCTCAATCTCTTGAGACAACTGCAGCAAACGTTTTCCTAAGCATTGCTATAGTTCAGTGTTTCCCAAACTTTCGCTGTGGACACCTTTCATAATTTGCAAAAATTTCATTTTCTAGTGGACGGATTTTTATGCAGAAATTTCATTTCGGTGCAAAGATGGTGGACGGATTATTATGCAGAAATTTGAGTTAGTCGTGAACGGATTGTGGGCAAAAATTGGAGTTAGTAGTGGTCTGATCATTATGCAGAAAATGCAGTTAATTGTGGACTATTAAATTTTCCAACTTTTTCCTCCAAATTTCGAAAATTTCTCGTGTTACAAAATTTCGACTTTTTTTAATCTTCGAGGCTGCAAAATTTCCATGTTTTTCATAATTCCCCCTTTTTGCATAATTTTGATTTTTTGTTTAGAATTTTGACGCGTTTTGGAAATTTCTGTCTATTTTAAAAGTTCTACTTTTTTCCAAATTTTAACTTATTTTGAAAATGTTCAGATTTTACAAAGATTCGGCTTTATTTCATAATTTTGATTTTTTCTCGAAATTTTGAAAATTTCGAGTTTTTCAAAATTTTAACTTATTTTTACAAGTTTACATATTTTTGAACAATTTAAGTTTTTTTCGAAATTTTCACTTTTATAAATTTTGAAAAAGTAAACAGTAAAATGTTACGGATTTCTATGTAGAAATGTCAATTCGGTGCAAAAAAGGGTGGACGAATTATTATGCAGAAATTTGAGTTAGTCGTGGTCGGATTTGTGACTAGAAATTGGAGTTGTAATGGTCGGATTATTATGCAGAAACTGCAGTTAATTTTGGACGGATTTTTATGCAAAAATCGATTAAATTTTCCAATTTTTTCTCCAAATTTCGCGTATCAAAATTTCGACTTTTTCTAGAAGTTTTTACTTTTTTTTTGGAAAATTCGATATTTTTTTAATTTTAACTTTTGAAATTTTGTGTGTAAATTTTGAACGATTCGATTTTGGAACTTTCGACCTTTTTTTCAAAATTTGTACTTAAAAAGATTTTTGATTTTTTTTCGAAACGTTAACTTTCTAAAAAAAAAAATTTCGAGGTTTTGAGGGTTTTGAAATTTCAAAATTTCCGGATCATAGTTTTATTTTTTCAAAATATTGATTTTTTCTTGAAATGTTGACTTTTGCGTAAATTTTGTCTTTTGCGTAAATTTTGAAAAATTCGATTTTAATGAAATTTCGATGTAATCTAAAACGTTTTCACTTTCAGTTCGACGTTTTTACTTTGAAATTGTACGAAAAAAGTTAAAAGGTTGCGAAAACATCACGGAATCCGATTTTTAAATTTAAGAGTAAAAACCCGAAATTTTTAAAAAAAGGATTGATTTTGGAGATAAAATTCAGCACAAAATTCAATTTTGGAAAATGGAAATAAATCGAAATTTATTATAAAATTTTTTTGGATATTTATCTGCGAAAATCGATTCAGTAATTGATGTTTGCAATTGTAGAAGATTAAAAATAAATGTGTTATTGTTGCTGTCATTTTAAGTTTGTCTTTTGTTTCAGTTAGACGCACTCAAATCTTCTCTGTCTAATGGTGAGTTTTCCTATTTATTTAGTTATACTGTTGGAACAAGTTATTGAATATTTTACTAGTTACTTGTTGTAAACAATAAAAAAATTTGTTAGTACTAGTTATTCTGATAGATTCACAAAACTCAAGACGTTTATAATCGTCGGAAAACATCCCTCGAGTATTTTATAGCAATTTCTCTCCAAAATATTCCGCACTGTTCACGATTTGATATCATTTTCTTCCACAATTCGCTATCGGCTGATTTTCGCAATTCGCCCAACGATTTCTTCTGGGCACTCGGAAGCCAAATATTATGGGCTCCCGAAAGCAAAATATGGTTTCATTTGACGTGCATATTTAAACATTGTTTTATTTCTGCAGGCGCGAATGCAATGCAGAGATGTAGAACAGTTATGCCGCAGCTGTGCAATGTCTAGCGATGCTTTGCACATTTCGAAGTCGATGGAAATAATTATGTAGCACCTCTCTTTATCTGTAAACTGAAACGGGCGTTGCACGTGTTTTGGACTAATTTTTTTTAAATATACTCAGTCGATCGCGTTTAACTAGAAACTGGGAGAACAATATAACGTTAAAATTTCTTTTTCTTACGTTTTCCCAGTTATTACGTTATAACCAACAACCATATGGCACCCACATGTGCATTCCGATTCGTATCTTAATAAAATAATTAACAACGCCCATGCTATACACATAAATTACCCGTTTACGGGCCCCGAGTTGCGAAGAAAATCCATCAAGAATTACACAACGACTCGTAAAAAAATCCTCCCCCGAAAAAGGTAATGCGGTGGTAATGAATCGCCCTCGTCGTCACGTCCAAGCGAGACTTGGGAAACGCCGCAAGAAAACGAAACCTTGCGAACGTTCGAGGACCTTGCGAGCCAGCGCCACCACGATTTATGTAATAAACTGACGCCCACGACGTAATTCAACTCATAAGCGAAATGTGACATCATGCGGTCCTTTTAATTTTTCCATCGGTTGACCCCGAACCGCGACATATCCGTCACTTTGTGCCACAACAAAAGCGCCATCTTGCTATTTTTAGCTATTTGGACGATTTGTCCCTTTGTCATGCAAAAAAAAAACGTGACGCCACCTTAACAAGAATCGGCGATCGCATCATCCGTTTGTAACGTCCAACGGCGCGCATCGATTTAAATAGAAACAGAAGAAAGCGCTGGTTTCGTAAGAGGTCAGACGCCCTCGCAAAGGAACAAGCAATCCATGACTTCTTTTTCTTTGTTTCGAGGCACACTGCGCATCGCTGCCTTAAATATGTCAGATGTTTCTGGTACGCGAGCCGATCGCTCGTAAAACTACTCTAGATTTCTATAAAAAGAGCTGTTTTCTTTCGACGCTTTTGTTCGTTCGGATGATGCGAACGCGATGAAGAAAGAGCAGCGAGAGGAAAAAAAAAAGAGCGACGAGAGTCAGTGGGTCAAATCTTTCTTTGTGTTGCGGAGTTCACCTGCAAGCATTAACCTTTCGTGCTCTATGGTGAATGCTGAACGGGCTCGGGTTCTTCCTTTGAAGCGAGCGCGTCAGATAAGGTAAATGACGCTGGAAGTTACTACAGTTTTTTGCCCAAAAATTAGCCACTTTTTAACCCGGTTTGGCGGTTGTCGCATTTTACAGCTATGTAGATGAGTTTTTTTTTATTTCATTGGCAATTCAGTGAATGATGAAATAAGAAAAAATAATGAACCATCAACTTGTACTCGTTTAGTTTTTTTATGGTTATGTGTTTTCTAAACATCTAAACTCTAAACTTTGTAATTCAACTCAAAGAATTTTCTGTTATTTGAAATTATATTTAATTCTGTCAATTTTGTTTTCTGTCGTTCTGTATTCAAATAATTGAGAAATAAAAATTATCGATATATCTTTATTGCGAAGACTGTTTTTTTTCCCTAAAAATCCTATTTTTCACATAAAAATCCGCCTACAAAATTATAATAAATTTTTTAAATTAATTTGTTGACGAATTTTTATGTAAAAAATTAGGATTTCTTTTATAAAAAAATCATCAGAGAGCTTTTAGAAAATCTTAATTTGTGGACGGATTTTTATGTGAAAAAATTACGATTTTTATTAAAAAAGATCGTCAGCGTGACAATTTACTTTAAAGAATCATACATTAGTTTCGATTTGTGGAGGGTTTTTATGTAAAAAAATTTATTTTTTTATAAAAAAATATAAATGAAGAAAAAAGAGAAAAAATCTCTTTTGGAAAATCTAACTTTCATTGTTGACTTTGTCGCGAATTTCTAAGCCAAATATTGACTCAGGAGTTGATGGAAATTTTATACCAGAAAACCAGGACACCCAGTCCATTCAAACTATCACCTTCTATTTTTACTAGCGACTTCCGATTCCTAAAAAACACAAAAAAAAAATTTGTACTCTGTCTGGGCCCCCATAAGTACTCGTTTCGATGATGCTTGACCCCTGAGCATTCATTTGCTGCATTCTCCCTCTTAACGGCTTTGGATCGGAGCCGATATTTGGGTAACTTGATGACGAAATTTCTCGCTGATGCTGTTTTTTGAGTTTTTATTGTTTTTGCATAAAAATCCGCCCACAAACCGTTAGAAATTTCTTTGCGAAACTTTTGGACGGATTTCTATGTAAAAAAATTAAAATCTTTATACGAAATGAAAAAAAAAACAGGAAGAAGAAGGGGAAGAGGAAAAGGAAGAGGAAGGGGAAAAGGAAGTGGGAGGGGAAAAGGAAGCGGAAAAGGATGAAGAAGAGGAAGAGGAACATAAAAATAAAGAAAAAAAGGATGAAGAAAAGGAGGAAGAGGAAAATAAAGAGGAAGAGGATGAAGCAAACGGGAAAGAGGAAGAAGAGAAAGGAGGAAGAGGAGGAAGAACAAAAAAGAGGAAAAAGAACATAGAAATAAACAAAAAAAAGGAGGAAGAGGAAAATAAAGAGGAAGAGGATGAAGCAAACGGGAAAAAGGAAGAAGAAAAGAAAGAAAAAAAAGAGGAAGAGGAAGAGAAAGAAAAGGAGGAAGAAGAGAAAAATAGGAAGAGGAGAAAGAAGAAAAGAAAGAAGGGAAAGAAGAGAAAGAAAAGATAAAGAAGAAAAAGAAGAGGAGGAAGAAGAAGAGGAACAGAAAAATGAAGAAAAGGAGGAAGAGGAAAATAAAGAGGAAGGGGATAAAGAAAAGGGGGAGGGGAAGAAGAAGAAGAAAAAGAGAAAGAAGAAGAGGAAGGGGGAAGAGGAGAAAGGGGGAAGAGGAGGAAGAAGAAGAAAATGGAAGAGGAACATAAAAATAAAGAAAAAAAGGATAAAGAAAAGGAGGAAGCGAAAAATTAAGAGGAAGAGGATGAAGCAAACGGGAAAGAGGAAGAAGAAAAGAAAGAAAAGGAGAAAGAAGAAGAGGAAGAAAAAGAAAAGGAGGAAGAAGAGAAAAGGCGGAAGAAGAAGAGGAAAAGAAAGAAGAATAGGAAGAAGAGAAAGAAGAAAAAAGAAGAGACAGAAGAAGAGAAAGAAGAAGAGGAAGAAAAAGAAAAGGAGGAAGAAGAGAAAAAGGGGAAGAAGAAGAGGAAAAGAAAAAAAATAGGAAGAAAAGAAAGAAGAAGAGGAAGAAGAAGAGGGACAGAAAACTATAGAAAAAAAGGATGAAGAAAAGGAGGAAGAGGAAAATAAAGAGCAAGAGGATAAAGAAAAGGGGGGAGGGGAAGAAGAAGAAGAAGAAGAAGAAGAAAAAGAGGAAGAAGAGAGAGGAGGAAAAAGAGGAAGAGGAAAACAAAGAGGCACAGAAAGATGAAAAAGAGGAAAAGGAAGAGGAGGAAGATCAAGATATGGAACAGGAGGGAGAAGAAGAGGAGGAAGGGGAAGAGAAAGAGAAAAGTGAGTTGAAGAGGAATAAGAAAAGAAAAGAAAAAGGAAGAGGAAGAAAAAGAAAAAGAGAAAAAAGGAGTAGAGGAATGGAATGGGAAGAGAAAGAGGGAAAGGAACAAGATTGGGAAAAAGAAGATCGGTAAGAGGAAGGAGAAGTGAAAAAGAAGAAAGAAGGAGACGCGGAAAAAGAAGAAAGAAGGAGATGCGGAAAAAGAAGAATGAAATTGAGAAGGAGAAAGAGAGAAAAAGAAAAAGAAAAGGAGAAAGAAGAGAAAGAGGCAGATCAAAAGAAAAAAAAGTAGAAGGAGAAAACGGATTTTTATGCAATTATAATTAGCTGTAGACGGATTTTTTTTCAAAAACTTCTTTTTCGTTAGACGGATTTGTATTCAAAATATTTTAATACAAAGTGGCACTTACTCGTAGACGATTTACTTAAAAATTGTACTAACAGTGGACGGATTTTTATGCAAACACTACATTAAACTATGGAAGGATTTCGATTCAAAAAGTACTATACACAAATTTAATACAAAATTCGTGGACTGCTTATTCAAAAATTATATTTAGGAGTGGATGATGGACAGATTTTTATGCAATTATAATTAGCTGTGAACGGATTTTTATGCAAAAACTTCTTTTTCATTAGACGAATTTGTATTCAAATATTTTAATACAAAGTGGCACTTACTCGTGGTCGATTTTCTGAGAGAGAGAGAGAGAGAGAGAGAGAGAGAGAGAGAGAGAGAGAGAGAGAGAGAGAGAGAGAGAGACAGTTGGTTAAAATAAAAAAAAATGAACATTTTTAAAAAAGGGCAGCTTTTCAAAAAAAAAAAACAAATATTAAAAAAGTCGAATTTCAGCTACCAAAAATCGAGATCTTCGATCGTCGTCTGTTCCTCTGTAATTTTTTTTTTTGCATAAAATCCTCCGCAATAAGTATAGAGTAGATGAGTTTTTGTGCAAAAGTTGAATTTATGCGTGAACAGTTTTTATGTTACGGATGGATTCTTATGAAAAAATTGCAATAGTTCGGTCGGATTATTATGCAGAAATTGGAGTGAGTGTAAACGGAGTTTTATGCAAAAATTGGTTTGAATTTTGGGGAGATGGTTCATACAAAAATGGATTCGTGTGGACGAATTTTTATGAAAAAACTGGTTTTCAACGGATTTTTATGCAATTTTTTATGGATTTTTATTAAAAAATTACATAAAAATCCGTTCACGTCCAATTGCAATTTTAAAAAATGAATTAATGTGTAGACAATATTATACGCAAAATTGCAATCACGAATGGATATTTTTATATAGAAATGTGTGGACGGGTTTTATGCAAAAATTGCATTTACTTCTGGATGCAATTAATGTATTATAAACCACAATAAAGTGTGAACAAACTTTTGTATAAAAAATGCAATGGCGTGTTTTAGTTCATGCAAAAGTGTAGATGATGTGGACGCATCAACAACAAAAATTGCTTTTGTTGTGGACGGATCCTTATGCAAAAGGTGCAAGTAGGCGTGGGCGGACCTTTATACAAAAAAAGTCTTGACTAGGGAACGATTTTTGTGCAAAAATGGATTTGCGGGTCTTAATAATTACATTTACGTGTTGACAGATTTTTATCCAAAAAATTGCAATATAGCGCCTACGAAATTTTATTTAAAAATTGAATCTATGAATGGGCACTTTTTTATGCAAAACTATTCTGCGGACAGATTTTGTACGAAAATTGCATTTTATGGTGGACGGATTTTTATGCAAAAATTACGGTTGGGGATCGATTTTTATACAAAAAATTGCAATTCAGCGTAGACCAAATTTTATGCAAACATTGAATTTAGGCCTCGACTGATTTCAAGCAAAAATTGCGTTTTGTAGTGAAGGGATTTTTATACAAAAATTGAATTTAAGCGTGGACTGATTTTATACTACGGACGGATTGTTATGCAAAAAATGCAATAAAGTGTGGACGGATTATTATGCAGAAATTTCAGTTAAGTGTCTATTTTAAATAGAGTGTGGACGAATTATGCTGAAATTGCAGTCAGTTGTGAACGGATTTTTATGCGAAAAATTGCAATTCAGCGTAGGCCAAATTTTATGCAAAAATTCAATCTAGGCCTCGACTAATTTCATGCAAAAATTCCATTTTGTAGTGAACGGATTTTTATACAAAAATTGAATTTAGGCGTGGACTGATTTTATACTACGGACGGGTTGTTATGCAAACAATGCAATAAAGTGTGGACGGATTATTATGCAGAAATTTCAGTTAGGTGTCTATTTTAAATAAAGTGTGGATAAATTATTATGCAGAAATTCCAGTTGTGGACGGATTTTTATGCGAAAAATTGCAATTCAGCGTAGGCCAAATTTTGTGCAAACATTAAATTTAGGCATCCACAGGTTTTATGCAAAAAATTGCATTTTGTGATGCACGGACTTTTATGCTAAAATTGCAGTCAGTTGAAGGTTTTTTATTCAAAAATTAGAATTCAACATAGATCAAATTTTATGCAAAAACTGAATTTAGGCACGGACTGATTTTATGCCACGGACGGATTTTTATGCGAAAAATTACAATTTAGCATAGGCCAAATTTGTGCAAACATTAAATTTAGGCATGGACAGGTTTTATGCAAAAATATGCATTTTGTGGTGGACGGACTTTTATGCAAAAATTGCAGTCAGTTGTAGACGGTTTTTTATTAAAAAATTAGAATTAAGCGTAGACAAAATTTTATGCAAAACTTGAATTTAGACACGGACTTATTTTATGCCACGGACGGATTTTTATACCAAATTTGCTTTAAAGTGTGGACGGATTATTAGGCAGAAATTTCAGTTAGGTGTGGTTTTGGTGAAATGGACTGGTCCTTGTTTATCTTCAAAAATTCAAATACAAACCTTATCCCCTGAAACCAAGAAAGATTAAAAAACACAACAAAGGTTGCTCTAATGCGTTTCGATAGCCAAGATATCATCTTCAGAGAGATACTGAGGTCTGATTGTAAAAAAGTGTCGGCTGATTATTATGCAAAAATTGTAGCTAGTTCTGGATGGATTTTAATAAAGTGCGGACAGGTTATTATGCAGAAATTAAAGTTAATTGTGGACGGATTTTTATGTAAAAATTGGTTTTAATTATGGGACGATCTTTTATACAAAATTGAATTTGTATGGACAGATTTTTATGGAAAAACTGAATCTATGTTTAAAAGAATTTTTGTTTAAAAAATGCATTTCAGCGTAGACCAAATTTTATGCAAAAATTGAATTTATGAGTGAAGCATTTTGTGAGTTTAGTTGGTTAGCTGGTTTTGTTAAATCTTTGTCAAAAAAGAATGTTTAAACAGTGTCGCATTTTTAAGAGACCGGATATCCACGAAAACGAATTTAATTTACTGACAATTAATTTTTTCTCTAAATAAGTTTCTTGGGAGCCATACATACTCTTTTCTTTTGCAATCTTTAAATCTCATAAGACGGAAGAAAATTATTGCACTTAAAGCACGTTTAATCAAAACACTTTTTCTTTTTCCAATTTCTAATACATTTTATTTGACATATCCAATTGTTATGTTCCTTTAATTTTGTTTAGGTCGAACGACTTGTTTGTCCTACATATTTTAAATCAGAGTACTGTCGTTGACTTCATGGGTAATAAAATATTCATACTTATGCAATCCATCCTTAGCTTTAGGACATTAATTATTTAACCTATTGCATAAATTATGGTTGGGTTATATAAACTACCCAAAAACAATGTTGTGTTAATTACAAATTGGCTGTTAATTCTTAATTGTACAAAATATGATTTAAAAATGAATAGATAACGAATTAAATAAAAATGAAGAATTCGCAATCTGAAATAAATAAGCTTCATACTTAATGTGATTATATTTTATAAAAAACTTAGACGACTGTAAATTCCACAGAATGTCTTGGAATTACTTGAAAAATTTCAGCTTCTGCGTCTGAAAAAAGAAGCTTCGGATCGATTTTAAAAGCGGCTGTTATTTTTGGCAGTTATCGATGCCATGAATCACACCATCGACGCCTTCACTTACAAAACCAACTTAAGCGTCTTTTACCAGGGCATTCAAACGTTCGATAGGAATTTTTAAAAATATCTTCGCCGCAGTCAGTAACTTATACCCCGAAAACTAATTAATTTCATCCGAAAAATATCTAAACAGCGTTCAGTACCAAAAAGTTGCAAATAACAGACATTTTCTACAAAAATGTCATATTGGGCAGTTTTTATGCAAAAAGTAATGGACGGATTTTTATGCAAAAATCGATTTTTAACGACGGAACAATGTTGGTGTGAATGCGGATTTATGATTTTTTATGAAAAACACAATTTATGTGTAAACGGATTTTTATTGAAAAATTGCATTCCAGCATATATGAAATTTTTATGCAAAAATCAAATACACGAGTGGGCACTTTTTTTTAAAAGGAAATGTTTATTCTGTGGACGACTTTTATGCCAAAATTACATTTTGTTGTGGACGGATTTTTATGCAAAAATTGGTTTTTAACTGGAATGTTTTCGTGCAAAAGTGGATTTATGAATTTCTATGGAAAAACTGGATTTAAGTGTAAAGGGATTTTTGTTAAAAAAAATTGCAATTCAGCATATTCGAAATTATAAAGAACTCAGTTTTTTATGTGGAAATGTTTAAGATATGAGCGGACTTTTTTGCAAAAACTGCATTTTGTTGTGGGCGGATTTTTATGCACGAATTGCGGTTGGGCGTGGACGGATTTTTATGCAAAAATTGGTTTTTTACTGTGGAACGATTTTTGTGCAAATGTGAATTTATGGATTTCTATAGAAAAACCAAATTTAAGTTAAAACGGTTTTTTATTAAAAAATTGCAAATCTTCGTACACGAAGTTTAATGCCAAAATCAGTTTTTTGTGCCGCAGAAATTTTCCCTGTGGACGAACTTTATGCAGAAACTGCATCTTCTTGTGAACGGATTTTTATGCATCAATTGTATATATAGACGGATTATTATGTCAAAATTTACGATTAGGCGTGGACGGATCTTTATGTAAAAATTGGATTGAACTGAGGGCAAAACTTCGTTCGTGTGGACGGGTTTTTATGGAAAAATAAATGTACGTGTAGACGATATTTTACGCAAAAATTAAATTTATGAATACTTTTTATACAGAAATGTGTGAACGGATTTTATGCAAAAAATTTATTTTCTTGTGGGCGGAATTTGTCGCAGTAAAATGTGCAAAGATGCAATTAGACGTTTTAATTTTTTATGCAGAAGTATTGACGCTATGGACGGATTTTATACAAAAATTTATTTTGTTGTGGACGGATTTTTATGTAAAAATTGCAATTCAGCTTGGACGGATGTTAATCCAAAAAAATGGTTTTTAACTATGGAACGATTTTCGTGCAAAAGTGGATTTGTGGATTTTTATTTTGGCGCAACGGATTGTGCTTGGTTATCTTGAAAAATTTTACAACAACTCTTGTCCCCTAAAACCAAGAAAGATTAAAAAACACGGTTTTATGATAAACAATTTATGTGTAAACAGATTTTTGTTGAAAAAATGTATATGCGAAATTTTTTTGAGTGGTCAGTTTGAAAATATTTATGCTGCGGGCGGACTTTTATGCAAAAATTGGATCTTGTGGACGGATATTTATGCAAAAATTGGATCTTGTGGAGGAATATTTATGCAAAAATTGAATCTTGTGGACGGATACTTATGCAAAAATTGTAAGAAAGTGTGGATTATTTTGCCAAAAATTGGAGTAAGACGTGGACAGATTCTTAGGCAAAAATTGTTTGAACGGTGGGACGATTTTTGTACGACACTGAATGGTCAGCTTTTTACGTATAAATGTATATACTGTGGACGGACTTTTATGCAAAAATTGGATCCTGTGGACGAATATTTCTGCAAAAATTGAATCTTGTGGACGGATTCTTATGCAAAAATTGTAAGAAAGTGTGGATTATTTTGCCAGAAATTGCAATAAGACGTGGAGAGATTTTTAGGCAAAAATTGGTTGAACGGTGGGACGATTTTTGTACGACATTGGATTAATTCTGTGGACGGATTTTATACAAAAATTAATTTTGTTGTGGACGGATTATTATGCAAAAAATTGATTTTGTTGTGGGCGAATCTTTATGCAAAAAATTTATTTTGTTGTGGGCAGCTTTTTACACGAAAATGTTATACCGTGTGGACGGACTTTTATGCAAAAATTGTATTTTTTGTTGTGGACGGATTTTTATGCAAATATTGTAACAAAGTATGGATTATTTTGCCAAAAATTGTAATTAAGCGTGCAAAAATTGTATTTTCTTGTGAGCTGAATTCGATGTAAAATCATAGTAAAATGTGGACGGACTTTTATGCAAAAAATGCCATTAGGTGTTTTAGTTTTGTAGTATTGACGTCGTGGACGGATTTTATGCAAAAATTGCTTTTGTTGTGGACGGGTTATTATGCAAAAAATTGACTTTGGACGCCGACGGATTTTTATGCAAAATAATGAGTTTTAACTATGGGACGATGTTTATGCCAAGATAGATTTGTGGATTTTTATGAAAAAATGATTTTTTCTGTAATTCCATTTTATTGAAAAATTGCATGACAGCGTATACGAAATTTGATGCAAAAATGGAATTTGAGTGGACGGTTTTTTACACGGAAATGGTTATACTGTGGACGGACATTTATGCAAATTTGCATTTTGTTGTGGACGGATTTTTATGCAAATAATGCAACAACGTGTGAATTATTATGCGAATAATTGTAATTAGGCGTGAACGGATTTTCATGCAAAAATTGTATTTTCTTGTAGGCTGAATTCGATGTAAAATCGTAGTAAAATGTGGACGGACTTTTATGCAAAAAATGCCATTAGGTGTTTTAGTTTTGTAGTACTGACGCTGTGGGCGGATTTTATGCAAAAATTGCTTTGTTGTGGACGGATCATTATGCAAAAATTTTAGGCGTGGACCGATTTTTATGTAAAAAGTAGTTTTTAACTATGGAACGATTTTTGTGCAGAAACGGAATTGTGATTTTTTATGTAAAAACTGGATTGATATGTGAACGGATTTTTATTCAAACAAATTGCAGTTCAATGTTTGCGACTGATTTTGTGGACTGATTTATATATAAAGAAGGTTTTAACTATGGGGCGCTTTTCGTACAAAGTTGAATTCGTGCGGACATATTTTTATGGAAAAACCCGAATTTCTTTGTAAAAATACAAATAAGTCGAAATTAATATCTGAAATGTCGAAATTTTCAGAAAACGTAAAAGAATTTGTGAAGTCGAACTATTGAAAAAAGTCGAAATTTACAAACTGATTCGAACTTTTTTTTTAAAAGTCACATTTTGAAAATATCGAGTCGATATTTGGATAAAAAGATCACATTTTGAAATAAGCTCGAACTTCCAAAATAAGCCAAACATTCTCGTAATTTTTAAAATAAGTCGAATTTTTCAAAAAAAAAACTAAATTTTCAAGAAAAATCAATTTTCAAAAAAGTTGAACTTTTCGAAATTCAAAAGGAGAGCGTAATTTACAAAGAAAATGGAAATTTTAAGGTAATCTCGGAATTACAAAAAAGATGGAATTTTCAAAAAAGTCAACGAGAAAAAGCGGAATTTTTAACAAACGTCGAAATGTTGAAAATAAATCGAAATTTTCATAAAAGAGAAAACGTTGAATTTTTCAAAAATGTTGATATTTACTAAGTAAAAAATTTCGAGAAAATGAAGAAATTAAAATGATGGAAATTCAAAAATAAACGATGAGGGGAAGCGCAAATTAAATAAAAAGGTCACAATTTTAAAAATAAGTCAAAGTTTTCCAAAAAATCGAAACTTTCAGAAGATTCTGTTGGACGTGTGGATGGTTTATTGATGCAAAAACGCAGTTAAAGATTGCCAGAATAGTTCGTGCAGATTGCAGAATGATGTTTTATTCAAATTCGTTGATACGTTCAGCAGACAAACAGACAGACAAACACACTTCCTTATTTAAATATTAGTGAAGATGCAATTTTTAAACGAGAACGTCAAGAAAAATTATGGAAAGCGTACACAGGTATCAAAAGTTTGGGAAACGCTTCAGTAGAGACACAAAGGTGGCTAAAAGCGACTCGAAGGATTTGATCTGATTATACGACGTAAAAATCCGATCCAAGACGAGACCAGCTATCGCAGATGTAAGTCGTGTTGCGGCGATAAAAAACGGCCCGAGTTAAAGATGAAACAATAGAAAAACAGTTTGAAATTGTGGGAACTAGATTTGTTAGCGACTTAACGACTCGATGCTCGCGAGAATCGTAAAAATTTGACAAGACCGAGAGAGAGAGTTACGACATTAATTGCTCGCTCATCTGCACGATATCTCTCGATGCCCGCGGGGTCTCCCGGACGCGCGTTTTAATTCCATCGATATGTACCTGATTTGACCCCACTTGACCCTAAAATTATATTCATCAATCGATTAGGAAAACGAATGTGTTCTATTTAGGGCGGCCGTTATTAATTGAGTCTTGCTAACTTGGCCGGCTTCTGATATTAAACTTTGATTGAAGACGTCATAAATCAATCATTTTCCTCATTAAAATTCGAGCTGGATTTTTTTTCGATGAAAAAATTTGGAATACGGCCAGTGTGTACGAGTAAATCTACTAAAAACTCGAAGAAAGAGTTTGGATTCGGTTCTCCGTAGCGAACTAATAAAAATCATAAACAAGTTCTTGTATATTCATTACGGCTCCGAGTTATGGTTATTGAATCTCGCCATATACATATAACAGTCGCAATAAATATAAGGTTGCACTTATTTGGGTCAAATTTTAAATAATTTTCTCGACATTTGAGAGCTTTACGACCTTTAAGGGCATAGGCGCGCGAAGAAGGAGATGATTAAACCAGATTCGCCTTGTTTAGCGAAAGGTTTATTTTCTTCCTGGATTAGAAACGAGGCGCTTAAAAAGGGAAATGTTTCATACGATGAGGCGCCAGGCGGGTCGTACGCTTTGTCTTTAACGCTGTACTGTTCATAAAGACACAATTTTCGCTTAATTTTGCCAGAAATAAATCAATACGGAAACATCGACGTGATACGAGGCTCGATCAGACAATACGCGGACATAAACTGGGAAACTGGCGGCGTTAGCTCTCACATAACCTAAAATTCATGACAAGGGCTTGTCGTTTACAAATGCGTTGAATATCGCAAATGATTGTACAATTTTTAGCATTTATTATAAAAAGGGGGATTACGGGAGCCCTGACTACAAACCAAATACTAGATACTATTATTTTCATATTAGTTTCAAGTAAAATCTGTATTTTCAAGAAATTTTTGTAGCAGTCAAATTTCGAAAAAAAAATGTTGAAAACTATTTAAGTTTTTAAATTTAAATTTTGTTTTTTTTAGCATTGATTTTTTCTTTTACAAAAAAGCAGATGTTTTGAAAAACGGTCGAAATTTTCAAAAAAACTTCTAAAAATAATGATTTGAGTAAAAACCTTTTTGAAAAATGTCGAGATTTTTCAAAAAAGTCCGGATTTTCAAAAAAATAACAAAATATCAGGGAAAAGCCGAAGTTTTTTAAAAAAAGTCGAAATTTTCATAAAGTGTCCCAAATAGAAAAAGTTCTAATTTCGAGAAACAAATCGAGATTTTCAAAAAATAGAATTCTGCAAAAAAGTGGCAATTTTAAAAACGAGAGGAATAATCAAAATTTCCAAAAAAATCGAAATTTCGAAAATGTCGAAATTTTCAAAAAATGTCCTAAATAGAAAAAGCTCTAGTTTCGAGAAACGAATCGAGATTTACAAAAGTTAGAATTCTTCAAGAAAGTGGCAATTTTAAAAACGAAAGAAATAAATCAAAAGTTTCAAAAATAAATCGAAATTTCGAAAATGTCGAAATTTTCAAAAAAAGTTCTAAATAGAAAAGGTTCTAATTTGAGACAGAAATCGAGATTTTTAAAAGATAGAATTCTTCCAAAAAGTGGCAATTTTAAAAACGAGAGAAATGTTCAAAATTTCCAAAAAAAATCGAAGTTTCGAAATTGTCGAAATTTTCAAAAAATGTCCTAAATAGAAAAAGTTCTAATTTCAAGAAACAAATCGAGATTTTTAAAAGATAGAATTCTTCAAAAAAGTGGCAATTTTAAAAACGAAAGAAAAAAATCAAAATTTGCAAAAAAATCGAAATTTCTAAAATGTCGAAATTTTCAAAAAATGTTCCAAATAGAAAAAGTTCTAATTTCGAAAAACAAATCGAGATTTTCAAAAGATAGAATTCTTCAGGAAAGTGGCGATTTTAAAAAGGAGAGAATAAAATAAAAAATTCCAAAAAAAATCAAATTTTCCAAAAAAAATCGAAATTTCCAAAAATGTCGAAATTTTTAAAAAATGTCCTAAATAGAAAAGGTTCTGATTTCGAGAAACAAATCGAGATTTTCAAAAGATATAATTCTTCCAAAAATTGGCAATTTTAAAAACGAGAGAAAAAAATCAAAATTTCCAAAAAAAATGGAAATTTCGAAAATGTCGAAATTTTCAAAAAATGTCCTAAATAAAAAAAGTTCTAATTTCGAGAAACAAATCCAGATTTTCAAAAGATAGAATTCTTCAAAAAAGTGGCAATTTTTAAAAACGAGAGAAAATATCAAATTTTTCAAAAAAATCGAAATTTCGAAAATGTCGAAATTTTCAAAAAATGTCCTAAATAGAAAAAGAAATCGAGATTTCCAAAAGATAGAATTGTTCAAACAAGTGGCAGTTTTAAAAACGAGAAAAAAAATCAAAATTTTATTAAAAATCGAAATTTTCTGAAAGCGAAAATTCGACAAAAAGTTAAAATTGTGAAAAAGGTCGAAATTTTGAAAAAAGACTTAATTTCGAGAACAAGTCAATATTTTCTAAAAGTTAGAAATTTTTACGTTTGAAAATTGCGACTTTATCGGGAAAAAGCCGAAGTTTTAAATAAGAAGTCGAAATTTCAAAAAAAAGTCCGAAATAGAAAGAGTCCTAATTTCTAACGACCCTTTTAAAAAGGTAGAACTTTTAAAAACGAGAGAAAAAAAATCAAATTTTCGAAAAAAAAGTCGACATTTCGAGAATTTCGAAATTTTCAAAAATGTCCCAATTTGAAAAACCCCAAAAAGGTTGGAAAAATCCGAAAAAGGTAGAAATTTTCAAAAATAGTCCAAAATACAAAGTTTTCATTTCGAGAAAAAAATCGAGATTTTCAAAAAGCCGAACTTTTCAAAAAGTCAAAATTTTCAAACGTGAAAATTTCCAGTACGTCGAACTTTTCAAATAACTCAAGATTTTTTAAAAAGGTGGAATATCTTAACGTTTTAAGCTTAAGTTCAAGATTAAATTCGAAATTTGATGAATTTTTCAAATCTAAAATTTTGACTTTTAACACTGCAAATTTCAAAAATAAAATAAAGATTTTCTAGAATTTCACGGTTTTTTTTTTTTCGAAAGTCCAATTCTTAAAATTTCAACCATTTTCTGGGAGCTTTTTCTGAAACATGTTGGAATCACTAGAAAAAATTCGAAATTTCAAAAAAAAATAAAATTTGGAAATTTTTCAAAAACCTAATTTCGAAATCTTCGAAATCTTTCTTCAAGTGTCAAGTTTGGGCTCGAAATTGATATTGAAATTTCGAAATTAAAGTCAAAATCTCCGCTTAAACATTAAAATTTCCATAAAAAAATCCAAATTTCGAAAAAAAATTTCGCAAGAAATTCGAGTTTAATCTAGAAATTTTCGTAATTTTATTGTCAACGTTTCGAGCTTAATTTCGAGATTTTTAAATCCATTTAAATAGCTCACTTTTTATTTATACTTTTGTGATTAAAATCGAATTTAGAATTCAAAAGTGTGTTGCGTTTCAATTGAGATTGGTGCTTAAAACACGATATACTTTTTCCACGGGAAGACTGCGGTCATTTTACTGATGACTTTTTTTACTAATGACGTTTTAATTGATCGCAGAATAGCAAAAAGTGTTCTTTTGTGATTAGGTTTGTTATCTGTTTAGATACTAAGCCGGAAATTAAAAAAATGCATTTAGTTGTGGACGGACTTTTATGCAAAAAATTATTAATAACGAAGTTAGTATAGCAAACCCTAAGGTGATTGGTACTTGACACCCGATACTTTTTTCCACGTGGGGCGACTGAAGTTATTTTATGATGAAATAATGTCATTTAAATTGGTCATAGAATGGGAAAAGCGTTCTATGATTAGGATTGGATATCTCGTTACCAAGTCGAAAATACGCCATTAAAACGATTGGACACTCGGAAATGGTGTTCATAGGAGGAAACATGCAACAGCCTGTACAGAATAGAAAAAAAAACGCGTGGGCCATTAAACTTGCAACTTCCCATTTGTAATACACGCATGTAACTGATAGCACAATAAATAAATACCAGCGGTAGCGCGTTCATTTTATTATTTCCTGTGTCACGGCCCGACCCTGTTTCACGAATTAAATGTCTCTAAATTTACAACAGTAAATGCTCTCTGATCGTTACACATCACACACACACACAAAACAAAAAAAAAATGAAATTAAAACGGCGCACCGCTAACTAGAATAGCGATAAATCCTCGTCGTAGGAGTAGGCAGGAGCAACAGATAATCGCGCGCTAATTTAATCTAATGACGGACGTCGAGTGCGCCTTGGAAATCGAACAAAAGAAACTGTCATTTTTTAGATCGAGCGGACCGTTTTGGAGAGAGCGCGCGGACATAATTCGCTTAAAAAGTGCGGTCGGAAAAAATGTCGAAAACGTGAATAAAAGTTGATTGTATTTTTTTTTCCTACCGGAGTACGTGATGGGAACGATTTTTTTTTATCTTGATGTCGCAACTGTTCGAGGTTTTGTCAGGCGTGGGGCCGCCGGAGGCGCGCTCTATCTCTTCGTCCATCGCGCGGATTGCGCGTTTTAGGGCCGAAGTTGTCAGAACGTGGAAAGAATTGGACGTTCATTTAAATTGTGCCCAAGCACCATTAAAAAACCCTCTCTTCTTGTTTCTCAATAGTGAGAGCCCGTCGAGTATTTTACGATGATAATAATAATAACGACAGATTAAAGAGAGATTCTTCATATTTTTTAATCTTGACATGGAGAATAAGTCAAAATTTTGAGATTAAACTCGAAATTTCGAGATTTTTTAGAAGAAATTTTTAATTTCAGGTTTCTCCAAGAATTTTTCATTTTAAAACCAAAACTTCGAAATTTTTGAAAAAATTCGAAAACTTGATTTTTCTTAAATTTCGATTTATTTTCAATTTCATTCATAATATTCAGATTTAATTCTATTTAAATTTTTAATTTTGGAAGAAATGTAGAAGTCGGTGGAATTTAGTAGACTTCTCACGAAGTCGAGACGACGTAACGAGATGTTTTGGGTTCGTAAAAACGCTTCGCCCGTTACGAGCATTTTCCGTGGATAAATTGTGTTAATTTCTCGATTATTTCTCCCACAAAAAGCAATTAACCGGACCCCAGCACTCTTTGAAATTTTTACGTTTAAAAACGAATAAACAAACTATAACAAATCGCCCGAAGTGGCCGTTAATAGGCGTGTAGTTGTTCGCCTCTAAGTGATTTTCATTAAGATTTCGTAACTTTTCTCTATCCCATAACAAATCGAACATTTTAGATTAAGTCTCTATCGAATGATTTATTCGTCGGACCATCGCGAATCGACCAGTGCTATAAATATTTTTATCGATACTTTGAAGTTGTTTATTTTTGTTTTCTAATTAGATTTTTATTTATTTTTGCAGGTGGCGTCGATGTGCATAACTGGAGGTTATTTTTGGGTCGAATGGCCGGCCCCTGCCAGTCATCGCGCGCGCCCGCGTCGGTTTTTCGGCAGGCTTGAAATTTTGCCTTCCCGTGCATTAGGAGGGTGAGCAAAGTTTCAGGTGTGTCGAATGCTGATCTGTCGACTTGTCAACGAAGAAGATCGCTTCCTGGTTACCACCTTTGATCTGGACCGCGCTCAACTCGTCGAGTGCCCTCTAATTATGCCAATTTGCGGACTATCGATCTACCTAAGTAAATTTAAGATCGAATGGGCGCAGGGGTTGGATGATGTCGCCGTTTTTGCTGATAGTTGGGTTTTTCCGACAATTGGTATTTTTGAAGTGAAAACTTCTTTAGGCGCGTTGGAGGATTTTAGATAGAGAGAAATACGTTAGCATCACGCTAATTTGAACTACCGACATTTTCTAATGGTTACAGTTCTATATAACTATGATTAAGACGTGTAATAGAATTAAAAAGTGCATTGACAACAGCGGGATTCGAACCCGCAACCCTCAAACCTATGAAACTGTATTTGCCGCCTTAACCACTGAGCCACACGATCAATATGAATTTTAATTACATTTAAAAAGTTTTCACTTCTGACGGCAGTTTGAAGCCGGCCTAATTTTTTTTAATACCTACAATACATTTTTTTCGAAATTTCCACTTTTTTACTCGAAATTACAACCTTGAATCTTGGATTTTATTTTAAAAAAATCCACATTTTCCGGTTTAAAAATTTTAAGCTTAAAGACTGTCTTTCGGGAAAAAAATCACATATTAAAAGAATCTCAAAATTAATATAAACAATCTTTCGAGTTCGAAATTCCGAAAAAGCTCGGAATTAGTAAAATTATTTTCGATATTATTTAATAAAATAATTATAATTCGATTTTTTTTGTATAATTTTTATTTTATTTTCGAAATTGTTGAAAAATTCGAAATTCGAAACAGGACTAAACTCAAAATTTTGTAAAAAAAACTAGGTATTTGTAAAATTTCCGAAATTTCCATTTCAATCTGAAATCTTTTGTTTTTTTTTTTTAATTTAACTTCGAAAGTCGCAACTATTTAAAAATGGTCGTTTTTAGCTGTTTTTTTTTTGGAAATTACAAATTTTTTGAAAAGTTACGATTTTTATTCAGAATTAGGACTTATTTTTCCAAAATTCGCTTTTTAACTCGAATATGCAACATTTCCACGAATATTTCTGCAAAATTCCAAATATCTGGAAAAAGTTGAAACTAGAAAATAATTGTTAATTTTGTTTTTAAAATATTGATTTTTTCATTCCAATTGTTCAAAAAAAAATCTTACTTTTTCGATAGTTCAAATTTATCTAGAGACCAGCCGCTACTTTATTTAATTTATTTAAACAAGTCGATGTTTTAAATATCGCTTTTCTTGAAACTTCTTCCTTTTCTGAAATTTTGACTTTTCTCAAAGTTTCAAATTTCACCTCTTCAAATTTTTGAATTTTCCGAAAATTTCAACTTTTTTAAAATTTTCTCTTTATTTAAATTTTGGATTTTTTTACTGTTATTCAACCTTTCCAACAATTTACTTTTTTGAAAAATTTGACTTTTTAAACATTTCAATTTAAAATTTCTGAAATTTCAACTTCCCTAGAAAAATCAGAATGTCGAATATTTTTAATGAATTTTTTTATTATTCCGATTTTTTTTTCACACAATTTTCAACTATTCAAAATTTCGACTTTTTTCTATAATGTGATTTTTTTTAAATAATTTAATCCTTTCTATAATTTGATTTTGTTTTTTTTTTCTACAATTTGACTATCTACAATTTCATTTTTTCCATAATTTGATTTTGATTTTTTCTATCATTTGACTTTGTACAATTTGAATTTTTCTATAATTTTACTTTCTACAATTTGATTTTTTCTATAATTTAATTTTTTCTATAATTTAGTTTTTTCTACAATTTGTTTTTTCTATAATTTGATTTTTTTTATAATTTGGCTTTCTACAATTTAATTTTTTCTTTAATTTAATTTTTTTCTATAATTTGGTTTTTTTCTATAATTTGATTTTTTGAAAAATTTGCCTTTAAACATTTCAATTTATCATTTCTGAAATTTCAACTTCCCTAGAAAAATCATGTCGAATACTTTTATTGAATTTTTTATTACAATTCCGATTTTTTTCACACACAATTTTCAACTATCCAAAATGTCGACGTTTTTCTATTTGTTTTTTTATCTACAATTCGTTTTTTTCTGTAATTTGACTCTACAATTTGATTTTTTTCTATAATTTGATTTTTTCTGTAATTTGATTTTTTTTATAATTTGACTTTCTACAATTTGTTTTTTCCCTTTCTAAAATTCTAGATTTTTTGGGAAGGAACTTTTTTTAAATGTCTTTTTCTTATTGAAATTTTGCTCATTTTCCAAAATTTTTACTTTTTTAAAGATTTAGAATGTTTTTGAAAGATATATGTATATTTAAAACCTAATTAATTCCTAAAAAATCCAATGTTGAATAAAGCCGAAAATTTGGAAAAATCAACAATTTGAAAAAAATTAAAAATATGGAAAAATTTTCCATAAAAAGTAAAAATTTTCGAAAAATGCAAATTTTCGAAAATATTAGGGTTTTAGAAAACAATCGTATTTAATTTTTGAAAAAGCGGCATAGTTAAAAATGTCCAAATAGTAAATCTCTGAAAAATAGGTAAAAATTTCCCGAAAAATTCAGTCTTAAAAAAACTACATTTTTAAAAAACAAAAAACGATGTTTTAAAAATTTTGTGCATCCCTAGAGCATCCCCTTCAGCCACCAGGTACTCTACGGGTAATGTTTCTGTATTTTTCTCCACAGCTCGCAGGAAAATGCTGTCAGCACGCTTGAACTTTGTTTTTCCTGTGATTTAAAACTAGGTGAGCAAAGATTCAGGTGTGTCGACAAAATATCAAACACCGTCAGTATCGCCAAATGTATTTTTTTTCTAATTAAGGCAACACTTGTTAAAATTTTGTTAATAAAATAGCTTTTTTCGAGTTTTATTTCTTTTGTATATTTATTTAAGTACTTATAAGCTTCTGTTGTAGGTAGCGTCTCATTTTTTATTAGTAAACGCCACCTATTGGTGGCACCTTATTTATTTGACTATAAGTTCTCGTAAACTCTTCCGCTAGATGGCGCGCGTCAGACGAAGCCCTAAAAGATTCTTGGAGAACAAGGTTTTTTTTTTATCCTGGGGTTCATATCATAAGTGCTGGGGAGTCCATGGCTGGCCTCCGTAATAACATTTATTAAGATAATAATCCAGTAAATTGTCTTGCGTAATATAATAAAAATAATTTTTAATTTCCCTGGTATACGTTTCCTATCAGCTAGTTAGGAAACGGATACAAGGGAAAGTTAGGCAGTTACTAAGAAAGTTAGTAAGGCAGGCTGCCTCCTGAGACCGAAAGTTTATATCCTTAACAGCGGGAAAAAAGTAAAAAAAATTGAAAATATTTATCTAGAAATTTTTAAAAAATGTGTTTTGGTTAAAAAAATATTTTTTTTGGAAATTTGAATTTCTATAAAAAAGACAAAAATTGGAGAACTTTGAAAATTTCAAGTCTTGTTAAATCCAACTTTATGGAAGTTCCAATTTATTTCTCAAAATTTCGACGTTTGTCGTTTGTCACATATTGAATTAGATATTGTGTGGGATACGGTGGGGAGCTTGTCTCTTTTGATTCGGACAGTCTAGAATCTTCAACCGATTTTTTTCTTGAAATAAGGACAAAATTCGATTTTCGAAATTTCAACAAAATTCGATTCAACAAATTTCGAATTATTACTAAATTTCGACTTTTTCTCCAAATGTCGATATTTTTCGAAAATTTTTTCCGAAATTCCATTTTTTTTTTCAAATTTCGTTTTAGAACTTTTGATTTTTACCTCGAAAATCGTCTTGTTCTCGAATTTTCGATATTTTTCTCAAAATCCATGTTTTTTCGAGTTAAATTTCGAATTTTTCGACTTTCGAACTATTTCAAAATCTGTTCCTTTTGGTCTCGGGAAATCCTAAGTTTTTGAATATTTTCTCTTAACTTTCTAGAAATATTCATTGTTTTTTTCTTGAAGTTTCGTTTTTGTCGCCGAAATTTCGTTTCGTTTTTGTCGCCGAAATTCATATTTTTTTCGAAATTTCAACTATTTTTTCAAAATGTGTGTTAGGTAGCTTTTTCTAAATTTTCTTCTTCAGGTTAAAAGGTGCTATTTGTTATGCTTGACACCTTTCGACCACAAATGATAACTAAATTCCAGAAAATATGTATAATTTAGAGTAATTTTGGTGGGACGGACTGGTCCTTGGTTATCTTCAAAAATTGAAATACCAAACTTGTCCCCAGAAACCAAGAAAGATTAAAAAACACAACAAAGGTTGGTCTAACGCGTTTCGATAGCTAAGCTGTCATCTGCAGAGAGATCCTGAATCTGTATCTGTCTAAAGATGGCTTGACTTGAAAAGTCAAAATGTTTAAAAAATGTCTAGATTTTTACAAAAATAAAAAAGAGATTATTTAAAAGAGATCTAAGCCTTCAAAAAGTCAAATTTTCGACAATATTGTCATTCAGAGAGGGTGGGGCAATTGGGTACGAAAATTGAAATACAGAACTTGTCCCCTGAAACCAAGAAAGATTAAAAAACACAACAAAGATTTCTCGATAGCCAACCTATCACAATAAATGTTGCTCTAACTCGTTTCGATAGCCAAGCTATCATCTTCAGAGAGAAACTGAGTTGAACTTGAGTTTCTCTCTGACGATGATAGCTTGGCTATCGAAACGAGTTAGAGCAACATTTATTGTGTTTTTTAATCTTTCTTGGTTTCAGGGGACAAGATTTGTGTTTCAAGTAAATATTTAAAAAATAGAAATTTTGAAAGAAGCGATATTGTTAACAAGTTGTCGAAATTTTGGAAAACCCCAATCCTTCAAGAAGATACATTTTCAAAGAAAAGTGCGTCTGAATATACACTGAGTCCCCTTAAAGAGGCGCGTCCAATTGGTTGGGGAATCCTGTATTACAGGCGTGGAGAACAAAATAGGGCGAAATATTCTAAATATTTACATTTATTATCACAGTAAAAATATACAGAATTTCGCATAATAATTTCATTTTTTAACAAAATGATATGAGAACTAACATTAAATATTTGTTTATTTTAATTTCAAAAAAAAATCACAAGGCTTGTTTGGAAGAGCACATTTCAAAAGCAAATAAATAGGATAAGCCCGGAGATTTTTTTTCCCACATTATACGTAAAAATAGAACATATAATTAACCCCTAATACATGTCACAGTAGTCAATGTTTTATAAACTAAAAGATCTCCACGATCACGAAGGCTTCCACGGCCGGATCAGTTTTCCGAGAGTGGAAAAAATGTCGAGAGTGGATTGTTAGAGGTGCCAGGAAATTTCGAACTTGTAGTGTTCGAGGTTTCATCACTAGAACTACTTCTATTAAATGGAGAATTACTAATGCTAAGTAGAGAACTACTACTAAATAGCAGTTCTCTACTTAGAAGTACTACTAATCAGAGAACAATTACTAACTAGAGAACCAGTACTAATTATTCTACTACTAAATAGCAGTTCTCTACTTAGCAGTACAGTAATTAGTACTGGTTCTCTAGTTAGTAGTAGTTTTCTAGTCAGTAATTGTTCTCTGGTTAGTAGTAGTTCGTTACTACTATTTAGTATATATAGTTCTTTAGTTAGTTATTTTTTTAGTAATAGTTCTCTGATTAGTAGTAGTTCTCAAACTCTGTAGTAATTCACTACTAATTAGAACTAGTTCTCTAACATGTCCAATCCCTGAAAATCTATATTTTCTAATAAAAGGTCTCTCATGAATATTTTGATCAACCTTGTTCTGCATATTCTTAATCCTGAGGAACATACCAAGCTACCCTTACATTTAGAAAGTCCATTTCATTCTTCACTCTTACATAATGTGCTGAATACTTCTATTTCTTAAAACCAAGATCTCAACACCACATGGAAGTTTTATTATGTTTTATTTATTTCTTTAAAAAAATAAAAAGGTTTTTTCTAACATTAATTAATATTTATTCTTCATTTTGTATCAAAATAGTCAAAACAGAAGGTAAAAACTATTTGGCGCACACAGGACCATTCTTTTAGATTTGTGATATTTTTTTGAATTTATCATTAACAGTGACATCATTTGATAGATTAAAATAGATTAACTAATAATTAAATGACGTTAGAAAAGTGACACAAACACGTTTAGAGATGAAATTAAAAAATGTTTATATTAAGAAAAGGATTTTGTTCATAGAATTGGATTGGCACGTCTTCAATATCAGTTACTTCAGCACCTCAACCAATCATTTGATAAGTGGCGACAACTAATCAGTTAAATAGTAACTTTTTGAGAATAATTCACGTTCTAATACTTAATTTGCGCTTTCACACATGCAAACACCCAAAGGGACAAAATTAAAACTAAAATTTGCTAAAACGTGTAGGTTTTCTTGATTCATTTAAACTCTGCAGACATTTGAATGAATTTTAACAAAACCACAAAAAAATAGGGGCAGTCAATGACAACCAGATTGCATACGACGTAACTGAAGTCGCAAAGCTCACTGCTATTGTATTATGGGTTGCCTACTGATTCCTTACAGAACATTTGACTGAAAGTCATGATCTAACATTAATACGTTTTTGGTGATATCTTCGAACACGTTTTAACGATTTAAGCAAGATTTTGGCTCATGCATGCATGACGACCGCAGTTAGAAAAATGAAAAGAAAAAAAATAGTCATACAACGTTCGTTGCGCTAAAAATAATAATTAACGTATTTACCCCTTAATATCTAAAATTTATTCGATATTCAAATTTTCTAAAGCAGTTTCTTCATTGATTTTTACAACAATATCCCATTTTGGAAAAACACTTAAACTGTTTAAATAAATAGAAAGTTAAACGAAATATTGAAAAAAATTTTCGCATTAACGTGTTATTTCAAAATCTCTCATATCACGTCAAGTAGAATCTGGAAAGAAATCTTAAGCCCTAAATAAGCACAACATATCTTGCGTTTGCTGCTTTGAGCTAATAGTTTTTTAATTCTATCCCTATCAACTGGAAGGCTCATATTTGTAATACTTAGATGAATGTTAAAAGACAATACAAATACAACCATCACTTGTAGATTCTATTAAAAATAGAACTGAGAACAGTTCTACTGCATTCCTGTCAATAATCGTCCAAATAATACAATGAGGGCCCATCCACTAGGAAACAGCGTCATGCGAATAGAATAGACTTAAGACTTCAATAATGCAATCCTCTAAGCGTGTGCTGCAATTCTTTTTATATGACACTTGTTGGAGTTATGCCACTGTTTCTTCTACAGATCGATAGGTGGCGTAATATCTAGAAATTACATTTGGGAACATTTGTAATTTTCACCAGAGCCTTTGTCAGGTTTGAGCTGGGTATGCCACGCTGGTGAGAGTTTGTTGTCATTCATGTTTTATTGCTTTTTTCTTCGCCAGTTACTCCTTCCACAATTCTAGTTTGTGTCAGTAATTTTCCTTTAAGGACTAGCTTATAGATTTCCTCAAGCAGCGACTGCGTGGATCTTTGTTTTTCAATCTCTATTTGTGACACTCAACACTTAAAATTGTCGCAGTCGCTGCTTGGGGGCAATCTATAAGAGATTGCCAATCCTTAACACAAAGTTACTGAAATTCTAGAATTGTGGAAGCAGCAACTGGCGACAAAAAAACCAGTAAAACCTAAACTACTTCAAAAATTGAAATACAAATCTTGTCCCCTGAAACCAAGAAAGATTGAAAAACACAATAAAGGTTGCTCTAACGCGTTTCGTAAGCTATCATCTTCAGAGAGATTAGTATCTCTCTAAAGATGATGTCGCGTTAGAGCAACCTTTGTTATTTTTTAAATCTTTCTTGGTTCCAGGGGACAAGATTTGTATTTTAATTTTTGAAGATAACCAAGGACCATCAAAATGAACTACTTCGCAAAGACGATACAAAGATCAATTAGTCCCCAATCTGATAAATGGTCTGTGAATTACACCCAAACTGTCCCGTTTCCCAATGAATGAACCCCTCAAATGCTGGAATTGCTCGTTTCAAGAAATTCGAGCGCGAAAAAACCTAAATTTCTTCGCCTTCCAAAATTGCACACCCGGCGCGTCACTTGTGTGTGATAGGAGATGACAGCATCTACCACACTTCGCATTTATTCTTCGGGTTCATCTTGCTCCCCGATTTACATTTGAATTCGTCGCTGAAGTCCTTGAGGTTGCTAACGGCGCCGATCACTCGGTATTTCGCCGGCGAATGTGGGTCTTTTTCCAGTTGAAGCGACGTGGCCTCTTTGGTGTTGGTCGCACACCACACTTGGGCGAAAGCGACGAAAAACAGCTGCTTGTGGTTGAGTGGTATGCCCGGAAGCTTCGGCGGTTCGGGCTGATCTTTAGTTATCTCTTGATAGGCGTGATAGGCCGCCTTCAGGCCGCCATTGTCGGCGATGTTTTCCCCGAGGGTTTGGTTGCCGTTGATGGGTTTGCCGTTCATTTTGTAGCGATCTGAAAGGTGCTTTAGTTTAGATGTGTTTGATGAGATTTATTTTGTTTTTTCTATTTCATCAATGGACAAGATTTGTTATCAATTTTTTTAGATGATTGGCGCAAAATTATGTTTTTTTTAACTGAAAGCATATGGTTTGGCTTTGACAATTGTAATTTTATAATAGAAGTGGTGTTATCAGTCTAACAAATTTCGCTTTTCTTCCTTTTGAAGAAAAGGAGGAAAAGCGAAATTTGGAAAGAGAAGTCTTTCCTACTCTTCCGTTTCCAATTATTTCTTCATTTCTTTTCTCTAAGTTTTCTATTCCTTTCCGAACCTTTTCTAACCTGACATCCTCTTTCCTAACCTAACCGAAATTCGTCTTCCATTTCCTAACTCAATCTAACGTAAGCTTTTCTTCCATAACACAATCTAATTTAAGCTTTCCTTTCGTCCCGTCTTGTTTAACCAAGCTTTTTTCCTCTTCTTACTGTTCCTGAAGTTTCCCTAACCTAACATTACCCTCTCTAAGCTAACCTTCTTCTTTAACCTAATCTTTCCTTTCCTAATCTAACATTTCCTTCCTTTTTGTTTAAAAAAGCGTTTTTCTTCTTTTTGTTCTTCCTGAACCTTCCCTTCTTTTCCTTTTTGTTTAATCTAGCCCTTTTCCTCTTCTTGCCCTTTCTATGGTTCAAACTGGAAGTAGAGAAACTGTTACGAGTACCGAAAGCTAGAGAACGATTCCTCGAAAATGTCATCGAGATAGCCCAGGCTTGAAGAGAGGCACGAAAGAAGAATATACCTCCCTGAACCTTCTCTAACATAACACTGTCTTCCCCAAACTAACCTAATATTGCCTTTCCTAACCTAACCTAATATTGCCTTTCCTAACCTAACCTAATATTGCCTTTCCTTCCCTAACCCAACCTAGCGTAACCTTTCCTTTCATAACCCAATCTAACCCAAGTTTTCCTTTCGTTCAGTCTTGTTTAACCAAGCTTTTTTCCTCTTCTTGCTTCTCCTGAAGCTGCCCTACCTTAACATTACCCTAAACTAACCTAACCTAACTTTTCCTTCTTTAACCTAATCTTTCCTTTCCTAATCTAACAATTCCTTCCTTTTTGTTTAAACGAGCTTTTTTCCTGTTTTTGCTCTTCTTGAACCTTCCCTAACCTAACCTTTCCTTCCCTTCCTTCTTGTTTAATCTAGCCCTTTTCCTCTTCTTACCCTTCCTATGGATCAAATTGGAAGTAGAGAAACTGTTACGAGTTGCGAAAGCTAGAGAACGATTCAAAGAAAATGTCATTCAGATAGCCCAAGCTTGAAGACAGGCACCAAAGAAGAAGATCCCTTCCTGAACCTTCTCTAACATAGCACTGTCTTCCCTAACCTGACCTAATATTACCTTCCCTTCCCTAACCCAACCTAACGTAACCTTTCCTTTCATAACCCAATCTAACCTAAGCTTTCCTTTCGTTCCAACTTGTTTAACCAAGCTTTTTTCCTCTTTTTGCTTTTCTCAAAGCTTCCCTAACTTAACATTACCCTCCCTAAACTAACTTAACCTAATTTTTCCATCTTTAACCTAATCTTTTTTCCTAATCTATCCTTTCATAATCCAACCTAACCTAAGATTTCCTTTCGTTCCGTCTTGTTTAATCAAAGTTTTTTCCTCTTCTTGCTTTTTACGAAGCTTCCGTAATTTAACATTACCCTCCCTAAACAAACCTAACCTAACTTTTCCTTCTTTAACCTAATCTTTCCTTTCCTAATCTAACATTTCGTTCCTTTTTGAATAAACAAGCTTTTTTCCTCTTCCTGAATCTTCTCTAACCTAACCGTTCCTTCTATCCTTCTTGTTTAATTTAGCCTTTCTCGTCTTCTTGCCCTTTCTCTGGATGGAACTGGAAGTAGAGCAACTATTTCGAGTTGCGAAAAATAGAGGACGATTCAACGATTTAACAAAAATGTCACGGAGATAGCCCAAGTTTGAAGAGAGGCACGGAAGAAGATCCTTTCCTGAACCTTCTCTAACATAACACTGCCTTACCTAACCTAACCTAAATTGCCTTCCCTTTCCTAACTTAACCTAACCAAACCTTTCCTTCTCTTCTTTCTTTTTTAATTAAACTTTTTTCCTCTTCTTGTTCATCCTAAACCTTTGATAATCTAACATTACCTTCCCTTCTCTAACTCAAGTTAACCTAACCTTTCCTTGCATAACTCAGTCTTTCCTTTCTCGCTAACTTTTCCTTCCTTTTTTTTCTTGTTTAATTAAGCTTTGTTCTCCTTCTTGTCCATTCTAAAGCTTCGCTAATATAACATTACTTTCCCTTCCCTAACTCAATTTAACCTAACCTTTTCTTCCTTAACATTTCCTTGCATAACCTAATCTTTCCTTTCTTAACCTGACCTTTCCTTCCCTTTTTTCTTGTTTAATCAAGCTTTGTTCCTCTTCTTGTCCATCCTAAAGCTTCGCTAATATAACATTACTTTCCCTTCCCTAACTCAGCTTACACTAACCTTTCCTTCCTTAACCTTTTCTTGCCTAAACTAACCTTTCCTTTCTTAAACTAACCTTTCCGTCCCTTTTTTCTTGTTTAATTAAGCTTTGTTCTCCTTCTTGTCCATCCTAAAGTTTCGCTAATATAACATTATTTTCCCTTCCCTATCTCAATTTAACCTAACCTTTCATTACTTTTTGTCTTGTTTATTCAAGCTTTGCACCTCTTCTTGTCCATCCTAAAGCTTCGCATTAGCGAAAAAAGGTTAAGGAAGAATAGGTTAGGGTAAGTCGAGTTAGAGAAGGGAAAGTAATATTATTAATATAACATTACTTTCCCTTCCTTTGCATAACCTAACTTTCCCTTTCTTTACCTAACCGTTCCTTCCTTAATCTAACCTATTCTGCCCTTTTTTCTTGTTTAATCAAGCTTTGTTTCCCTCCTTGTCTATCCTAAAGCTTCGCTAATATAACATTACTTTCCCTTCCCTAATTCAACTTAACCTAACCTTTCCTTGCCTAACCTAATCTTTCCTTCTTAACCTAACTTTCCTTCCTTTTTTTCTTGCTTAATCAAGCTTTTTTCCTCTTCTTGCCTTTCCTGAACCTTCCCTAATATAACATTACCTTCTGTTCCCTATCCTAATATTGCCTTTTCTTCTCTAACCCAACCTAACCTTTCCTTTCCTAATCCAGCTTTCCCTTCCCTAACCTAACTTTTCCTTCCCTTCCTTCTTGTTTAATCTGTTTCCTTACAAAAGTCTACATATTCCTTCGAAATAATGAAAGGCTTCAATCAAGCGATCCACTTCAATCTCCAATTTATCCATTAGTCGTTCAAACGGTGTACTCACTGTATTGATTCACGACGCACTTTGTCCTCGCTTTGAATTTGGCCACGGTCTCGTTCTTCCACCAGTGATTAAGGTTTCCTTCTAGATCGAATTCCCGACCTTGATCGTCGAAACCGTGGGTGAGCTCGTGGCCCATAACGACCCCCATACCACCGTAGTTGAGAGAAGGTGGAAACGATGGGTCGTAGAACGGCGTTTGGAGGATACCGGCCGGGAAGACCATTTGGTTTTTGGTGGGGGTATAGTAAGCGTTCACCGTTGAAGGGGCCATACCTAGAAAGAGCGCCTTGATAATTAGTTACAATTTTTAAAAGCAGCAGATAATGGGAAACTGCTGACCTCAAGTGTCCTTTTCAAATTGAATATGAAGATGATAGCTGGGCTATCGAAATGCGTTAGAGCAACCTATGCTGTGTTTTTTAATCTTTTTTTGGTTTCAGGGGACAAGATTTGTATTTCAACTTTTGATAACCAAGGACCAGTGTGTTCCACCAAAATTACCTTAAATGGTATGTTTCTGGAATTTAATCATCATTTTTTGGTGGAAAGGTGCCAAGCACCGCAAATAGCACCTTTTAACTCGAAGAAGAAGATTTAGAAAAAGCTACTTGTCACATTTTTTGAAAAAATAGTCGTAATAACCAGGGTAGAATGCGTGAAGTAAATAAGTAGAATTGAAAATAATGGTGGCAAGTTTACCACCTGCTATCCAAAATTGCTCAACGCGTCTAAAGAAGTTTTCATTTCAAAAAAAATAAATAAATAAAATAAATAAAAAACATAAAGAAACGAAAAGTATTTTCAGCAAGTGGCAAAGTGGGCTTCCTAATGCACAAATTTTTCAAAACGAACTTACTCCAAGTAGTTTTGTTGACTGGTTCCTTGATCTTCTCCAAATTCTTCCTCAAGTTGTAGAAATTAATGTTAATATTATTTTCAAAGTAAGTATCATTTCTGATGGTCAAATTGTCATACTTGGCGTCCAACTGTTTGGGATCTTTGACGAATTCCGGATAACCTGGTGACAGAAGCGATAAGACACGCGCACCTTGTGATTATACAAATTGCTAATGAAGCGAAACAGCATTTTTGGTTAACATTTGTGCTGGTTTCTTGCACAAATGTAATCAGGTTCAAAAGATTTCAACCCTTTATCACAACCCCGTTGTAATTAGACAGCCAACTTCGGATATAACGACCACCAAGGGGATTTTGAAATGGTTCGTTGTAGCCCGATGTGGTCGTTATAAACGAATAAGACTTTCGTACTTTCTTATGGAGCTTTGGATCATAATTTTGTTCGTTATAAGCGGTCGTTCGTTATAAATGGAGTTCGTTATAAGCGGTCGTTCGTTATAAACGGAGTTCACTATATCCAAAGTTGACTATAATTAGAGATAATAACAACTTTAGTATGCTTGATAGTGCCGTTCAGCCGACAAGGCGTAATTTTGTTCGTTATTAGCGATCGTTTGTTATAAGCCGAGTTCGTTATATCCGAAGTTGACTATAATTAGAAATAATAACAACTTTAGTATGTTTGACAATGCCGTCCAACTGACGAAGCATAATTTTGTTCGTTATTAGCGATCGTTCGTTATATGCGGATTTCGTTATATCCGAAGTTGACTATAATTAGAGATAATAACAAGATAAGTATGCTTGATAATGCCCTCCAGCTGATGAGGCGTAATTTTGTTCGTTACTAGCAGTCGTTCGTCATATGCGAAGTTCGTTATATCCGAAGTTGACTATAATTAGAGATAATAACTTGATTGGTATGCTTGATAATGGCGTCCAGCTAACGAGGCATAATTCTGTTCGTTATTAGCGGTCGTTTGTTGTATGGAGAGTTCCATATATCCGAAGTTTACTATAATTAGAGATAATAACAACTTTAGTATGTCTGACAATGCCGTCCAGCTGACGAGGCATAATTTTGTTCGTTATAAGCGATTGTTCGTTATAAGCCGAGTTCGTTATATCCGAAGTTGACTCTAATTAGAGATAATAAGAACTTTAGTATGCTTGACAATGCCGTCCAGCTGACGAGGCGTAATTTTGTTCGTTATAAGCGGTCGTCCTATTATGCGGAGTTCAATATATTCGAAGTCGACTGTAATTAGAGACAAATAGCAGAAAAAATTGATGCATCTTTTGCTCAATTAAATTAGTGTGCTTAATAATGCTAGTCTAGCTGACAAGGCATTATTTGTAATTATCAATTTAGTAAAGAATTTTTTGAATTGATTTCATTTGGCAGTTAATGACGGCACTGCTGATTGCACAAATGTTAACCAAAAAGTTTGCCTCAGCAAAGTCCGCTGCTAAAAGAAGAAACAAATGCGTGATGCACTCACCGATCATGTCGGAAATAGCGTCGGCTTTCAATATGGCCACCTTCCTGGTCTCCTCATCCATCCATTTCAAATTTTTGAAATTCCTTTTGAAAGCGTTGCGTACATTGTTGATCATTTCTTCGGCCTGCACTTTGGAGTTTTGATCGAAGACTTCTCGAACGAAAATCGCCCCTATTGCAAAACCTGCGAATGCCAGAAGAGAAATAATTAAGAACGGTATGTCCCCATTTGGAACCATAGAGTTGAAGGAGGATATTGACATTTGAATTGTTTTTGGACTACAACCTGACAGATATCTTATGTGGTTTAACACTTTAATTCGTTTTTTATCTCCATGAAATTAAAAAAACGAAGAAATTATCATTTCACATCAAATAGTTCAATAAAATCGCTTAAGAGGTTGCTAATAAAGATTAGCAACCAACAATTGTTAGAGAACAAAAGATTATTGGGAATCTGAATTTGTAGAAGAAAGAACTGCCGAAGAAAAAACCAGTAAAAAATAAATGAAATTAATACAACTTCGCAAAGTAGATGCAAAGAATGTTAATAATATTGTAACAAAATGTAATTATAAAATTTAGTTAGGAATTTTCTAGAAAATTTGATAAGGGGAAGCGGCCGCGATAATGAATCAAACGGCAGATAAACGTTCCAGAAATTTCAACAAACGACAAGTCTTATCTGCTTGTTCCTTCTAAGCGAAGCGAAGTGGGACCTATATAAGACGGTCAGTTTTTCCCCAGTTAGTTGGAAGTCAATGAATTAGAGAGTGTTTGTGAATTACAATTGTCGTGTTCCGAGTTTAGTTTAGAAATAAAATGGTTACAATTCACCAAGCGTTAATTCGAACCGATAACGCGCAACAATATAGTTAAACAAAAGCAAAGAAAAATGGTTAAAAAAAGAGTGGAATATCTAGTAGAGCACTGAATGAGAATATCTACCCAAGACGTTATTGGTGTCCTGGATGCAGTATCGCCATTGGGGCTCCTCTCCCCCTTCTGAGCCCATGAGCGCCTTCCTTAAACCCTTGTATGCATCACGAAACGCCTTCGATAAACAACCTGTGAATATTCGGACCGTTTGCCAAATCATATAGTTGTTTAAGATTCTGAAAAGTCGACAATCCAGAGGCCGTTTTAAGCGTGATTTAAGAGCTACTTACATTTTCCCTTTTGTCGTTTTGTTGTATTCTTCGACGAGAAGAGTCAAATTTTTAAGATACTCGGGCGCGTAAACCACAACTTGTTCTTTTTCGTTAATTTTTTTGCCCACTATGCGCATGGCGTCATCGAAAAATAGCCTCCAGTCTATCTGTAGGGAAAGTGATTGGTATTACGTCTCTTTTTAACACCTTGTGGAAAACCGACGCATTATCCACGTGCCATTCACGTATCACCCATGCATCACCCACGTATCACCCATGCGTCACCCACGCATCACCTATGTATCACCCATGCATCACTCACGCATCACCCAGGTATCACCCACGCATCACCCACGTATCACCCATGTATCACCCACGCATCACCCAAAACAGACAATAAGATAGAAAGACATACAAACAAAAGGACAGAAAGACGAAAAGATAGACCAAAAGACACAAAGATAGAAAGACAGAAAAATAGAAAGAAGGAAAGATAGAAAGACAGAGTTACAGAAAAATAGAAGACAGTAAGATAGAAAGACATACAAACAAAAGGACAGAAAGACGAAAAGATAGAAAGGCAGAAAAATGGAAAGACAAAAAAACAGAAAGACAGAAAAGTAGAAAGACAGAAGGAGAGAAAGAGAGAAAGAAAGACAGAAAGACAGACATCACCCAAACATCACCCGCGCATCACCCACGCATCACCTATGCATCACCCACGCATCACCCACGCATCATCCATGCATCACCCATGTATCACCCACGCATCACCCACGCATCATCTACGCACTACCCACGGCTACATTCACTAGAGAGTATAGAAATCCGAAAAACGAAGAATTGATTAAAAACAGAACTTACGTATCACATAGGATCACGCACACGCAAAAAAATGTTAAAATAAACATTTTAGGCACGAAAATCGAATCAAGGATTGTTAATAATAATGTCACGAGGACAAAAAAAAATGTAAAAACTTGGAAACAAACCGATAGAAAATCGACAAATTTTGATAAAGAATAAAATGTTCAACTTACGAAGTTGGCTTTTTGTTGAAGTTCCGCGATTGTCATCAAATTGTACAAAGACTCCTCGTCCCTCCTCAATTCGTTCGGTATCGTTATGTTGGCTAAACGAGTTTCGAATTCGATCACGGCCTTCATTTGCTCCCTGGTGGAATTCGGCTCTCCGCCCAGCAAAATACCAACCTGAAAACGAAAATTGATTGACAGAATTAGGGAGTCTTTTAAGAAGGAGATGCATCGATAACGTAATTTGTGAAATGAAAATGGGACTGATTTCCACCCACTGACATCAGCGGCCTCTGTTGTGTATTACCAGTAAGTATTGTGCGAAAAATAAAACGAGAGCTTAAATTGTACCTACTGATGGCAGTGGATGGTGGTAGTCGTAAGTACAATGTATCCAATCGTTCACATCACTGTGGTGTTAATTTTTTCTTGGGCTTTTCCTAGGAAAGCGTGTCTAGAAAATCCTTTATTCATATTTTAGTCAGGGAGAAGCGTTCACCGTTGAAGCTGCTTCAATCCATTTGGTGTAGGTTTTAATTACTCGTTTCGCAATGTTTGACCTACGATAAAATAGAATTCTGTGGAGCATGGTTTGCGGATTAATAGATGGCGTTGCGAACAGTGGAAGGTTTTCGATCCCATTTTAAAAGTACGGCGTAACGCAACCTTACCTTCTAGATAACCATAGACCGAATAACGTGACCATAGAAACTAAGTTTAAAACAGATCAGTTGCCATGTTAACGATTCATCGATTTCATAAATAATATAAAATCAGAAATAATATAAAATTATCTGAATAGATTCAACAGAAATTTGAAACTTTAAGGATTAGGATAGTATATAAGGATTTCAAGCGGTAATAATTTTTGCGTAACCGCAATTTGAATTTACACAACTCGCGGAATTTCGATGCTTCATTAAGCACGTTAGGGAAACATCTTGAAGTAATAATGGCAACACTGCTCCTTCCAAGTGCCTTTAGCTTAATTTTCGTTGAATAAACTTTATCGCATACAGGGACGCTTTTAGACTTGATGACGTCCTAAGTTATTTAAGATAGGGAACTTTTTAACGAGCAAAAAAAAGATCATCACACTGCCTCGAGAATTTTTGGTTTCTATCTGTCACCCAAGAATTTTGGTGACCAAAAAAAGCTTTATTTTGGTGACCAAAAAAACCTTTTTTTTGGTGAAACAGACTGGTTCTGGTTATCTTCAAAAATTGAAATACAAATCTTGTCTCCTGAAACCAAGAAAAATTAAAAAAACACAATTTTTTCATCTTTCTTGGTTTTAGGGGACAAGATTTGTTTCAATTTTAAAAAAATCTTCTTCACACAAAGTAATTATTCTACATGGATCTTTGTTACAAAAAAGGTCCTCAGCACTATTTTTCCCTACGTCTTCTTCTAGAAAACATCGATGTCCAAATATGACTGTTTTTTGGATGTACAAGATGGTGGGGGTCCCAAACTATAGCTTGTACAGCTATGCATAAATCCAACATTGATCGCATAAGCAGAATCGTCAGCTCAAAAAAAGTACTGGAAAGCGGTTTGTATTGTATCCACGCGGACAGTCTATGCTAAAAATCCAGTAGAGGTGGCATGTTTCGCTTCCGCAGCGAAAACCCTACATTTTAAATAAGACTGCTACCAGTAAACTACTTTAAGTTGAACAATAATGCAAATTTGGGTAAAAAAATTTAAATAAAGAAAAAATAAAATCGATTTCATCTTCAACAAAAAATAATCTTCTTTAAAATAAACTTTCCACTAACCTTGGTCATATATTCCAAATAAGCCTCCAAAACTTTGGCGTGTTCGGTTTTGTTTAAGTAATTCTCCCGCGTGGGCAACGTTAATCCGCTTTGGTCGATCTGCAGGACGTGCCTCGTCGAATTCTTGTCATCCTCGCCGACGGCGTAAGAGAACAAAGCCCCGATGTTATACTTGTTCTGGACCACTTGCATGACGTTCTGCAACGACCATTTCTTCACGTCGAAACCGCTGCTGGTGACGTTCCATCCCCCCAATTTTTTCAACAGATCCAACATGGGTTTCGGCCCTAATGTCTCCACTGTGTCGTTGACGTCTAAGCAGGATTCGTAGTACATTTTGGCACGTTGTTCTGCTTTGGATTTTAGCGTGTCGATCGGTCGTTCTGGAAGAAGAGAGAGAATGAAGGATGTGATGACTGATGAGGGATGTGACGACTGATGAGGGATATGACGACTGATGAGGGATGTGATGGGGGATGTGATGACTGATGAGGGATGTGATGAGGACTGTGAGAACCGATGAGGGTTGTAATGGGGGATGTGATGACTGATGATGGATGTAATGACTGATGAGGGATGTAATGACTGATGAGGGTTGTGATGAGACCTGCGATAACCGATGAGGGTTGTGATGGGGGATGTGATGACTGATGAGGGATGTAATGACTGATGAGAGATGTGATGAGGACTGTGATAACCGATGAGGGTTGTGATTGGGGATGTAATGACTGATGTGATGACTAATGAAGGATGTGACGATGGAAAATTACCTAAGACATGTTTCACAACCAATTGGTTTTGTTGCTCCAGTTTCATGAAGGTTCCCCAGGAGCTTTTACCGTCTGGTATTGGGTTGTTTTTGATCCAACCGTTGCAGGCGTAGGAGTAGAAGTCTTCGCATGGGTCCACTGTCATGTCCATCGATTGCAAAATGTTGCTAGCTATGTGGATGCAGGATTCGTTGAGGCAAGGCAATGTGTTGGTTTTTTCTATGTGGATTGTCTAAAAGTGCAAAAATGTTATAAAATCTGTCTTATTGTTAGTGATATAGTGATATTGAAATACAAATCTTGTCCCCTGAAACTAAGAAATACTAAAAAAGAAAACAGAGGTTGCTCTAACGCGTTTCGATAGCCAAGCTATCATCTTCAGAGAGGCACTCATGATAGCTTGGCTATCGAAACGCGTTAGAGCAACATCTGTTGTATTACTTAATCATTCTTGCTTTCGGGATTGGACCGTGTCACTAAAAGTGTTCGATGTTTCGCCCACCATCGTAGGGGGACTTCTTCAGGAACAAAGAAATACAAGGAAATATACAAAACTGAATAATGAAAAAAGGGGCCAATTTCAAAACATCAGAGCATGGGAACTCAGTATGTCCACGATACCAGAGGCGAAACTCTTCTGAAGAGTTTCGCCTTAGGTGCGGATAAGGCAGTATTTTTCGAAACACTGGCGAGGATATCACGTGAAACGACAAGGATTGCAAGCGGTAATCGTTTTTGCGCAATCGCAATTTGAATTTACACATCTCGCGGAGTTTCGATGTTTCATTAAGCACGTTAGGGAAATATCTTCAAGTAATAATGGTAACACTACTCCCTCTAGGTGCTTTAGCTAAATTTTTGACGCTACTCCAGATGGAACTTACCCTTGCTTCGTAGATTCTGTGTTCCTCTGAATGTATGATGACTGTCAGGACGAAAATGATGAGCAACAACATAAGGACTAAAGCTAAAAGGGCTTTCTCTAACATAGATCTTTGTTTCCATAGGCTTGTTCCTGGATGGTACCTGATGTGAGTGACGCTGCTGCTTATACCTAAAAGCAGTTAAAATTGGTGATTTCAAGGTTATGCAGGATGCAACTAAAGCCACAAAGGTCACTAGTAGCGAAATAATTTTCTTGTATTATGAGTTGCAGAGCAAAATCCATTAATGTATCGTCGGCGTTCCATAGTTAAGTTTAACAAATAATGTCGTTTGCTTAAACAACTCGAAATACAACAAACTGACTTCACTACTAGTGACCTTTCTAACTTTAATTACATCGTAGACAACAAGTTGTAATTCCCAATAAAAAATAAATATCTTTTCACCTTCTGTAAACTGGACGCTGTTTATACTGTCGTCATCTACAAACGAAGCGTCTGTATATCTTGTCATCTGAAACAATCAGTGAATATGAAAAAATGAAATAGTAAATTGAGCTGTTGTCATATTTTACCATACATTAAAAAAATGAAATCACATAAAGTAAGCCCGAGTCTGACACGCACAGAGAGGGTACCACTGATTACACAAATCGGTCAACATTATTTGTCACTTTTTTCTCGTTCAATAAAATTGTTTGTTCCGCACCACTGTGTAGCTCAATTTATTTTAATTAAACTTGCGATCAATTTCAATTATTATCGATTGAAGTTGCGAAACGAAAGACAAAACGAATTGTTATTCATCCCGTGTATTTACTTAATTCCCTCTGGGTCAATCTTGCAGTATAATTTAAGTTTTACGTAAGCAATTTGTACGATGATTAAAAAAAAATGTTTTATAAAACAAATGAAGAAAAATTATAAATAAGGGAACTTTCTGTAAAATGTATTGCGCCAAATTTCATCAATAACTTAAAGATTAAAATAAGTTAAAGATTTGTATTGAAAAAATATTTATTTAATTGCTATCCAATACGTAGCTTGAGACCCGCAAGGCTCTCAAATATATAGTATCAATGAATGTTACTATCTCTCTGAAGATGATAGCTTGGCTGTCGAAACGCGTTAGAGCAACCTTTGTTGTGTTTTTAATCTTTCTTGGTTTCAGGGGACAAGCTTTGTATTTCAGTTTTCAATGAATTTAAACAAAACATCATTCTGCAATCTGCACGAACTCTTTACAGGTATGCACAGCTAAAGTAATTTATACGTTTGTCCAAACCATTTTTATAAATGATAAAGTATATTCAATCGACATCACCATCTTTCGTTTAAATTTTCGTCTTTCCTCTAAATTGTGGCTTTTCGTAAATTTCGACTTTTTATAAAAAAATTAATCCATCCATTTTTTTTCAAAATTTTGATTTCAGAGGAAGTCAAAAGAGAATTTTGATAGCAAAGTTTAGAATTTTTTCAATATTCCGATTTCTTAAAACGAAATATTTCGACTTTTTCCAGATTTTTATTTTTGATAATTTCTCGAAAATTGACTTTGTATAAATTTTTTCTGTTTTACTTTTGATGTTTTACAATTTCGAAGATTTAATTGTTTTGAAAATTTAGACTTTTCCCAAATTTTGACCTTTTGAAAATTTTTGAAAATTTCGACGTTTCAATAGTTCCTATTTGGACATTTGGACCTTTTGTAAATGTTGACTTCAAAAACATTAAATTTTTTCAAATTTGGTTATTTTTTTGAAATTACCGAATTTTTTTGAAAGATTCGATCTTTTTGAAAATTTTGAATTCTTCAAAATTTCGATTTTTTCAAATTTTGATTTTTGTAAAACTTCGATTATTTTTGATATTTTTCTTTAAATCTTGTATTTTTCAACACTTGCTTTTTTCAAAATATCGACTTTTCCCAAAAAGTTTGAATTATTTTAAAAGATCTTCATTTTTTTTATCAAAATGACAATTTTTTTAAAATTTCGAATTTTTCTCGAAATTATGATTTGTTTTTTAGAAATTTGGACTTTTTTTAAATGTTGTTTTTTTGAAATTTTAGATTATTTTAATGCTTTCTAAGTTTCAAAATTTTGATTTTTTCCAAATTCGAATTTTTGAAAATTTTAACTTTTTTATAAATTTTGAGTTTTGAAACGATGTCGACATTTTAAAATGTTCACCTTTTTTAATTTCCAACTTTTATCAAATTTTCGACTTTTTGTCAAAATCTTGAGAAAATTTCGACTTTTGCTCGAAATGTTGACGTTTTTGCAACTTCTAAAAAATTTAATTTTTTCTAAAAAAAAAGTTTGGGCTTTCATAATTTTTTCAAAAACCTGACCTATTCCGAAAATTGTTTCTATTCTTCTGTAAACAGTTCGACTTTTTTATGAAGATTTTAAACTTCAAAATTACCACCATTTCGAAATTTTGACTTTTTTGCAAAAATTTTGACTTTTAATGTGGACTTCTTTTAATATTTTGACTTTTAATGTGGACTTCTTTTAATATTTTGACTTTTTGTAAATTTTGGCATTTTTCAAAAAAATCGACGTTTCAAAATTTCCATTTTTTCCAAATTCACATTTTTATTGAAATTTGGACGTTTTTCCAAAAATCTGGGTTTTTTAAAATTCTATTTAAAAAGGCCAAGATTGATAATTCGAAATTTTCAAAAAGTCCAACATTTGAAAAAACAAAATTTTCAAAAAATCCAAGATTTGAGAAGACGAAATGTTCAAAAAGCCCAAGATTTGAAGTCGAAATTTTCAAAAAGTCCAAGATTTTAAAAAGTCGAAAGTTTAAAAATTCCAAAATGAAAAGTCGAAATTTTTGAAAGGTTCAAGATTCGAAAAGTCGAAATTTGCAGAGTCCAATATTTGAAAAATCGAAACTTTCAAAACATCCAATATTTGAGAAGACGAAATGTTCAAAAAGCACAAGACTTGAAAATTCGAAATTTTCAAAAAGTCTAATATTTGAAAAATAGAAATTTTCAAAATATCCAAGATTTGAGAAGACGAAATGTTCAAAAAGCCCAAGATTTAAAGTCGAAATTTTCAAAAAGTCCAATATTTGAGAAATCGACATTTTCGAAAAATCCAAGACATTAAAAATCAGAATTTTCAAAAAGTCCAAGATTTGAAAAGTCGAAATGTTCAATAGCCCAAGACTGGAAAAATCAAAATGTTCAAAAACTCCAAAATTTAAAAAATCGAAATTTTTCAAAAAGTCCAATATTTTCAAAAATTGAAATTTTTAAAAAGTATAAGATTTTGAAAATTCGACATTTTCAAAAATCTAAGATTTGGAAAGTCGAAATTTTTAAAAAAGTCGAAATTAAAAAAATTTACATTTTCGATTTTTCAAAGTAAAGCAAAAAGTTAAAAGACGAGAAGTACAAATTTCGAGAAAAATTCAAAATTTTTGAAATCAAAATTTTCAATTGCAAGAAGTCAAATTTTTCTATTGTAAGAACTCAAACATTTTTCGAAAAAAACTATAATTTCGATAAAAAAAATCGAATTCCGTTTTGAATTTCTAAAACAACGTAATTTCGAGGAAAAACTCATCTTTCTTTGAAGTCTTGGATTTTTCTGAGATTTAAGATTTTTTTCGAAATTTGATGTTTTGTGAACACTAGCGGTCCCCATACAACTACGAGCTTGGTTGGCATTTGGAAAAAATTTGCAATATTGGAGTAGTTGTGGGTAGGTATAGATTCATAGATCAACCAGAGATCAACACATGCAACTTTGGCTTTGGCTATGAAATGTAAAAGATTTCTTACCTAAATTTATAAATCACCTTGCAACTCTATAATCAAATACAATTGTATTTGTTTATATAATGATTAACGATTTTATCTAAATCTTGTAAAATATCTCATAGAAACCCTTTAAAGTTATGTAATTAAAATTCCAACTAAATACAAACGTGTTCGTTGCATTCGTTCACTTTTACTGTTTACGAAAAATCTTCTAAGTAAAAATCGCATCTGTCTTAACCTTTGACACAGTTCCGAAAATTAACAAAATAAAGATAAAACAAAATAAACTTACGCTATCGGTGGATTTAAAGCACCTCATTTCGTCCACCAGAACGCACAAACAAAAATCCAAAAAATTCTACAACATCATCGTCAACAAGTCCAAAATAAAAACCTGGCAATCAGTCACAGTCACACCGAATTCGTCCTCACCGTGTTCGACCTGCAAACACACAACGAAATAGAACACAAAATTGAATAATTAGAATTAGAGCCGAAGATAGCGCGCGCCAGATACAGATATGCGTCTAATACTAGCTCGGGAGAGACGCACTGGAAAAATAAAATAAAATGGACCATATGCTGTTTGTGTACATCGTTTAATCTAAATGTATAAAAGCCAATTGCTGTGCAAATAAACGGTCACGATTTACGGCCGATATTAATAATTTGTAACGGCGAAAGGAACGCGGTTTGATCTATTTTTAGAGCATTCCGCTCGATATTAAAATTTGCAAAACATCTTTTTCGTATTGCATATTCATATTAATAAATCGACGTATTTATTCTTCATGGTAAAAAAAAAATCGACGTATGTTTGTATTCGAATCTGCGGCCGGCAGCACGTGCAATTAGATAAATTAATAATAATGCGTACGTTTTCGGCGAACGCGGTGACTTCCCCTAAATAGGTGGGTGTGGGGGAGGAGTAGTATACCCACTAAATCTTTTCGAAAGTAGAACTTGTCTAATTGGATGTCTCTTCAAACAGACAAAATTAATTTCATCTGCTGAATCTTCTTAAGCGACAATTCTTGTATATAAATATTTATGTATGCGCTATCTCGGAAACGGTTCTAACGATTTGGATGAAAATTTCTATTTGGTTGGATTTTGGTTCTAGAAGTCCATTGAAATCGGTTTCTTTTCTGAAAAAACGTGACTTCATAAAAAAAATTACTTTGCTTTGCCGACTTTCCCTAAACAGACGTAGAAGTAGAACTTGTCCAATTGGACGTCTCTTGAATCAGACAAAATTAATTTCATCTGCTGAATCTTCTTAAGCAACCAATTCTTGTATTTAAATATATAAATATGTATGTATGTGGTATCTCGGAAACGGCTCCAACGATTTAGATAAAATTGTCTGTTTGGTTAAAATTTTGCTCTAGAAGTCCATTGAAATCGTAGTCTTTTCTGAAAAAACGCGATTTCATACACTTAAATTATGTTTTGCAAATTTTCCCTAAATATCGTTTAAAGTCATGCGAGCTTAACGCCATGAAAGTTCAAGGTCATGTAAGTTGAAGGTCACGCGAATTTAGGGTCACGTGTCTTCAAAGGCCATGTGGGTTCAAGGTCACATATGGCCAAGGTCACGTGGATGCAAGGCCACCTATGACCATGGCCACCTATGGCCATGGCCACCTGAGTTGAAGGTCACGTGAGTTCAATGACACTCCAGACAAGGTCATGTGGATCCAGGGTGATGTGGGTTCAAGGTCAGATGAATTCAAAGTCACGCCAGCCAAGGTCACGTGGGTTCAAGGTCCTGTGTGTTCAAGGTCACGTGAGTTCAAGATCACACCAGTCAAGGTTACGTGCATCAAGATCACGTTCAAGATCGCGTGAATTCAAGGTCACATAAATTCAAGGTTATGTGAGTTCAAGGTACGCGGGTTTAATGCCATGTAAGCTTAATGTCACGCCTGTCAAGGTCACATGGGAGCAAGGTCATGTTAGTTGAAGGTCATGTATGCTCAAGGTCGCATACGTTTACGGTCATGTGAGTTCAAGGTCATGTGAGTTCAAGGTAAGTGAGTTTAATGTCATGTGAGTTCAAGGGCCCGCCAGTCAAGGTCACATAGGTTCAAGGTCACGTTAGTTCAAGATCATCTATGCTTAGGTCAAATACGTTTAAGGTCACGTGATTTCAAGGTCATGTAAATTTGAGGTCACGCGAGTTTAGGACCACACGAGTTCAAGATATGTAGGTTCAAGGTCACGCGAGTGCTAGATTAAAAATCAAAATTTTTTAAAAATCGAAGAATGAATTCAGTCGCGTCCGTTAAGGTCACATGGGTTCAAGGTCATGTAAGATCAAGATCATGCCAATCAAGGTCACGTGCGTCAAGATCATGTTCAAGATCGCGTGATTTTAAGGTTACGTGAATTCAAGGTTATGCAAGTTCAAGGCCATGTGGGTTCAAGCTACGGGGGTTTAAGATCATGTGAGTTCAAGGTACGTAGGTTTAATGTCATTTGAGTTCAAGGTCGCGCCAGCCAAGGTCACATAGGTTCAAGGTCACACTAGGTCAAGGTCACGTGAATTCAAGATTCCCATTTCAAAAAATCGAAATTTTCAAAAGCAAATTTAAAAAATTTCAAATTCTAAGAAAATCGAAATTTGAAAATGGAAATCTGAAAAAAATGGAAAATTTGAAACGTCGAAATCTCGCTTAAAAATACGAAATTTGCAACTAAATCCAAATTTCCTGAAAAAATTGAAATTTTGAAGTAATAATTTTGAAAATAGCTAAAATTTTAATAAAAATGGGAATTTGACAAAAGGGGAAATGTTGAAATGTCATGTGAGTTCTAGGTCGCGCCAGTCAAGGTCACGTGCGTTAAAATCATGTTCAAGATCCCGTGAATTCAAGGTGAGGTCAAGGGACGTGGATTTAAGATCATGTGAGTTCAAGGTCGCATAGGTTCTTTACAAATGTATAGAAAAGGGGAGGGAGGGGGGGGGGGAGAGAGAGAGAGAGAGAGAGAGAGAGAGAGAGAGAGAGAGACAGACAGACAGAGAGGGAGAGAGAGGGAGAGAGAGAGAGAGAGAGAGAGAGAGAGAGAGAGAGAGAGAGAGAGAGAGAGAGAGAGAGAGAGAGAGAGAGAGAGAGAGAGAGAGAGAGAGAGAGAGAGCAGTTTTTTTGCTTTTAATTGCGATCTGCGAACTACGATTTCTTATTTAATAAATACGCGAAAATTAGGCGATGTAACTAATCCTTCAAACTCTCTTATTCATTTTTAATCAAATAGATGCGACTGACAAATAAAAAGAAAATTGACTTACTTGTACTAGAAATTTAAAATGTCCAATTGTTCTGAAATTACGAACTGTTTGTGCACTCGAATTTAGAATTCGTATCAGATGAAACCGAACCGGTGGGTGCACGATGCACTTTGCATCGGACACGGTGCAAAGCGGTCAAAAACTATCGGATTAGATCAATTACAACCGACTCGCTAATGGTATTTCGCTGTTTTGTCAACAATAGACTTAGGACAGTGACGCTAGCGAAGTGTCGCAGAAACAATCGTTTCTAAATTATGTATGTATGTATTCAGTAATTCTACACTCGGTCGATTCTAATCCATATCAAACTGTTTACTTTGTTTTTATCTTGTGGCTTCTCTGCTAAATGATGAAACGATAGCACAACGTTATCGATTCGTCCGAAGCCAGAATATTCACTCAGAGAAAACAACTATTTAACTGATTGCAAATTCAATAATGTTTTTAAAACGAAAAGCGTTTTAGGTTAAAAAATTTTTAATGGGAAAACATTTTACGTTTTCGCATCACCATGTTCCGTTACCAGCTGTTCCGTACAAATCTTGCGATAGATTTTAAAGTCACTTCCCGATGAGCTAGAGACTTGAATCTTTAAACATAGTTCAAAACTGAATGACAAAACAATATTTTAATTCTATCATGATATTGCAACAATTAAAATTATAGCAAAACACAATTAACCTCTAAATTTAGAGCAGTCGTTCTAATTATTTTCGGGCTTTATTAAGTTGTTCAAATGATTTCTGATCTTGATGAGATTTTTTATTAGTCGTCAGATCAAACTTGAACAGCACAAACTTTTGTATTTTATAAGACCCCCGCCAGTGTGTTGCTTAGGAACCCCGAACAGTCATATGTTTATCATATATTGTTCAGTTGCCCAGGTCTGATGATTTAACTACGCTCGTACTTAAAATGGCATATTTGGTAAATTTGGTTTCAGTTGATGACCAAATTATTGATAAACGTTCGAATTAATTAATGGTGCGATTACTTCCAACAAATCACAGCTTAACAATCTGATTCAAATTAAGTGAACAGTCCTTGTATGAGCATATGTCAATAAGTATGTTGCTAAGGCTCTATACCTGGACCAATATATTTTATAAATAACACGACACTTTCGAATAATGTAAAAAAAAACCAAAACACCACCCACACAAATCAACAAACCACACACACCGACATATCCTCCAAAACTGCGGTCATCATCTCACGCGGAATCCTCCGGCTATATTTACCAAATCAATTACATCCGTGTAAACAGATCGACGTACCTTAACGTTCATCTTGACTTTGCCACAAACGCATACGAGTACATCCGTCGAATTCGAACACGAACCGCCACTGTTCGCTTTTTACATGGAAAAAATGTCGGATAACGTCCGACCCGATGCTGCGATGTGCGCGTTTTTCGGTTCAGCTGTGTGTCGACGCCCTGGACGCTGTCGCGCCGCCACGTTCTGTTTTGTTATTCAGTTATCGATTGGCGGCCGAACAGCTGCAATTTCGCCTCATCGCGGGACGGCATCTACGCACTATTTCCCGCATCTTAGAAGGTAGTTTATCGGGTAACACAAATTTATTTGAATTCATCTATCAATGATATTGACAGGAGGCATGTTATCAGAGTACAAAAAAGCTTTAGTCACGCTTGATATCACGACAACGCCACAGGGGAATTGTCGCAATTAAGACTAGGTTTGGTTTAATTAATTTTATTGGAAACACACACGCGTTCTACAAGAGTAATAGTTATGTCTTTTTTCTGTTTTTATTGGTATCACCCCATCTGTCGATTTGTTCATCCTATGTCTATCCATACTATTAGTATGCTCCTCCATCCAAGGGGATTGATCGTTGCCACAAGATGATGACCCTAGTCGAAGGTTAGTGACCTCTCTCAAAGTTCAATTACTTCTCCCAATGGTCAATGACCTCTGATCAAGGTCAATGGCCCCTGTTAAAGATCAACGACCTCTACTAAAAATCAATGATCCCTTCTAAAGGCCAATGATCTCTGTTAAAGATCAATAACCCCTTCTAAAGGCCAATGATCTCTGCTAAAGATCAATAACCCCTTCTAAAGGCCAATGATCTCTGCTAATGACCAAATCTGTGCTAAAAGTCAATGACCCCTTCTAAAAGCCAATGACCTCTGCTAAAGATCAATGACCCCTTCTAAAGGTCAATGATCTCTGCTAATGGCCAAATCTCTGCTAAAAGTCAATGATCTCTGACAAAGGTGAATGACTTCAGTTAAAGACTGCGACTTCTGCTAAGGATCAACGACCTATGCCAAAGGTCAACGATCCAAGCCAAAAAGCCTCTGCCAAAGGTCATTGACGTCTTTGTTGTGTTTTTTAATATTTCTTGGTTTCAGGGGACAAGATTTGTATTTCAATTTTTGAAGATAACCAAGGACCAATCGGTTCCACCAAATATAAAAAAGTCAGCTGTTTTTGCTAAGGATCAATGAACCAAAAGTGAATAATATCAGCAAAAGTCCAATTACCTCTTATGAAGGTCGAAAAGTCTCTGTCACAATCAACAGATTCATTCATCAATCCATTCAACAATGTCAGCTCAAATGAGAGCGAAACATCGATGTCCTGTGCTACAACTTTTTTATGTATTTTTTTATATTTTCCTAATTTATCAAAAAAACAATTTTTTCCATATCTAATTTTTGGTCTCCTATTTTTCATTATTCCTATTCTATGTAAAATAAAATAACCTCTTAATTTGTGAACTGTCATGAAGTGACGTTTTCAATAAATTTAAATATCACGTAGTCGCATTTCAAAAACTGTTTGGAAAATTGTCAACAAATCATAAAAATTTAAATATTTCCAAACTGGGCCGAAGAAATGTTAAATAAATTGAAAAAAACATAACTTTTAAATTACAAAATTTAGAAATTGAAGTTAACATTTCCACAAAGAGGGAAAACTGGGCTACTATAACTTATTTTTTGTATCTTTCTTGCAAAATAGTGTTGTTTTCATTCATGTTTTATTTCTACTATGAATTCGACATTTCCTAAATCTAACCAATCATTTGAATTCTCTCTTCCAAATTGCAACTTTTCTTTTGATATTTCGGAAAAATCGAAGCTTCGGAAATGGAATCCTAAATTTCGAAAAAAAGTAACATTTCGTGATAAATTCGAACTGATGGGAAAAATTCGAACTTACAGGAAAAACTTGAACTTATAGAAAACATTAGAATTCATGGATTTTTTCGTATATGAGATACAAATTCAGAAATGGAATCCCAAATTTCAAAAAAGTTTGACATTTCGTGAAAAATTCGAACTGTTGGGAAAAGTTCGAATTTATAGGAAAAATTTGAACTTATAGGGAAAATTAAAATTCGTGGATTTTTGCGCATATTAGATGCAAATATAGAAATGGAATCCCCAATTTCGAAAAAGTTTGACATTTCGTGAAAAATTCGAACTGTTGGGAAAAATTCGAACTTATAGGAAAAATTCTAACGCATGGATTTTTGCGCAGGTTAGATACGACATTTAAAAATAGACTCCTAAATTTCGAAAAAGTTCGTCATTTCGTGAAAAATTCAAACTGTTGAGAAACATTTGAACTTACAGGACAAATTAAATCTCATGGATTTTTGTACAAATTGGATACAAATTTAAGAATAGAATCTCAAGTTTCGAAAAAGTGGAACTTATAGGAAAAATTCTAATTCGTGGATTTTTGCGCAGATTAGATACGATATTTAGAAATAGAAACCCAAATTTCGAAAATATCTGTAATTTCGTAAAAAATTCGAACTGTTGGGAAAAATTTGAACTTATAGGAAAAATTAGAACTCAAGGATTTTTGAGCATATTAGGTACAAATTTGGAAATGGAATCCCAAATTTCGAAAAAGTTTGACATTTCGCGAAAATTTCGAACTGTTGAGAAAAATTCGCTTTATTGGAAAAAATTCGAACTTATGGAAAAAATTCTAACTTATGGGAAAAATTAGAACTTTTGAAAAAAATTCGAACTTCTGGAAAAACCCCAACTTTTAAGGAAATACAAAATTTACAAGATGAAAAATTTCGACAACGAGTATGACATTTCAAGATAAATCGGGAAGTTTTAAACTAAATTGTCGATAAAAGTCGAAATATTTAAAGAGTCAATACTCCCATTCCCTTCCTCAAAACGTCGAGGCAAAAATTAAGAATCTAAACACAAATATGCATTTGATATGGGTCGACCACAAGCGATAGTTTAAAAATAAAAATGAACCATAACGCATGATTTATAAAAAATATAGAAATATAAGTAGATAAGTATAATGGCATCTTAATCCTAAATCAGTCTTTCTCCCTTTCATTGGTGTTGCGGACAGCGTCCTCATAAGAAGGCACCCCTTCATCCGAAACATTAGCCTCCACGTCTTTCTTATCGGCATCCCCCGAACATCCATGCACGGGTACCGGTTTGGGCATGTTCAAAGCCACGCTATAATTAGGGGGTGGTTCGATCGCAACGCCATGAATAGCGGCTGAATTCCGCTGCACTTCCGGCGCGACCATATACGCTGAAAACAAACCGATAACAAAGACAACGTTAGCGTACCCCCCATACACACCTGATCTGTAATTTAGTATCAGATGATGGAGTATGTGGTCGACGTCGTCGCATTCGGGGATGCTTTGGTTGAACATTTCGTTGTGGGGTCGATTTAAATTCAAGGATTGTCGATAGCGCTCGCGCTCGATCTCTTTGCTCTTCCTTTTGCAATACCACGATAAGGAATAGAAACCGATCATCATTACCGCCAGAGCTAACCTGGAAACGAAACAGAATATGATAGGTTCGAGTTCGAGTGGTTCGAGTAGGTTCGGTGGAGTATTTACCAAAAGTACCAGGATTTTAGATACTTGTAGCTGTAATTTGAGCAGCATCCTTCCAAGCAGCAAACTTCGTGTTTGTAGCATGCGTAATGGATTGTGGTTTTTGCGTTCAAATCATAACTGCAATATTTGACGTCATCCTAAAATGATTCGAATGATGATAAAGTGTGAGGTTGAAGCAAGTCGCATTTTCAGCTTTTTAGCTTTGCTATTCGAGTCAATTCTAGTATGAGATCTTCAAAATTTGATTCGGAAACTTCTGTTTATCTGATCATTTTAATTGATCGCATCTAGTACAACCGAAAACACTTAAGCAACTTTAAAACGCTTTACAGCTCACTTATTAGATTGTAAGTTAGCTTTACAAAATATCCAATAATTAGAAACATATACGAAAAAAATTTAATATGCAGTTTGCCATGTAAAAGCACACACGCGATGTATACGCTTAAATTAATAACTTACAGAATTCGTCGACATATTTTTGGAATTTGGATAACTAAAATTAAATGTATTTGATACCGATTTGACATTTAGGAAAAAATACTTCAACTTCATGGCTGTCATTTTTAAAATTGATATCCTCTAAAATGACAGTTTGGCACTTCCAATTACAAAAACAAAAAAAAACAAAAGCAATTTCGATCAAGTTGATCCTTAAATGTAGATCACAGACTTGCACCAATTCTTCTTTGACATGTCCATGGGACTAATAAGATGAATAATGAAAATACGTCGATTGGAGCATAAAATTTCGAAAAATTCAAGAAAATCTCGAAAATGATTTTTAACGGGAAGTTTTAAGAGAAAGATGAAAATTTGTATGGTTAAAAAATAAAATAAAATCCAAATGTTTAAATATAAAGTTAAAATTTTTACAAGTCCAACTTCTAGCTTAAAAGCTAATTTGAAAAACGAAAAATTCCTGCAAATATCACTTTACTTTGACCCTAGGATTTGCGACTTTAATAATAGATTTTTTCAAAATTTCTATTTTTAACTTTTTCAACTTTAAGTTTTGTTAGGCAAAAGTTAGCAATCAATGTCAACATTTTCAGAGAAAGATTCAAATTCTATTATTAACAGCTTGAAATACCTAAACTTTATTTAGAAGTTTTGGCATTTTTTCTCAAAATTTCGATTTTAATCTCAACATGTGGATGCCTCCATATTTTAATCTTTGTTCTAAATTTTGAGGTCAAATTTTACAATAAAAAATTAGAACTTCAAGTAAATGACATTTCTCACCCTTGGAATTTCAAGCTTAAATGCAATTTTCTTAAAGTTGAAAATTTAGAAATAAAAAAATTACGTGAAAATATTCTAACATCTCGAATTTAATTTGGAAATGGCTACTTTAATCCGCAATATTATATTTTTTTTTTCGAACTCCGATTTTCAGTCACGAAGTTTTGCCCAAAACCTTGACATTTCTAAAAAAAAGTTATTGTAAAATCTTCAGATTTGAGTCGAAATTTCAAGATTAAATTTGCAATTTTTATATCCCCAGTTAAAATTAATTTAGTTCGTTTTTAAGCCTAACTTTTTTCTAAAACTTTCAAATTTTCTACAATTTCAATTCAACTTCCACTATTTTGACTTTTTTTTCGATATTTTCAGCCAAAGTTTAAGTTTAAGTTTAAGTTTAAGTTTAAGTTTAAGTTTAAGTTTAAGTTTAAGTTTAAGTTTAAGTTTAAGTTTAAGTTTAAGTTTAAGTTTAAGTTTAAGTTTAAGTTTAAGTTTAAGTTTAAGTTTAAGTTTAAGTTTAAGTTTAAGTTTAAGTTTAAGTTTAAGTTTAAGTTTAAGTTTAAGTTTAAGTTTAAGTTTAAGTTTAAGTTTAAGTTTAAGTTTAAGTTTAAGTTTAAGTTTAAGTTTAATTTAAGTTTAAGTTTAAGTTTAAGTTTAAGTTTAAGTTTAAGTTTAAGTTTAAGTTTAAGTTTAAGTTTAAGTTTAAGTTTAAGTTTAAGTTTAAGTTTAAGTTTAAGTTTAAGTTTAAGTTTAAGTTTAAGTTTAAGTTTAAGTTTAAGTTTAAGTTTAAGTTTAAGTTTAAGTTTAAGTTTAAGTTTAAGTTTAAGTTTAAGTTTAAGTTTAAGTTTAAGTTTAAGTTTAAGTTTAAGTTTAAGTTTAAGTTTAAGTTTAAGTTTAAGTTTAAGTTTAAGTTTAAGTTTAAGTTTAAGTTTAAGTTTAAGTTTAAGTTTAAGTTTAAGTTTAAGTTTAAGTTTAAGTTTAAGTTTAAGTTTAAGTTTAAGTTTAAGTTTAAGTTTAAGTTTAAGTTTAAGTTTAAGTTTAAGTTTAAGTTTAAGTTTAAGTTTAAGTTTAAGTTTAAGTTTAAGTTTAAGTTTAAGTTTAAGTTTAAGTTTAAGTTTAAGTTTAAGTTTAAGTTTAAGTTTAAGTTTAAGTTTAAGTTAAGTTTAAGTTTAAGTTTAAGTTTAAGTTTAAGTTTAAGTTTAAGTTTAAGTTTAAGTTTAAGTTTAAGTTCAAGTTTAAGAAGTGAAGAGGAGAGGTGAAGAGAAGGGAAGAAAAGGAAAAAGAAGGGAAGAGAAGGAAAGACGAGAAAAGGATAAAAGTCAAATTGACAAAAGTCGAAATTTCAAGAAAAAATTTTAATTCTTCATAGAAAAAGTTTAAAAAGATTTAAAAAGACAAAATATAACAAAGATCGTTATTTAAAAAAAGCAAAAAGTTTGAAAATTCAAACTTTTCAGACACAAATTTTAGAGAAGGGGGAGAAGGAAAGAGAAGGAAAGAGAAGGGAAGATTTTGGGTGAAGAGAAGGCGAGGGAAGGGAAGGGAATAGAAGACAAGAGAATAGAAGAGAAAAGAAAAGAGCAGAAAAGAGAAGAGATGAGAAGAGAAAATAGGAGAGGAAAGGAGAGGAGAGAGGAGAAGATAAGTGACGAGAAGAGAAGGGATAGGAAGAGAAGGGAAGAGAAGAGGCGACGGAAGGGAAGGAAAGGGAAGGGAAACAAAAAGAAGGGAACAGCAGGGAAGACAAGGAAAGAGAAGAGAAAAGGATAAACGGCACATTGACAAAAGTCGAAATTTCAAAAAAAAATTTAAATTCTTCATGAAAAAAGTTGAAAAAGGTTTAAAAAACAAAATTTAAAAAAGATCGTTATTTAAAAACAGCCAAAAGTTTGAAAATGGTCGAAATGTTCGAAAATTCAAAATTTTCAGACACAATTTTTAAAAAATTCAAAATTTCCAAAGAAAAAATATCTTTCAAATAGTCTAAATTAAAAAAAAAAGGAAAAGGATTCAGAGAAAAACAAAGCTTTGAGAAATAGAGTCAAAATTTTCAAATCAAAATAATTAGAAAAATCGAAATTTTGAGAAGGCCGAAATTTTCAAAAGAGTTTATGTAAAATGTAGAACACTTGAAAAAATCGAAATATTAAAAGAAATTAAAAGATTCAAAGAATTCACGACGATATCAAAAAAAGTTATGATTTCAAGAGAGGTTAAAATTTCGAGAAAAGTCGAAATTTTTGAGAAATAAGTCAAAAACCCGAGAAAGGAGTTGAAATCTTGAGAAAGGGGTCGAAATCTTGAGAAAGGAGTCGAAATCTTGAAAAAGAAGTCGACATTTTGAAAAGAGCTGAAACTTTCAAAAAAGTCAAAATTTTCAACAAAAAAAATCGAAACTCACAAAGATTTTGATTTTCAAAATTAGAAATTTTTGAGAAAAGACGAATTTTTTAAAACAAGGTAAATTAGAAAAAAAATCAAAATTTTTAAAAGAAATCAAAACGGAATTTATGAAAAACGAAGTTTTTGATTTTTTTCCAAACTGAAATTTTCAACAACAAAAAATGAAATGATTTCAAAAGAGGTTAAAATTTCGAGAACAGTCGAAATTTTTGAGAAATAAGTTAAAAATCCGAGAAAGGAGTCGAAATCTTGAGAAAGGAGTCGAAATCTTGAAAAACTAGTCGAAATTTTGGAAAAAAGTCGAAATTTCGAAAAAAGTCGAAATTTCTAAAAAAAAAATGTTTTTAATCGATGTTATTTCTACACCCCCTTCGTGGTCTTTTTCCAATTTGGACTTTATTCGATTCCTCGATTTGAATCGTAAAAATTAGATCGCAAATTCCACATTTTCTCCTTTTTCTCAAAATCTCGAGACTTTCGAAAGTTAAAATTGAGAAATAATAAAATAAAAATTTTGAACTTAAATTGGGATTCTCAAAAAGAAGAGGAATTGTGAATGAAAAAAAATCGAAATTTCTAAACGTATTGCCACTTATGAAAGGTATGACACTCCAGAATCATAGAGTATTTCTTTCCCTCATTAAGGTAACCCTAGTTATATTACTCTGTGGTTCGGTGTAACTGTCGGACTTATCAACCCGTTAATAATTATATAGCGTTGCAATAACAATAAATATTTATACTGCACGTCCTCATTTTGGCTAAAAAAAATGCAATCGAGCTATAATTTTGTTATTTGTGCCGCAATATCTCAAAACAAGAACCGATAGAATGCATTTTATGCAATTATATGTGCATAGTAATTCCGTAATTTCCACACGTTGCCACAGTTGGCAATCCCAACATGTCGGTCGTCGCGGCTTTACTGTAAGCACTGTTGCCAATCCCATACATCCAGAGTTTTCAGTTGGATGCCTAATTGGTTTAACTTCAGTTTTTAGGTTATAATCCTTATAATTTATAATTGTTTCAATCTCGGTTGTGGCGTGGGTAAAATTGACATTAGTTTCGTAACCAGAGGATATTCGAAAGTAGGGATCATGAGTTTAACTTTTGTTAGTCGTTTCGGCGATAATATTTCTTTAGCTAACAAAAATTATTAATGTCTTTTTGTTTAACGCTATCTTATATGTGAATACCAATTCCATCTAAGCAGTTTTTTCCAAACTTTTCATAATTGTTCGTGATGTTGAGGACCTTTGATTAAAAAAATGCATCCCAAATAAAATATAAATGAGGATGCGTTTGTTTGCCTGTCTGCTGAACGTATCAATGAATTTGAACAAAACATCCTTCTGCAATCTGCACGAACTCTTAGAAGGTGCGGAAGCTGATTAAGTTAATTTTGTTACGTTTATCCAAAAAGTTAATTTTTAAGTCATCTGAAGCCGCCCGGTGCAGCCTGTACCCCCACCAATTTCTACCAGTATCTCTTTCCATCATTGACCCCTTGAGTGACGTTGAGTGCCCCTTGTTACAAAAATGCATTCCAACTAATATATGAATGAAAAAGTGTTCGTCTGTTTTTCTGTACCCCCACCAAACTCTCCCAATATCCCTGGGGATACGCGTAGCACACTTTAGGAAACGCTGATCTAAGCAAAATAGGAATTTGTTTTAAACATTCACGGGGTTTGGTTTTCGTCGTCGTATGTAGATTAGAGGGTTGGCAACACTGACCATGAAGCCGCCGAACGAGTGACTTTTGAGAACGACAAAGTTGAACGAAACTAACGTCTGATAACGTAACGACAGGTAATTATCGTCGTTTGATAAAAAATCATTTTTTATAACAGGATGACTTTCAACACGCGCTGAATGTTATAGAAAAGTTCTCAAGATAATAATCGTTCGTAAAAGTACAGAACGCAAAATAACTCCAAGAATTCGTGTCTGGTTGCGTTCAAAGATGCCGCTGAGCTTCCAACGAGTGAAGTTTCCCGATGCTAATTGCTTGAACTTTTCCGAACGTATTTGTTTTTCCGCCGAGTGTGCCTCTTAATTGTTTTTAATTATTGAAGATTTGCGCCCACTTTAAGTGTGCATTAGCGACATGTTACCTTTATGGTGATAACACTATTTGAATATCTCCAATATTTAAACGTAATACCAACAATCTGTTATAAAAGTGCGAGTACCCTACTGTGTTATTATTATGTTTTCCACGCCGCTTGCAACATGAATTCACATTATCTCGTTATTACAATTATTATTTACTCGCTTTGTATCGAGTTCGTTGCTTCAGATTCAAGGTAAGACCATTTGACAGCACCCTTAACTCTCTCTTTAAATTTTATAAATCGAATATCCCAAATCTTTGGTAATTTCCTTTGCTGGGGCAATTTCCTTTAATTTATTTGGATTGGGTAATTCCCCAATTTACCTCTCGTTAAATTTTATCCCCAATTTACTTCTCTTTAAATTCTATCCCCAATTACCTCTCGTTAAATTTCAGGAACCCAATATACGAGATTTCAAAGACGAATTTTAAAGTTTTTTGGAACGTGCCAACGTTCCAATGCAAATCGTTCAAATTGAATTTCACCGATTTGACGTACAAATACGGTATTTTTCAAAACAAAGACGATTCGTTCTTCGGCGACGTTATGACGATCTTGTACGACCCCGGTCTCTTTCCGGCGATCCTTAACGAGTCCATCAACAGGAACGGCGGGGTGCCACAAAAGGGCAACCTGAGGAAACACCTGGCGGCCTTCCGAGAAACGTTGAAAAGCTCGATACCGGATAAAAAATTTTCTGGTGAGTTGACGACGATTGCGATCGCCATTTTTAAATTTTGAATCTCCGCATTCTGGTTATTTGATTTTGGAAACAATTTAAAAGACGAGATTTTAAAAAAGGAGAGAGGTCAAATTTCCAAAAAAAAAGTCGAATTTTTCAAGAGTCGAAATTTTCAAAAATTTGACATTTTTATAAAATTTAAAATAAGAAATTCCAAAATGTCAAGAATGTCAAAAAAAAGACGCAATATTTACACTCGACATTTACAAAAAAAAATCCAATTTATCAAAGAAGTTCGAACTGTAAAAAAAATCAAACGAACTTTTATACCAAAACGTCTTTTAGCCTCGGAAAAAATGGAGTACAATAAAAAAAAATTGCAGGTCTCGGTGTTATAGACTTTGAACAGTGGAGGCCGGTGTTCCGGCAGAATTTCGGTACACTGACCCCCTACAAGGAGAGATCTATCGAGATCGAGAGAAACAGGCACCCCTTCTGGCCTGATCCGTTCCTGAAAAAAGAAGCGGCGCGAAGGTTCGAACTCTTCGGCAGACAATTCATGGAGGAAACGATACTTCTAGCCAAAGAGCTGAGGCCGAAAGCCTCCTGGGGGTATTACGCCTATCCATACTGTTACAACATGTCCCCGAAGAATATGAGGTTAGAATGTCCCACTGAAGTTCAAGCGGAGAACAACGGGTGCCACTGTTCTAACTTTATTCATTTAATAATCCTAATTGTTCGATTTTTAGAATTTCGTGGCTGTTTAACCAGACAGACATTTTTAACCCATCGATATACTTAAGCGAACTCAGTTTAAGTCCAAACGAACGGCTCCAACTGATTGAAGGTAGAATTTTAGAGTGTCACAGATTGAAAGGGTATCTGGGCAAAAAACATAAATCTCCGAAGATTTATCCCTACTTTTGGTACAAGTATCAAGACACAAGAAAATTTCTCACTAAAGTAAGTTATATATGGCATTTCTGAGCACGAATCCAGAAGTTTTTACATAAAATCCGCCCACAGCTAAAACGATGTATGAATAAAAGATCCTGCTGATTAAAATTTTTGCATAAAAATCCGACCGCCGCTAATCGAATTTTTTCCTTAGAATCGCTTCACGTATAAATACGACTTTTACGTAAAAATCCGTCTAGATCTACGACGAATTTCAATAAAAATAAGTCTACATCTAGCACGAATTTTGATAAATATTTGACTGTCGCGAATTGAGATTTTTGCATAAAAATCCGACCACAGCTTACTGAAATTTTTCCATAGAATCGCTTCACGTTTAAATACGATTTTTATATAGAAATCCGCCTACATCTAGGACGAATTTCGATAAAAATTTGACTGTCGCGAATTGAGATTTTTGCATAAAAATCCGATCACAGCTTATTGACATTTTTCCATAGAATCGCGTCACGTATAAATACGATTTTTACATAAAAATCCGTCTTCATCTAGGACGAATTTCGATGAAAATTTGACTGTCGCCAATTGAGATTTTTGCATAAAAATCCGACCACAGCTTACTGAAATTTTTCCATAGAGTCTCTTTTCGTATAAATATGATTTTTACATAAAAAACCGTTTACATCTAGGACGAATTTTGATAAAAATTTGACTGTCGTGAATTGAGATTTTTGCATAAAAATTCGACCACAGCTTATTGACATTTTAACATAAAAGTTTACCCACGTATAGTTTTCATTTAGAACTGAAGCATTTTATGCATAAAAACTTTATACACTGATTGAAATTTTTGCATAAAAATCCGACCACAAGTAATACAAGTTTTGACGTAAAATCCGCCCATATCGCTGCATGAAAACTCGACTGTAGGAGATTTAATTTTTGCATAGAAATCCGGTCACGGATAATCGAGTTTTTACATAAAAACGATTTACTTGTAAATAAGATTTTTGCGTAAAAATCCGTCCACATCTAAGACGGTTTATGGATAAAAATGAAGCCAGTTGAAATGTTTACATAAACATCCACAACTTATCTACTTTCTAATATAAAAATCCATCTGCTGATAGTTCTGATTTTTTGCACAAAAATCCGTCGTGTTCTAAATCAATGTATGCATGAAATCAGAGTTAAATGCATTTTTTTTTAAACGGTTTACAACTAAAGCAGAAATATTTAGCAGCTGTGAATTGAATTTTTTGCTTAAAAATCCGACTATAGATAATCGAGGTTTTTCCATAAAAGAGGTTCATATGTAAATTCGATGTTTACATACAAATCCGTCCATATCTTGAACAATTTATGTACAGAAATTCGACTGCCGCGAATGGAAATTTTTGTATAAAAATCCGACCGCGGCGTATTCAAATTTTTATATGAAAATTCATCCACAGGTAGCATCAATTTTTGCATAAAAATCCGTCGAGACCTAAGGCAATTTTCGCCTAAAAATGCCTATAAAAGTAAATATGATATTTGCATAAAAATCCGTCCACAACCGAAGCACTTTGGGCACAAAAAATTGATTCCGATTAGTTAATTTTTTACATAAGATCCGGCCTCGATTAATCGCAGATTTTATATAAAATCGACATTTAAATACGATTTTTGCATAAAAATCCGTCTGAATTTAAAACAATTTATGCATAAAAATGCGACTGCAGCTAACTGAATTTTTTGCATAAAAATCCGACCGCAGCTTATTGAAATTTTATCATTTTAATCCATCCACGAATAGCTTCGATTTTTCATAAAAATCCATCAAGATCTAAAGCAATTTTTGCCTAAAAACGCGTATAAGAATAAATACAATATCTGCATAAAAATCCGTCCACAGCGAAACACTTTGAACACAAAAATTCGATTCCGGTTGATCGAAATTTTTGCATAAAAATCCGACCGCGGCTAAGTGGTTTAACTTTTGCGTCATATTTCGTTAACAACCGAAGCATTTAATGCACAAAATCCAAACACAGCTAATATAAATGTTTGCATAAAAATCCGACCACAAGTAACACAAGTTTTGACGTAAAATCCGCCCATATCGATGCATGAAAATTTGGTTATAGGAAATTTAATGTTTGCATAAAAATCCGGTCACGGATAATCGAGTTTTTACATAAAAACGATTTACTGTAAATGTAATTTTTGCATAAAAATCCGTCCACATCTAAGACGATTTATGGATAAAAATGTAGCCAATTGAAATTTTTATATAAAATTCCACAAGTTATTGCATTTTTATATAAAAATCCATCCTCCGGTAACTTCGATTTTTTGCATAAAATCTGCTGATTGAAATTTTAATACAAACACGGGTAGCATCGATTTTTGCATTAAAATCCATCGAGACCTAATGCGAGTCGCGCCTAAAAAAGAGTGTAAGTGTAAATACCATATTTGCATAAAAATCCGTCCACATCCAAAGCATTTTAAGCACAGAAATCCGATTACGATTAATTGAAATTTTTACATAAAAATCCGGCCACGGCTAATCGCAGTTTTTATATAAAATCGACATTTTAAGTACGATTTTTGCATAAAAATCCGTCCACCACTAGCTTCCATTTTTGCATAAAACTCCGTTCGCAAACAAAGAACTGAATTTATCGCTGAACGCATTTTTATATAAAGAACTCAATTAGTTATGATCGTTTTTATGCGAAAATCGCTTTAATTGTATACGGATTTTTACGCATTTATTCGTTTCTGGTATGATTTTCAGGCATAAATCGTCTTAACTGCGTACGGATTCTTATCCCAATTGGCTGTCGACGGATTTTTATGCAAAAATCGATTTGTCTGTGGACGAATTTTTAGACAAAAATTGATTTATCTGTGGACGGATCTTTATGCAAAAATTTCATTTAGCTTCGATTCAAGGATTATAAGAAATATTTGTTGCTTGTGGTTCTTATGCATATCAGTGAACCAATTTCTAGGTCGTTTCAAGAAAAGTCGCAATTTTGTAAAAAATCGAAATTTCAAGACGAAATTTTTTAAGTCAAAATTTCGAAAAAAATTGAAAGTTTTAAATTTTGAAGTTCTAATTTCGAAATGTCTAATTTTAAAAAAAGCGAAATTTTGAAAAAATACACCAAAGCCCAAATGTAAAAAGTCAAAATTTTCGCAAAAGAAATTTCTTTAAAAATTCGAAATATTAAGAAAAAATTAAATTTTGAAAGCAAAAGTCAGAATTTTTATAAAACTACGTTGGCAGCTATAGTAAGTCAGAAATGGATTTGCCTAAAAATGCGTCCGCGACTAAATGCGAGATTCATGTTTTGTGCATAAAAATCCGTCCATTAATTTCGCTTAAAACATGGAATAGGAAATCTAACGAATTCTGAACGATTCAGCGTGCCTATAAATCAAAGTATTTGTTCTTTTTCAGGACGATCTGCTAAATACGTTTCTAACCTTATCATCTTTGAACATCGATGGTCTTATCATATGGGGAAGCAGCCAAGACGTCAACGGAAAAGCTAAATGCAAAAAACTGTATCGTTACATAGACGAAGTCTTAGGCCCCGCCTTGGTTAATGCGTTATATGCGTATTACAATTAAAATAAATTTTAAAAACTACCAATTGTTTGCTTCTGATTAAAACCTTAGAAACAAATCAAATTAATGTATTTATGTACGTTAACAATTGATTAACGAAACTTCGAACGAAAACGAAAAACGAAAACTTCGTGAAATGTCTGTTTATTATTAAATTGTGGCATGTATTTCCCCTTTTTTCATATCATTTTATGAAAACATATAAATTGTTTGAATAAATAAAAAATTAAGACAAAAAAATTATATGAAGAGGAATCAAAATTATCCTAACATTTATCAAAGTAAAAGTCGTAATTGGTACTCTGTGTCACGCATCGATATCTTTTAACGAATAAATCGACATTAAAATAATATCATTACTGTTTATAAGCAATTAGTAACGTAATTGTTTCAAATATAACTCAAATCACGTGTACTTAGAGCCTTTAATGCATAAATTAACGTAACGTAAATTAAAGTAACATCATCAAATCGCTTACATTTAAAGCTTTCAATGCTTAAATTGATGTAAAAATAACGTAATTATTATTACAGGCCAAATTACAAATCGAACGCTTGCCTTGAAGTGTATACTTTTCTTTAAACGAACTCGATGGTGCATGCCCACCTTTAATTTGGTAGAACTTACCGCTGGTAGTTCCAGCGTGCAATCTAGCGCGTTCTCCACCAATGAGCGCCCGACCGCAGACGCCGACCAATCGCCGCGTCGACCAAACTGTCACATTTGTTGATACTGCACCGATTTGAAGTTTTTAACGGTTTTTTCGCAGATTGCACTGTTTTCGAACGTATTTCTTCGATATTCGGCGACTGCAGTGTACAAAAAAACAAGACTGATAACGATGGAACCGTCGAGACAACCGGTAAGCACACGCGTGTCGCAAATAAACGCCGAGATCATGGGGAAGAACAACAAAGTCGGGAATTCGAAGTTATCCCGTGAAAGCCTCCTGGATGCTTTGCAGGCTTTATACGACGAGTGCAACATTGACAACCTGAAAAAATGCGATCGAAACATCGAGTTATTCGTCGAGAAGTACAAAAGTGTGATGAGTGAATTGAAACAATCTCGGGTTAATGCGACCGATTTCGAAATTAAAAATGTTATCGGTAGGGGCCACTTTGGGGAAGTGCATGTGGTGAAAGAGAAACAAACTGGGGATGTCTACGCTATGAAGACGATACGTAAGTTTGAAAGCGGGGAAAAACGGAAAACCTCCTACGAGGAGGAACGCGATATCATGGCTTTTACCCAATCTCCTTGGCTGACGCGACTGCATTACGCCTTCCAAGACAGCACCTATCTATTCTTCATAATGGATTATCATCCTGGGGGCGATCTATTGGGTTTACTCGCTAAACAAGGGGGTACGTTGCCCGAGAGCGCCGCCACTTTTTATCTGGCGGAGGTCGTGCTTGCCTTGCAGGATTTGCACGCCATGAGGTATGTCCACAGGGACGTTAAACCAGACAATATTCTGTTGGATCGTTGCGGACATTTGAAGCTGGCGGATTTCGGATCGGCCGCGAGGCTGGATAAAAACGGGACGGTCAAGGAGGGGCCACCGGTCGGCACCCCGGATTACGTAGCGCCCGAGGTTTTGCAGTCGCTGGAGAAGAAACCGAATTCTGGATACGGGGTGAGTCACAATTGCGTTCTTTCGCGGTTTCTAAGCGTTTGACGTTTGAAAATGTACAGGGGCTAAGTTAGGATAAGTTAAGGGGGGATTGCATTTAGAGCTTTGTTATATTTTTTTGTTTTGGATTTTTTAACGTAGAAGAAAACCGAATTTAAAATAAAAATCTGTTTTCGGAAAATTTCGAAATATATCGAATTTTCGAAAAACGAGTCTTAATTTCCTAAATAAGTTGAAAAAAAATATTTCTCGTTTTTCGAAGTTTCGATCTTTTTAAAAATTTCGATTTCTTTAAAATTTCGATTTTAAAAGTTTCGAATTTATTTTTGAAAATCTCGATCTTTTTTGTAAATTTCGATTTTTTTAGTAAATTACATTTTTTTTTTAAAATATCAGTTTTTTTTTGAAAATGTCGATTTTTTTGAGAAATTTTACTCTTTTTAAAAATTTCGGTTATTTATAATTTTGACTTTTTTTTAATTTCAATGGCTTTTCGACTTTTTTTTAAATTTTCAATATTTTAATCGACTATTTTTGAAATTGTCGACATTTAAAAATATCTTCCAATTTTTTTTGAAAATTTGTCAATTCTCGAATTTTTCGTATTTTTGCATATAAATCCGTCCACATCCGAACACTATTTTCGCGTGAAACTTCTCAATAAAAAGACTACGAAATGGGTTTTTTCCCATTCATCACTAGAAAGTTGATTTTATCAAGCGAATTAAATTTTAATGCAAAGTTTTCTCGATTTGTCTTAACGATGGATAATTACGTCACTTTCAGGTGTGTTGCGACTTTTGGTCCCTAGGCGTGCTAGCGTTCGAGCTAACCGTAGGAACGACCCCGTTTTCGTGTCAAAACACCCCTGCCACCTACACGAAGATAATGAACCATTCGAAAAACCTAAAATTTCCCTCCGAAATCACCCTCACCCAAGCTTATATTTCGTTCGTAAAAGGCTTGGTAACCGATCAAAAAAATCGTCTGGATTTGAGTCGAATCCTCGCCCATTCGCTATTCAAAAATGTAAATTTCGACACCATACGGGATCAGGTGCCACCATACGTGCCCAAAGTCAACTCTGACGACGATGCCGGAAATTTCAGCGACGTCCCAGCTTCGAAAAAGGCGCCCAGCATCGAAAACTTCAAAAGAAGGACGCAGTTTTCTGGCAGAAATTTGCCCTTTATCGGCTTCACGTACACGCCCGATCCGGAGACATTTAATTACGAGTTTAAACCGGTTCAAGTGAAAGACGAAGCCGTGAAGGAATTAAAAGCCGAAGTGGAGAGTCTTCGCAAAAAACTGGCCAAGAACGAAACGGGGGAAAAGGAGAGGGAGGCGCTTGAAAAGCGATTGGAGGAAAAAAGCAGAAAGCTGGATACCGTGGAGGACCTGAGGAATCAGTTGGAGAGGGATTTGGCTAATAATATAGCGGAATGTACGGTAAGTTTCTTTCTTTCTTTCTCTTTTTTCTTCCGTCCTCTTCTTTCCTTTCTCTTCTTTTTTCCTTTTTCTTCTTTCTATCTTCCTCTTCTTTCCATCTTCTTTCTTTATTCCTTGCTTTTCTTTCCTCCTTCCTTTTCTTTCTTTCTTTCTCTGCTTTTTTCCTCCATTTCTTTCTTCCCCTTTCTTCTTTCTTCCTTATTCTTCGTTTCTTCTATCCTCTTCTTCCTTCTTTCTTTTTTTATCTTCCTTTCTCCTCTTTCTTCTTTCCTCTTCCCTCCCTTCTATTCGTCCATCCTTATTCTCCTTCTTTCCCTTCTCTTCTTTCTTCCTTCCTCTTCGCTTTTCGTTACTTTCTCTTTTTCCTTTATTTTCTTTCTTCACTCCTCTTCTTTCAGCATTCCGCTTCTTTCTTCGTTCCTTAGCTTTATTTCTTCTTCCTATTTTCCTTTCCTTACTTTCTTCCTCGTTTTCCTTTCTTTTTCTTCCTTCTTACTCCCTTCCTCTTCTTTTTTCCTTCTTTCTTCCCTTCCTACCTTTTTTCTTTGTATTTCTTCTTTCCTTTTTCCTTTTTATTTATGCATATCTTTAGCCATCTATCCATCCATTCCTTCCTCAATCCATTCATGCGTCTATTTTAACGTACTCAGCTTATTCAGTGAACATATGTTGCAGGCTCTCAAAAGGACTCTGGAGCTGGAGCGCAAAGATCGCGCAGACCTCGAAAAAAGGGCCTTGGACCTCATCAAAGCGGCCAAAGCCAAATGGGAAGTCGCCGAGAAAAACAAATTGGACGCCCTCAATCTAGAAATCGAACAACAACGCGAAAAAATCTCCCAACTCATCACCACCAACGGCATGCTCAACGAACAACTCCAGCACGCCCTGAAGCAGGAACACCGGCACAAGGAATCGTTCGAGAAAGTCGAGGATTTGAGCCGGAGGAGCGTCATCGGTTTAGAATCGAGAATCGACAAGATCACCGTGGACAATAAGAACACGATTGCCGAATTGCAGACGAAGTTGAACGACGAAATTCATCAGAAGATAGCGCTGGAGAGGCAAGTGGCCAAAATGAAGGAGAAAGAGTCGAGTTTGGCGGTGAAGCTGAAACACACCGAAGAGAGTTATTCGAGTTTGAAACGGAAGGTGGACGAAGCGGAAGCTGTCATCAAGGAGCTTGGGGAGAAGGTTGAAGTTTTGGAAAACGACACTAAGAAGTTGGACGAGTTTAGGGACGAGATTGGGACGATGCAGAGGAAGATCGACGACCAATTGAAGACGATCAAAGATCTGGAAAACCGAAATACCTCTTTAGAGATGGAGAAGATAAAAGTGAAGGAGCTGGAAGGACAACTCGTCGACTTGCAAAAGGAAATTAAGGAGTTAAGGGTGGAAAATAGAAGAGTATCGGTTTTGGAAGCGGATCTTCAAAAAGAGAAAGAAAAAAATAATTCTTTACTGAAGCAGATTAAGGTAAGTCCGATTACTTTTTCTTCTACCTTCCTGTCCCATCTTTTCTTTTCCCCCTTTCCTTCTTCCTTTTTCTTCCTTCGTCTTTCTTTTTTCTTTCATCCTTTTTTTTTCCTTCCTTTGTCCTATTTCCTCCTCTTCTTTGCGCTTCCTTCCTTCCCCTTCTTTGTTTCCTTTTCTCGTTTTTCTTTCCTTTCCTTCGTTTTTCTTTAATTCTCGTTCCCCTTTTCCTTCTTTTTTTCTTTCTTCATCTTTTAGTTTTGCCTTCTTCCTTTCTTCTTCCACCTTGCTTCTTTTTTCTTTCATCCTCTTCCTTCATCTCCTTTTCTCTTCCCTTCTTCCTTTCATTCTTTTTCTCTGTCTTCTTCCCCTCTTCCTTCATCTTCCTTCTTTCTTTCCTCTTCCCACCATCTTTTTTTTGTTTATTTCATTATCCTTTTTTCTCCTGTTCTTTTGCTTTACTTCTTCGTTTTCTCCCCTTCGTCTTTCTTTTTTATTTTCCTTCCTCTTTCTTCTTTTCGTTCTTTCTCTTCATTCCTTCTTTCCTTTCTTTTCTTCTTTTTTTACTTCCTTTCCTCCTTTCCCCTCTGTTTCTCCTCTTTTTCCCTCCCTTTCTTCCTTTATTTTACATATTTCCCCTTTTCGTCTTCCTTTTCTCTTTCATTTTTTTTTCATATTTTCTCTTCCTTTCTTCCTTTGTCCTCTTCTCTTCCTTTCTCTTACTTCCTTACTCTTCTCTTCTTCCTTTTCCTTCCTTCGTCTTCTTTTTTTATCTTTCTTCCTTCCTCTCTCTTTTCTCTTTCCTTCTTCCTTTTCCTTCCTTCGTCTTCTTTTTTATCTTTCTTCCTTCCTCTCTCTTCTCTCTTTTCTCTTTCCTTCTTCCTTTCTTTCTCTTCGTTTTTTTGTTCTTTCATTTTCCTTCCTCTTCGTTCTTCCGTTCTTTCTCTTTATTCCTTTTTTTCTTCTTTTCTCCCTTCGTTTGTCTTTCCTGCTTTCTTTTAGTTCCTTTGTCCGCTCCTCTTTTTTCTTCCTCTTTCTTTATTTCTCTTTCCTTTTTTCCTTTCCCCTTCCGTTTTTATTTTTTCATTAATCTTTTTTCCTTCCTCTTCCTTCCTTCCTTCCTTAGTCCTCTTTTTTCCTCTTTGCGCTTCATTTTTTCCTTTCCCTTCTTTTTTTCCTCGTCTCCTTTTTCTTTTCTTCCCTTAGTCTTTATTTTTTCTTTAATTTTCTTTCCTCTTTTCCTTCTGTTCGTTTTCTTTATTTCTTTTTTTTTCATTTCTTCTTCTTTCTTTTTTCCTTCCTTCCCTTTCGTTCCTCCTCTTTTTCCATCCCTTTCGTCCTTTATCTTCCATCTTTCCTTCCTTCGTCTTCCTTTTTTCTTTCATTTTTTTCCATATTTTCTCTTCCTCTTCCTCTCTTTCTCTTTCTTTTTTCCATTCGTTCTTTCTCTTTATTCCTTTTTTCTTCCTTTTTCCCTTTCCTCTTCCTTTTCCCTTCTTTCCCCCCTTTTTTCCCTCTCTTTCTTCCTTTATCTTCCATCTTTCCTTTTTTTCCTTTATTTTCCTTTTTTCTTTTATCTTTTTTCCATATTTTCTCTTCCTCCCTTCCTTCCTTTGTCCTCTTTCCTCCTTCCTTCCTCTTATTTCGTTATTCTTCTTTTTTTCCTCTTCCCTTCGTCTTCCTTTTTTCTTTCATATTTCTTCCTTACTCTTTTTTCTTCTTTTACTCTTCCTTTCTTTCTTTCTATTAATTCTTTTTTCTTTCCTTTCTCCCATTCCTCTTCCCTTCCTTCGTCTTTCCTTTGTTCTCTTGTCCTCTTTCTTTCTTTCTCCTTCTTTTCTTATTCTTTTTCCTTTCTCTGGTCTCTTCTCTTTCTTTCTTCCTCCTCTTTTCTCTTCCCTTATTTATTTTCCTCTTTTGTCTTTTTTTCTTTAATCTTTCTTTTTTCCTGCCTCTTTAATCCTTCCATCCTTTCTCTTACTTTTTTTTATACTATTCCCTCCTTTTGTCATATTTTCTTACTCTTCCTTCCTATTCCGTTTCCCTGCTTTCCTCTTCCCTCCTTGCTTTCTCTTCTCTTCGTTCTTCCTCTTCCTGTATTCCCGCCTCCTTCTTCCTTTGCTTCCAAATGCATTCACACGTTATCTTATTAAAAAGGTGAAATATAAATATAAAGTTTTACCAGGAATCGGAAGATGGCGCCACCGAAAGCAACGAAATTCGCGAGCTTAGAAGCAAGTACTGGCGCATGGAGAAGGACTTTAACAACTGCAAGATCGACAAGCGTATTCTGGAGCGCGAATTGAAGGACTCCCAGGGAGAACTCAAGCGCCTTCAAGACGAACTGACAGCGTCCAAAAGTTCTCTCGAAGAGATGAAGAGACAGCACGAGAAAGCCCTCTTGGAAATCAGTGGTATCAACGAATCGCTCAGCATGGAGCTTCTGAAGACTAAAGAAACGTGTAAAAATTTGGAGGATAAATTGAACGGTGAAAAAGAGAAGTTTTCCGAGGAAAAACAGCTGATGGTCGAACTGAAAGCGGTGCTGAAGACTACAGAGGTGAAAGTGACCCAACTCGAACACGAAATCCACGAAATTAGGACCCGAAAGCGACTCCTTGAGAAGCAAATTGGCGAAAGGGATGTTGAAAAGTCCATGTTTTTAGACGTGATCCACGATTTGAAGAAAGACAAGAATGAGGCAAATACTTCGCTGGAGAACGCAAAAAGAGAACTACAGAATACAAACTTGGTAAGTAATCTTCTTAGGCGCAGTACCTGCGGCAACGTTATTGTTTGTGTAGAATTTGGAGGCTTTGCGCGAGGCGTGCACCCTGTTGGAATCGCAGGTGATCGAATACGAGAAAATCTGTAAGAATTTGGAGGCGAAACAGCTCGAAGGGAAGGCGAACACCGAAAAGTTGATCGGCGAACTTTGCGAGTCCAAACATCAAACGCAGGAGGCCAAGCGGTTGACCAGCGAGGAGAAATCGATGCGGCTTCTGGCCGAAACCAAAGTAAAGAGATTGCAGGAGGAGATGGAGTCCATACAGAAGGAGTGCGATTGTTATAAGGAGCAGTGTTTCGAGTATAAGCAGTATTCGGCGGGATTGAGCGATGAGTTGGCGGCGGCCGAAGAGAAAATCAGCGACTTGGAGGTGACGGTGAAGAATTACCAGAGGCGGCTGGAGGATTACATGGGGGAGAATAACGCCCTGAAGGAGGAGAGTTCGGATTATTTGACGCAGGTCCGCAAGGCGAGAGAATCGAATTGCAAACTGAACCAGCAAATTCACGAATTAAAGGTAAGATTTTTAACTCTCTTACGGCTCTTTCACACGGAGAGCCGCAAGCGAGCATACGGAAATGCAGAGTACAATGGAACTTTCACACGGGACGCACGGGCCTTTACATTGGAAGGTAGGAGTGGAAAGAGCTCGCGCTCGCGAGTGCGAGCCTTACGGCTCTCTGTGTGAAAGAGCCGTTAAGCTACAGGATGATAAACATAAAAAAATTTCATCTATAGATCTGTTTGATTTGATTTCTAAAAGTAACTTCAAATTTTATTAACATTTGTAACTTTTTCGAGTTTTAATTATGATTTTATTTCAATTTTTTTTGCATTTTTCTAATTCGTTAATTTAATTTAGTTCGTCTAATCCTAACCTCAAATTACGAGAATTTTCTTAAATATTTTCGATGTTGATAACTAATTTGAGCCTTTTTCATCGATTTTTTTTATCCTAATTTTAAATTTTTGCTAGTTTTTTCAGTTTTCTAAGTTTAGCCTCAAAAATTGGTCTGTTTGACCACAGATTTTTTATCCTAACCTTAAATTTATGACTTTATTTTAAAGGTTCTAATTGTAACCTTCACATGTTTAGTTTTTTTTAACTCCCCTACTTTAGTAGAAACAGTTTTTATTTCATTTATAAAGATTTGTTTAATTTGACTTTTTACACCCAGGACCAAAATAACGTCCTAATGGCACGCATTCACGAATTAGACAGAATATTGAATGAAAAAACCAATTTTTACAAAGAAAGAGAAGTTAAAGCTGAAGCTACCATCAAGCAACAAATTAAACTCATCGACTATTTACAAACTAAGGTAAACTATCAACAATTTGTTGTATTTAGCTTTGATCAAACACGCTCTTTAGATCGACGATCAACAAAAGAAAAAAACCTTCACGTTGTTCGGCTCGTCAAAGAAGGAAAATCAACCGCCGATTTCCCTAGCGATGAACTACAAAGACTTAGAGCAACAGTTACAAAAGGAGCGCGCCAATACTAAACATTTGCAAGAAGAAGTCTACAAATTGAAGGCCGAATTGTACGTGAAAGCGGACGCCGGCGTCATGGACAAAGTGGTCAAAATCAACCGCCACAAATCCGACGTCGTCTCGCCTCGAACTAAGCGGGCGATGGAGCAGCTAGTCCAGTCGCCGAAAAAAGGCGAGATGCAGAGACGGAATTCCGCGCAAAGGATGCGCCATAACATCCCGCATCGGTTCGAGTCGAAGATCGTGACGAAACTGACGAAGTGCGCCCAATGCGACAACCAGTTAATAATCGGGAGGCTTATGAATGTGTGTAGGGAATGCGCAATTTGCGCACATACCAATTGCGCGGGTCAGTTGCCCAAGACATGCGGTCTACCTGACGCTTTTATGCAACATTACAAGAAATGTGTAAATGAGAAAGCCAGCGAAGGGAAAAGTGAAGATGTTGGGGAGACGGTTAACGTCGAAGGATGGGTTAAGATCCCTTGGTGAGTTTGTCCGAATTCGTTATTCGAAAACTGTAATAGAAATTCGAAATCCGACTGCATTTTCTAAATTCTATGATTTGTCGCAAAAAAAAACACAGCAAATTATTATTATTTATTTGTTAATTTTTGTTCTTTAGCAAATCGAAAGGTTGGGAGAAGAGATACGCTTGCGTTACAGATACCTCGATTAAAATATACGACGATGCGCCGAATTCGGGATCTTCTGTGCTCTTAAGAAACGTAGATTTAAAACCGCAGGATAGCCGAGGGAAAGTAGTTTTGGAACCGCTGATATCCGAATTGGATGTTCCTGTGGCCGCGAGCGATTTACCTTTCATCATTAAAGTGGAAATTGCTCCTAATGCGTCTTGTTGGCCACCTGAAACTGTCGTTTTTATGACTCTCTCTGTACCTGAGAAAGAAAAATGGTTTAAAGGTAAAATCGAATGTTTTCTTTTTCTTTCTGTCCGTTTGTCTCCCCGTCCGTCCGTCCTTCCATCCGTTCAACCATCCATCCAGTGAAAGTCAACCGCGTATTTATAGGTTTCCGGTTTTCTAGAACGGAATCCATACATATAAGGCTTATCTCTTGCGGAAACATCTAGACTGCTTATCTGGCGTATGGCTCATTATCGCGGCCGCTTTCCATTATTAAATATTTCTAGAGAATTCCTAACCTACAACTTAAAAAAAACTACATTTTGTTATAATATCTATGTTAAACTGCAGCTTAAGATACCTTCCCGCTAACATTTCGGTTTCAGCTTTTCAGAAAATCTTCGCCGACGACCTAGAGAAGGAATTCGCCGTGAAAATCCTCGAGGTCCCCAAAGACGTGACTGTGAACACCGTAACGGACTTGGCCGGCGACGTTCGCGTCTTAGGGACCAACAAGGGCCTTTATAGCTACCACGATGACAGCCTCGTGCGCATCGAGGGCCTCGACGAGGTCCACAGCTTGTGTCTGGTGAAATCGACCAAAACGGTCGCCATGATCGTCAATAAGAAGAACTTTTTGATTTCGTCGGAGTTGAGCCATTTGAATAATTTGGCGCAGTGTCCGCCCTTTGGTAAGCCTACGTTGAAATATAGAGTGATCAACATCAAGAATTTGAGTGGATTTCACATTTTACAACCGTCGGAGATTGCTGGGCAGCGGATGTTGGCGGTCGCGACGCCGAAGCAACTGATCATACTTCAGTACGACTTGGATGAGGGGGAGTTTGTGCCTTTGAGGATCTTGGATACTGCAGAGCCGACTAGTTGTATTTTGTTCACGGAACATAGTCTGATAGTGGGGGCTGACAAATTCTTCGAGATCGATCTGTCCACTTACGGAGCTGAGGAGTTTTTGGATGCTTCCGATGCCAAACTGAAACAAGTGTTTAAGTGTTACCAAATGAAGTCATTTCCGATTTCGATAATTCTGATATCGAAAAATCCCAAAGAGTACCTGATTAGTTTCAATGAGTTTTCGGTGTTCGTTGACGAATATGGTCGATCTTCGCGTCAATACGAGATGACATCGAATTCTTTACCGTTCGGGTTTCGATTTATTAAACCGTATTTGTATATCGTGCAGTTCAGTGGTATAGAAGTGATGAAGGTTAACGAGGAGACTTGCAATAGCGTAAAAGGCGTGAAGGAAAGTATGGAGATTTTAAACGTCGAAAGTACCCGAATTAACATGGAGAAATTCCAATGCGTAGGTTGTAGTAAATCGGGGATATATGTCGCGCATAAAAGTGAGGTTAAGTTGATCGAAGGTGGAAAGATTCTGTGTTCTGACGATTCGATTTCTACAGAAGCCACGGACAATGCCAACGAAGATGATAGATTTAGTTTTACTAGTTCTGTGGTTCAAAGTTTAGACGGCAATTTAAGTGATGAAGGCGAAAGAGTTGTTACTTTCGCACAAACTAGTTTTTAGTTACATGTTCGTGTTGTTTAGTGTACTTAACACTGCTTTTGTATAATTTTAGCTTTTTTTTATGCTGTTGCAGTTGCCGAATTTTTGATCTCTTACTCTCATTTTAATATATTAAGACAATTTTGTAAATACATTGTGATGACTTAAGTAATATATTTTTTTACTCATTTGATTTTGGAGGTTAATTTACTAATAAACCAAAGTTGTCTTCTGCGTGCGTCATTTTGAATAAAAATTCGTCCACAGTTAAATGGGATTTTCGCATAGAAATCCGTTCACAATAGAGATGTAAACGATAGTTCCATGTTTTCAAAACATCGATATATCGTTTGTAAACATCGATGTTAAAACAAACAAAAAATATTGATACATCGTTCAGTTTATAAATGACTTTACACGCGAAAATTCGACTTTTTCTCGAAAACTCGACTTTTTTCTTAAAATTCCGAGATTAAAGTCGATATTTCGACTTTAACCTCGGAGTTTCGACTTTGACATCGAGTTTTTTCTTGAACTTTGAGAAAAACGTCGAAATTTTGAGAAATAAATCGAAATGTCGAGTTTTAAATCGAAATTCCGTGATTAAGTCGAAATTTCGATAAAAAAATTGGAATTTGAGAAAAAAAGTCGAAATTTCGAAAAAAAGTCGAAATTTGAGAAAAACCAAGTCGAAATTTCGAGAAAAAAGTCGAAATTTCGAGAGAAAAAAGTAGAAATTCGAGAAAAGAATCGAAATTTTGAGGAAAAAAGTCGAAATTTTGGGAAAAATGTCGAAATTTCGAAAAAAAATTCGATATTTGAGAAAAAAGTCGAAAATTGAGAGAAAAAAAAACGAAATTTCGAGAAAAACTTCGAAATATTTCAAGAGAAAAAAGTAGAAATTCGAGAAAAGAATCGAAATTTTAAGAAAAAAAGTCGAAATTTCAGAAAAAAATTGAAATATCGAGATTAAGATCGAAATTTGAGAAAAACGTAAGTTGAATTTTCGCGAGAAAAGTCGAAATTTCAGGATAAATGTGGATATTTTGATATAAAGGTCAAAATTTCGAAAAAGATTCGATATTTAATAAAAAAGGCGAAAATTGAGAAAAAAAAAAACGAAATTTCCAGAAAAACCTCAAATTTCGAAAAATAGGTCCAAATTTTGAAATATTTTGAGAAAAAAGTCGAAATTTGAGGGAAAAATCAAAATTTCGAGAAAAAAGTCGAAATTTCAAGAAAAAAAATCGAAATTTCGAGAAAAAAGCCAAAAAAAAAACATTGAACATTTTGAGTTAGTCGAAATTTCGAGAAAAAAAGTCGAAATTTCGAGAAAAAAATCGAAATTTCGAAAAAAAAGTCAAAATTTTTAGAAAAAATTCGAAATTTCTAAAGGGAAGTCTAAATTTTGAGAAAGTCGAAATTTCGAGAAGAAAAAATCCCATTAAAAAGTCGAACTGTCAAGAACAAAGTCGAAATTTTGAGAAAAAAGTCGAAATTTTGGTAAAAAAAGTTGAAATTTGAGAAAAAAAGTCTTAATTTCGAGAAAAAAGGTCGAAATTTAATAAAAAAAGTCGAAATTTTGAAAAAAAAAAATCGAAATTTCGAGAAAAAAGCCAAAAAAAAAAAACATTGAACATTTTGAGTTAGTCGACATTCCGAGAGAAAAGTCGAAACTTCGATATCAAGGTCAAAATTTCGATAAAAAATCGTAACTTGAAAAAAGTCGAAAATTGGGAAAAACGAAATTTCTAGAAAAAGGTCGAAATTTCGAGAAAAATAGTCGAAATTTGAAAAAAAGTCAAAATTTTGAGAAGTCGAAATTTCAAAAAAAAAGTTTAAGTTTTTACTTTTGTCAACTCGGAAGTCATGGTATTTACCAATTGACATCTATTCTTATTAACGATTTTATAAATATTGGGATCGAAACCCAACCTGAGCTACACATTTGTCTCAAATTCCTTTGTGAATCTTTCTTTATTAAGAGGAAGACTTAACCAGCGATGGGGAAGGAAATTGAAGCTTGGATACTACGCTTTCAAGAAATTATATTGTGGCACAAATATTAGGAATTTTATGAGAGTGCGTTTACACTAGACACTTTCCTCTGTACATTTATCTATTATATAAGTATCAACTATCCTGAAAGAAGCTATCCGAGATTCTCAGCTGTGTAAATCAGTCTGGGATAACTTCTCTTAGGTTAGTTGACACATCTCAAAGATAAACGTACTGTTACGCGCTTATCGGTTCGAATTGATTATTAACACATGAATTGAATAATACCCACTTTATTTTCAAACTCAACTGGGAACACTACAACTGAATAATGAACTCACTTATTTACTTCTAACTACTAACTCACTAATTACACTGACTGACTCTAGGGAAAGCTGACCGCCTTATATAGTTTTGGCTTCCGGGTTCTAGAAAAATCACGCAGATAAGGCTTATCGTTTGCTGAAATTTCCCCTTTCCCCTTATCAGATCTTTCTAGAAACTTTTCTTACGCACTAAATTCTATTATATCTATTTACTTTGCGTTACAGTACGAAATAGTGTCTAGTATCAACGCACCGTTAGAAGGCTATAAAAGAAACAACTAAATTAGTAAAAATGTGTATATTTACAAAAAATAATATAAAGGAGCGTTGCTTCTTCAAACAGCTGATCTCTTCGTTCGCCTGTGTTGCGCCCATTCCTGGAAATGGGACACCAACAGTCCCCCCAGCATTATTTGCGTCGGATGATAAGCTAAAAGCGGCAAACTTATTTGGCTTAGGTAAGAGTACCCGTGGAACATTATTCTTAAAATTGGCAAGCCTAAAAAACGACTTTCAAACGAACGCTTCGAGAGATAACGAACGATCTACCCAAAGTTAGCGATTTGTGTGTGCAACAGTATACCGAGGCTATCACATCCTGATCATTGTATTCCTTTAGGTAAATCTTCGATAATCTGAAGCTTATAACCATGAGGATGATTTGCATCAAAACAACTAGAACAGAAATGGGGAAATTGGGGCACAACAATGACAGACGTAGTACCTGAGAAAACCGTTATGATTATATCGGGAGCTGTCAGTCCGATTTCAGGGGTAAGGAATGTATCACAGAATGTTGAATAAACAATAAATAGTAGGGCGCACTGTCCGATCGTACTAAACGGCAGTTTTATCTTCCTCATGTTCAAATAACGTCTCAACACTTGACCTACTATCAAAGGTAGCAAAACCGTAACCATCAGATGAAATAGCGTGGGCAGCAGAGGTACCACCGTGGTCATCCCCAGCTGAAATCGAGACAGTTTTGGTAATAAGGTTTTAGTTTAGTTAGTCATCGTTTTAGGTGGAGAGCTTACGTTGCATAACAGCAGAAGAGGCGTTAGCACGATCCCCAAGAAACTACCCAAGACCGAATTGAAGATGGCCACCGTTTCGTTGCCGTTGGCCGCCTTCGTGAGAACTGTGGCGGTCGAAACGGCCGGCGGCATACACGCCACTGTTATAAGTCTAGAAATCAATATGAATATGTAATGGCAACGCTAACTTAAAAAATTAACTGAATAAATATTACAAAAAGGAATGACGCAAAATAATGAAAAGCATAATGAATGTGACAAAAATACGTAAACAAACTGTCAACGAGGGCAAATGAACCACAGAAAAAAAAACAAGCAACGACAAAAACTCGAAATTAAAAAAATAGAGAAAACAAATTAAAAATAGACAAGAACAAATTTAAAATAGAAATACAAATCATGTCCCTTGAAACCAAGCAAAATTAAAAAAAACACAACAAAGGTTCTTCTAACGCGTTTCGATAGCCAAGCTATCATCTTCAGAGAGATGCTGAAAAAAAATAAGCAAAAACTAATTAAAAATAATCACGAACGAATTCACGCGCAACCTGACAAATCGTCGAATTTACCCTTTGAGTATCCATGGATTGGCCCCGAACAGCGTCCAAAATCTGATATAAACTTGAGTTATCAGAGGTACGGCCACAAAGCTAAACAACTGGACAAATAAATGCAACTTATACAATCGGAATGTTTTGTATAACGCCTCAGTTTTCAGAGACAGGCCGCTGATCAGGAAAATGCAGGAGACGGCGACGTATTTCACAGTGATGTCCGTCCATAGCGGCCCTGAAATGACAAAATCTCTTATTAACGCTTTGTATACTTAGTTTATAACATTTTGGCAACAGCGCAACTTCACGACGTGTTCCTAGGCGCCATTAAAACTTGGCTTTATTTAATGACTCACCCTGTTTTTGCGCTCTAATTTGGGAATGATTTTGTACAAAATGACCGACTAAAAACGGAATCGACGAGCAGAAATAAAATGGCGGCAATTCACGTCAAGTCAAGTTCTATTTTGTGAATCACCCGGTGTGCAGTAGATTTTTCAAAAGAAAAGTTGAAATTTCCATAAAGAATTCGAATTTTCAAGAAGACAATATTTCAAAAAAATCATGGTGTCGAGAAAAGTTCAAAGTTTTAATTTGGAAATGATCCCCGTAAACAGTATCTGGCTTCAGAATGAATCAATAATTTTTTTTCATAAAAATGTTGACCTCTTCAAAATTTTCAACTTTTTTTCTGATGTTAGACTTTTTTTGAAAAGTTCGACTTTTTTCAAAACGATTTTTGCACGAAATATCTTTTTATAAAATTTTGGCTTTTTAAGAATTTCTATGTTTTTTATCGCAATTATGACTTTTTTTGAAAATTTGATCATTTTTTGATATACCAAATCAAAATTTGGACTTTTTTTTTGAAAATTTCGGCTTTTTTCAAAACGATTTTTTCACGAAATCACTTTGCATAAAAAAGGCGATTTTTCAAAAAGTCGAAATTTCCAGAGAATTTTGAAATTCTCAAAAATTGAAAATTTAAAAAAGGACACGAGATTTGGAGAAAAAATTGTTTGGAAAAAGATCTAAATTTTCAAAAAAAAAATCCAAAATTTCAAAAAAGTCCAAAATTTTCCAAAAAAGGTCCAAATTTAAAAAAAAAGGTAAAATTCACAAAAACAGACAAAATTATCGGGAAAAGTTCAAATTTTGAAAAAGATCGAAATTTTCATTAAATAAACTTGAAAAAACGAATTTTGAGAGAAAAACTCGAAATTCCGAGAAACAATATCCGAAATAATACCTTAAAAAATTTCGATACTTGGGATTAAAGCTCAACAAATTAAGATCGAAATTTCAAATAATAAAAACGAAAATGTCAGGAAACAGTAGACATTTTCAAAATAACGTCAAAATTTTAGGGTTCGAATCGAAATTTTAAGAAAATAAATCAATATTTCGAAAAAAGTCGAGTTTAAAACTGGAATTTAGAAAAAAAAAACTGAAAATTCCGAGTTTAGCCGAAACGTCAAAATTTCCGTTCTATAAAATATCGAAATTACCAATTTAAAGTTGAAATTATAAGAAAACTGCTGCCTGAATTTACGTATTATTATTTCCTTCTTAAATAGTCCACAAAATCCCTCCACAATTACGCCTCTCTCTAATACAGACACCGACGACGCGAAATCGAAGCTCAATTTTGTGATTCACCCCGTATGTCTGGATTCGATGTAAAATTCAGGCGAAGTAAAATTAACGATTAAATTAACCTGAAATGGCGATAATTTGAGCCAAAGTCGAAGTAAATGTCCTCAAAGATATCCCCCAACACGGTCCCTGGCCTTCGGAAGCAAATCAACAAACAAAATTTATAAAACGTATGCACGCGAAATTCGTAAACAAATAGCAAGCGAATTTGGTAAACAAATGCAAACGAACAGAACAGAAACGTATTATTGCAAGCGAAAGTCATACAAACAAATGTAATTCAAACGAAAGTCATACAAAAAAGTGTAATTACAAACGAAAGCGAGCGAAAAACGTCCAAACGAATCGCGTCAAGTTGAAGGCTTATTTTGACAATCACCCCGTAGCTGCCGCACCAAACATCAACCTGATAACACGCGACGAACCCAAAAATTAAATTACGTACTTCCACAATCGCCCTAAATTTTAACTGAATCGGGGGCCACGATACACACATAAGTCTAGAGTAATTGGGGCCGATAATTTACCTTCTTTCGATCCGAACCAAGGGTAGACGCCGGCTAGAAAAATGCTCGTGATGATTCCGATCAGAAGCCAGTTTTTTTGTATGTATTGGGCGGGCGTTACTCCTTTAATCATCATCGTTGCACTGTTAATTTCGACTTCACGGGATAAATCAATCACATTTTTACGTTTTCCCGGTTTTAAGGTTGGATGTTTTGTTGACAAATTTCGGGATATTTGACAACTGACAAAATTGGAAATTGATCTGTTGGTGGCGCCATCTCCGAGATGGAAGCTCAAATGAATAACTGACGCGGGATTTATTTACGACTTGTTTAGAAAAACCGAAGAATTATATAACTTAAATTAGCTTTGTTGATAAAAAATAGTAAATTAAACACTTTTCACGTTATTATTACCACTAAAAATATGATACAATGCTAACTAGAGCTTAAAACATACAGAGACATCTAGGATCTACTACATCAACTGCAATTGGCTACCTCCAATACGTACGTAAAGATGTCGCTGGTAGTACACAACTGCATAACACGTTTAAATATTTAGTTGGGGCTTTGATCAGCTAATTTTAAAACTTTTTAACGTTTTAATTAATAATTCACAGAACGATAAAAATCAATTTTTTTGAAATTTATCTTAGTTGATTATGACTGTAAATTTTTAAAACCCAAATAGATTGATTGTTCGACACTTTATAATTTTAGATATAAAAATTCGACGTTCATCAAATTTGAACAAAATGCGATTCAGTAAAACGAACGAAATTGAAATCTAGCCACCATTCCAGACTACCTGCTCAACTCGTTACATATTTTCTCAGGCGATCACAATTACAATAATTGTAAAAATTGATATCGAGTCTCGACAATAATTTTAATTGAACACGATATCATTGTGGAACAATAATATTTGCATACAATTCAAATATTGACATAACGCATTAAACAAAAAAAAACAGAATCTAATACAAAGACGGCTAATTTGTTTTAGCGTTCTAGCCTCATTCGCAAGTTTTACATCTTCAGTATCCATGGCAACTTTTTTATTTAAAAAACTCGCTGCGAACGATGCCATTCGAACTTTGAACATGCAAAATATCGAGGATTACATATGGATAAGCGATTCACAAAAATAAAGGAGTATTGTTTTTGATTTTTAGATAATCGAAATTTTATCTTCAGATAATTCAAAATTTTTATCACTGAAAACAATAAATATATCCAGATTTGTGTCTACATCGGTCAACGCCAATATTGCACCGCCTACTCTTCAAAAAGTGAATATGAAGCGATTTAGTGTTTTGTTTGTCCTTCTAACCCTAAGCACTCTCCAAGTAAGTGAATTATTAACCTTTGCGTTCCAAAGTATTTAAAATACTCAAAATTCTCCTTCTTGCTAATTCTAATCAAACTTAATTATTAAAATCAAAACAGAATTGCAAATAAAAAATTTGAAAAATACCATAAAGTTAATGTTAAATAAAATTAATAAACAAAATACATTGAAGGTTACAAATGATTGATAGCGATAATTTCTTTTAGATTGTTAATTAAAATTTGTTGATCCTGTTACCAAATCTGATTTTCGCCGTTCGAAAGCGATACTTTCTTCTTCATCAAATTTTACCTATAAAAAAAATAATCAATTCCTAAGGAGCGGAATTTTATAGTATTTCGAAACGATCTTAATAACGAAGTTTTAACTGTTTTTTAAAAGTCTCAGTGTGTGTGAAATTTTAATAAGTCAAATGCTTGGGAAAACGTCATAATGTCGAAAAAAAGAAACTTTTGACTTCATGGGTAAAATTTTGCCTTAAAAGTTGAAATTTCGAAAAAAAATTGAAATTTCGAAAAAAAATTGAAATTTCGATAAAAATTGAAATTTCGAGAAAAAAATGAAATTTGTAGAAAAAAAAAAGCAAAATTTTCGTAGTAGATACACAAGGGGATTCTAGATCAATTTGCATATTAACAGTTTCGGATGACATGTCGCCGAAGAAGTGGCTTGTGGGGTATCAAATGAAAGGGTGTGACTTGTAGAACAAGATGGGGGTAACTAAGTATGCCAAAAGGGCCTTAGCGTGGATATCGTTGCAAAAACTTATTTGAAGCGTAGCGTGTGACCTATCATATAAAAGAACGCGAAGCGTAGAACATTAAAGCAACCACCAAGTATGCCAAAAGGGCCTTAGCGTGGAAGTAGTAGATATACAAGGGGGATTCTAGATCAATTTATATATTAGCAGTTTCGAATGTCATGTCGCCGAAGAAGTAAGAGGGAGGTGGTTTGTAGGGTATCAAATGAAAGGACGTGACGTGTAGAACAAGATGGCGGTAACTAAGTATGCCAAAAGGGCCTTAACGGGGATACCATTGCAAAAACTTGTTTGAAGCGTAGCGTGTGACCTATCAAATAAAAAAACGCGACGCGTAGAATATTAAAGCAATCACTAAGTATGCCAAAAGGGCCTTAGCGTGGAAATAGTAGATATACAAGGAGGATTCTAGATCAATTTACAAATTAGCAGTTTCGAATGACATGTCGCCGAAGAAGTAAGAGGGACGTGGCTTGTGGGGTGTCAAATGAAAGGGCGTGACTTGTAGAATAATAAGGCGGTAACTAAGTATGCCAAAAGGGCCTTAGCGTGGATACAATTGCAAAAACTTATTTGAAGCGTAGCGTGTGACGTATCAAATAAAAGAACGCGACGCGTAGAATATTAAAGCAATCACTAAGTATGCCAAAAGGGCCTTAGCGTGAAAGTAGTAGATATACAAGGGGGATTCTAGATCAATTTACATATTAGCAGTTTCGAATGACATGTCGCCGAAGAAGTAAGAGGGACGTGGCTTGTGGGGTATCAAATGAAAGGACGTGACTTGTAGAACAAGATGGCGGTAACTAAGTATGCCAAAAGGGCCTTAGCGTGGATGCCATTGCAAACACTTATTTGAAGTGTAGCGTGTGACCTATTAAATGAAAGAACGCGAAGCGTAGATTATTAAAGCATTAAGTATGCCATGTATATTAAAGCATTAAGTATGCCAAAAGGGCCTTGACGTGGAAACCATTACAAAACATGTAAATTGATCTGGAATCCCGCTTGTAGGCCTACTGATCTTATATTTCGTTCGTAGTTCTACAAAAAGACGAAATTTTGCCAAAATATGTATTTCGAGAGCGATGATGCCATCTTCATCAAAAAAGCTAATTTCATTTATTTCGGTGATAAAATAATTAAATTACTTCTTAAAAGGATCAACATGTTGAGATAAAGTCGAAAATTTAATAAAAAGTCGAAATATCAAAAAAATGACACTTTTGATTGGTTTCTTGAAATTTTGAGCTTACAAGTTGAGATTTGAAGAAAAAAGCAGGGATTTTCAGAAGAAGTTGGAATTTCGAAAAAATTGTCAAAATTTTCGAAAAGTTAAAAATGTTAAAAAATAAGAAACCTTCGACTAGATTTGTAAAATTTTGAGCTTAAAAGTCAAAATTTAGAAAAAGGTGGAAATTTATTGAAAAAAAATTGAAATGTCAAAAACTGTCAAAATTTTTGCTAAGTCAAATATTTTGAAAAATCAGAAACTTTCGACTTATTTTGCAAAAGGTCGCGCTTGAAGTCGAAATTTTGAAAAAAAAAGTAAAAATTTGGAAAAAAAAAGTCAAAAGTCAAAAATTTTACACAAATTGAAAAATGTCGAAATATAAAACAATTTCCACTTATTCTGTGAAATGTTGAGCCTAAAAGACGAAATTTGGAAGAAAGGGTGGAAATTTGCAAAAAGAAAGTTGAAATGTCAGAAAAAGTCAAAATTTTCGAAGAGTCAAAAATGTCAAAAAATAAGAAACTTTCGACTTGTTTTCCCGAAATCATTATGTTTACAGGTCGAAATTTCAAGAGTCCAAATTTCGAGTTTAAATTAGGAATTTAAAAAAAAAGATCAAACTGTCAAAACTCAATCAAATCAAATTTCAATGTTAAACTGCTTTAATTGTTCTAGAACGCTCAATGCTCAATCATCGATACAATCAAGGAGCTCATTCAAGAAGTCCAGCAAGAGCAAGCAAGCTTAACCCAGCAAATCGACAAAGGCAGGGCCGATATTAACGCGGCCGAACTCAAAATCGTCGAGGCCTTAAATTCCTCAAACTCGACGCTCGAAAAAGAACTCAACGAATTCTACATTTACGTGTACGAAGCGATCGCGTACGCCGCTCAACTCCGCAAAGACATCTTCGATTGTCTACAAAAGGAAAGGGTCGGCGTCACCATTTTGAAAATCTCAGAGAGCAGTTTCAGCTTCTGCAATCCGACAACCGATCCTCAACATCAGCGTCAATTACGTGGAAAACTATGAAAATGGCGCGCGACAAGCTCAACAAGACCGTACCGCATTGCGTCATCACCAATTTGAGCAACGAGGACGGTTTGAAGCAGTGCGTGCACGAGGACATCGCCAACGTGAAAATTGAGGTTGTTAAATTCAACACCGAGTTGAATAAACAGTTGGAGCTGATGGGGTCGAAAGCGACCGTTTGCAGTAGGAATATTTTCGAAAAAATGGAGGAATTACTGTTTACGGTTCATACGATTTTCGTTCGATTGCGTCAAAAACTATTTTTGTTACGGATTTGTGATTGATCATTGGAGTTTTTGTAATTATATGCTAGATATGTATCGAATAAATTGATTTTTTAACCTTATAATTCGTGAATCATGTTGGATTAATTAATGTGGATTTTCGACATGTCGCTTTATGCAAACAAATTTTTATTTATTTAAGAAGTTTCGTTATTGAAAACCGTTTGCTTCGGCTGAGATTCTTCCGATAAGTTTCAGGCGTTTTATTTTTTAAACGTCCCCTGTACACAACTCGAACAATTTGTTCGCTATGATCGCATCTTTTTTACATTGAAAATGTAGACAGCTTGTTTAAACTGGTAATGTAGACGCTGGTGCACTTGAAGATTATCTTAAATTAAAAATTCTCGTAGAATTTTTAAGAGATTAAGAGTTAAAACTTCGCAAAAGCTCCTTGACGTTTAGCGTCATCTAGTAACTGATATTGAAACTTCGAATTATATTACAAATACAGTTCGATTGGAACTGGGTTGAGTTAGTTTTTAACTTTGTTAAAATGATTATCAAGCGCGCTATTTAGAATGAAACTTTATTGACAACTGCTGTCGTATATTTTGCAACAAATAAATATGTACTTACCTTATTTCAAAGCGTATTCGGCTTCGCGAACAATTATTGGCTCAGGTCAACGAATTTGGATGTGGCCCATCGCTTAATGGTAGATAAATCCATAATAAGCACAGTTAGTAAAGTTACTTTAACTTAAAAACATTAAATTTCACTATCCAACACACGCGAAATTCTGTTTACGAACCGAAATTAACAATTACAATACAAAGTTTACGGAAAATCAGTGTTAGCTGCTGTCAAGCGCCAGCCAATTGCAACCCGTATTTCAAATATGGTAATGACGTTTTTGTTACAGTGCATTATGGGAACATTTTTTATTTAAACATTGAATTTGTTCTTGATTAAATTACATATGGTGGCAATACGAAAGCGTTGATAGTTAAGTGGAAGTTTTGAAATCATATTCATCAAATCTTTGACGAAAATATGCTTGCAAAAGTTTAATTTTTGTAATAAAATCGAGGAAACCTAGCGCCATCTATGGCAAGTCCATTTAGACAACTAATTTAGACATTTCTCTATGGTTGACATTTTTGCTATTGAAATACGAAATTCCCTAATTGTAATGAACTTTATTCACTGTTTTGTTAAATTATAATTAGCGCCCCTACGTTATTTAACAAAAATTACAAATATTATTTTGTAATGAATAAACCACTAACCTTATCGCGTTGATTGAATGTATTCAATTTCGTAAATTCGTAAAGTACGGAATATCTTCGCTCTTTCAATACGACTTCGGCACTACATATCGCTAATGAAATCGTAAACCAACGCGTACGAACTTAACCGATTTGAATGTTACATTGTCTGCAAAGCACAAAATTTCACACGAAAACCACAAATGCATCACAAAACTAACGAATTTACATCAAAATCAAAATATCTTCAGCAGGTAAACGTTGGCCAATGACATTGCGTATTCCCGTTCCACCAATAGAAAAATTCGCCTCGAGTGGTGCATTCTGGGAAGATTTTTGCGGAAAAATTGAACTCGGGCTTTGTTTATTAATTATTAATTAACTTGGAACCACCTAATTTGCAATGCGATTCGATATGCGAGTCGAATTACGCACAACGTCTGGTAATTAAGGACTTTAAAAAGCACTGCCGCCACACATATATGGCGCCACAATACGTTAATACCCACAAATTCAATTAATCCGCCAAATTTATCCCATAAGTGCATCACATTCGAACGGAACTTTTTCAGTTGGTAGATTCGAAATACGCACCGCCATTGGTCGGTGTCAGAGCAGTGGATCCTGCGATATTTTCATAAATATTTCCAAGTTTTCGGCGTGGGTACGCGTTTCCGAAATTTGTCGTAATTTGGTGTGGAAATTTGTCGTAATTTGGTTTGAAATTTTGTGCTTTTTTGGTAGATTTTACGTTAAAAATCATCGGTTAGTTTGACAGTCCCCGGTTTGCGAAAGTTTTAAGCGATGGCGTGCGTCGAATCCGTTGAAAGAGCGAAGATTTTCCGCAAACGAGACAATAATTTGTTCACTTTGAAGTGGTTGTGTTGTTTGAAAAGTGTGTTCAAACGATTACGTTTCGGTGCAATTACAACCACAGTATACGGTTGTGGATTTTTCTGTAGTGAATTTGTTCTCTTGAAACTCGATTATGTACAGTTTGGTTGTCGTGATCAGCTAAGGTGTTAACCATAGGGCTCTATGTTGTTCATAATCAATGTTTAAGGTACGTAGGTGATTCATTTATTGGAAAATAATACAAAACATTGTTTATTTAAAGGATATATGTTATTTGTTGTTTCCCAACGACTTAAATGTCCGTTACTTACTTAAAAACTCCGGAAAATTTAACCAGATGTCATTGGGACGTCCTTCAAATTTTAATTTTCGCTGCCGCCACTAGTAGTCGCTAGTGATCATAAAATCTCTCTGTGATTATAAAACTTCTGCGTAAGATTGTGCGAAGCAGTCTTACACAGATTTTATCATCTTATACGTAGGGGCGTACCGAGCCTGATGCTTTTTGGGGGGAGGGTGAGTCATTTTTTTACCGACCAGTCGACTTTACAGAAGAATTTCTGAAATATACTGACTTTGGTGTAAAAAAATCCGACTCGAACGAAAATGCCGACTCGGCACGAAAGTTTAGGGGGGGGTGTTACACCCCCAACACCCCCGCCTCGGTATGCCCTTGCTTATACGTTTTAAAATCTAGTACATTTTCATTATGGTATTGTGAGTACTAGAGAATTAAGCCGTAACTAAAGTTGGTATCGTATTTTAAATATTTGCTGTTTTTAGGTAGCAAAGCAAGTTAAAATACCATAGAATCAATTTTATTTAAGACTTCTTGACCCAGTTTGGAAGTGTTTACATTTTTTAGAAACAAAAATTGATATTATTTTAAAAAACGACCATGTTTCGGAATATAATCAATTTTCATTATTAAAAAAATTTAATATTTCCAAACTGGGCCCAAGTAATGTTAAATAACATTCTACAACATTCCGATCAACGAGAATCTAAAACAATTAAAATACGCTAGTAAATCATAAAGGTAAGTAGTTTTTACTACATTTCCAAAGTAGAAATTTCGAATTTAATTCGAATTTCGAATTTAAGTCGAATTTCGAATTTAAGTCGAATTTCGAGAAAACATCAAATTTTGATGAGAAAATTTTAAATTTTCAGCCATCAGATTTTGAAGTTTAGTTAAAATTTCCGATGGAAGTCGAATTTTCAATTTAAAAAAAAAACTTTTTATCAACAATGTCATAACTTCACAGGAAACATCAAATTTTGAGAAAAAAAGTCGAAGTTGAATACCGAAAGTTCGAAAAAAAGACGAATTTTGAAAATGTTTTCGACTTCTGAGAAAGAGATCGAATTTCAACTTCGATATTTTTGGAAAATATCGAGGTTCAAAATCGTCAAAAGTTTTGTATTTTTCGACATTTTTCAATTTGTGTCCAATTTTTCGACTTTTTTCTCCCAAATTTCCACTTTTTTTTTAACTTTCGACTTTTGAGCTCAATATTTCGCTAAACAGGTCGAAAACTTCACATTTTTCAAAATTTTTGACTTTGAAATTTTTGACTTTTCGAAAATTTTGACTTTTTTCCAAATTTGTTACAAATTTTAAATTTTAAGCTTAAAATTTCCCAAAATAGGTGAAAACCTGTTTGTTTTTCTTCATTTTTGATTTTTTTCTAAATTTTTGATTTTTCAAAAATTTCGACTTTTTTTCTCCAAATTTCCACTTTTTTTTCCAAATTTCGACTTTTAAGCTCAATATTTCGCTGAACTGGTCGAAAGCTTCACATTTTTCAAAATTTTTGACTTTTCGAAAATTTTGACTTTTTTCCAAATTTGCTACAAATTTTAAATTTTAAGCTTAAAATTTCCCAAAATAGATGAAAACCTGTTTCACTTTCACTTAACTTCATTTTTGATTTTTTTTCTAAATTTTTGACATTTCAAAAATGTCGACTTTTGAAGTGAAATTTGGCAAAAATCGAAAGTTATTTCAAAAGTGAATTTTGAAAAGGACTAATTTTTAAACATGGCTTAATTTCCAGAAAATAACTTATTTTTTGCTTTTTGATTTTTTTTTAATTTTTGACATTTCCAAAATTTCGACTTTTTTTTCTCCAAATTTTGATTTTTTCCGAACTTCGACTTCTAAAGCTACTCTTTTACAAAAGTTATTATTTTTTGATATCGATAAGTTGAAATTGAATACCAAAAGTTCGAAAAAAAGGCGAATTTTGAAAATGTCTCAAGTTCTGAGAATAAGATCGAATTTGAACCTCGATATTTTCCGTAAATATAACATTTTAAGAAAAAAAAAACTTTCGACAACATAACGAACTTTGAGAAAATAAAAAGACAAATTTCGAGAAAGAAATGTGCAGAAAGGCGAAATTTCCAAAAGTTGTGGATCTTAAGAAAAAATTTGAAGTTTCCTAATTTAGAAAAAAAGTTGAAGTCAAAATAAATCGAAAATGGAGAAAAAAGGACGAATTTTGAAAACGGACTTATTTTTTAAAAGTCGATAAAGAAAATGTTAACTTTTTTTTTGTTAAAAGGTCACTTTTCGAGAAAAGGCGAATTTGAAGAAGAAACAAATCGAACTGTACAGCAGAAAGAGGAAATTTAAAAGTCTACATTTTTAGAAAAAAGTCGAAAAGAAGCAAATTTCGAAAAAATTAGAATTTCGAGAAAATAAATTGAACCATTTTCAAGAAAAGACGAATTTTGAGAAACAAATGGAACCGCCAAAAAATAGAGATTTAAAAAGTCCACAATTTTAGAAAAAAGTTGATTTTTGTTAGAAATAGCGAAATTTGGAAAATAAGTAAAACGAATTCTGATAAAAAAGTCGAAATTTTGATAGAAATCAAGATTTCCCAGAGGCAAGAGTTTGGGTAAAAAGTCGAACATTGAGAACAGTGAAAAATTCAAAATGGAAAATTATGAAAAAAAATCGTAATTAAAACAAACGACGTCTCGAGGAAAAGATGATTTTAAAATAGATGTTGCGATTTCGAGATGTTGGGACTGAATAATATTTTCGCTTGACTGCATGATACATAAATAACAGAATTACTTTGGTTTGCAATTTTTAGGTGTGTACTGGGGACTATAGAAAATTAAAACGGGCCGAAAGTCACCCATCATATTTAGCAAAAATTCTCGAGTTAGCAAAAAACACCACAACTGCTTTAAAAGCTGAAAGAGAGGAGGAATTCAAAATACGTTTTTAATATAAATCAAATATATTACAAACACAGTTAAGTTATTAAGGTTAAAGTTCCACTTTTTCCTGATAAATGTATGCTATCTCCGGTCTTGAACACTTTGGTTGCATTTTTGACCCCAACTATACAGGGTAGTCCGTATTCTCTGGCAACCACAGCGCCTGAAACTCTCTCTGTTAAGAAAACTGTATGAAAATTGACGTAAATTACCATGAGACACCAAGCCACCCAGCTCTGTGACCACGCCTGACAGGATGGGGAAATATGGTGACCAACCGATATCCGTGCTGTAAGGTGATCAAAATATCCCCTGGGAGAAATAAAACGGTCAAAAACACAGAAATATTGAAATATTGGGAAAAAAGTGATCACAAGAGACAAAAACTACAAACAAAATGAAGACGATCACTATGGTTTGATTAATTTTAGCACAATTTGAGATACAATTCAGAGAAATACTTAAATCTCTGCTTTGTATATTCAAAAAAATACTTATTTCTTTCAAGATAGCTTGGCTATCATACATTAGAGCAATTGTTGTGTTTTTTAATGTTTCTTGGTTTCAGGTGATCAGATTTTTGAAGGAAAACCAAGGATAAGTCAGGTCAAAAAAAAATTGGCGAAAATGTTAACCTACAATGGAATTTAGTCAACCTACCGGCTTTAAGCTGGTCGATCTCTTCCAAGCTGTTGATGACGCAAGCTCTAGCTTTGACTTCCCCAGCGCACACTGGCGTGCCTTTGCAGGCAACAGCCCGGTCGCCCTCCAGAAGAAACTCGTCCTTATTATCGTTTTCCGGCTTTGGCAAGCCGCACACTATCTCCGGGAATCTCAACTGGTTCCACTTTGGATACAACCTACGTCGTTTGACAGCCCTGAAACACCATCATATTCAGAAGACGTCAACGCCCGTCGCAAATACCAACTTTTTTATCAAAAGCGGCTCGGGCGCTTTCAGAAGTCGTTTTATCTCGTTATGAGTCAAATGGAATATCAGAGCGCTATCCGGAATTTTTCCCTCTTCTGACATTTTCGTCGCGAGTTTCCTGTAGGCGATTCTTAGCTTGTTGGTGGCTCGGATGAGTTCTGACTTGGATTGTTCTCGGTAGCCCACGGCGACTCGACCCCGTTTCATTATGAATTTTAACGTCCGCCTGCGGGTTATCGAAGGTAATTTGAAGACATAACGCGAGCCACAATATCCTACCTTGTTGAATTTTTCGTTGGCGATATTAATTTAGAAACGACCTCGTCTATGCTTAAAACGTTCTTCTCGATCTTCCTGTCCGCCAGGCAGTTCGCTTGGATCATTCTGATTACTTCCGCGGGTTTGTCGGCCCAAGTGTCTTCGATTAATTTAAACTGGTAACTCACAGAAACACACCCATTATTATTTTTCAACAGAATTCATAACAGTGATTAGGTGGGGACGATTGGAAACTAAAGAGCCGAAACTTAATACTACATTTTCCAAAGATCCCTGGCAGTCGAAGCGAAAGTTGACGTAATGTTATATTTTCAAAAATTAGATATAGAAGCCGATCCGGCATTTGGCATCATTAGAGTGTACGTGGATACTCACCTCGCCCAGGGCCCGGTGGCCGTGTTTCTCCAAAAATTCCTCGAACTTCCCAAAAGCTTTCGGGCAATTTTTCCTGAGCCAATCCGCGCCCGCTTCCGGTGTGACGTGGCCGAACGATTCGCTGCATCCGCTCTCTTTAATGATTCCAGCTAGTTGTTCCAAGGCCGTAGGCACTTCCGCCGATACGACATCCTGGCATGAAGATAAGAGTAGCGCGATGTCCGTAAAATGATTGGTTTGCAGCTCTGAAACACGCCCAATCAGCAAACTCGAAAAACTCGAATTATTCACGAGAACCGTTATTGTTTTCGGCCAGCACCGACATGGCTATGATTTGGTAGAAGACTGACGTTTCGGTGATTTTGCAATGGAGCTGATTCATCTTGAGGTGTGTCGTTAGGAAGTCGTCGATCTTTCGGTAGATGTCTTCAGAGGTGTCGCGTTTATCTATATCTATGTGGACGTTGTTGGATAACCTTCAGCATTTGCTTCAGATTGCTTTTATTATTCCAAGCAGTTGTGGCCATTTTGAGAAGATCGCGGAATTTTTGACTTGGCGTTACCAGTCCGAATCGATCTATGGCGATGGCGTTGATGCGATCGTCGAGGACTTCGTGGCCGAAGATGCTTAAGTCCATGATTTTGGGGAAGAGGCCTATCTTCTTGCTGGGGCGCTTGTGAATGCTCTAAAATCATTCGCGGAATCAACTCTGAGCGACTTATTGTAATTTTAATCGATTGGTCGACTTCAGTTGTTGAAGGTTTTGAGGCTATTCGTTTGGATGGATGGGTTTAAGACTTGGATTAAGTATGATTTACGTACCTTTACATTTAAGAAGTTTCGAGTTTATAAAACTGAAAAAGTCTCTAAAGAAGTTACGGAAGTTTCTCGTTTACAAAATCGAAGAAATCGTTCGCTTACGAAACGAAGTTCTTTTGGTGGAACGGAAAGAATAAAAAGTTCTTTTTTTACCTAATTGGAGAAGTGCTTCGGGTACAAAACTGTGAAAGTTCTTAGTTTGTAAAGTTGAGTAGATGAGTAGTTCATAGTTTACGCAACTGAGAAAATCAATCACCTACGAAACCGCCACGGTTTACGAAATTGTTCTTTCATTAAGAAACTAGAAAAGTCTTGTTTACCAAGATCGCTTACGAAACTGAGGAAATCTTTGGTTTACGAAACTGAGGAAATCTTTGCTTTACAAAACTGAGGGTATCTCTGGTTTACGAAACGTTAAATTCCTCTTTGCGGAATTAGAGAAGTTCTGGGGAGTGGGGGAAGTTGCTACGTTTACAGTGAACCTACACAGCTACGTACGTTTATAACGTCGATGATGGTAACATGGTGGGAAGTCGGGACGCATCTGGACACATACGGATCATACTCTTTAAAGAGAGCAATTTGCAAAGCCCTGTCGATGTTGGTGATGCCGGTGCTCTGCGTCAAAACGGTAGTCGCTCCCGGAAGTACTTCGCCGACGTTGGCTCGAGTGAAAACTCCGTCTTCCGCCAAAATAGGTGCGTCGAATTCGTGCAACAGCTCGAAATCCGTCCAGGGTGACAGCGTGGTGACAGGACGAGATTGTAAAAGAAACAATCGATCCTAAAACTGGCGGTTGAAAACAATTGACCGCGACGATCCGCGGTTATTACCTTGTGGAATGCCCATTCGATGTCTCGGTGGTCACCAAAGTGTTTTTCCAACGACGTAGCAACTTTCGCAAGCCGTAGAATCTGTTCGTCGGTTAGACAGATGTTGGCGCTTTCGTCTTTGTCGGTTTCAGTGGGTTTGACGACGTTGCCATCCATTTTGATGCAGCTGGTTTTGGAGCCTAATATTTTGTTGACTACTGTTAGTTGGTCGCCTGATTTGTCCAAAATTATGGTGTCTGGTTCGGTTTGTCCGGAAACCACGCTCTAAAACAAAAATGCGTTTCGGTATATTGTGGACAGACTAAGAGATCGACTGTGATGTGCTTTAAGGAGCTTCATCATGGATGCGGGCTCCTTAAAGTGCCATTGTGGGTGGATATAAACGCGAGTGCGTTTATTTGAAAAATTGACAGTGAATGGCTGCAATTTAAAGAATGTGTGCTTTCCTGTGTAAGGAGACTAAGCAACCAAACTGATTAGAGTTAAAGTTGACTTTAACCTAAGCTGCATCAGCAATTAAGGTGCGTCGTTGGCATCTTACCTCCCCCAAACCGTAATTTGCGGTAATTACCACCTTCGATGGGTCATTAGTAGATGGGTGACACGTGAACGTCACCCCAGCCGTATCAGCGGGAACCATTTTTTGTACCACCACCGCCATTGTGGTCTTGACAGGTAAGCCGCTCTGTCTGCAACCAACAGCTAAGGAAACAATGTTTTTTTTAGTTATTTTAGTTGTACCGTCTATACTGGACACTTTGGAATGTATACAATGAAGCCCAACACAGAGCTACCGCTCTAATGACGTCTTCTTCCGTTTGACAACCTAAAATTGTTTCGTTTTGACCCGCGGCAGAGAGTTCTTCGGAATCCTCGCCCACAGCTGAAATACTCGAGAATGTTTAACAGCGAAAATTTTGGGGCCACCGCTAGAAAATTATTCACTATTGGAAGTTTTAACGTTTCAAAAGCCAAAGAAGTGATGTGGTGGAAATAACTGTCGACCACTAACTAGTTATAAAATTTAAAAAAAAAAATACACATACCGGACGATCTGACTGCCCAACCATAATCACCTTCCTGTTTTAATTTCTTTATCTGGCACAAGATTTCAGCTACAAGATCACTTATTACGTTTTCCTTTTTAATTTGTTCCACGGTCCTACGTTAGACAACAAATATTTTCAAAAATTAAGACTAGATAGTTTGCTCAAAGGACAATCAAATTGATAATGAAAAGTTCACCCAAAATAATAACAAACTTACTCTTTGCAGGCTTCTTGAAGATCACCTTTGGTTTTGCCGTGAGCTATGTCTTCTAAAATCGCTAGGGCCTTTTTAATATTGAATTTGTACTCAAGCTGCTCATTAAATGCGTAAGTTGTTACCACGAAGCCATCCGGTACTGAAAACTAATAAGCCCAATCACTTCCTACTGAAATGGGAGATGTTTAAGGGGTATTTTTGAACCTTCGTGAAATTTAGATATGACTCTTGGGCAAAAAGTATATAAAGTTAACGTTAAAAATATTGTAAATCCCTCTGCCACTCCGACATGATACATTCCTATTTTGTTAATTATCAATTAGGTAACAAAGTTGATATCGATATTTTTATTATTTATTTCGTGAAGTTGTCCCAAATTCACATTCATCTAAATTGTTCTAAAATTGAAATTAAATAACTCCACGAATTTGTCTTATTGGACCAACATCTCCACGTCAAGGTTCAAAAATAACCCTTGATCCAGTAAAGCACACTACCTCTATGGAATCGATTGTCTTTAACAGTGCCAAAGAAGCACCCTTTCCTCCGGTCAAATTAACAATTTTTCCCTCTTCTGATCTCAAGTCCACTGTTAAAATCTTCGGAGGCACCTCGAGCGTGTGCTCTCGTAGAAGTGGCTCCACCTGAACCACCTTGCAACCTAAGCAAGCCAAAATCAATCAAAGTATCATCAATGGCTCTCCTCAAACCTTTGCGACTTTGCCAAAACTCCAACAACCCGGTCCCTCGTTTGGTATTCACGCTGCATTCCACAGCGACGTTAACCAAATCGAAACCACGTCTTTCATCATTTTCAAAATGGATTCTGTCGCTTTTCAACTCGACAAAGCATTTCAGTGTCTTCCCATTCGCTACAAAAATGATTCGAAATGGTTCAATTTTTAGTAAATGGTTCGAATAAGTTGGGTAAATACATATACCTATTAATGAGTATATGGGTAAATAGTACCTTTTAAGTGGACCGTTAGTGCTTTAGGGGGCGTTCTAGTGGTGCCAAAATGGTCTAATCTTAGGTCGCATTCATCGATGGCGAATATGTCCCCGCTGCTGCAGATGATGTTCCCGTAGTGTATCCTGGAGAACCAAATTTTGAGTAATTTATTTCGTGTGTTTATGATTTCAGAAGTGTTTGATTGTAGTAGAATTGAAAATGATTCGTCGGCGCGACCGGGGATCGAACCCGGGACCTTCCCCGTGACAAGCTGGCGTCCAAACACTGAACCATCGCTGGTCACCATTTCCAATTCTACTTATTTATGTATCGTACATGAATAATAAAGTAGCAGATTAGAGATCATAAATATGTCCCTTGAATTTAAAGTATTGTTTACATATTCTTCCAAAAATCAGACATTAAATGAGATTGTGAAATTATAATTTTGTTGCTATATTCGGAGTTCCAATTTCGACAATTGATATTGTTACGGGCTTATCGGTTCGAGATTATTATTAACACGTGAATTGAATAAGACCCACTTTATTACCAGACTAAACTTGGAACATTACAACTGAAACTTATTTGCTTCTAACTACTAACTCACTAATTATCTTGACTGACTCTAACTAACTAATTCGAGGGAGAGCTGGCCGCTTTATATAGTTTTGGCTTCCAGGTTCTAGAAAAACCTCGCAGATAAGGCCTATCATTTGCCGAAATTTCTGATACGCTTATCTGCCGTTTGCTTCGTTATCGCGGCCGCTTTCCCCTTATTAGATCATTTTAGAAACTTTTCTTACGCACTGAATTCTATTCTATCTATTTACATTGCGTTACAATATTTTAAATTCAAAGGACATATAAGTCGCTATAACCGGAAGGTTATAGCAACAATCAAAGTTGTTTCAACCAAGATCGTTATAAACAAAATCAATTTAAGTTTTTGAATTAAAGGCAGACTTACTCAGAACAGCCTTTTCTGTAGGATTTGGCTCCGATGTTTATGGCGGTGCCGTCGGTGGTAATCAGGAATAAAGCCAGGTGCTTATCCATGCAATATCTGTCTGCCAAGCCCCATTTTCTAATCCTGGAAGCCGCCAGGTAGAGCTCCAAATCGCCAAATGATTCCGCACGGATGAAACCCTGGAGGGCGCCAAACGATTGGTACCAGAATTGGTGCTTGCTAAAACGATAGTTGTAGCATCAGGCAGAATGTTTTTAAAATTTCAAAAACCACAATTAAAGGAGTGTCGTGGTTTTTATAACCGGGGAAATAAGAACCAACGCTTTTTTGGGAAGTTTTGTTTTTTCCGACTGTGTTACTCAAAGACTATGACTCTTGTTCTGAGATTTCGAACCAGAATCCGCCTAGTATATTTACTCTTTCTTTATGATTTGGATGAAGTCGAAGACAAATTAGTAGACTTTCTGGAGGAAATTTCGTTAAAATTAGCGAAATACTTACAGCAAGTTAACCCAAGAGCCGTCTCGCCATTTCTCCTTAGATATGGCGTCGGCCAAAAGCTGAACCTTGGCGTCTTGTGGAAAAAATTTGGGACGTCCTGCTGAATTCCATCTAGAAATTGTTGACGAAGAAATCCAATTAAGAATTCGCGAAAATATTTTGTTTACGTATTTTTTACATTTAATCAGCATTTCTTAATATACGTAACACTTTTCATTTGCACACTTAAAAAATTGATTTTTTTGATTTGCGCTTTAATGCATAACCATCCCTATAAATTTAAAGTTTAACGAAATCTCGCATTTGTTAAAATAAATAGTTTAAGTATTTGATCATTACTAATCATTCTCTCGCATGAGATTTCATCATGCCGCCTCAACACCTACTAACACATTAAACAAATTCTACTTCTAATGCCGCGTACAGATTTGAGCCGCGTCGACAACCGAACCGCGCCGCGAGCCTCGAATCAAACCTCGTTCTGCAACCTCAACGCGCTTTCTAACCCAAAGACAAGACCAGTGTTCTAACCATCCTCTGATGCGACGCTGAAAGACCGACAATACGTGGGACTCATGACACTAACTAAAGTGTTATAGTTATAGTGTCATGCGTGGGACTCGGCGCGCAGGTTCGCAACGTGGTTCGCATGAACGTCCAAACTAGACATGGCGCGATCCACGATGAGGTTCGGTTCGCGACGTGGTCCAAGTCTGTACGCGGCCTTATGAGCTTACACGAAATTAAACTGAACGTGTTCCAATTTTTTTCGATTTTCCTCGAACATCATTCCATTATGGGTGATCCTGACTCGCCTGAACGGCTCCAAAGTTTCCACTTTCAGTCCACCGATCCTCCATTCTTGCGACCTAAGGGCTCGCGCTTCGACTTCGTGTTCTACACCACCAGGTAAGACGTAGACATTCCCGTTACTCAAACGAAGACATAGATGGATTTCCGCCAGTAAATCCGCCCTAAGCGTAATTTTGATTGACAAATTGTTGCCTTTTTGGTCCGAACCGTGAAAAGCTTGAGAATCCGAATGCTACAAAACAGGGGGAGATTTAGAGACGATTTAAGATATAGGACACGTACCTGTTCGGTGGCGATCCCGCGACATTTTTCTATGTCCTCGTCGCTTTTGGATTCTATGTGCGACCGTAGCTCATTTCGGATGTTTTTAACCGCCTTGACGGCATAGGGGTACTTCAGATAGTAAGTCCAGCCTGAAAGTTGAAATATGGCGCATACATTCGCAATGTCATGAGGTCGTCGTCGCGTATTGTATAGTATATGGCTCCGAAGATGCAAACTCGATAATAGCACGAATATTCCAAATTAGAAAAAACTAAAAAGTGCTTGAATAGCAAACATTTCGAAGTTACGAAAGGAGAACCCACGTCCAAAGGTTTACCCCTTTACCACATCGACGATAACTAGATAAGTACCTAGGTAATCGTTTTTTTGTAGTTTTTTTTCGGTTTGCAATTTTTAGCTTCAAATCTCGATTTTTAATTTAATTAAATTTTATATTTAAATCTTTTTTAGGTTCAGACACCGACTCGAAGTCCCGAAGGCATTCACGAACGAATTATACGATTCGCCGTTGTGAATATTTCGTATTTAAACTCTTTTAACGTAGGTAGCGCCATCTCGTGGAAAATAGTGTGCTAACATTTAATAGCACATAGGAAAATTGCAATAACATCTAATAGCACATAGAGAAACTGCAACAGCAGCACCAATGCGAGTACCCCAAAGATTTACAAGATAACTATTCAGCACGGGTTTTGTTTTTTTTTCTGGGAAATCAAGTTTTTCCAGGAAAGACACTTACATAGACGAACTTAGAAAGGAAAATCTTATCTAAATACAAAATTTGATCCAAATCGTTAGAGCCGTTTCCGAGATACACGATATATATTTATATATTATTTTTAATTTTTTATAACACAGAAAAATTAGGTTACTGCAAGAGCAACAATGTGAGAACCTTAAAGATTTACGTGATGGCTAGAAAAAATTGTTTTTGTTTATTTTTCTGTGAAATCGAATTTTTCCAGAAAAGACACTTACATAGACGATCTTAGAAATGAAAATCTTATCTCAATACAAAATTTGATACAAATCGTTAGAGCCGTTTCCAAGATACACGATATAAATTTATATATTATTTTTAATTTTTTATAACACGGAAAAATTAGGTTACCTGCAAGAGCAACAATGTGAGTACCTTAAAGATGTACGTGATGGTTATAAAAAATTGTTTTTGTTTATTTTCCTGTGAAACCGAATTTTTCCAGGAAAGACACTTACATAGACGAACTTAGAAATGAAAATCTTATCTAAATACAAAATTTGATCCAAATCGTTAGAGCCGTTTCCGAGATACACGATATAAATTTATATATTATTTTTAATTTTTTATAACACAGAAAAATTAGGTTAATGCAAGAGCAACAATGTGAGTACCTTAAAGATTTACGTGATGGCTAGAAAAAATTGTTTTTGTTTATTTTTGTGTGAAATCGAGTTTTTCCAGGAAAGACACTTACATAGACGAACTTAAAAAGGAAAATCTTATCTAAATACAAAATTTGATCCAAATCGTTAGAGCCGTTTCAGAGATACACGATATAAATTTATATATTATTTTTAATTTTTTATAACACAGAAAAATTAGGTTACTGCAAGAGCAACAATGTGAGTACCTTAAAGATGTACGTGATGGCTGTAAAAAATTGTTTTTGTTTATTTTTCTGTGAAACCGAATTTTTCCAGGAAAGACACTTTCATAGACGAACTTAGAAAGGAAAATCTTATCTAAATACAAAATTTGATCCAAATCGTTAGAGCCGTTTCCGAGATACACGATATAAATTTATATATTATTTTTAATTTTTTATAACACAGAAAAGTTAGGTTACTGCAAGAGCAACAATGTGAGTACCTTAAAGATTTACGCGATGGCTATAAAAAATTGTTTTTGTTTATTTCGGTGTGAAATCGAGTTTTTCCAGAAAAGACACTTACATAGACGAACTTAGAAAGGAAAATCTTATCTAAATACAAAATTTGATCCAAATCGTTAGAGCCGTTTCCGAGATACACGATATATATTTATATATTATTTTTAATTTTTTATAACACAGAAAAATTAGGTTACTGCAAGACAACAATGTGAGTACCTTAAAGATTTACGTGATGGCTAGAAAAAATGTTTTTGTTTATTTTTCTGTGAAATCGAGTTTTTCCAAAAAAGACACTTACATAGACGAACTTAGGAAGGAAAATCCTATCTAAATACAAAATTTGATCCAAATCGTTAGAGCCGTTTCCGAGATACACGATATATACTTATATATTATTTTTAATTTTTTATAACACAGAAAAATTAGGACACTACAAGAGCAAAAATGCGAGTACCTCAGATTTACGTGATGGCTGTAAACAAGTGGCCAATTCAGGAAATGGAAGGTTAACATTTTGAGGAAAGAGTCGAGGTTAAAGGACGAAATTTGGAAAAAGCAATGACAAAAAAGTCGGAATTTTAAATAACACTTTCGAAAAAACGAAGTAAAAATTGAAAGTTTAACCTAAAAATTTTAAAATTCGGGAATTGTGTCTAATTTACGTTGAAATCATTAAGCGATGAAACGCATTTTAAACGAATCAACCGTAGATTGTCACAATGAGAAAAACTGGCCGCCTCATACCCAAGTGGACTTCGTCAGTAACGTTCACTGAAGCGAATCCTGTCATTCCCCCCGCGTCGCGCCGTCCTCTAATGCAGAGTAACTAGAGCGAGATCAATTTAAGCGAATCATCCGCTATCTCGCCGTCGTCGGGAAGACGAAAAATGTGCACGCTCGCGACGCAACAACGCGACAGACCTTTCTTGGTTCAAATCACTGGGGCGACTACACATTTATTTGGGGTATGAAAGGGCACGGCAACGTGAGCCCTAAAAGAAAACGTGATATCGATGTCATTAAGGTCGCACCTTGTCATCAGATTAATTAAACGTTAAGAAACAAAGACGGGTTCTCGCATTTTGTTTCTTTTTTACGTAACCTTCTATCGAGAAATTCCAGATTTAATAAACGACAAATTACTAGTGGTCGAAGACGGGTGCTTTGCGCTTGAAATAGACATTCCCGCATCGTAGGGTTAAATCGTAAAGTTAAATTAGGTAATACTTACTCTTTTTGGTTTTTAAGGTGGTGTCACATTGTTTTAAAATCACGAAGTAAGCCACGAATGGCAAGACGAGGAAAATTATGTAATAACAAAAGTCGAAAACAATAACGAACATTGCAACTCAATTGAATTGAAATCGTCGATAAAATACCATTTTATAATATCATATTTGTTTATCTCGTAATCGTTCAATCGTTCTAAACAGTCGAGGTTCAATTTAACACCGCACGAGAGTTGGCTCATTTAGATTTAGATTATTATTTAATTCTAATGATACTTTGGATACATCGGATTCAGCCTTCGTAGGAATATTGTCGTCTCATTTTATTTAATCAGTGTTTTTAGTTAGTTAAGCATTATTTGTGTTATTTTTGCATAAAATTACCAAAAGCTACGTAAATTATGCGCGATGTTGTAACCTCAACTGCACGTATCGTATATCGTAAATTTTTTAACTGCAAATTTAATTCTCCGAGAGGCTCCGGGAGCGAAATTAAAAATTGCGCAACTTCGCTTCGGAAACGAAATTCGTAAAAATGGCTTCATATTAGCTTATGCGAATCAGCTTTTTAAAGCGGAAACTTCCCCTTTTTGAATACGCCACAGTACCTTCGACGGATTCGAAATTTTGACTAGTCATTTTCACCTTTTGAAAAGTTTGAATTTTTTTCTATGACTTTAAAAATGTTCACTTTTTCTAAAGAGCTCGGGTTAATTTTTTTTTGTAAATTTGGACATTTTGTGAAACATTTCGGTTTTTTAAAAATTTAACTTTTTCTGGAAGTTTTAATATTTTTTAAATTAAATATTTTATCTTTTTTTCGGATTTCGACTTTTTTGTAAAGATTGTTTTAAATTCTATTATTTTCTGAAATCTTCGGCTTTTTTTTTGAAAAGTTAGCTTCTTTTTAAAATCTAGAATTTTTTGAAAATTTCGATTTTTTTGTCGGAGTTTTTTTATTTTTTTATTGAAAATGTCGACCCTAAACTGAAAATTTTCATTTTTTTCTTCTTTCTTTTCTCTTCTCTTTTCTTTTCCATCTTTCCTTTTCCTTCCCTTGTATTATCTTCTCTCTTCATTCTTTTTTTTCCATTCTCTTCCTTCCTTTCCTTCGTCATCCCTTTACTTCCCTTCTCTCACATTCCCTTCTCTTTCCTTCCCTTCTGTTTCCTTTCCTTCTCTTTGTTTTTCTTCTCTTCTCCACCCTTCCATTCTCTTCCCCTTTTCTTTCTGTTTCATTCTCTTCCCTTCTATTTCCTTCTCTTATCTTCCCTTTCTTTTTTTCCTACTCTTCTCTTCTCTTTTATTTCCCACTCTTTCCCTCTTTTTCCTGGCCTTCTTTTACCTTCCCTTCTCTTCCCTACCCTTCTCTTTCCTTGTTTTCGTTCTCTTCACTTCTTTTCCCTTTCCTTTTTGCCCCTTTTCCCTTTTCTTCCATTCTTTTTCCTTTCCTTTTTCGACCTCTTCCCTTCTCTTCCTTGTAATATTTTCCTTGCTATTCTTTAATTTCCCTTCACTTTTTTCTCTTCCCTTTTATTCTCCTCTCTTATTTTCCCTTCTCTTTCTTTATCTTCTCTTCAATTGTCTTCCCTTCTGTTTTCTTCCCTTCCCGTCTCTTTCCATTTCTACCCTGCTCTTTCTTCACCTTTCCTTCTCTTCTCTTCCATTCTATTCCCTTTTCTTACCTTTCTGCTCTTCCCTTCCCTTCCCCTCTATTTCTCTTCTCTCTCCTCTCCTTCTCTTCCCTACCCTTCTCGCCTTTTTCCTTCCCTTTTCTTCCCTCTCCTTCTCTTTCCTTTCCTTCTCTTCCCTACTCTTCTCGCGTTTTTCCTGCACTTCTTTTACCTTTCCTTCTCTTCCTTGCTCTTCTTTCCTTTCCTTTGTCACCCCTTCACTTTCCTTCTATTTACTTCTCTTACCTTTCCTTCTTTCCCTTATCTTCTCTTGCCTTCCTTTCTGTTTTTCCCCTTCCCTTTTTTCCCATTTTTCCCTGCTCCTTCTGCATCTTCCCTTTTCTTCTCTTCCCTTCTGTTCCCTTCTCTTATCTTCCCCGCTCTTCCCTTCCCTTCTATTCCATTCTTTTCCCTTCTCTTCTCTTCCCTACTCTTCCCTCCTTTTTCCTTCCCTTCTCTTCCCTTTTTTTCCCTGCTCTTGCATCCCCTTCCCTTCTCTTTGTTTCTCTGTTCGTCTCCTCCCTTCTCTTATCTTCCCTTCTCTTCCACTTTTCTTTCTGTTCCATTCTCTTTCCTTCTCTTACTTTCCCTTCCTTTCTCTTTCCTTCTCTTCTTTTCCTTTCTCTTCTCTTTTATTTCCCACTCTGCCTTTCTTTTTCCTCCCCTTCTTTTACCTTTACCTTGCCTTCTCTTTCCTACCCTTCTCTTTCCTTCTTTTCCCTTTCCTTTTCCCCCTTTTCCCTTTTCTTGCCTTCTCTTCCTTCTCTTTTCTTCCTTGCTCTTCCCTTTTATTTCCCACTCTGCCTTCCTTTTTCCTCTCCTTCTTTTACCTTTAACTTGCCTTCTCTTTCCTACCCTTCTCTTTCCTTCTTTTCCCTTTCCTTTTTCCCCCTTTTCCCTTTTCTTGCCTTCTCTTCCTTCTATTTTCTTCCTTGCTCTTTTTTAATTTTCCTGTCATCTCTTCACTTCCCTTCCTTTTTTCTCTTCCCTTTTATTCCCTTCTCTTATCTTCCCTTCTCTTCAATTGTCTTTCCTTCTGTTTTCTTTTCTTCTCTTCTCTTCCCATTTCTTTCCTTCTCTTCTCTTCCCTTCTATTCCCTTTTCTTTCCTTCTCTTATCTTCCTGATCTTCCCTTCCCTTCCACTCTATTTTCTTCCCTTCTTTTTCCTCTCCTTCTCCTCGCTACTCTTCTTGCCTTTTTCCTTTCCTTTCCTTCTATTTTCTTCCCTTCTCTTCTCTCTCCTTCTCTTTCCTTCCCTTCTCTTCCCTACTGTTCTCGCATTTTTCCTGACCTTCTTTTATCTTTCCTTCTCTTTCCTGCTCATCTTTCCTTTCCTTTGTCACTCCTTCACTTCCCTTTTATTTACTTCTCTTACCTTCCCTTCTCTTCCCATTTCTTCCTTGCTCTTTCTTCATCTTTCCTTCTCTTCTCTTTCCTCTTCCCTTCTCTTATTTTCTCTGCTCTTCCCTTCCCTTCTCTTCCCTTCTCTTTTCTACTCTTCCCTCCTTTTCTCTTCCCTACTCTTCCCTCCTTTTTCCTTCCCTTCTCTTCCTCTTTCTTCGCTGCTTTTTCATCCCCTTCCCTTCTCTTTGTTTCTCTTCCCTCCTCCTTTCTTCTCTTCCCTTGCCTTCTCTTCCCCTTTTCTTTCTGTTCCATCTCTTTCCTTCCCTTATCTTCCATTGCTTTCTTTTTCCTTCTCTTCTTTTACCTTCTCCTCTTTTTTATTTCCCACTCTTCCCTCCTTTTTCCCGCCCTTCTTTTACCTTTACCTTCCCTTTTCTTTCCTTCTCTTCTTTCTCTTCTCTTCCCTAATCTTTTTTAATTTCCCTTGTCATCTCTACAGTTTCCTTCACTTTTTTCTCTTCCCTTTTATTCCCTTTTTTCCCTTCTCTTCTCTTCAATTGTCTTTTCTTCTGTTTTCTTTCTTTCTCTTCTCTTCCCATTTCTTCCTTACTCTTTCTTCATCTTTCCTCCTCTTCTCTTTCCTGCTCTTATTTAATTTCCCTTGTCATCTCTTCACTTCCCTTCACTTTTTTCTCTTCTCTTTTATTCCCTTCTCTTATCTTCCCTTCCCTTCCCTTATCTTATCTTTAATTGTCTTTACTTCTGTTTTCTCCCTTCACTTCTCTTCCCATTTCTTCGCTGCTCTTTCTTCATCTTTCCTTCTCTTCTCTTCCCTCCATTTTCCTTCTCTTCCCTTCTATTCCCTTTTCTTACCTTCTCTTATCTTCCTGCTTTTCCCTTCCCCTCTATTTCCTTCCCTTCTCTTCCCTCTCCTTCTCTTCCCTTCCCTTCTCTTCCCTGTTTTTCTCGCCTTTTTCGTGCCCTTCTTTTACTTTTCCTTCTATTCTCTTCCCTTCCTTTTTCTTTCCTTCTCTTTACTTTTCTACCTTTCTCTATCCTTCTCTTTTCTCCTCTCCCCTTCCCTCATCTTTCTTCTCTTCTCTTCCCTGCTCTTCTTTCCTTTCCTTTGTCACCCTTTCACTTCCCTTGTATTTACTTCTCTTACCTTCCCTTCTCTTCCCTTATCTTCTCTTGTTTTCCCTTCTGTTTTCTTCCTTTCCCTTCTCTTCCCATTTCTTCCCTGCTCTTTCTTCATCTTTCCTTCTCTTCCTTCTTCCCTTCTCCTCCCTTCTATTCCCTTTTCTTACCTTCTCTTATCTTCCCCGCTCTTCCCTTCCCTTCTCTTTCCTTCTCTTCTCTTCCCTACTCTTCCCGCGTTTTTTATGCCCTTCTTTTACCTTTTCTCCTCTTTTCTTTCCCCTCCTTTTTCCTTTTTCTTCCCTCCTCTCCCTTTTCTCCCTCTTTCTTCTCTTCTCCCTGTTCTTCTTTCCTTTCCTTTGTCTCCCCTTCACTTCCTTTCTATTTACTTCTCTTACCTTCTCTTCTCTTGTCTTCCCTTCTGTTTTCTTCCCTTCCCTTCTCTTCCCATTTCTTCCCTGCTCTTTGTTCATCTTCCCTTCTCTTCTCTCTTCCCTTCTATTCCCTTCTCTTATCTTCCCTGCTCTTTCCTTCCCTTCTCTTCCCTTCTTTTCTCTTCCCTACTCTTCCCGCCTTTTTCCTGCCCTTCTTTTACCTTTCCTTTTCTTCTCTTCCCTTCTCTTTCCTTTTTTTCTACTCTTCCCTCCTCTCCCCTTCCCTCCTCTTTCTTCTCTTCTCTTCCCTGCTCTTCTTTCCTTTCTTTTGTCACACCTTCACTTCCCTTCTATTTACTTCTCTTACCTTCCCTTCTCTTTTGTCTTCCCTTCAGTATTCTTCCCTTCCCTTCTCTTCCCATTTCTTCCCTGCTCTTTATTCATCTTCCCTTTTCTCTCCTCTTCCCTTCTCTTATCTTCCCTGATCTTCCCTTCTTTTCTCTTCCTTTCTCTTCTCTTCCCGCCTTTTTCCTGCCCTTCTTTTACCTTTCCTTCTTTTCTCTTCCCTTTCCCTTTTCCCTTCTCTTCACTCCTCTCCCCTTTCCTCTTGTTCTCTTCTCTTCACTGCTCTTCTTTCCTTTCCCTTGTCACCCCTTCACTTCCCTTCTATTTACTTCCCTTATATTCTCTTGTCTTCCCTTCTGTTTTTTTCCCTTCCCTTCTCTTCCTATTTCCTTCTTGCTCTTTCCCTTCTCTTTTCTTCTTTCTTCCCTTCTCTTCCCTTTTATTCCCTTCTCTTCCCTTCTCTTCTCTTCCCTTCTCTTCTCTTCCCTACTCTTCCCGCCTTTTTTCTGCCCTTCCCTTACCTTTTCTTCTCTTCCCTTTCCTTTTTCCCTTCCCTTCCCTCCTCTCCCCTTCCCTTCTCTTTCTTCTCTTTTCTTCCCTGCTCTTTCCCTTTCTTTGTCACCCCTTCACTTCCCTTCTATTTCCTTCTCTTTCCTTCCCTTCCCTTATCTTCTCTTGTCTTTCCTTCTGTTTTCTTCCTTTCTTTTTTCCATCTCTTCTCTTTCTTCCCCTTCCCTTCCCTTCTTTACTCTTCCCTTCATTTTCCTTCTCTTCTGTTACTACCCCTTCTCTTCCTTTCCCTTATCTTCTCTTTTTTGTCTTTTCTCCTCTTCCCTTTCCTTCTCTTCCCTTCTTTTCCCTTCTCTTCCCTTTACTTCCCTTATCTCTCTTCTCTCACCTTTTCTTCCATCCTCTTCCCTTTCCTGTTCTTACCTTTCCTTTCTTTCCCCCTCTTCCCTTCCTCTATCTTCTCTTCCCCTTCCCTTCCCTCCTTTTTCCTTCTCTTCTGTTACCACCCTTTCTCTTCCTTTCCCTTATCTTCTCTTTTTTGTCTTTTCTTCTCTTCCCTTTCCTTCTCTTCCCTTCTCTTCCCTTCTCTTCCCTTCACTTCTCTATCTCCCTTCTCTCACTTTTTTTTCCATCCTCTTCCCTTTCCTGTTCTTACCTTTCCTTTCTTTCCCCCTCTTCCCTTCCTCTATCTTCTCTTCACCTTTCCTTCCCTTCTCTACTCTTCCCTCCCTTTTCCTTCTCTTCTATTACCATCCTTTCACTTCCTTTCCCTTATCTTCTCTTTTCTTGTCTTTCCTTCTCTTCCCTTCCCTTCTCTTCCCTTCTCATCCCTTCTTTTCCCTTCTCTTCCCTTAACTTCCCTTATCTTCCTTCTCTTACCTTTCCTTTTCTTCCATCCTCTTCCCTTCCCTTTTCTTACCTTTCCTTTCTTTCCCCCCTCTACCATTCCCTTATCATCTCTTCCCATTCTTCTCTTCTCTTCCCTTTTTTTCAGTTAGGTTATCAGAAAACATAAATATGACGAAAACTTTGATCTTCCAAACTTAGTGCGCAATAAAACACTTTTTACATCAGCTCTTTATTAATTGTATTTTTTTTGCGTAATTCAACTTATTTACTTAGTTTCAAAGTTTCAACGTTACTTTTTGCACCTGTTTTCGCTCGCGCAAGGATTCTTTCGTACTTTCTTAAACAACGATTCCGTCGGGCATGTTTTGGTTTTATCCTCCGGTACCCTGTTGCATGGATTAGGATATGGTGGTCCCTAAAAGTCGAGTTTCTGACCTTTTCAAAAGCGAAATAAAGGGACTTACGGCTTTTTCGCGCTTCTTTTGACTGCAAGGGCACTTCCCCGTCGTGTCCTCTAAGGAGACGATGGTGGTGTGAAAGGGTCTGCACAATTGGCACATGCACGGCGTCCCGGTCGTATTATGGCGATAAAGTTCGTATTTCGGCTCGAATGCAGACTGAAAATAATCACAGGTTTGTTTTAATTATTTTTAACGGCAGTACTTTAAAAAAATTGGGCAACAGAGCCATGGGAATCGACTATGATAACTTTTGGTCAAAATCAGAAACGAGTAATCCAACGTTTCCCAAACTTTCGACATCTGTGTACCCTTCCCATATTTTTTCCTGGCGTTGAGTACCCCGCGTTAAAAAATTGCATTCTAACTAATATATAAATGATGAAGTGTTTGTCTGTCTCTTTGCTGAACGTATCAACGAATTTGAACAAAACATCATTCTGCAACATGGACGAACGGTTTAAAACTGTGTAAACTGTTTTAAGTTACGTTTATGCAAACAATCAATTTTTGCCGTCCTATGCCGTGCGCACCCCCACCAAATATTACCCGTAGCTCTAAATAGCTCTAATAAAAAAAATCCTGGATTCTGAATGTAAAAAGATACAAACCTGTGCGCTGCACAAAGTGTGGAATTTCTTGTATTTCTTGTACGACAGCTTATCGGGCATGTTAGGATTAGTTTGTTTCTTCCAAGGGCACATGCGACATTCAGACATCTCGTATTCGGGCGCCACTCCGCACGATTCGCTATAACTGGGATAGGGACACTCCTGCTTTTGGCAGAAAGTCTAAAATCGACAAATTCGAATTTAGTCGCTTCTAAACACAGCAGTCGACCGCAGCTCGATTTATTTCATAAATATTCGGCAGATGGAAAGCTTTCCAGGCGAAAATTTCAAAACAAAGCGAACAATTTGAAGAAAACGTCGAAATTTTTAAAAAGATTCGAAATTTGAAGTCGTCATTTTTAAATGTGTCCAAATAAAATAAGTCGGTCGAATTCTCGAAGGAGTCGAATATTTGAAGGAGTCGAATTTTCGAAGGAGTCGAATTTTTTTTCGAATGAGTCGAATTTTCAAAAAAGTTGAATTTTTGAAAGAGTCGAATTTTTGAAAGAGTTAAATTTTCGAAGGAGTCGAATTTTCGAAGGAGTCGAATTTTCGAAGGAGTCGAATTTTCGAAGGAGTCGAATTTTCGAAGGAGTCGAATTCTCGAAGGAGTCGAATATTCGAAGGAGTCGAATTTTCGAAGGAGTCAAATTTTCGAAGGAGTCGAATTCTCGAAGCAGTCGAATTTTCCTTCGAATGAGTCGAATTTTCGAAGGAGTCGAATTTTCGAAGGAGTCGAATTCTCGAAGCAGTCGAATTTTCCTTCGAATGAGTCGAATTTTCCTTCGAATGAGTCGAATTTTCGAAGGAGTCGAATTTTCGAAGGAGTCGAATTCTCGAAGGAGTCGAATATTCGAAGGAGTCGAATTTTCGAAGGAGTCAAATTTTCGAAGGAGTCGAATTCTCGAAGCAGTCGAATTTTCCTTCGAATGAGTCGAATTTTCGAAGGAGTCGAATTTTCGAAGGAGTCGAATTCTCGAAGGAGTCGAATATTCGAAGGAGTCGAATTCTCGAAGCAGTCGAATTTTCCTTCGAATGAGTCGAATTTTCCTTCGAATGAGTCGAATTTTCGAAGGAGTCGAATTTTCGAAGGAGTCGAATTCTCGAAGGAGTCGAATATTCGAAGGAGTCGAATTTTCGAAGGAGTCAAATTTTCGAAGGAGTCGAATTCTCGAAGCAGTCGAATTTTCCTTCGAATGAGTCGAATTTTCGAAGGAGTCGAATTTTCAAAGGAGTCGAATTCTCGAAGCAGTCGAATTTTCCTTCGAATGAGTCGAATTTTCCTTCGAATGAGTCGAATTTTCGAAGGAGTCGAATTTTCGAAGGAGTCGAATTCTCGAAGGAGTCGAATATTCGAAGGAGTCGAATTTTCGAAGGAGTCAAATTTTCGAAGGAGTCGAATTCTCGAAGCAGTCGAATTTTCCTTCGAATGAGTCGAATTTTCGAAGGAGTCGAATTTTTTTTCGAATGAGTCGAATTTTCAAATGAGTCGAATGTTTCCCAAAACTTTTCATACCGCCCCCAAACACTTACATGTGCCGGCGGCCGTTCGCAATAAGTCGGTTTCCTGTTCGCGCAGCACCCCTCCAGTTGAAACTGCGGACACCCTCTGGCGTTTTTGCACGGTTTCTTCTCGTCATCGCAACCTTCTTCGCTGCTGCCGCCCATGCCCCTCCGTTGATGCGTTTGGACGGTCCTCGGGGCGATAAAGGTGTGCAGACCGCGGACGCCCGATTTGTGCACCGCCGTCACATCGTGGCAGAGGACGTTTCGCGTCTTCGGCACGTTGACGTAACTGTTGATCGGTCTGGACGGGACGTTCGCGAAATCACCTGTGCTACAGAAAAAGTAATTTAGCGACGATTCGGCCAAGCCACCGCCTTCGGCCCAATCACTGGATCGAAAACGAAAAGTAGATCGTTGCGGAAATAGAGGCATCGTGCGATAGGACATTTTGGCGAGTTTGTCGAGTTTTCGCAAAGCTTCAAATCTGCACTCAATTTGTATCGTTTTTTTAATGATTTGGTCTTTTTTTCAGAAATTTCGAGATCAAAGTTGAAATTTTGAGAAAAAAATCGAAATTTTGAGCTTAAAATCGAAATTTGACAATAAAAATTCGAAATTTCTAATAATAACATCTTTTTTAATCGATGTCCTTTCTACGCCTTTGTTGCATTTCGAAAAAGTTGAAATTTCCAGAAACAAGTCGAAATTTCGAGAAAAAAAGTCGAGATTTTGAATTTAAAGTTGAAATTTCGAAAAAAATGTCAAAATTTCGATATTAAGAAAAATGTCGAGAAAAAAGTCGAAATTTGAGGAAAAAACCGACATTTTGAGAAAAAGGTCGAAATTTCGAAAAAAAAATCGAAATTTGACAAAAAAAGTCACAATTTCGAGAAAAAAGTGGAAATTTGAGAAAAAAGTCTAAATTGCGAACTATTTCGTGAAAAAAGTTGAAATTTGAGAAAACAGTCGAGATTTCGGAAAAAAAAAGTACAAAGTTCGAAAAAAAGTTGAAACTTGAGAAAAAAATCAAAATTTCGAAAAAAGAAAATCGAAATTTGAGAAAAAAAACGAAATTTGAAGAAAAAGTACGAAATTTCGAGAAAGAAATCGAAATTTGAGAAAAAAGACTAAATTTGGAGAAAAAGTACGAAATTTCGAGAAAGAAATCGTACTTTTCAGACAGAATCGGGTCGAAATTTCGATAAAATAGTTGAAATTTGAGAAAAACGTCGAAATTTCGACAAAAAACGTCGAAATTTTGAGAAAAACGTCGAAATTTGGAGAAAAAGTCAAAATTTCTAAAATTAACATTTTTTCTTAATCGATGTGCTTTCTACGCCTTTGTGACATTTCAAAAAAGTTGATATTTCCAGAAAAAAAGTCAAAATTTTAAATAAAAGGTCGATATTTCGAGAAAGAAATCGAAATTTGAGAAAAAAGACTAAATTTGGAGAAAAAGTACGAAATTTCGAGAAAGAAATCGTACTTTTCAGACAAAATCGGGTCGAAATTTCGATAAAATAGTTGAAATTTGAGAAAAACGTCGAAATTTCGACAAAAAACGTCGAAATTTTGAGAAAAACGTCGAAATTTGGAGAAAAAGTCAAAATTTCTAAAATTAACATTTTTTCTTAATCGATGTGCTTTCTACGCCCTTGTGACATTTCAAAAAAGTTGATATTTCTAGAAAAAAAGTCGAAATTTTAAGAAAAAGGTCGAAATTTCGAGAAAAAAATCAAAATTTCGGAAAAGGTCAAAATTTGAGGAAAAAAAACCAAATTTTGAGAAAAAAAAACGTATTTTTCAGACAGAATAAGGTCGAAATTTCGAGAAAATAATTGAAATTTGAGCAAAACGTCGAAATTTTGACAAAAAACGTCGAAATTTTGAGAAAAACGTCCAAATTTGGAAAAAAAATCAAAATTTCTAAAAATAACATTTTTTCTTAATCGATGTCCTTTCTACGCTTTTCTAACATTTCGAAAAAGTTGAAATTTCCAGAAACAAGTCGAAATTTCCAGAAAAAAGTCGAAATCTTGAGAAAAAAGGCGAAATTTGAGAAAAAGTCGAAATTTCGAGAAAAAAGTCGAAGTTTTGAGTTTAGAGTCGAAATTTCGGGAAAAAAGTCGAAATTTCGGTATTAAGGTCAAAATTTCGAAAAAATTAAGAAAAACGTCGAAATTTCAAGAAAAAAGTCGAAATTTCGAAAAAAAAGTCGAAATTTTGAATTTAAAGGTGAAATTTCTAAAAAAATGTCAAAAGTTCGATATTAAGGTCAAAACTTCGAGAAAAAAGTCAAAATTTGAGAAAAAAAACAAAATTTTGAGAAAAAGGTCGACATTTCGAAAAAAAAATCGAAATTTGGGAAAAAAAAGTCAAAATTTCGAGAAAAGAGTCGAAATTTGAGAAAAACGTCGAAATTTCGAGAAAAAAGTCTAAACCGCGAAATATTTCATAAAAAAAGTTGAAATTTGAGAAAAAAGTCGAAATTTCGAGAGAAAAAATCGAATTTTGAGAAAAAAAAACGAAATTTGGAGAAAAAGTACGAAATTTCGAGAAAGAAATCGAAATTTGAAAAGAAGACCAAAATTTCGAGAAAAAAGTCAAAATTTTGAAAAAAAAGTCGAAATTTAAGAAAAAAAGTCAACATTTCTAAAAATAACATTTTTTTTAATTGATGTGCTTTCTACGCCTTTGTGACATTTCGAAAAAGTTGAAATTCCCAGAAAAAAGTCGAAATTTTGAGAAAAAGGTCATAATTTCGAGAAAAAAAATCGAAATTTCGGAAAAGGTCGAAATTTGAGGGAAAAAAACGAAATTTCGAGAAAAAAATCGTACTTTTCAGAATAAGGTCGAAATTTCGAGAAAATAGTTAAAAATTGGGAAAAACGTCGAAATTTCGATAAAATAGTCGGAATTTGGAGAAAAAATTAAAATTTCTAAAAATAACATTTTTTCTTAATCAATGTGCTTTCTACGCCTTTGTGACAGACATTTCGAAAAAGTTGAAATTTCTAGAAAAAATCGAAATTTCCGAAAATGTCGAAATTTGAGGAAAAAAAACGAAATTTCGAGAAAAAATCGAAATTTTTAGAAAAAGGTCGAAATTTCAAAAAAAATCAAAATTTGAGAAAAAAAAATCGAAATTTCGAGTAAAAATTCGTACTTTTCAGACGGAATAAGGTCGAAATTTCGAGGAAATAGTTGAAATTTGAGAAAAACGTCGAAATTTCGAGAAAAACGTAGAAATTTTGAGAAAAACATCGAAATTTCTAAAAATAACATTTTTTCCTAATCGATGTCTCTTCTGCGCTTTTGTAACATTTCGAAAAAGTTTAAATTTCCAAACACAAGTCGAAGTTTCCACAAAAAAGTCGAAATCTTGAGAAAAAAGGCGAAAGTTTAGAAAAAAAGTCGAAATTTCGAGAAAAAAGTCAAAATTTCGGTATTAAGGTCAACATTTCGAAAAAAAAGTCGAAATTTGAAAAAAAAACGAAATTTTGAGAAAAAGTTCGACATTTCGAAAAAACATCGAAATTTGAGAAAAAAAGTCAAAATTTCGAGAAAATAATCGAAATTTGAAAAAAACGTCGAAATTTCGAGCAAAAAGTCCAAATTGCGAAATATTTCGTGAAAAAAGTTGAAATTTGAGAAAAAGTCGAGATTTCGGGAAAAAAGTGGAAATTTCGAGAACAAGGTCCAAATTTCGAGAAAAAAGTCCAAATTTAGAAAAAAAGTTGAAACTTGAGAAAAAAGTCAAAATTTCGCAAAACAAAATCGAAATTTAAGAAAAAAAACAAAATTTGGAGAAAAAGTACGAAATTTCGAGAAAAAAATCGAAGTTTGAGAAGAATTTAAAGTCGAAGGTGAAAATTTCGAGAAAAAGTCGAAATTTGAGAGAAAAAAACGAAATTTGGAGAAAAAGTACGAAACATCGAGAAAGAAATCGAAATTTGAGAAAAAAAAGCCAAAATTTCTAAAAATAACAATTTTTTAATCGACGTGCTTTCTGCGCCTTTGTGACATTTCGAAAAAGTTAAAATTTCCATAAAAAAAGTCGAAATTTTGAGAAAAAAGTTGAAATTTGAGAAAAACGTCGAAATTTTGAGAAAAACGTCGAAATTTCGAGAAAAAGCCAAAATTTCTAAAAAATAACATGTTTTCTTAATCGAGGTCCTTTCTACGCTTTTGTAACATTTTGAAAAAGGTAAAATATTCAGAAACAAGTCGAAATTTGAGAAGAAAGTCGAAATTTCGCGAAAAAAGTCGAAATTTTGAGTTTAGAGTCGAAATTGCGAGAAAAAAGTCGAAATTTTGGTATTAAGGTCAAAATTTCGAAAAAAAAATCAAAATTTGAGAAAAACGTCAAGATTTCAAAAAACAAGTCGAAATTTCGAAAAAAAAGTCGAAATTTTGAGTTTAAAGTTGAAATTTCGAGAAAAAGTCGAAATTTGGAAAAAAAAACGAAATTTTGAGAAAAAGGTCGAAATTTCGAAAAAAAAAAGAAATTTGAGAAAAAAAAGTCAAAATTTGGAGAAAAAAGTCTAAATTTGAGAAAAACGTCGAAATTTCGAGAAAAAAATTTAAATTGCGAAATATTCCGCGAAAAAAGTTGAAATTTGGAAAAAAAAGTTGTGATTTCGGGAAAAAAGTCGAAATTTCGAGAAAAAAGTCTAAATTTTGAGAAAAAAATATCGAAATTTGAAAAAAAAAAATGAAATTTAAAGAAAAAGTACGAAATTTCGAGAAAGAAATCGAAATTTGAGAAGTTTAAAGTCGAAGGTAAAAATTTCGAGAAAAAGTATGAAATTTTGAGAAAGAAATCCAAATTTGAGAAGGCCACAATTTCGAGAAAAAAGTCAAAATTTTGAAAAAAAAGTCAACATTTCAAAAAATAACATTTTTTTAATGGATGTGCTTTCTGAAAATTTCGAGAAAAAGTCGAAATTTGAGAGAAAAAAACGAAATTTGGAGAAAAAGTACGAAACATCGAGAAAGAAATCGAAATTTGAGAAAAAAAAGCCAAAATTTCTAAAAATAACATTTTTTTAATCGACGTGCTTTCTACGCCTTTGTGACATTTCGAAAAAGTTGAAATTTCCAGAAAAAAAGCCGAAATTTTGAGAAAAAGGTCGAAATTTCGAGAAAAAAATCGAAATCTCGGAAAAGGTCGAAATTTGAGGAAAAAAAAACGAAATGTCGAGAAAAAAATCGTACTTTACAGAATAAGGTCGACATTTCGAGAAAAAAGTTGAAATTTGAGAAAAACGTCGAAATATCGAGAAAAACGTCGAAATTTCGAGAAAAACGTCGAAATTTGGAGAAAAAGCCAAAATTTCTAAAAACAACATTTTTTTTAATCAATGTGCTTTCTGCGCCTTTGTGACATTTCGAAAAAGTTGAAATTTTCAAAAAAAGAGTCGAAATTTTGAGAAAAGTCGAAATTTTGAGAAAAAGGTCGAAATTTCGAGAAAAAAATCGAAATTTCGGAAAAGGTCGAAATCTGAGGAAAAAAAAGTTTACCGTGACCACAATTCAACTTGTCAACCACACCAGAGGTGAATCACTTTAAAAATGAAGTCGACACAAGACAGAAAGAGCGCATGCTAACCTCTCATCAGTATGTCAACCATTCCAGAGCTGATTCCAGATTACATATGTTTCGCGATTACGTTCACCCTCTTAAGCATACTAACCTATACTCCCCGTACGGTTGTTGCTCGCTCTTGGTGCCCTGCGGCGGTGTAATCTGGGCCACTTCCCCGAAGGCGGCCATCTTCGACGGCTGGAGGTGTTCCGCCATGGACCGCATCCGTTCCATCTGCATGGCGTCGATCAGATGATGGGTCACGCCATTGCTGTTGTTCATCGACGACTTCTCCACCGAATACCTGTGGGCGCTGGCCGTGTTGGTCGTCGGATTGACCGTACCATCGGGAAACGTCAAAGTCAAATTGGCCGTCGGGGCTCCATAGTGCTTGTTGGCCAGGCGCAAAAATTTCCCGCTCTGAAAGAGACAATAGCAGCTGTGGGATTAGACGATGAAAGTTACTTACGTTGTGAATTAGGCCACGGCGAATTTTGAAAAACATTTTTTAGTTTTTGGTTCCGAAATTTGTTATGTAATGTCAATTCAGTTTTTTGTTTATTGTGAAATTTTCTATAGCAACTTACGTGCCATCTTTTCTTTTCTAGAAAAGTTTCTTAGTGAGCTGAGTAAAATAACATTTTTTTGCACTATTAGGACATTACAGTTTAGGGCACTTTCACTACACTTAAAATTTGAACGTTTTTTTAAAAAGAATTTAAACTTCAAAAAATGAGAAATGTTAGGTATCATCATTTACATTTAAAACAAAAGAGGCAAACTTTTCGAGTGTAAAATCGATATTTTAGAAAATATATAACCAGTTTTCGGATTTTTTAAATGCAATTTAAGTTGTAAAAATAAATTACAAAATTCTTCTCTCAAATTTTCAACTTCTCAAGGTCATTTCGAGCAAAAAATTGTTTGCAGAAACATAAATTTTATTGGAAACAATTTTAAGAAAGTCGAAATTTCGGAATACTAAAATTAAGAAATAAAAGAAAATTTTCAGGAATTGGAATTTAGAAAAGTCCATTTTCGAAAAAGGTCGAACTTTTAAAAAATTTTCAAAAAAATACGAAATTCGAAAGGCTAAATTTGAACAAAATGCCTTTGGATAAAATTCTCAATTTAGAAAAAACTTTAAATTTTCTAGAGAAAATTAAGTTTTCAAGGAAAAGTAAAATAAAAAAATGTTTGATATAAAATTTGGAATTTCAAGAACTATCAGGGTACCAGGTTTTCGTTTTATCAATTTACCGGCCCGCGCCATTATATAAAAATTTTATTTGCCCCGTTGGTGAAAAAAGTTGCCCACGCCTCTCTACACGATAATACAACTAATTAATTTTCTACAATTTATTTGTACTTAACAAACAACACAAATCAAGCTCTCTTAAATTATTTTTTTCTTGTCATCGTGAGTCTGGCCATCCTTTGTTCAGCTAACATTATGGACGCCTTCTCATCATCTGAAAGAGTATTGTGGGAAACCATCACTTTGACGGGCTCGGGGAAAGGGTTGGAGAGCTTCGGAAGCTTCAGGGGCAGCCTGACGTTAGCGTAGGTTTTAGAAGCTTCGATTCGCCTAAAAACGATAATTGGTTAACATTCCACAGCTGCGTAATGGCGCTATCGTTGCTCCAAACTAGCAATAAATGTTCGACAGTCATCATATTAGGGGTCGCATCTCGGAATGAAAGATAATAAGCTGGAAATTCCTAAAAATCTTTACTTAAAAGTTGTCTCCAAAATCTTATATCTGCGTGGTAAATTACTCAAGGTCACAGAAATCGGTTTTTCGCGATTATCTCGGTTTCTGTATCTGCAATGATGCTAACATTTATTACAAAAATTGTAGAGCATAAAATTTGCGACAAATACTGTTAGAAAAATTTTCTCATACATCCAACCGTTTTTGAGTTAAAGGGCATAGCTCTGCCATACATACACGAAAATCAGATTTTTGAAATTATCTCGTTTTCTATAGCTCCAATGATGCTAACATTTATTACAAAAATTGTAGAGCATAAAATTTGCAACAAATTTTTTTTAAAAATTTTTTTTATACCCTTAACCGTTTTTGAGATAAAGGGCATAGCTCAGCCATACATACATAAAAATTGGTTTTTTGCGATTATCTCGGTTTCTATAGCTTCAATGATGGTAACATTTATTAGAAAAATTGTAGAGCATAAAATTTGCAACAAATTTTGTTGTACAACTTTTTTCATACCCTCAACCGTTTTTGAGATAAAGGGCAGCGCTCAGCCATACATACATAAAAATTGGTTTTTTGCGATTATCTCGGTTTTCATAGCTTCAATGATGTTAAGATTTATTACAAAAATTGTAGAGCATAAAATTTGCGACAAATTCTGTTACAAACATTTTTTCATACATACAACCGTTTTTGAGATAAAGGGCATAGCTCAGCCATACATACACAAAAATCAGTTTTTTGAAATTATGTCGGTTTCTATAGCGCCAATAATGGTAACATTTATTACAAAAATTATAGAGCATGAAATTTGCAACAAATTTTGTTTTAAAACTTTTTTCATACCGTCAACTGTTTTTGAGATAAAGGGCAGCGCTCAGCCATACATACCTATAAATTGGTTTTTTGCGATTATCTCGGTTTCCATAGCTTTAATGATGTTAACATTTATTACAAAAATTATAGAGCATAAAATTTGCGACAAATTCTGTTACAAAAATTTTCTCATACATCCAACCGTTTTTGAGATAAAGGGCATAGCTCGGCCATACATACACAAAAATCAGTTTTTTTAAATTATCTCGGTTTCTTTAGCTCCAATGATAGTAACATTTATTACAAAAATTGTAGAGCATAACATTTGCAACAAATTTTGTTCCAAAACTTTTTTCATACCCCCAACCCTTTTTGAGATAAAGGGCAGTGCTCAGTTATACATACACAAAAATCAGTTTTTTGAAATTATCTCGGTTTCTATAGCTCCAATGATGCTAACATTTATTACAAAAATTGTGGAGCATAAAATTTGCAACAAATTTTGTTTTAAAATTTTTTTCATACCCTTAACCGTTTTTGAGATAAAGGGCATAGCTCAGCCATACATACATAAAAATTGGTTTTTTGCGATTATCTCGGTTTCTATAGCTTCAATGATGGTAACATTTATTAGAAAAATTGTAGAGCATAAAATTTGCAACAAATTTCGTTGTACAACTTTTTTCATACCCTCAACCGTTTTTGAGATAAAGGGCAGCGCTCAGCCATACATACATAAAAATTGGTTTTTTGCATTTATCTCAATTTTCATAGCTCCAATGATGTTAACATTTATAACAAAAATTGTGGAGCATAAAATTTGCGACAAATTCTGTTATAAACATTTTCTCACACATCCAACCGTTTTTGAGATAAAGGCCATAGCTCAGCCATACATACACAAAAATCAGTTTTTTGAAATTATCTCGGTTTCTATAGCTCCAATGATGGTAACATTTATTACAAAAATTATAGAGCATAAAATTTGCAACAAATTTTGTTTTAAAACTTTTTTTATACCCTCGACCGTTTTTGAGATAAAGGGCAGCGCTCAGCCATACACACCTATAAATTGGTTATTTGCGAGAGCATAAAATTTGCGACAAATTCTGTTTCAAACATTTTCTCATACATCCAACCGTTTTTGAGATAAAGGGCATAGCTCAGCCATACATACACGAAAATCAGTTTTTTGAAATTATCTCGGTTTCTATAGCTCCAATGATGGTAACATTTATTACAAAAATTGTAGAGCATAAAGTTTGCAACAAATTTTGTTTCAAAACTTTTTTCATTCCCTCAACCGTTTTTGAGATAAAGGGCAGCGCTCAGCCATACATACATAAAAATTGGTTTTTTGCGATTATCTCGGTTTCTAAAGCTTCAATGACGGTAACATTTATTAGAAAAATTGTAGAGCATAAAATTTGCAACAAATTTTGTTGTACAATTTTTTTCATACCCTCAACCGTTTTTGAGATAAAGGGCAGCGCTCAGCCATACACACCTATAAATTGGTTATTTGCGAGAGCATAAAATTTGCGACAAATTCTGTTTCAAACATTTTCTCATACATCCAACCGTTTTTGAGATAAAGGGCATAGCTCAGCCATTCATACACAAAAATCAGTTTTTTGAAATTATGTCGGTTTCTATAGCGCCAATAATGGTAACATTTATTACAAAAATTATAGAGCATGAAATTTGCAACAAATTTTGTTTTAAAACTTTTTTCATACCCTCAACTGTTTTTGAGATAAAGGGCAGCGCTCAGCCATACATACCTATAAATTGGTTTTTTGCGATTATCTCGGTTTCCATAGCTTTAATAATGTTAACATTTATTACAAAAATTATAGAGCATAAAATTTGCGACAAATTCTGTTACAAAAATTTTCTCATACATCCAACCGTTTTTGAGATAAAGGGCATAGCTCAGCCATACATACACAAAAATCAGTTTTTTTAAATTATCTCGGTTTCTTTAGCTCCAATGATAGTAACATTTATTACAAAAATTGTAGAGCATAAAATTTGCAACAAATTTTGTTCCAAAACTTTTTTCATACCCCCAACCGTTTTTGAGATAAAGGGCATAGCTCAGCCATATATACATAAAAATTGGTTTTTTGCGATTATCTCGGTTTCTATAGCTTCAATGAAGGTAACATTTATTACAAATATTGTAGAGCATAAAATTTGCGACAAATTCTGTTTTAAACATTTTCTCATACATCTAACCGTTTTTGAGATAAAGGGCCTAGCTCAGCCATACATACACGAAAATCAGTTTTTTGAAATTATCTTGGTTTTTATAGCTCCAATGATGGTAACATTTATTACAAAAATTGTAGAGCATAAAATTTCCAACAAATTTTGTTTTAAGACTTTTTTCATATCCTCAACCGTTTTTGAGATAGAGGGCAGCGCTCAGCGATACATACATAAAAATTGGTTTTTTGCGAATATCTTGGTTTCCATAGCTCCAATGATGCTAACATTTATTACAAAAATTGTAGAGCATAACATTTGCGACAAATTTTGCTACAAACATTTTCTCATATATCCAACCGTTTTTGAGATAAAAGATATAGCTCAGCCATACATACACGAAAATCGGTTTTTTGAAATTATCTCGGTTTCTATAGCTCCAATGATGGTAACATTTATTACAAAAATTGTAGAGCATAAAATTTGCGTCAAATTCTGTTACAAATATTTTTTCGTACATTCAACCGTTTTTGAGATAAAGGGTATAGCTCAGCCATACATACACAAAAATCAGTTTTTTGAAATTATCTTGGTTTCTATAGCTCCAATGATGCTAACATTTATTACAAAAATTGTAGAGCATAAAATTTGCGACAAATTCTGTTACAAACATTTTCTCATACATCCAACCGTTTTTGAGATAAAGGGTATAGCTCAGCCATACATACATGAAAAATCGGTTTTTTGAAATTATCTCGGTTTCGATAGCTCAAATGATGGTAACATTTATTACAAAAGTTGTAGAGCTTACAATTCGCGACAAATTTTGTTTCAAACATTTTCTCATATATCCAACCGTTTTTGAGATAAAGGGTATAGCTCAATCATACATACACGAAAATCGGTTTTTTGTAATTATTCGGGTTTCTATAGCTCTAATGATGGTAACATTTATTACAAAAGTTGTAGAGCATACAATTCGCGACAAATTTTGTTTCAAACATTTTCTTATACATCCAGCCGTTTTTGAGATAAAGGGTATAGCTCAGCCATACATATACAAAAATCGGTTTTTTGAAATTATCTCGGTTTCTATAGCTCTAATGATGGTAAAATTTATTACAAAAATTGTAGAGCATACGATTCGTGACAAATTTTGTTACAAACATTTTCTTATGCGTCCAACCGTTTTTGAGATAAAGGGCAGCCTTCAGTCATATATACCGTAATTCAAGGTGGTCAGCCGTGAATCTCGCTGAGTAATACCTTGTTTAAAGTTATTAAATCATTAATAGCATTAACAATGAATAATTTGTCCAACTATTTTTGCATTACAGTATGTATGACTGAGGGTTGCTCTTTATCTCAAAAACGGTTGAGCGTATGAAAAAATGTTTCAAATAAAATTTGTTGGAAATTTTGTGCGCTACAATTTTGGTAATATGTATTAATATCATTGGAGCTATAGAAATCGAGATAATCACAAGAAACCGATTTTTGTGACCTTCGTTGACTAGAAACCGGCCAAGAGTGTGTATATACGGCAAACGGAAAGAATTAACGCCAAATTCACTGATCACTGATCTCAAGCAGTATGTGACTTACCCTGGTTTGGCCTCTTTGGCTGTATTGGCGCTATCGCCGCTTTTGATGACGTCGTCGCTGGCGTGCAAATTCACCTGAATGGGTTCCTTCTCGTAGTAAGTGGGCAACATCGACGGTTGCAGATGCTGTATTTCGATTTTGGCTTTGGCCATTTCGCTCTCGTTGCGAAATTTAGCCCCACCCAACGACGTCGGTCTGATTTTGTCTTGGCAGACGTTGTAACGCTTCGTCGTGGGGGCTACTAAAGACGTAGTCTCGCATTTTTTCTCGCATGAGATGTTGCGCGGGGATAATTGTTCGTTTATCGGCAACAGGTGCTTTACAAACTGGAAAAAGCAGTGGAGGGAGTTTGGGGGATGAGTGGCGTTTTGCTACTTACTGTTGATGGTCGAATACAAGTGATTTTATACAAAATGTGTGCCATTATGATATTCTGCTAATAATTTGGCGTGGGTAAGTTGTCAAAATTTTTGATTGGTACTAGAGGTTATAACCGTGGAAATGGTCGATTGGTTTTTTGTTTCTCAATGAAGTGAATATAGTTAACAACAATCGCACTATCTCGATTCACTTTTTGGAAACGTTTTCGTTGACAATGATGCCAAAAAAGATCAAACTGGAAACAAGAAATTTAATTTACAAATTATGAATTTTTTATTGTTGATATTAGAACAATTAATTGAAAAATTCGTGTTATATCATACTTTTAAGTGCTCACTTCTGTAGGCAGCCCCTATACCTGTCCAATTTTTTTTTCACTTACAGTTTGGGGTCGTACAAGTCTTGATTATTTACGTCCTATCTTAATTCTGGTGCCTTTTGAGAGTTTATCTTTACTGGGTCCTATCTTAAGGCTGGCTGAAAACTTGTTTTATTTATTTGGGTAAATAAAATCAGGTTTTAATATTTAATTATTTTATTTATAGTTATCACCTGTACAACATTATAATATACAATAAAATATACTTTACGTAGTTAATAAAATTATTCTAATTTTTATTTTACAGACATCCTACTTTGTTGATTCCTTTCCCACACGAGGTGGGGCATGAAGGAGAAATTGTGAGCATATTAATAAGGCAATTACATTAGAAGGAATCTGGTAATATCTGTTATTATTTACATGTGTGACCCGAAAATAAAAACCCTTGGAAAAATTAAATTAATATCACAATACGAAATTACTTCCCTAACAAATCAGGACTGGAATTCCTAGAAAAATTCTTTAAATTCCTTACATTCCTCAAATCTTTCACACTTTTCAACTCTCTGGTGCCACTAAAGGTAAAATCCACCCCGCAATTACTCAACGGATGACTCTCATTTTCCAGAATTACTTCCGCATTCTTCGGACTAGATGGCGTCCCCAAACCACTGTCAGCCTCAGCTGAATCACCATTATTATTATTAATGACATCGTTTTTCATATTCATCTCGTTTTCCATCTCCTGAATGGTAACATTCACCCGCGAGTGATCGAAATTGTGCAACATCTGATTATGACAACTCGAAAAAAAGTTGGAATTCTTCTGAACCAAATTATGACCTTCGTTCACAGTCAAGCTATTCGATCGCGTCGTAGAATCTTGGGCGACACCACCCAACGCGATCCTCCCAGTACTCAGCGACTTCACCATCGGTTTATGACGTTGGAACACGCTCTTCTTGTTCTCGTTGAAGGAGATTTGCCCCACGATTCTCCTCACATCGTCGGGGATTTCCACGTCGATTTTATCCTCGATTAGCTTGGCGACGAAAGCGCCCAGTGTCACCACGGTGACGTCCAAACCTCTAGTTTGCATCTCGAGCTTGTTAATTTGGGATTGATGGAGGGCGCGACACTTCTCCAACCTTTGGACGTTGGCCAAAGCGAGATCCAACCGTCCGACGAGGTCTTTATTCTGAGAGGTCAAGGCTCTGTTCTGGGCCTCTAGTTTTTTAACTTGTTCCATGTAAGGGTGGACGGCGTTCGTCTCCTCTTGCAAAACCATGTATTCTACTTTGAATTCGGTTAGTTGGGCCCCTATATCACTCGTGTATACCTTAAAAATTAACAATTAAACGAATGATTGCCACCAATTAAGACAACCCTTACATATTTCATAATTTTATCAAGCGTTGGTTTATCGATTTCGGAGAGTTTGTCTTTTAAACAATTCATGATTTCTTCGAAGCCGTCACAGGCCAGTAACTCGTCTTTGTTGTGCATCAGGAGCGCCAAAGCCACCCGGAACACCACATCTGATCCCTCGAGAAATATCAAATCTGAAAGTTAAATATTTTAAACGTTGGAGACGCGCGCGTAATCGCCGGTTTTACCGAAGACTCTAGTGACGAAACCGAGGGGAAATTGGGAGGCGAAAATGGTGAGTATCCAAGGGGCCGCGTACAAAGTAGGCGCTACGTCGAAGGCGTCGAAGTGCTGGTACAAGTCTGGTATCTGGTCGTGGAGCAATCGCGACAGCTGGTAAAGTTTCACTTGGAGCCCGACCATATTCGGCAGGTATTGCTCCCTGAGCCCCCTGAGGAACATGAGGTGGCGAAGCAGCGAAAAGGCTTTGGACTCTTCCATCTAAAAAGAATGTCAACTGGTTAACGTTTGGCTGTGAATGGCAGCTTGGTCTTTAGTTGAATTGGTTTGTCGACATTTTGTCACTCGATGGCGCTAATAAAGAACACTTGAAGACGCGCTCAGCACTGAATGAAGTCAGAAGAGGAAAAAGTCAGAAGAGGGAAAAAGTCAGGAGAGAGGAAAAGTCGCAAAAGGGAAAAAGTCAGAAGAGGAAAAAGTCAGAACAGGCAAAATGTTGGAAGAGGGAAAAGTCGAAGAAGTCGAAAAGTAGAACAAAATCAGAAGAGGGAAAAAGTCAGAAGAGGGACGAAATTAGAAGAGGGAAAAGGTCAGAAGAGAAAAAAGTCAAAAAAGGGGAAACCAGAAGAAGGAAAAGTCAAAAGAGGGACAAGTCAGAAGTAGGAGAATTCAGAAGAGAGAAAAGTCACAAGAGGAACAAAATCAGAAGAGGAAAAAGTCAGAAGAGTGAGAAGTCAGAAGAGTGAACAGTCAGAAGAGTGAAAAAGTCAGAAGAGGGGAAAATTCAGAAGAGGGTAAAAGTCAAAAGAGAGACAAAATCAGAAGAGAAAAAGTCAGAAGAGGGACGAAATTAGAAGAGGGAAAAGGTTGGAAGAAAAAAAAGTTAAAAAAAGGGAAACCAGAAGAAGGAAAAGTCAAAAGAGGGACAAATCAGAAGTGGAAGAACTCAGAAGAGGGAAAAGTCACAACAGGAACAAAATCAGAAGAGGAAAAAAGTCAGAAGAGTGAAAAGTCGGAAGAGTGAAAAGTCAGAAGGGTGAAAAAGTCAGAAGAGTGAAAAAGTCAGAAGAGTGAAAAAGTCAGAAGAGGAAAAAGTCAAAAGAGGGGAAAATTCAGAAGAGGGACAAAATCAGAAGAAGGAAAAACTTGGAAGAGGGACGAAACCAAAACAGGAAAAATTTAAAGGAGTGAAAAGTCAGAAGAGGGAAGAAGTCAAAAGAGAAGAGGGCAAAAGTTAGAAGAGGAAAAAGTCAAAAAAATGGAAACCAGAAGAAGGAAAAGTCAAAAGAGGGACAACTTAGAAGTGGGAAAACTCAGAAGAGGAAAAAGTCACAACATGAACAAAATTAAAAGAGGGAAAAAGTCAGAAGAGTGAAAAGTTAGAAGAGTGAAAAGTCAGAAGAGGGAAAAAGTTAAAAGAGGAAACAAGTCAAAAGAGGACAAAGTCTAAAAAAGGACTTAATCAAAAGGGAGACAAAATCAGAAGAGGAAAACATTCAGAAAAGGGACAAAGTCAGAAGTGGGAAACTCAGAAGAGGGAAAAATCACAACAGGAACAAAATCAGAAGAGGAAAAAGTCACAACAGGAACAAAATTTGAAGAGGGAAAAATCACAACAGGAACAAAATCAGAAGAGGGAAAAGTCACAACAGGAACAAAATCAGAAGAGGAAATAAGTCAGAAGGGGAAAAAGTCAATAGAATGCAAAAGTTCGAAGGGAAACAATCAGAAAAGGGATAAACTCGGAAGAGTATTTAGAACTACTCCAGGATTGAACAGTTCGTCCTCATCATTGAATGACAAATCGGCGAGTATTTTAATTTGACAGCAACAACCATTAAAATTGTCAAAAACCAAAAGAGTTGAAGCAATCCTTTGGTTCTTAACACGAAGCAACTTTTTGGCTCTTAAAAAAAGCAAATCAAGATGAAGTCAAAGTTAATATTTCTTTGAAGACGTGTTGTGTTTGTAATTTTTCTTGTTTTCAGTGGAGAAAATTTTCAGATAACCTTGGACCTGTCGCTCCCACCCAAAAAAAGTGAAGGAAATACTCACATGAAGCAACAGAACTCCCACGACGAAACTCAGTCCTTGGCAATAGCCCACTTCCGGGTCTAAGAGCGAGTAGGCTTTCAGTAAGTTGAAAAGGGCCAACTGACCGGGGCCCAACGGACTGCTGAAATACGAATGGTTCGGAAACGTTCGACCCAGATCGATGAGAATGGCGTGCTGGTGCGCCGTCAGTTGCTTTAGCAACGTTTCGTAGGGAACGTTGTAATTTGGGAACTTCTTGGGGTCCACCGGCGGCACTTTCATGGAGTATTGGTCGGCTAGAAATTGCCAGACTTCGCCCCTTTTGCCTCTGGGGACTCCCTGCTTGATCGCCTGCAATAACATCTGATTGTCGCATGTCAATCTGTTGTCTTTGTTGGCTATCATCTCCCAGACCTCCATGATCTCTCTTTGGGTGGGCTTCATTTCGTCGTATTCCAATTTGATACGTTTAACGGCCGATTCTTCTTGCTTTGCTGCCAAAAATAAGCAAATTTTATTTCGTTCGGTGAGAGAGACGAAATCAGAAGAGGGGAAAGGTCAAAAAAGAAAAAGACTCAGAAGAGGGAAAAGGTCAAAAGAGAAAAAAACTCAGAAGAGGGAAAAAGTCAGAAGAGGAAATGTCAGAAGAGCGAAAAACTCCGAGAAGGGAAGTCGTAAGAGAGGAAGTTAAAAGAGGAAAAAAGTCAGAAGAGGGACAAAGTCAGAAATGGGAAAACTCTCAAGACAGAAAAGTCACAACAGGGACAAAATCAAAAGAGGGGAAAAGTGAGAAGATTGAAAGAAGGAAGAATAGGAACGAAGTCAGAAGAAGGAAAAAGTCAGAAGAGGCAAAAATCAGAAGAGAGAAAAATCAGAAATGGCAAGTCAGAAGAGTGACAAAATCAGAAGAGAGACAAAATCAAAAGAAGGAAAAAGTAAGAAGAAGGAGGAACTTAAAATAGGAACGTAATCCGAAGAGGGAAAAGTCATAAGAGAGAAAAGTCAGAAGAAGCAAAAGTCAGAAGAGTGAAAAACTCAGAGAAGGGAAAAGTCATAAGAGAGGAAGTTAAAAGAGGAAAGAAATCAGAAGACGGACAAAGTCAGAAGTGGGAAAACTCTCAAGACAGAAAGGTCACAACAGGAACAAACTGAAAAGAAGGGAAAAGTGAGAAGATTGAAAGAAGGAAGACCTCAGCATAGGAACGAAGTCAGAAGAAGGAAAAAGGCAGGAGAGGAAAAAATCAGAAGAGAGAAAAATCAGAAATGGCAAAAGTCAGAAGAATAACAAAATCAGAAGAGAGGCAAAATCAAAAGAGGGAAAAAGTGAGAAGAAGGAAGAACTTAGAATAGGAACGTAGTCAGAAGAGGGAAAAATCGGAAGAAGCAAAAGTCAGAAGAGTCACAAAATCAGAAGAGAGACAAAATGAAAAGAGGAAAAAGTGAGAAGAAGTAAGAACTCAGAATAGGAACAAAGTCAGAAGAAGGAAAAGTCAGAAGAGGAAAAAATTAGAAGAGAGAAAAATCAGAAATGGCAAAAGTCAGAAGAGTGACAAAATCAAAAGAAGGAAAAGGTGAGAAGAAGGAAGAACTCAGAATGGGAACGCAGTCAGAAGAGGGAAAAATCAGAAGAAACAAAAGTCAGAAGAGTGACAAAATCAGAAGGGAGACAAAATCAAAAGGGAGAAAAAGTAAGAACAAGGAAGAACTTAGAATAGGAACGCAGTCAGAAGAGGAAAAAGTCAGAAGAGTGAGAAAATCAGACGAGAGACAAAATCAAAAGAGGAAAAAAGTGAGAAGAAGGAAGAACTCAAAATGGGAACGTAGTCAGAAGAGGGAAAAATCAGAAGAAGCAAAAGTCAGAAAAGATACAAAATCAGAAGAGAGACAAAATCAAAAGAGAGAAAAAGTAAGAAGAACGAAGAACTTAGAATAGGAACTTAGTCAGAAGAGGGAAAAGTCAGAAGAAGCAAGTCAGAAGAGTGACAAAATCAGAAGAGAGACAAAACGGAAGAAGGGAAAAAGTGAGAAGAAGTAAGAACTCGGAATACGAACGAAATCAGAAGAGGGAAAAGTCAGAAGAGGCAGAAATCAGAAGTGACAAAATCAGAAGGGAGACAAAATCAAAAGAGGGAAAATTCAAGAAGAGGGAAAAGCCAGAAGAAGGACAAATCAGTAGAGAGAGACAAAAGCAAAAGATGGAAAAAGTCAAAAGAGGGAAAACGTCTGAAGAGAGAAAATTAGAAGTAAGGTAACTAAAAGTCACATCAGAAGAGGGGAAAAGTCAGAAGAGGGATAATATTAGATCGTATGAAGAAAACTACCTTTTATTCTGGCATTTTCCTTCTCCATTCGAATGAGTAAAATAGCTTCCTTGATCGATTTCCTCCATAAAGCGCGATAATCCTCTTTGGTCTTCGTTTTTGTCTTTTCCTCTTTTTTCTCTTGTTTGTTCGAAGTCATCACTCTCTTGAAAATGGCCTGCCTCCAAGACCCCGCGTCTATGTTGTTCACGTTGTCATCCATCATGTATTTGTGGCTGCCAACCTTTTTGAATCTGTCAACATGAATCTGGATCAAATCGATATTTGATATTTTCGTTGATTTTGTTAGAACGGATTGGTCCTTGGTTAGTTTCAAAAATTGATGCACAAATCTTATCCCTTGAAACCAATAAAGATTAAAAAAACACAATAACAGTTGCTCTAACGCGTTTCGATAGCCACGCTATCATCTTCAGAGCGTTAGAGCAACTGTTGTTATGTTTTGTAATCTTTCTTGGTTTCAAAGGACAAGATTTTTTTAATTCAAAATGGAGACGCAGGAAACTGACGTAGTGTAATCAGTGGCAACTAGTCTCTGGTGGCAACGAAGCTACATGTAAATAGTGGGAGAACTCACATGTCCATCATCGGCGACTTCAAGCTCTTCTCACTAACTCTATCCGGTGACACGGATTTTTTATCCCGTAGTGATGTAAGCGCATCCCTTACGTCACTTTGGGAACCGATAGTGGACGATCTCGAGCGACCTCCTTCCGACTCACGATCCAATTGATCGCCAGCGATACTCGTAGCGGGTGAAAGCGGCGATGGTTCCTGAAAAACGTCGATAAAGAGTCTATGATGATGATGAGATATGAAAATTTGGGGTTGCACTCGATGGCAAATTACCATGTCTTCGATCTGTCCTTACCCTATTAATAACCAGATTTATGTCCTTCAAAGATGCACCAAAATCGTCTCTGCTCGCCTTCCGCTTCAATATCTCCAATGAATTGCTCAAAGACCGCTTAGCTTTCATGAAGATGGTACCCCCGCCCAAATAATGATTCAAAAACTCGGACCTTCAACACACAACTTCCAACAAAAAGTTTGACGGATTACCAACCTACCTATGTTCCGCCGTATCGTGCGTGTGTTTGATTTGTTTGCTCTCGCAGTGAGCCCGCAACAGCATCATCAGGAACTCGTTCTGTTCGCGAACGGAATCGGTCTCGGCGCCCCTGTATTTGGCGAGAATCGCACTCTGTTCCTCCTCGTCCATCTGTTCGATTCTAAAAACGAAACACATCCTTAATTTGGTACCCTCGAGCTACCTCGAGCGGGTTCTGTCGGATCAGAAGTGGGAGATTTGTCTCGTGAAGTAAATCATTTTGATTAAGACTGGGGCGTACGTGTACGTACGAAATTTGGTGCGTGATCACATCGAATTTGAACGCGATGCAAGTATATGATATTAAAATTTTATTATCTATTCTTAAAACTCAAATTTTAGGTGATCACGCACAAATTTCTCTATATGGATACCTTCGATATTGCATATGATCACTTTATATGTTGTAATTATGATGCACGTTGCATGATGAAGCATTCAAAATTGTGATTCAACGCAATTCTCCAAAATTTTAATGCAATGTGATCACCTTTGCTTAAAATCCAAAATGTGCGTGATCACATTAAATTTGCACGCCATGCAAGTATCTGAAATTTAAATTTTATTATCTATTCTTAAAACTCGAATTTTAAGTGATCACGCACAAATTTCACCCTTTGGATGCCTTTGCTTCAAGCTTAAATTTCATGTGATCGCTTTGTGTTAATATTGCTATGTATATTATGTATAGAATTATCCAAATTGTAAGTTGAGGTGATTCTCCAAAGTCTTGATTTAATGTGATCACCGTTTTAAAACTAAATGATGCGTGATCACATCAAATTTGCAAGCAATGCAAGTTACTGAAATTAGGTTTTAATTATCCATGCTTAAAATTCAATTTTAAAGTGATCACGAACAAATTTGATTACATTGTTACTCTTAATCCAAGCTTAAATTGCATGTAATCGCTTAATGTGTTGTAATTGTCATGTATGTTATGTGATAAATTATCCAAAATTGTGATTTCACGTAATTCTCTAAAGTATAAACCTAAAGTAATTATCAATTTGAAATTACATGATGCGTGATCACATTAAATTTCCACGCAATGCAAGTATCCAAAATTTGAGTTTTACTATCTATTCTTTGAAATCAAATTTTTAGTGATCACGCACAAATTTGACCCCATGGATGCCTTTGCTTCAAGCTTAAATTTCATGTGATCGCTTTGTGTTGAGATTGCTATGTATATTATGTGAAGAATCATTCAAATTGTAAATTGAGCTAATTCTCTAAAGTTTTAATTTGATGTAATCACCGCTTTTAAACCAAATGATGCGTGATCACATCAAATTTGCACGCAATGCAAGTTACTGAAATTAGGTTTTAATTATCCATGCTTAAAATTCAATTTTAAAGTGATCACGAACAAATTTAATTACATTGTTACTCTTGATCCAAGCCTAAATTGCATGTAATCGCTTTATGTGTTGTAATTGTCATGTATATTATGTGATGAATTATCCAAAATTGTAATTTCACGTAATTCTCTAAATTATTAACTTAATGTAGTCATCAGTTTAAAATTAAATGATGCGTGATCACATTAAATTTGCACGCGATGCAAGTATCCAAAGTTTGAGTTTTATTATCTATTTTTTAAACTCAAATTTTAACTGATCACGCACAAATTTGACCCTTTGCTTCAAGCTTAAATTTCATGTAATTGCTTTGTGTTGATATTGCTATGTATATTATGTGGAGAATCATCCAAATTGTAAATTGAGAGAATTCTCTAAAGTTTTGATTTAACGTGATCATCGTTTTAAAACTAAATGATGCGTGATCACATCAAATTTGCAAGCAATGCAAGTTACTGAAATTAGGTTTTAATTATCCATGCTTAAAATTCAATTTTAAAGTGATCACGAACAAATTTGATTACGTTATTACTCTTGATCCAAGCTTAAATTGTATGTAATCGCTTTATGTGTTGTAATTGTCATGTATGTTATGTGACGAGTTATCCAAAATTGTAATCTCACGTAATTCTCTAAACTATTAACTTAATGTAATCATCAGTTTAAAATTAATTGTCATGTATGTTAGGTGACGAGTTATCCAAAATTGTAATCTCACGTAATTCTCTAAACTATTAACTTAATGTAATCATCAGTTTAAAATTAAATGATGCGTGATCACATTAAATTTGCACGCTATGCAAGTATCCGAAGTTTGAGTTTTATTATCTATTTCTTAAACTCAAATTTTAGGTGATCACGCACAAATTTGACCCTATGGATGCAGTTGCTTCAAACTTAAATTTCATGTGATCGCTTTGTGTTGATATTGCTATGTATATTATGTGAAGAATCATCCAAATTGTAAATTGAGATAATTCTCTAAAGTTTTGATTTATTGTGATCACCGCTTTAAAACTAATTGATGCGTGATCACATCAAATTTGCACGCGCAGTGCAAGTTTCTAAAATTAGGTTTTAATTATTCATGCTTAAAATTTAATTTTAAAGTAATCACGTACAAATTTGATCACATTGTTACTCTTGATCCAAGCTTAAATTTCATGTGATTGCTTTGTGTTGAGATTGTGATGTATGTTGTATGGTGAATCATTCAAAAACATGATTTAACGCAATTTATGAAGTTTTAATGAAACATGATCTTCGCTTTAAAACTAAAGTGTGTGTGATCACATCAAATTAGTACGCGATGCAAGTTTATAAAATTTAAAGTTTATTATCTCTGCTTAAAAATCAGATTTTAAGTGATCACAAACAAATTTGACTATATTGTTACTCCTTGCTTCAAGCCTAAATTGCCTGTGATCGCTTTATTTGTTGTGATGTATGTTATGTGATAAATCATCCAAAATTGTGATTTACCGCAATTCTTTGAAGTTTAAATGCAATGTGATCACCTTCGCCTTAAAACTAAAGTATGCGTGATCGCATCAAATTAGTACGCGATGCAAGTATCTGAAATTTAAAGTTTATTATCGATTCTTAAAACTAAAATTTTAAGTGATCACGCACACATTTAACCATATAAATACTTTTGCTTTAGGCTTAAATTGCATTTGATCGTTTTATATGTTGTGATTGTGATGTATATTAGTGATGAATCATCCAAAATTGTTATTTAACACAATCCAAAGTTCTAATGCAATGTGATCACCCTCGCTTTGAAACTAAAGTGTGCGTGATCACGTTAAATTTGTACGCGATGCAAGTATCCAGATTTTAAATTTTAATATCTATTCTTAAAACCCAAATTTTAAGTGATCACGCACAAGTTTGTCTGCATGGATACCTTTGCTTCAAGCTTAAAATGCATGCGATTGCTTTGTGTTGTGATTGTTATGTATATTATGTGAAAAATTATTCAAAATTATGATTAAACATAATTCTTACAAGTTTTAGCTTAATGTGATCATAACTTTTAAACTAAATGGCACGTGATCACAATACATTTGTGCGCGATAAAAGTGTCTAAAATTTAAAATTTATTATTTGTTCTTTAAACTCAAATTTTAAGTGATCACGCACAAATTTGCCACATGGTTACCATTGCCTCAAGCTTAAATTACATGTAGTTGCTTTATGTGTTGTGATTGTGATTTATGTTATTTGATAAATCATCTAAAAACGTGATTTAACGCAATTCCTTTAAGTTTTAATGCAATGTGATTACCTTCGCATTGCAATTAGAGTGTGCGTGATCACATCAAATTAGTACAAGATGCAAGTATCTGAAATCTGAAGTTTATTATCTATTTTAAAAAATAAAATTTTAAGTGATCACGCACAAATTTGAGTACATGGATACCTTTGCTTCAAGCTTAGATTGCATCTGATCGCTTTGTGTTGAGATTGCTACGTATATTATGTAAAGAATCATCCAAAATTGTAAATTAAGGTAATTCTTTAAAGTTTTGATTTAATGTGATCACCGCTTTAAAACTAAATGATGCGTGATCACATTAAATTTGCACACGATGCAAAGTTCTGAAATTTGAATTTAATTTTCCACGCTTAAAATGCAAATTTTAAGTGATCACGAACAAATTTGACCATATTGTTAGTCTCGTTCTAAGCGTAAATTGCATGTAATCGCTTTATGTGTTGAGATTGTGATGTATGTTGTGTAATGAATCATCGAAAAACGTGATTTAATGCAATTCTCTGAAGTTTTAATAAAATATGATCTTTGTTTTGAAACTAAAGTGTGCGTGATCACATCAAATTAGTACGCGATGCAAGTTTCTGAAGTTTAAAGTGTATCATCTCTGCTTAAAAGTCAGATTTTAAGTGATCACGAACAAAGTTGACCATATTGTTACCTCTTGCTTTAAGCCCAAATTGCATGTGATCGCTTTATGTGTTGTGACGTATGTTATGTGATGAATCATTCAAAATTGTAATTTAACGCAATTCTCTGAAGTTTAAATGCAATGTGATCCCCTTGGCTTTGAAACTAAAGTGTGCGTGATCACATTAAATTTGCACACGATGCAAGGTTCTGAAATTTAAATTTAATTTTTTACGCTTAAAATTCAAATTTTAAGTGATCACGCACAAATTTGACCATATTGTTAGTCTCGCCCTAAGCCTAAATTGCATGTAATCGCTTTATATGCTGAGATTGTGATGTATGTCGTGTGATGAATCATCGAAAAACGTGATTTAATGCAATTCTCTGAAGTTTTAATAAAATATGATCTTTGTTTTGAAACTAAAGTGTGCGTGATCACATCAAATTAGTACGCGATGCAAGTTTCTGAAGTTTAAAGTGTATCATCTTTGCTTAAAAGTCAGATTTTAAGTGATCACGAACAAAGTTGGCCATATTGTTACCTCTTGCTTTAAGCCCAAATTGCATGTGATCGCTTTATGTGTTGTGACGTATGTTATGTGATGAATCATTCAAAATTGTCATTTAACGCAATTCTCTGAAGTTTAAATGCAATGTGATCACCTTCGCTTTGAAACTAAAGTGTGCGTGATCACATTAAATTTGCACACGATGCAAAGTTCTGAAATTTGAATTTAATTTTTCACGCTTAAAATTCAAATTTTAGGTGATCACGAACAAATTTGACTATATTGTTAGTCTCGCCCTAAGCGTAAATTGCATGTAATCGCTTTATGTGTTGAGATTGTGATGTATGTTGTGTGATGAATCATCTAAAAACGTGATTTAATGCAATTCTCTGAAGTTTTAATAAAATATGATCTTTGATTTAATACTTAAGTGTGCGTGATCACGTCAAATTAGTACGCGATGCAAGTTTCAGAAATTTTAAGATTATTATCTCTGCTTAAAAGTCAAATTTTAAGTGATCACGAACAAATTTAACCATATTGTTACCCCTTGCTTCAAGCCCAAATTGCATGTGATCGCTTTATGTGTTTTGACGTATGTTATGTAATGAATCATTTAAAATTGTGATTTAACGCAATTCTCTAAAGTTTAAATGCAATGTGATCACCTTTGCTATGAAACTAAAGTGTGCGTGATCACGTCAAATTTGTACGCGAAGCAAATATCTAAAACTTGAATTTTATTATCTATTATTTAAACCCAAATTTTAAGTGATCACGCACAAATTTGACACATGGTTACCATTGTTTTAAGTTTAAATTGCATGTGATCGCTTTATGTGTGTGATTATGATGTATGTTATGTGATGAATGATTCAAAACTGTAATTTAACGCATAATGATCACTTTTGCATTAAAATTAAAGAATGCGTGATCGCGTTAAATTTGCACGCGATGCAAGTATCTGAAATTAAAATATTATTCTTTATTCTTAACCCTAGAGTAGGCGCGCCATACTTTGTAACACGAAGGGGCGCGCGCGGTCTCAGAGACCGCATCTATAAATAATGTTATTAATTAACCTTTTTTGGTTCTATGATGAAATATGGTATCTTGGTATATTTGTTAATAAAATTAAATTACAAATCATGCATTGCTTTAACCTATAAACAAAAAATTTAGCCAAATACAAAGGCCAAATTATTTTACGAAATACGGAGCTAAATTTCTAGTAATATTATATTTAAGGGTTGGGGTCCAAAAATAGGTTTCATTTGGACCATACTTGTTTGGAATTATCTTCTACAGCCTTATTTCCAAGCAAAAGTCAATTTATATCTGGATCTATAATGACAAAACAATTTAACATGCGTGGGCACGCGCGGTTTCACATAATGCAAATGGCTATAACTTACAAAAATGGACATATAATTAATCACTTGATCAACCATTACATTTGTGATGTTATAAAACTCAGCTAAACCAAAAATGAGCATTATTGGCAAACTAATTATTGAAATATTAAATAATAAATATAAGTGCGGTCTGAGAGACCGCGCGCGCCCATCGGCGGGTTAAAACTCAAATTTAAAGTGATCACGCACATATTTGACCACATAGTGATACCGGAGCCGCATAAATTTGGTAAAAAAAATCGTAATAGTTTTTATAGTCTGAAAGTCTATAGCACTGCTGTTCACCGTCGGTTCAAAAAAAAAAAAATCACTAGGCAAAACTGTCGGGAAAGGCTAGGCCTTTTGTGTCTGACACGGGACTGCCTCTGGTTTGTCCACCGAGGCCTTTTATTGGGAAGCGATTGTCATTAAGATTCAATTTACCGCCCCAACGAATTCTAGAAGGAATGCAATTATCGGATTTTGTCTATCTCAATTGCAGTTCCATTAAAATGAAACGCAATTAGGACAGTTGATGGTAAACGTCTACCAAATATCCGGGCTGTAATGGACCCAGGGACAAAAGCTTTGAGCAATTATCCCAGGCTCGACATTACTCACCCTTTGTCCATCCTAATTGCATTTTTCATGATAAGGAAAAGCACTTAAGACGACAAACATCCTGTTATTCATTGGGGTGTAATTATCTTATCACTTTAGTGAATACTTCAATTTCTGACTAGCGATTTTTTTTCTACCGTTAAGCGTCGTCAAAAAGATGAATATACGGTATAAATAGTTGCCTTTGCTTCAAGCTTCAATTATATGTGATTGCTTTATGTGTTATGGATTTTTAAAGTTATACTATCTAGCATAATTGCATTTAAATTGCAGGTGATTGCGCCTAAATTTCAAATGATTACAATGAAATTTTAGGTGATCAACTGAGGTAATCTAGGGTGATCACCTACAATTTAAATGCAATTACACTGCAGGTTATCACGCTAAGATTTCAGATGATCACGCTAAAATTTCAGGTGATCACGCTTAAATAAAATTTTAAACGATCACCTGAGATGATCCAGGGTGATCACCTGCAATTTAAATGCAATTACACCGCAGGTGATCACGCTACGATTTCAGGTGATTACGCTAAAATTTCAAGTGATCACGCTAAAACTAAATTTAAGGCGATCATTTGAGATGATCTGGGGTGATCACCTGCAATTTGAATGCAATTATACTGCAGGTGATCACGCTACGATTTCAGGTGATCACGCTAAAATTTCAAGTGATCACGCTAAATTAAATTTAAGGCGATCATTTGAGATGATCTGGGGTGATCACCTGCAATTTGAATGCAATTATACTGCAGGTGATCACACTAAGATTTCAGGTGATCATGCTAAAATTTCAGGTGATCACGCTAAAATTTCAGGTGATCACTTTGAAATGTTAAGTAATTCTTTTAAAATTTTAAGTTATTACGCTAACATTTCAAATAACCATTTACAATTTGAAATTTGTACCCAAACACTTTTGTTCGACGACCTGCAGTTTGACGGAACATTATTTCGATTAGACGGTGCATTATTTTGATGACTTGAAGTCCTATTTCAATTAGTCTGTGCATTATTTTGATGATTCGAAGTCTTATTTCAATTATAATGTTTCACATAATTGAAATGATCTTTGTTTAATCAAAATAATGCATTATTAAGTTGAAAAAAAGCTCATTTGAATCAATCTAACATTTTTCTAATCCAAATACGGTCCCCACTACTGATTCAACAAGAGCGTGGGAGCTATATAAAATGCTCACCTTCTGAGTATGGCCGCTTGCGTCTTCCTATCGGTCATATGTTCGATTTCGGCACATAACTTATGGAACCACACCATAGGGCAATGATCGCACGAAGTGATCACCGATTTGGACTTGGTTTCCGGGTTGCAAAAGGCTTGATTGATAGCTGAAATCAACACAATTATCAGCCCTCTTATTATCTTCAAACTCCCACCAATTTTGGGATTTAACCCTCCGATAAATTTAGCAAAAATCAATAGAGTTAGCAAACCACAAAATTATCAAAAACTTTTAGAGAACCAAAGTCAATAGAGAATTGGCATGAAGTCAGCAGAATTAACAAAGGTAAATAAAAAGTTAGCAAAGCTGAGTAGAGTTGACAAAATCTCAGAAGTGGGGAAAAATAAGAAGAAGGAAAAAGTCAGAAGAAGGAAAAAGTCAGAAGAGAGAAAAAGTTGGAGGAGGGAAAAAGTTGGAGGAGGGAAAAAGTTGGAGGAGGGAAAAAGTTGGAGGAGGGGAATTCAGAAGAGCGGAAAAGTGAGATGTGTGATAAGCCAGAGCAGGAACAAAATCAGAAGAGGGAAAAGGTTAGAAGGGGGAAAGTCAAATAAGGGAAAAGTGAAATAAGGGAAACGCCAAGAAAGAAGAAATATCACAAGAGGGATAAACTCAGAAGAGGAAAACTCTGCAGAGAACTAGCAAAATCATAGGAAACAAGCAAGAGAAAGTTGGTAAACCCAATTAGAAAGTTAATGAGCGACAGCAGAAGCAACAAATTTAGTAGAGAGCAAAAATTAGTGAAGAATTAGCTAAAAAAAAAGTTAACTCTTAAACCAAATTGTCCACTCTTAGTGGTCTCTGCGTATGAACTAAGGAATTTTATAATGCACAGACCAATAAGGTTTGAAGATTTATTAGATTCGAAGTTTGGAATCTAATAAATGTTCAAACCTTATTGGTCTGTGCATTATAGAATCCTTGTCTTCTGGGAACTCTCCTAGAGAGCAACCGCTTCGCTAGGTGGCAGTGTTTCAACTGTTGGTAGTTCAGCTACCTATGATTCGCCACTATACACGCCGCCTGGAGGGCTGCATGAATTTGTAGTCTAGGTTGCATTCTTCTTGCATAAGCAATTTTAAACAAAGAATCGAGTTAATTACCTGCTACAGCGTCACTGGCTACAGAGGAAGACTCGCACTTAAATATGTAGCCAATGTTGTGGTGGACAGTGGACGAATCTCTAGCAATAAACCCAAAATGATCCGAATTCGTTTGACCTTGAACACTAATCGAAACGTCCTTGTAATGCTTGTGCAACAGAATAATCTTCCTATCGGGACTTATCAATCTCAAATCTGTTCTATCCACCTGGAGCACCATCGTCCTATTATGGTCCTCCATGCTACCAGAAGTCTTCAACTGGATTAGATCCGGTTTCGACAGCTTGACATCGTTCTGGACGAAATTCTCCTTGTCTTCATCTTGTGCGTTCTCCTCGCCTTCCGGACTTTCCTCTTTGGTGGGATACTCGCTGACGCCGGTCAAAGGAGCTCTTTCTACGTCCGGCGTTCGCAGTCCTAAATTCGACGAGGTGGATAAAGAGCGCTGAAGGGGAGAAGGCGTCCGCTTGGATGCATCCTGCAACACACTCGATTGATAAGTGTCTCTCAATTGATAAGTGCCTCTCAATTGATAAGTGTCTCTCAATTAATAAGTGTCTCTCAATTAATAAGTGTCTCTCAATTGATAAATGTTTTCGAAAGCAAAAGTATTAACGTTTTGGGTTTCCCCGCGGTACATACTTGCGGTCTTCGGATCACATCTTCGCTTTTAAGCCGGCCGATGTTGCCAAGTAGTCGCGCCTGATGTTTCTCGATGTCGTGCTGCTTGAACTTCTCGAGAGCGTCATCTATGAAACTATCGGGAACGTGTTTTTGCCAAACTTTAATTTTCCCAATATAGAGCACCTACAAAATTAACTTACAAATAAATATTGCTTTATTGATGTTTTATTGGTTTTTTCTTCGCCGGTTACCCTCCCACAATTCTAGGTTTTCAGCTACCTTCTGTTAAGAAGTAATTGGCGAAAAAATTCCAAAATGACTGACTACTTCGCAAAGAGGATACGTAGAATATCTAAAATTTTCTCTTGCACATAACTTCTTTTTAATATATTAAGAGCAACATGTCAGATTTTAGTATGACGAAAAATTGAAGAAGACAAAAAAAAATAGGTGTTTTAAAAAACATTTGAAACGTACCTCAAAAAAGTTGCTTAAACTTGGGGATATGTCGACGCATAAGGAAGTCAAATTTGAGCCAGTGGTGGAAGACCGGGATGGAGTCACGTGATTTTGGTCTCTCATTTGTTTGTATAAATCAGTAACCTGTAATAAAATGGTGCATATAGTCACAAAGCCAAAAAGAATATCAAATATTTTACTAACTATAGCGCCTATCATCAATAAATGACATTTGTGATTATCTAATAATTCTAACATTAACAAACCGACATGATTGGATTTCTCCTCGTAGTCAAATTTTTCCAAATTTTGATGTTTAATGATATCACATTTAACTTGGATTCAAGTTTCGCGTGATCACCTGATATTTGAATTTCCCGCGGTTGCCTTCGATCTCAACTCGCCTGAAAACTGAATTTTATGCATTACATGAAACTGCACTTGAAACGAGATTTCATGTCATTACAAAATCTGAGTTTAAGTCAAGGGTGATCGCCTAGAAACAAAATTTAATGCTATCACGCTGAACCTATGTAATAAATGGGAATTGAATATCATGTGATCACCTGAAATTAGTTTCGCATGATACATGAAATTCAAATTTCGCATGATACATGAAATTCAAATTTCAGGTGAGTTGTTCCGTACCATATTTCTATCTGAAGAACTTGTTCGAATAATATGGGCAACTTTTTCATTCAATTAGTTGTGGTGAACGTGACAATCAATTGAGCAATCACATCGATAACATAAATTTAACGTCTTCTATGCAGTAACCTTCGATTGTAATAAAAACTTGCGCCTCAATTGAACTGTGTCCTGTCAATTTTGCGGTTTAACGATTTGCGAATAGCACGCGAAATTATTAACCTTATTACGAACAATTACCATCTATTTTTACCACTTAATAACACATTATTGTACAATTACATTTAAAATAAACAAAGTTATGTGTTTACTTCATGGAAAATACGTACAACAGCACTGAAAACTAAACACCGACTTGTAAATTAAAACAGACAGTTTTTTTCATGATTTAGCAACACTTTATACTACTACAAAGTCGAGCGCCTAATACATGACACTTTTAATTAATTTTCTATGTCAGGAGAATTTAATTTGTTGTTTACCCTTACTTTGTGATCAAAATTTAGAGTATTTTCCCCATTTGGCGAAATTTCAACAACTGGGACCATTTCATCGCACAATAGAACGTTTGTGATCACCAAAAACACGATTCGCTGAAGCGGATATATCAGCAGTGTTATCACGAAGGGTTTTCGGTTCGATAGCGAGACGGTCTGCTGAAAATCAACATGTGCACCGCGAATGACCGCGTTTCTAAATATAATACGTCTAGTAACGCGCGCTGGAAATTAGCCTGAAAGATATCTGTTTGATGAAAGGTTTCCATCAATCATATGAAGACAAAGGCTATCGAATTTCCCTTAAAACACTCTCGTCGATTAAACGTCCGAACGTCCCTAATTCCGGATGTAAACAACTAGAGATCGAAGAATTTTCGGGTGGGATCACGTTTACAGTCCACGCAAACTTATAATTACTTTTTCAGCTTGAGGTGACTTAAATGAAAATGTACTTTGGACCAATTGAGTGCATGCCAACACAAAAGCGATCCAAACTGCACATTTAATCCCGATTTATCCGTTTGAATAATTCGTCATGATTTTTTCAAGTGAGGTAACCTTCGCCCTAAATTCAACTTCACGTGATCAGTTAAAACCCAAACAGCAGTTATTAAATAAAATTTGAATTTAGGACGAAGCTGATGACAATTACTAGTAATGAAATGAAATTCAAATATCAAATGGTCATCTGAATTAGGATTTCAGGCGATTATTTTAAATTTTAATATTGTTTGATCACCTTCGTTGCAAACTCAAAGCTTGTGTGATCATCTGTATCATGTGTATCTGTGTCTGTATCTGTGTTATTTTCTTAAACTGTATGTACTCATTTTGGATATGAGTTGGGCAATTACCTAAACATTGAATTTAAAAGTTCAGGTGATCACCTTCAGTTAAAATTTCACGTGATCACCTTCAGTTAAAATTTCACGTGATCACCTTCAGTTAAAATTTCACGTGATCACCTTCAATTAAAATTTCACGTAATCATCTAAAATTATGATTTTAAGTGTTTCTCTGAAGTTTTCATTTAATAATGTATGTTATGTGGTGAATCATTCAAAATTGTGATTTAACGCAGTTCTCTAAAATTTTAATGTAATGTGATCACCTTTGCTTTGAATCCAAAGTATGCGTGATCACGTTAATTTTGAACATGATGCAAATATCTGAAGTGGGAGGTTTGTCTCGCAAAGCAAATCATTTTAATTAGAACTCGGGCGTACGTACGAAATCTGGTGCGTGATCACATCAAATTTGAACGCGACGCAAGTATATAATATTTAAATTTGATTATTGATGCTTGAAACTTAAATTGTTATTTAACGCAATTTGAAGTTTTAAGACAATGTGATCACCTTTGCTTTAAAACTAAAGTGTGCGTGATCACGTTAAATTTGTACGCGATGCAAGTATCTGAAATTTAAAGTTTATTATCTATTCTTAAAACTGAAATTTTAAGTGATCACGCACAAATTTAACCATATAAATACCTTTGCTTTAAGCTTAAATTGCATTTAATTGTTTTATATTTTATGATTGTGATGTATGTTAGTGATAAATTATCCAAAATTGTTATTTAACGCAATCCAAAGTTTTAAGGCAATGTGATCACCTTCCTTTTAAAACTAAAGTGTGCGTGATCACGTTAAATTTGTACGCGATGCAAGTATCTGGGTTTTCAATTTTATTATCTATTATTAAAACTCAAATTTTAAGTGATCACGCACACGTTTGTCTATATAAATACCTTTGCTTTAAGCTTAAATATTGCATTTAATCGTTTTATATGTATTTATTGTGATGTATGTTAGTAATAAATCATCCAAAATTGTTATTTAACGCAATCCAAAGTTTTAAAGCAATGTGATCACCTTCGCTTTGAAACTAGAGTGTGCGTGATCACGTTAAATTTGTACGCGATGCAACTATCTGGGTTTTCAATTTTATTATTTATTCCTAAAACTCAAATTTTAAGTGATCACGCACAAGTTTGTCTATATAAATACCTTTGATTTAAGCTTAAATATTGCATTTAATCGTTTTATATGTTGTTATTGTGATGTAAGTAATAAATCATCCAAAATTGTTATTTAACGCAATCCAAAATTTTAACGCAATGTGATTACCTTTTCTTTGAAACTAAAGTGTGCGTGATCACGTTTAATTTGTACGCGATGCAAGTATCTGGGTTTTAAATTTTATTATCTATTCTTAAAACTCAAATTTTAAGTGATCACGCACAAGTTTGTCTATTTAAATACCTTTGATTTAAGCTTAAATTGCATTTGATCGTTTTATATGTTGTAATTGTGGTGTATGTTAGTAATAAATCATTTAAAATTGTTATTTAACGCAATTTAAAAATTTAAGGCAATGTGATTACCTTTGCTTTGAGACTAAAGTGTGTGTGATCACGTTAAATTTAAACGTGATGCAAGTATCTGGATTTTGAATTTTATTATCTATTCTTAAAACTCAAATTTTAAGTGATCACGCACAAATTTAATTGTATAGATACCTTTGCTTCAAGTTTAAATTGCATGTGATCGCTTTATATGTCGTGATTGTAACGTGTTATGTAATGAATCACACAAAAATGTAATTCAACGCAATTCTTTAAAATTTTAATGCAATGTGATCACCTTTGCTTTGAATCCAAAGAGTGCGTGATCACGTTAAATTTGCACGCGATGCAAGTATCTGAAATTTGAATTTCATTATTTATGCTTGAAACTCAAATTTAAAGTGATCACGCACAAATTTAACCATAAAAATACCTTTGCTTTAAGCTTAAATTGCATTTGATCGTTTTATATGTTGTGATTGCGATATATGTTAGTAATAAATCATCCAATATTATTATTACACGCAATCCAAAGTTTTAAGACAATGTGATCACCTTTGCTTTAAAACAAAAGTGTGCGTGATCACGTTAAATGTGGACACGATGCAAGTATCTAAAATTTAAAGTTTATTATCTATTCTTTAAACTGAAATTTTAAGTGATCACGCACAAATTTAACCATACAAATACCTTTGCTTTAAGCTTAAATTGCATTTGATAGTTTTATATGCTGTGATTGTGATGTATGTTAGTGATGAATCATTTAAAATTGTTATTTAACACAATCCAAAGTTTTAATGCAATGGAATCACCCTCTCTTTAAAACAAAAGTGTGCGTGATCACGTTAAATTTGCACAAGATGCAAGTATCTGAAACTTAAATTTCATTAATTATGCTGAAAACTCAAATATAATGTGATCACGCACAAATTTAACCATATTTAAATACCTTTGCTTTAAGCATAAATTGCATTTGATCGTTATATATGTTGTGATTGTGATGTATGTTTGTAATAAATCATCCAAAATTGTTATTAAACGCAATCCAAAGTCTTAAGTCAATGTGATCACCTTCGCTTTAAAAATAAAGTGTGCGTGATCACGTTAAATTTGTACACGATGCAAGTATCTGGGTTTTGAATTTTATTATCTATTCTCAAAACTCAAATTTTAAGTGATCACGCACAAGTTTGTTTATATGGATACCTTTGCTTCAAGCTTAAAATGCATGTGATTGCTTTGTATTGTGATTGTTGTGTATATTATGTAAAGAATCATTCAAAATTATGTTTTAGCATGATTTTTTGAAGTTTTGACTTAATGTTATTACTGCTTTAAAACTAAATGGTGCGTGATCACATTAAATTTGCACGCGATGCAAGTATCTGAAATTTAAATTTCATTATTTATGCTTGAAACTTAAATTCAAAGTGATCACGCACAAATTTACCCATAAAAATACCTTTGCTTTAAGCTTTAATTGCATTTGATTGTTTTGTATGTTGTGATTGTGATGTATGTAAGTGATAAATCATCCAAAACTGTTATTTAACGCAATCCAAAGTTTTAAGGCAATGTGATCACCTTTGCTTTAAGACTAAAGTGTGCGTAATCACGTTAAAATTGGACGCGATGCAAGTATCTGAAATTTGAAGTTTATTACCTATTCTTAAAACCAAAATTTTAAGTGATCACGCACAAATTTAACCATATAAATACCTTTGCTTTAAGCTTAAATTGCATTTGATCGTTTTATATGTTGTGATTGTGATCTATGTTAGTGATGAATCATCCATTATTGTTATTTAACACAATCTAAAGTTTTAATGCAATGGGATCACTCTCGCTTTGAAACTAAAGTGTGCGTGATCACGTTAAATTTGTACGCGATGCAAGTATCTGGATTTTGAATTTTATTATCTATTCTTAAAACTTAAATTTTAGGTGATCACGCACAAGTTTTTCTATATAGATCTCTCTGCTTCAAGGCTAAATTGCATGTGATTGCTTTGTGTTGTGATTGTTATTTATATTAAGTAAAGAATCATTTAAAATTATAATTTAACATAATTCTTTAAAGTTTTGACTTAATGTGATCACTGTTTTAAAACTAAATGGTGCGTGATCACATTAAATTTGCACGCGTTGCAAGTATCTGAAATTTGAATTTCATTATTTATGCTTAAAACTCAAATTTAAAGTGATCACGCACAAATTTAACCATATAAATACCTTTGCTTTAAGCTTAAATTGCATTTGATTGTTTTATATATTGTAATTGTGATGTATGTTAGTGGTAAATCATCCAAAATTGTTATATAACGCAATCCCAAGTTTTAAGGCAATGTGATCATTTTCGCCTTAAAACTAAGGTGTGCGTGATCACGTTAAATTTGTACGCGAGGCAAGTATCTGAAATTTGAAGTTTATTATCTATTCTTAAAACTTAAATTTTAAGTGATCACGCACAAGTTTTTTTATATAAATACCTTTGCTTCAAGCTTAAAATGCATGTGATTGCTTTGTGTTGTGATTGTTGTGTATATTATGTAAAGAATCATTCAAAATTATGATTTAACATAATTCTTTAAAGTTTTGACTTAATGTGATCACCGCTTTAAAACTAAATGGTGCGTGATCACATTAAATTTGCACGCGATGCAAGTATCTGAAATTTGAATTTCATTATTTATGCTGAAAACTCAAATTTAAAGTGATCACGTACAAATTTAACCATATAAATACCTTTGCTTTAAGCTTAAATTGCATTTTATTGTTTTATATGTTGTGATTGTGATGTATGTTAGTGATGAATCATTCAAAACTGTAATTTAACGCAATCCAAAGTTTTAAGGCAATGTGATCACCTTTGCTTTAAAACTAAAGTGTGCGTGATCACGTTTAAATTGTACGCGATGCAAGTATCTGAAATTCGAAGTTTATTATCTATTTTTAAAACTAAAATTTTAAGTGATCACGCACAAATTTAATCACATAAATACCTATGCTTTAAGCTTAAATTGCATTTGATCGTTTTATATGTTGTAATTGTGATGTATGTTAGTAATGAATCATTTAAAATTGTTATTTAACACAATCCAAAGTTTCAATGCAATAAAATCACCCTCTTTTTAAAACTAAAGTGTTCGTGATCACGTTAAATTTGCACAAGATGCAAGTATCTGAAACTTAAATTTTATTATTTATGCTGAAAACTCAAATATAAAGTGATCACGCACAAATTTAACCATATAAATACCTTTGCCTTAAGCAAAAATTGCATTTGATCGTTATATGTATATGTCGGCGGATACGCCACTGGTCTTAGAGAATTAACGAATCTGGAGCACCCAGGGACCTTTTCCCTTGGCGGGCGGAACGAGACCAGCACAGCGTTTGAGGGGACAGATTGCGGTGACGATCGAGGCGGAATAGATCGATACGCGGTGTGCGGATTGAGCTCTATCGATTAATTCTGAGACTTACCGATTACATTATTGACAATTCTCATTTAGATTATTATAGACCATTTTAAGTTAAGTTAAGTTTGTTATTTGTGCCAACAACAATAAATTGTGCAATAATGAGTGGTAAATCAAAAGCGTCACCCCGTAAACGTGCGAGAATCGAAACGTCCACACAGCCACCTGAGACGTCTCCGACATATATGTTGTGATTGTGATGTATGTTTGTAATAAATCATCCAAAATTGTTATTTAACGCAATCCAAAAATTAAAGGCAATGTGATCACTTTTGCTTTAAAACTAAAGTGTGCGTGATCACGTTAAATTTAAACGCGATGCAGGTATCTGGATTTTAAATTTTATTATCTTTTCTTAAAACTCAAATTTTAAGTGATCACGCACTAATTTGACTACATAGCATGACTACATTGCATGTGATTGCTTTATATGTCGTGATTATGATGGATTATGTAATAAATCACACAAAATTGTGATTCAACTCAATTCTTTGAAATTTTAATGCAATGTGATCACTTTTTTTTAATTCAAAGTGTGCGTGATCACGTTAAATTTGCACGCGATGCAAGTATCTGAAATTTGAATTTTATTATTTATGCTTGAAACTTAAATTTAAAGTGATCACGCACAAATTTAGCGATCTAAATACCTTTGCTTTAAGCTTAAATTGCATTTGATCGTTTTGTATGTTGAGATTGTGATGTGTGTTAGTGATGAATCATCCAAAATGGCTATTTAACACAATCCAAGGTTTTAATGCAATAACATTACCCTCGCTTTAAAACTAAAGTGTGCGTGATCACGTTAAATTTGTACGCGATGCAAGTATCTGGATTTTAAATTTTATTATCTATTCTTAAAACTCAAATTTTAAGTGATCACGCACAAGTTTGTTTATATGGATACCTTTGCTTCAAGCTTAAAATGCATTTGATTGCTTTGTGTTGTGATTGTTATGTATATTATGTGAAGAATCATTCAAAATTATGATTTAACATAATTCTTTAAAGTTTTGACTTAATGTGACGACGGCTCTAAAACTAAATGGTGCGTGATCACATTAAATTTGCACGCGATGCCAAGTTTCTGAAATTTGAATTTAATTATCCGTGCTTAAAATTTAAATTTTAAGTAATCACCAACAAATTTAAACATATTGTTAGTCTTACTCCAAGCTTAAATTGCATGTAATCGCTTTATATGTTGTGATTGTCATATATGTTATGTGAAGTTTTGAATCGAAAGTGTTCGTGATCACTTTAAATTTGCACGCGATGCAAGTATCTGAAATTTGAATTTTATTATTTATGCTTGAAACTCAAATTTAAAGTGATCACGCACAAATTTAACCATATAAATACCTTTGCTTTAAGCTTAAATTGCATTTGATCGTTTTGTATGTTGTGATTGCAATGTATGTTAGTGATAAATGATCCAAAATTGTTATTTAACGCAATCCAAAGTTGTAGGACAATGTGATCACCTTCGCTTTGAAACTAAAGCGTGCGTGATCACGTTAAATTTGTATGCAATGCAAGTGTCTGGATTTCGAATTTTATTAGCTCTTCTTAAAACTCAAATTTAAGGTGATCACGCACAAGTTTGTTTATATAAATACTTTTGCTTCAAGCTTAAAATACATGTGATTGCTTTGTGTTGAGATTGTTATGTATATGTTGACAAAGCCATGTTATTTTAAGTGGTTATCTGATAGTGATAGTTTCCTAGTAATAAGTTTTGTTTATCTTATATGACTCCAGCAGGTCGAAAAGCCGGCCCGCACGTAGTCAATAAATTAGGGGATCAAGATCGGTCTTGTGAGTTTGTTTCAGTGTTTAGTCTAGGATAAGGAACAAAGAACCAACTGATATTTTTATAAAGGAAATGTCACGTTGAGTAGAACGGTGCCGGGGAAAAAAGGGATTTGGTTGCAGAAAGTAGATGCAGTCAATTGAGAGATCTGAAGGCAATCGGAACCTGCTCCAGAGCGCTAGTTCTTTGTTCTTTTATTTAATCGTTTTTTTATTGTTTTAAGTCTAGTTCCAAAGATAATTAATTAACGGTTTTCGTGGATCGCTGTATCGGTCGTTGTAGTGTTTGTTTGTTGCAATAAATCTAATTAATCGCGTCAAGATGTTTGTTATTATTTTAAATTATCAAAATAATGGATGACCGGCAAACCCTCAACCCTTCAGTTCTGACATATATTATGTGAAGAATCATTCAAAATTATGATTTAACATAATTCTTTAAAGTTTTGACTTAATGTGATCACCGCTTTAAACTAAATGGTGCGTGATCGCCTTAAATTTGCAGGCGATGCAAGAATCTGAAATTTAAATTTCATTATCCATGCTTAAAATTTAAATTTGAAGCGATCACGCACAAATTTAACGATGTGAATACCTTTGCTTGAGGCTTAAATTGCATGTGATCGTTTTATTTGTTGTAATTGTGATGTATGTTGGCCATCAAACATCCAAAATTGTTATTTAAAGCAATTTTTCGAAGTATGCGTGATCATGTCAGATTTGTACGCGATGCAAATATCTAAAATTTGAATTTAAATATCTGTTTTTAAAACTTAACTTTTAAGTGATCACGCACAAATGTGAATATGTGGTTACTTTTGCTACGAGCTTAAATTGCATGTGATCGCTTATATGTTGTGATTCTGATGTGTGTTAAGTGATAAATCATCCATAATCTTAACTAGGAGCAATTTTCTGAAGTTTTAATGCAATGTGATCACCTTCGCTTTGAAACTAAAGTGAGCGTGATCACAACAAATTAGTACGCGATTATATATCTAAAATTTGAAGTTTACCATCTATTCTTAAAACTGACATTTTAAGTGATCACGCACAAATTTGACTACACAAATACCTTTGCTTCAAGCTTAAATTGCACTTGATCGCCTTATATGTTATGATTATGATCTATGTTATGTGATAAATCATTCAAAATTGCGATTCAACACAATTTTCAAAAATTTTAATGCAATGTGATCATCTTCAGTTTGAAACTTTAGTATGAGTGATCACGTCAAATTTGTACGCGATGCAAGTATTTGACATTTAAATTTTATTGTATACTCTTTAAACTTAAATTTTTAGTGATCACGACAAATATGACGAAGCTAAAATTGAAAGTGATCGCTTATGCGTTGTGATTGCAATGTATGTTATGTGATGAATCATCCGTAAGCGTAATTTAGAACAATTTTCTGAGGTTTCAATGCAATTCGTGCACCTTTGCTTTGAATTTAAAGTGTGCGTGATCACATCAAATTGGTACGCAATGCATATATCTGAAATTTTAAGTTTAATATCTGTTCTTAAAACTAAAATTTTAGGTGATCACGCACGAATTCGACTTAATAAATACCTTTGCTTTAAGCTTAATGTGATCACTTTATATGTTGTGATTATGATGTATGTTATCATTCAACATTGTGATTCAATGCAATTCTCCAAAATGTTAATGCAATGTGATTACCTTTGTTTTGAATCCAAAGTGTGCGTGATCACATCAAATTTGCACGCAATGCTAGTATGCGAAATTTTAATTTCATTATTCATGCCTTAAACTTAAATTTAAAGTGATCACGCACAAATTAATTATATGGAGACCTTTAAGCTTAAATTGCATCTAATCGTTTAATACGTTGTGATTGTAATGTATGTTAGTGATGAATCATTGAAAATTGTTATTTAACATAATTTTCCAAAGTTTTAATGCAATGTGACTTCGCTTTGAAACTGGAGTGTGCGTGATCACATCAAATTTGCACATAATGAAAGCATATGAAATTTAAATGTTATTATTTAAGCTGAAAACTTACATTTTAAGTGATCACGCGCAAATTTTACTACATAGTTACCTTTGTTTCAAGCTTAAACTGCATGTGATTATCGTTACTTTAAATCTAAATTGTAAGTGATTTTATTTACTTTGAATTTAATAAAATAACTTGCAATTTTAACGTCTTTGCTTAAAACTGAAAAAAATGATCACATAAAACTATAATTATATTGTAAGCAACCAGAGTTGGCCCACATTGTTTATATTTCGTGGCGCCAATCACCAGGAAAGAATTCCAATCTCAGCTTGTCCCGGCTGCGGGGATACTCTCCCGGCGTCACTCGGGCCTGGCGGAAGTGGATTGTTAATTCGATATTCCTGTTCAATTAATCGATAAATCGTTACCTGTTTTAACATTCGTTCAATTAATATTTTGAAGTTTGTGTTACCTTTTATTATCGTTATAATTTGTGTGTCGCTACCGTTATTGATGTTTAAATTATGGAGGAGGAACACCAATCTAACAATATGATTACCCCTTTAAGTTTAGATACCATTTGATTACTTATGTGTATTAAATCATAATTCTGGTAATAACAGTATCAAAACATTTAACTTTTCAGATAATTATATAAAATTAAAAGTTTAGGTAATCACTTTAAATTTAAATTTAACGTGATCATCCAAAATCGTATTTAAACTTGATTTTCTAAAGTTTTAATAAAATGTGATTACCGCCAAATGTGCGTGATCACATTAAATTTGAACGTAATGCAAGCATCTAAGATTTGAATGTTATTATCTATGCTAAAAACTCACATTTTAAGTGATCACGCACAAATTTGACTACATAGTTACCTTTGCTTTAGGCCTAAACTGCATGTGATTATCGTTACTGTAAGACTAAATTGTACGTGATCTCATTAACTTTGAATTTAATAAGGTAACTTGCAATTTTAACGTCTTGGCTTAAAACTGAAAAAAATGATCACCTAAAACTATAATTATATGATTACCACTTTAAGTTTAAATATCATTTGATCACTTATGTATGTTGTCATTTAAATCATAATTCTGGTAATAACAGTATCAAGACATTTAACTTTTCAGATAATTATATACAATTAAAAGTTTAGGTGATCACCTTAAATTTAAATTTAACGTGATCATCCAAAATTGTATTTAAACATAATTCTCTAAAGTTTTATATAAATGTGATCACCGTTAAATGTGCGTGATCACATTAAATTTGCATGCAATGCAAGTAACTCAAATTTAAATTTTATTATCTATGCTAAAAACTCAAATTTTAAGTGATCACGCACAATTTTGACTAAATAGTTACCTTCAAGCTTATATGTGATCGCTTTATGTGCTGTGATTGTGACGTATGTTACGTAATGAACTCAAAATTAAGTTTAATGTGATCAACTTTCATTTACCGTTTAGTGATCACCAGAGATATTGTCATGCTAGAAAGTTTAAATTTTAGTTCTACGTAATCCTATAATTTTTTCCTCTCAGACAAAATTATTATTTTTATTTTTGCCTAAATTTTTCTGTGATTACCCAAAGATAAGTTTCGCATCATAATTCTTAGTCTTAAGTGATCACGATCACCCCAAACTCAAATTTTATGTGGTCTAATATAGTTCAAATCTAAGCTACCAAGATAATGTTAAAGTGGTTACATGAAATGTCATTTTTTATCGTAATTAGACGATCACGCTGAAATTTCAGGTGATCACAAGTATTTAAGTTTTTTGTAAATGGATGCAAAAACCGTCTAGTATAATTGCATTTAAATTGCATGTGATTATTGAAAATTTTAAGGTAATTACCTGAATATTTAGCCTAATTACCTGCAACTTAAATGCAACTATATTGCAAGTGATCACGCTAAAATTTTAAATGATCACGTTGAAATTTTAAGTTATTACAAGAAAAAGGTGATCACCTGAAATTTTAGCAAATTTTTAGCCAAAATTTTAGGTGATCATCTTGAATTTTAGAGTTATTACCACAAAAAGGTGATCACCCAAAATTTTAGCGTGATCACCCTAAAATTTCAAGTGATCACATAAAATGTTTCTTTTTATAGTAATTTAATAGTAATAGTAATGTAATTTAACAATCACACTCAAATTTCAAATGATCACAAATATCTAAGTTGTTTGTAAATGGAGATTTATACAAGAACTGTCAAGTATATTTGCATTTAAATTGCATGTTATCACGTCAAAGTTTAAAATTAATCATCAGAAATTTTAGCGTGATCACCTGCAATTTCAATTTAAATAAAGAGCAGGTGATCACGCTGAATTTTGGAGGACCACTTTAAAATCTTGGATGATCACTTTAAAATTTTAAGGTTTTATTTTAATATTTTAAGTGGGTACATAAAATGTGCTATAATTTCAAGGTGATCACCTGAAATTTTATCGTGATCACCCTAATATTTTAGATGATTACAGAAAATGTTATTTTTTGTAGTAATTGGACAATCACACTGAAATTTCATGTCATCACAAATATCTAAGTTGTTTGTAAATGGATTTTTATACAAGAACTGTCAAGTATATTTGCATTTAAATTGCATGTTATCACGCTAAAGTTTAAAATTGATCATCAGAAATTTTTGCGTGATCACCTGCAATATCAATTTAAATAAAGAGCAGGTGATCACGCTAAAATCTTGGATGATCACCTTAAAATTTTAAGGTTTTATGTAAACCTTTTAAGTGGGTACATAAAATGTGCTAAAATTTTAAGGTGATCACCTAAAATGGATGATCACTCATCCCCAATTCGTTTCTTTTAACTACGCATTATTCAATATTAAACACGAATTTCATATTCTCTGTAATTTTTTTGCCAAGTATTCATATTTGTATGCAGTTTTATTGCCCGGCGAAGAAAAAGCCAATAAAACTGCATACAAATACGAATTTCATAGTCAAACTTGCATTAACATTCTGGGAATGGTGCGTTCAATTTAAATATTTCGTTTATGAAAAAAGGTCATAAAAGCAGAAGTTAATTTTCCGACAGCTGAATATAATAAAATTCGATTTGGGAATTCTCGAACTTTAGAAGTCACCGTTTAAAGCATAAACAAGCCTACCTGTTATTTTGTGTCATTAAGCGGGTTCAAGGTCGCACTAATTAGAAACACACTCGTAATTGTTTAATTGACGACCGGTTAATTGACATTTGCAGTTGAATTTTTTCGAGGAAATTGCAGATAAAGCTGTATTTGAACGCGGACAAAAGTCGCGAACAATAAAAGATGTACGTGTTCATCTGCCGGAGTTGTTTAATTTTTGACGTAAATATTTTCATCATCGTCACACTATGAAAGATGAAACGTGTTTCCATTAACGTCTTCCTGCGAAACTGCAAACGAAACAAATAAATAAAATAATTATCGCCGAATTTGTATCAATAATTCGCCTTAATTTGTTGGACCCAAAAGTTGATCTTTGTTTATCGAACAAATCTATTTCAACAAATAATTCAATATTTTTTACTGGAGCACTAAACTAAACACTGTGAATTATAATTAAGTCCGTAAAAGCTTTTACCACTTTACCACATCGGCAATTAAACAAATAATTACGCGATACGTATTTCGTCAGCAGAACTTCCATTTTCAAAATAATCTTTATTGATTAGTAATATTATTATTCAAGTAGAATGCAACCTAGACTACAAATTCATGCACCCCTCCAGGCGGCGTGTATAGTGGCGAATCATAGGTAGCTGAACTACCAACAGTTGAAACACTGCCACCTAGCGGAGCGGTTGCTCTCTAGCAAAGTTCCCAGAAGACAAGGATTCTAATGCAGAGACCACTAGGTTTGAACATTTATTAGATTCGAAGTTTGGAAACCAAATACCGGTTTTGATCTTGTTAGATCTCGTCAGTTTGGTATATCCAACTCGAATGCTAACAAATGTTCCGACAAGTAAGTACTAAAACATTCGCAGGCGTCAAGCGAGTATTCTAAGGGTTTTACTATTTCGACAAAACTTAAACTAAAATAAGAGTACACATGAGTAATAAATATTTTATTTAAGAATTGACAGTTCCCACAACGTTTTTTAAGAAAGCCCAGAAATTAAATGAATCTTTGTCGTTAACTTTGTAATAAGTAGTTGGAAAAAATGGAAAATTTATAATATGTACTACGCCATTAGTGCAAATGTAATCCTTTCTAAAAACAGGTATTTTTGCTTTTAACCAAACGACATAATATTCAGCCATCTTCCTTCACCACCTGAAAGATTAATAAGTCCTGACAAGGTTTTCAGCTGTGATCTCCGAGGAATTCGCTTCAGAACTCAAGTTCAACAACTCCTCCATAGGTAGTACGCCTTCTGTCCAATCACCAAATGCCTCTTAAGAACCTCCAAATCCGTCTCATTCCTTTCCCAGCCCCTAAGCCAGAAATTCCTCCAAGCGAAATCACTAGGCACGAAATACGTCAAAGATCTGTTCTCGTTCCCTCAATATTTCATTGAATCCGGACTCTTGCCCTATCCAATAGCTGTAATTCAACCTCAAATCCCCTTCCACCTTCGACATCATGGGCAAAAAGGGCATCGGCTTCAGGGTGCGATCGAAGACTGCCAAAGGTCGCGATATCAGATGCACCACGCCGTTCTCCACCGGAATATTCCCCAAAACCACCTCGGCCACCAAATCCCCTTTAGGGTGGAGTACTATCCCCTAGTACCGTGTAGCTTTTCACGTGCAATTTACCGTGTTGTTCGACGAATGATAACAGGATCTGTATGTAGTCGCCGTCGGCGGTGGTTTCGTACAATTGGTTCTTTTGGGTTGGTCGCGTGAACAACACCTGGTTCCGAACGATGTGACCTTGGATGGTGTATTTGTCGAGCATTTTGGATCTGTGGTCGTCGAAACCGGCGTCCAAGGGGACGAAGTAGGTGTTTCTGCCTGATTCGTTGAAGAGGGACTTCAGGTGGAGCTGGTTGACTTTTTGGGCGAAGTACGTGGTGGAGTAGTCTCGCCATTGGAGGGACCTGGATATGACGTCGTAGGCGGTGGGGCTGAAGTTGTAGAAGTTGATGGGGTCCAAAACCCTGTCTATTACGTGAAGCTACCTTGAAAATTTTGAGGTTAACTCGGTGCACATTTCGAATTTTTCAATTTATTTTCATTTTTTCAGAAATTTTCTTAAAATTTTATCAACAATGTTATCGACTTTTTCAATTTCGATAAAATTTTTAACAAAATTCTGAGTTTGTCTAAAAATGATTTTCGTCGAAATTTTGGGTTTCTCCCAAAAAGATTTTCGTCGAAATTTTAGGTTTTTTCTAAAAATAACTTTCGTAGAAATTTACCGTTTCTCTGATATGATAACGGAAGAACGAAGTTTAAAAGCAACCAACCTTACCTGTCTGTACTCATTTCCATATTCGTAGTTCTTCGCCAAATAATTCGACTTTTCTAGGAGAATTTTGGCGTTATTTACGTAGAAATCATTGTCGACTTTGGTGATCCATAAAGGGGGTAATTCCTTCTTCAGCGTCTTTACGTAATAAGTATCACCCAAAGCTTCCAATGTCTTGGCCCCTTTGGCGATATGATAGAGTAACAAGTCTTTGAAGTAGATACCGTTGTAAGCGTCGAAAGCCTGATTTTCCGGTATGAAAATCGTTATTTCCGAACGCAACAAGCTTCTGGTCGCAGTATCGCTGTTCTGCTAGCACCGAAGCGAAAATGGAAAATTCCGGAGCTTGATTTATTTTGTGGTAGAAAGGTTTTACTCAAAGCGTAGTGACACAGAATCGCGTCTGTCGCCAACAACAGAAGAACCGATTTAAAGTAACATCGCGATCGTTTGTGATTTAGGACGCTGAACGGTGGAGCGTTATCTGGCAATTTGGTGCAAGGTCATGAATTTTGACCGATTTGATAAATATTTCGTTAGCCTACATATCAAAATAAACACAAACGCGTTAACCAACGACCCCAGTTAGATTTGCGGGGCATACGAGCAAATTCGCAACATAGGGTACCCGCAGGGCTCTAATTCTTGAACCCGGGTTTTATCTTAATAACAACTTCACATCATATTTTAGCCCTTTTGGTCGTGGGATACTTATATGAGGATATATGTTAGGTTTTCAAATCCAAATTTTCTTGGTTACATTTTTCTTATTCAAGGACGTTTGGTATCCCACATGGCGAGCCTCTTGGGCCCCTTTCTAAGTTGCTGAAAAATCCTAATTTAATTCAAGAATTGGTCATCATTTTTTTTAGGACAAAATAATTCATGACCTAAAAGTTGGGGCAGCTTTTACGAGCACGAAGATCTTAGTGCCTTTCGATGCTCGAATTTGGTTCTTTTTGGTCAAAAAACAAGAACGTTTTAAACTTGTATCTTTTGTTCAAAAAACTAATTTTTATAAGCGATCACATTTCTTAAACAACATCAGAAAGCAATTTTTTCTTAGCAGTGGACACGGATTTTTATGCCCTAATCTTAGTTAAATGTCGACGGATTTTTATGCAAAAATCTCAATTAAATATCGACGAATTTTTATGCAAAAATCGCATGACAACACTGGAGTTTATTAAGCGAGAATACTTCATACTTACGTCTGATGTTTTTTGAGCTTGGAATAAGTAACAGTAGAGCAATTTGTCGTCGTCGTCTCTGAGCAAATAGAGGAATGTGCAAGCGTCTAAGTCCGCCTGCGAAAATCTGATCATGCGGGAAATGATGTGGGAAAATTGCAGCTCGAAATCCTGATTGTACGCCTGCACTGTGCCATCTTCGACCCCCAGGCTTATCTGAAAATAATATCGAAGTTAATTCCTTTCGAAATTACTAAAGACAGAATTATTAAAAACTGAAATACTATATCTCTCCGAAGATGATAGCTTGGCTATCGAAACACGTTAGAGCAACTATTGTTGGGTTATTGAGTTATTGGTTTCAGGGGACAAGATTTGTATTTCAGTTTTTGAAGATAACCAAGCACCAGAAAGAAAATCTGAGTTAAATACTTGCATCTGTAAGCCAACACAGCGGTAACGTTTTTTTTTAATCTCCAAACGTCAAATTAGTTATAAGTCATGTGTTCGTACTAAACAATCTTCGAAACATTTACAATGTGAATGTGGATCTATTAACATTTGGTGGCACAGTTCATGAACCGTTGGCACAGTTCATGAACCGTTGGCACTGTTCATGAACCGTTGGCCCAGTTTATGAACCGTTGGCACAGTTCATGAACCGTTGGCATAGTTCATGAACCGTTAGCACAGTTCTAGAACCGTTGGCACAGTTCATGAACCGTTGGCATAGTTCATGAACCGTTAGCACAGTTCTAGAACCGTTGGCACAGTTCATGAACCGTTGGCACAGATCATGAACCGTTGGTACCTATCATGAACCCTTGGCATAGATCATAAGCCGTTGGCACAGATCATAAACCGTTGGTATATATCACGAACCGTTGGCACAGTTCATAAACCGTTGGCACAGTTCATGAACCGTTGGCACAGTTTATGAACCGTTGGCCCAGTTTATGAACCGTTGGCACAGTTCATGAACCGTTGGCCCAGTTTATGAACCGTTGGCCCAGTTTATGAACCGTTGGCACAGTTCATGAACCGTTGGCACGTTCATGAACCGTTGGCACAGTTAATGAACCGTTGGTACAGAGCATGAGCCGTTGGTACATATCATGAACCCTTGGGGTACAGATCATAAACCGTTGGCACCGTTCATGAACCATTGGCCCAGTTTATGAACCGTTGGCACAGTTCATGAATCATTGACACAGTCATGAACCGTTGGCACAGTTCATGAACCGTTGGTACAGAGCATGAACCGTTGGTACATATCATGAACCCTTGACACAGATCATAAACCGTTGGCACAGATCATGAACGGTTGGTACATATCACGAACCGTTGGCACAGTTCATGAACCGTTGGTACAGTTCATGAACCGTTGGCCCAGTTTATGAACCGTTGGCACAGTTCATGAACCGTTGGTATATATCACGAACCGTTGGCACAGTTCATGAACCGTTGGAACTGTTCATGAACCGTTGGCCCAGTTTATGAACCGTTGGCACAGTTCATGAACCGTTGGCATAGTTCATGAACCGTTAGCACAGTTCTAGAACCGTTGGCACAGTTCATGAACCGTTGGCATAGTTCATGAACCGTTAGCACAGTTCTAGAACCGTTGGCACAGTTCAAGAACCGTTGGCACGTTTATGAACCGTTGGCACAGTTCATGAACCGTTGGTACAGAGCATGAGCCGTTGGTACATATCATGAACCCTTGGGGCACAGATCATAAACCGTTGGCACCGTTCATGAACCATTGGCCCAGTTTATGAACCGTTGGCACAGTTCATGAATCGTTGACACAGTCATGAACCGTTGGCACAGTTCATGAACCGTTGGTACAGAGTATGAACCGTTGGTACATATCATGAACCCTTGGCACAGATCATAAACCGTTGGCACAGATCATGAACCGTTGGTACATATCACGAACCGTTGGCACAGTTCATGAACCGTTGGCACAGTTCATGAACCGTTGGCACAGTTCATGAACCGTTGGCACAGTTCTTGAACCGTTGGCACAGCGCATGAACCGTTGGCACAGATCATGAACCGTTGGTACATATCATGAAACCTTGGCACAGATCTTAAACCGTTGGCACAGATCATGAATCGTTGGTACATATCACGAACCGTTGGCACAGATCATCAACCTTTGACACAGACCGTGCACCGTTAGCAGAAACCTTCTCCTAATACCATTGTCCCTTTGCCAGAGGCCGACGACTCTATGGTGAACGTCACTAACTGATCAAAAGTTCAAACATTTTTGTTACTACATAATTAGATGACGTAACACTACTGTCATCACAAACAAGACTGCGCTGCCCTCGGTGACGGACCGTGCACCACGATTTCCAATCTGTCAAAAATAGTGACAGTTTACATTAAAAGTTCGCACCAAACTAATTAAAAATGAGCAGCAGAAGTACGTTAACAGGAACGCCTGTCAAGCACGCCGTCAGCAGGGATCTCCGGCAGAAGAAGCCTTTACTTAAGCAGGGCGTCCTCCACCTTCAAGAAAAGTCTACTTTTTAGCCCTGAAATGGTGGAGAAATTCATCCCCGAACACCTGCCCGAAATAAAAGAAATCGACAATCCGATAGTGGAACAGATATTCGGCAAATATGACGTTGAGGAGGTCATGTGAGTCGACTAAATCGCCTTTGACACGTTTCGTAGAGTTTTCGGTTTGTTGCAGACGGAAATCGCTGTTGTCTTTGGTGCAGAAAAACGGCGAAGGGACGATCATATCGTTGACATGTTTGAACGAATTTCCGAATGTGCCGTCGGTGCCATCGTGGGCATGGGGCCGATGGTTGAGGACTTTGTATGGTTTGGATTACCTCCATCATGAGAATACTTGTTTTATTCATTTGTTGGTTTGGGACAAGCGTTATAACATGTTTTTCCTGACACCATTGATTCAGGTCAGTCAGGGAGTCCTTGAGGCCCTTTATTCTTAAGTGATTGTTTTAGACTATTTTTAATAGATACCCAATCATTGAGAATTTACTACTAGTTGTCCCACCTGGTATAAAACATATACCTTTCCAAAATCAATATTGTACGAGGGTCGTTCCAAAAGGTAATGTCCTTGTTTCCATCATTATCTTACCTTTTTTTGATCCTTTGAATCGATTTTTATATTTCGACATGTTTTCAAATTTTCCTATTACTTTGAAATATCGCTTGTGAAAATTTCGTTTTTTTTCTATTTCAGAATTGCGAAAATTATTTTAAAAACACTTCATTGATAATTTACAGTTACTGCACTAAAGTTGTTCATAGAGAATTCAATTCGGAACAAAAACGTTTCTATAAATTTTCTATACGTTGTACCATACGTTGTATGTGCACGTTTAACCCAATGGTGGATGTCGAGTCCCTAAAAGTCGATTTTAAATTTAATCAGGTCTTCCTACACAATAAAAAGTTATCCCACCCAAAATGCAACATTTTTCTCAAATTGCAAAATCTTTCTGCGAAAGGTTTTCTAAAAAATTTAAATTCAAACTGTCAAGTGTTTCGACTTTTTTATATCAACAGCCGTCTGTTAAGTATTACTGTGACACACAGGCTACGACAATCCACTGAAAGTGATGACAGTCATGCTAATGACGAAGTCCAGCATGTCGCTCTCGTATAGAATCCGTGGCGCAGTCGAAGAGGATAACGACGACTTGATTCCTTTCATACACAAATTCAGTAAGGCCCTCAAGGACACCTACGGGGACTACTACATAGCGGAACTGCTGACCGTCCTCAAGCAAACCGAAAAGAAGATAATCGTAGCCGAATACAACGAATACGCCGTCGGCGTCGTCATCGTCTCTAAGACCCTTAATTACGATTTCCTGCAGGATAACTTCGAATTATCCCCGTTCTATGGGTTGAGGGTGCCCCACTTTCGATACGAATACAGTTTTCGTTTGGCCGATTCGACCGTCGCCGAGAGCACCGACGAACTCAAAAAAAAACTGTAAGTGTTTTAATCGTATTTCGATCTTTTCGATAGCTTCTGTTAAAGTTCCTCAGTGATCAGAAGGACGGCTAGCGGTGTCAGCAATAAGGAGTCGCTCATGTTTCGGAGGCAGTCCTCCACTGGTAATTTTATCGTCCAGTTTCGAGACGAGATCATCATAAGGAAGGAGGCCGGGTCGTCGTTCAGTATGACCGTCGGCAGCTCCGAGGATCAGGATAATCAGGAGGCGCTTACGCAAGATGATGAGGACGATTACGAGTTGGCAGATTTCTCGGATTCGCTGCTGTTGGAGTTGAATCAGCCCAGTCCTGTTAGAAGGGAGTCAGTGGCGCCCGTGGACGGCGAGACCGACAGCAAAGACGAAATGTTCTCCACTTACATGCTGACGTACATGGAGCCAGAAAGCCATTTGGATAGGTACAGCCACAAAGAGGGGAAGAAAATGATTTTTAAAAGTAACTGTTTTTGCTTCAACAGCCACTATATAGATATTGCTAAAGCACTTCTTTCATTTGGAAGAAACAGGCAACGAGATGCTTTAGCATTGTTTAGTCAGACTCTTTCTCTACACTTACAGTTATTACAGTTATTTCGGGCGCCAATCGCGCGATCGAAGCGTTACGCAAAGAACGTGGTGTTCTAGAAGTTTGTCACTAGGAGTGCAACTGGTTCAGTCACTTGGGCAAAAAAAGGGGTCAACCTCGGAATGCGAAATACATCCTGCATACATCTTCATTGTGCATTTTAAAAATTGCCTCAGAAATCCCATAAAATCTTGTGTCTGCTTCGTAAGTTATTCAAGGTTAAATGTCATAAACATTAGTTTTTCGCGATTATCTCGGTTTCGGTAGCTGCAATCGTGTTAACATTTATTATAAAAATTGTAGAGCACAAACGTTGCCACAAAATTTGTTTCTAACATTTTTTTATACGGTCAACCGTTTTTGGGATAAAGGGCAGCCCTCAGCCATACATGCTATAATGCAAGGTCAACCATGAATCCACGTGAATAATACCTTGTAAAAAGCTATTTAATTATTAATATCATTAACAATGAATAATTTGTCTAATTGACCTCCATGATTGAGCTTGCATTATGGTATGTATCGCTGAGCACTGCCCTTTATCTCAAAAACCATTGAGCATATGAAAAAAATTTTATAACAAAATTTGTCGCAAATTTTATGCTCTACAATTTTTATAGATGTTAACGTCATTGCAGCTACAGAAACCGAGATATTCGCGAAAAACTTTTTTTTTGTAGAACGAAGTGATCCTTGGTTATCAAAAACTGATATACAAAATCTTGTCGCCTGAGACTAAGCAAGATTAAAAAACACAACAACTCTAATGCATTTTGATAGCCAAGCTATCATCTGTAGAGAGTATTACAGTATGTATGGCTGAGCGCTACCCTTTATCTCAAAAACGGTCTAGCATATAAAAAAATCGTTAATACAAAATTTGTCGCAAATTTTATGCTCTACAATTTTTATTATAGGTGGTAGCATCATTGGACCTACAAAAACCCACATAATCTCGAAAAACCTATTTTTGTGACCTTTGACCTTGGATAATTTACAACGCAGACACGAGATTTTATGAGACTTTTGAGACAACTTTTAGAACGTCACAATGAAGGTTCATACAAGTTTTCAGCTCATTCGGAGGGCAACCCCTAGACCATAGAGTCACTGAAGCAGAAAAATAGGTTATCTTCGGAAAGACAGATAATAAACTGGAAACCCGTATACATCTTCATTGGAGCATTTTAAAAGTTGCCTCAAAGGTCTCATAAAATTTTGTGTCTGCTTCGTAAGTTATTCAAGGTTTTTTGAGATTATCTCAGCTTTTATAGCTCCAATGATGTTACCATTTATAATAAAAATTGTAGATCATAAAATTTGCGACAAATTTTGTTATAAACATTTTTCCATACGCTCAACGGTTGTTGTGAAAAAGGACAATCATGTTAACTGTATTACAAAAATTGTAGAGCACAAAATTTGCGCCAAATTTTATTTTAAATATTTTTTTATACGGTCAACTGTTTTTGAGATAAAGCGCAGGCCTCAGCCAGACATAAATAAAAATCTGTTTTTCGCGGTTATTTCGGTTTTTATAGCTCCAATGATGTTACCATCTATAATAAAAATTGTAGAGCATAAAATTTGCGACAAATTTTGTTTCAAACATTTTTTCATAGGCTTGACCGTTTTTGAGATAAAGGGCAACGCTCAGCCATACATAAGGTAAACCAAGGTCAACCATAAATAGTAACCAAGATAGTAGCAAAAAATCAATTTTTTTGACCTTGTGTAAATTATTCAAGGTTAAAGGTAACAAAAACCGTTTTTTCGTGATTATCTGGGTTATTTGTCCCATACATTTTTTATACGCTCAACCCTTTTTGAGATAAAGGGCACCGCTCAGTCATACATACTATAATGCAAATGGGCAAGGCAATTTGACAAATTATTTATTTTTACTGATATTAATGATTTAATAACTTTTATACAAAGTATTATTCATCAAAATTCATGGTTGATCTTACATTACAGTATGTATGGCTGAGGGCTGCCCTTTATCTCAAAAACGGTTGAGCCTATAAAAAAATGTTTAAAACAAAAGTTGTCGCTAATTTTGTGCTCTACAATTTTTATTATCGATAGTAACATCATTGAAGCTATAAAAATGGAGATAATCCCAAAAAATCGATTTTTGTCACTTTGTGTAAGTTATTTAATGCTTTAGGTCCCAAAAATCGGTTTTTCGCGATTACCTCGGTTTCTGTGCTGCAGTAATGTTATTATATATTATAAAACTTGTAGAGCACAAAATTTGCAGCTACTTTTGCCCCATACAATTTTTCATACGCTCAACCCTTTTTGGGATAAAGGGCACCTCTTAGTCATACATACTTAAATGCAAAGCTGCACGGTAATTAGACAAATTATTTATTGTTAATGATATTAATGATTTAATAACTTTATGCAAAGTATTATTTATCAAAGTTTATGGTTGACTGTGTATTACAGTATGCATGGCTGAGGGCTGCCCTTTATCTTAAGAACGGTTGAGCCTATAAAAAAATGTTTGCAACAAAATTTGTCACAAATTTTGTGCTCTACAATTTTTATTATAGGTAGTAACATCATTGGAGCCATAGAAACCTAGATAATCTCAAAAACCGATTTTTGTGACTAATTGGTTTTTCGCGATTATCTCCATTTCTGTGGCTGCAGTCATGTTAACATATATTATAAAAATTGGAGAGCACAAAATTTTCGACAAATTTTGTTTTACACATTTTTTATACGGTTAACCGTTTTTGAAATAAAGGGCAGCCCTCAGCCATACGTACTGTAATTAATGCCAGGTCAACCATGAATCTCGGTGAATAATACCTTTATAAAGTTACTAAATCATTAATATCATTAACAATTAGCGATATATCTACTAGACCTTGCATTAAAATATATTTGGCTGAGCCCCGCCCCTTATTTCAAAAACCGTTGAGTGTATGAAAAAATGTTTAAAACAAGATTTGTCGCAAATTTTATGCTCTATAATTTTGCTAATGGATGTTAACATCATTAGAGCTACAGAAATCAAGATAATTGCGAAAAACCGATTTTTGTCTATGTATGGCTGAGCGCTGCCCTTTTTCTCAACAACGGTTGAGCGTATGACAACATGTTTAAAACAAAGTTTGTCGCAAATTTTGTGCTCTACAATTTTTATAATAGGTATTAACATTAGTGCAGCTATAGAAACCGAGATAATTGCCAAAAACCGATTTTTGTTTATGTATGGCTGAGCTCTGCCCTTTTTCTCAACAACGGTTGAGCGTATGACAAGATGTTTGAAACAAAGTTTGTCGCAAAAAGAAACCCAGATAATTGCGAAAAACCGATTCTTGTTTATGTATGGCTGAGCGTTGCCCTTTATCTCAACAACGGTTGAGCGTATGAAAAAATGTTTAAAACAAAATTTGTCGCAAATTTTGTGCTCTACAATTTTTATAATAGGTATTAACATCATTGCAGCTACAGAAACCGAGATAATCGCCAAAAACCGATTTTTGTGACCTTGGACCTTGAATAATTTACCGACATGAGATTTGATGAGACTTTTGAGACAAATATTAGAACGGCAAAATAAAAGTGTATTCAAGTTTCCAGTCATATAGAGGTGAAATCTCTAATACGACTGAACCAAACGTTCGGATCGAGCACGATCTTTTGTCTTGAGTCAATCCATCATGACTTTAACGCATTCTGGTCCCAAGTGATAATTTTGCATTTAGACTGACGTGTTTTCAAGCGCCATTTGAACGGTGTACGCCAAATCAGCGCGAAAAGATGTAAGTGCAAAAGCCCCTAATTTGTATGGCTTGTAGCCCCCGAAGATCGGGTGAGGAGGCCGTCGAAGTTTCAAGGGGAGGAGAACGCGTTCGTGGTGGAGGTGGTAGGCGACTGTTACCCGGACACGAGAACGCCATCGTTAGCCTGTTTCAATCGGCCTTCGATATCTACCACGAAAGGGAATTCATGGTGCTCAGCATACCGTCCTACAGCCCGCCTGAGTCTTTTCTCAGTTACTTCGTGCGAGTCACGCCGAAGGCCGACTCCTGCTGTCCCCACGAACTGTACTGTGATGCACCAAAACTCCGTCAATTCGACCATGTTCGTACGGACGGCGTCCCGGGTCGACAGGTAAGATGTCTTGTGGTCGATGTGTACTTTATGGGGTCAAATGTCAAGGTCGTAGATGTCGCATTCGTCGTCTATATTACGTTCATATAATTTTTGTAGACAGTTTTTATTTTAAATAAAAAATCGAAAATTCGAAAATGGATATTTTGAATAAAAACGACTTTTTAACATTAGGCAAGCCCTGGAGGAGTTCATAGGTCAAATGGAAGACCCCGGTATCTGCATGGACCTCTTCTATCTTTCATTGGATCCCGACGAAGATTATCTAGCGTTGATGATGCTGAGTAACAATTGCATGGTCGGATATGCTGGTAAGGCGACTGATTTTTGGGGAGGGTTTATCACAACATGGATTTTTTAGTGGTCAGTTACACTTTGGATATAAACTACATTTTCGCTCACTACGATTTGAACCCGTGGGTGGATGAACGGACGTGCGTGTACGGGGAGGTTGCCAAACTCGAAGTGGTGGTTCTCTTCCCGGCGTTCCACCGTTTCGCCCGTTACTTCCTCAGGGAGATACACAGATTGACCGATTTTAATGTGTTGCTGTATCCGTTGCCCGCTAAGGAGCTCATGGAGAAAACCAAACCGCTGTTGAACGTTTTGCAGAATATGATACCGATAATGCCGAGGAAGATTTACGAATTTAGCGAGAAAGTTACCGACGGTTGAATACTTTTACATTCCCGGCTTCGGTTTTGATTTGATTATTTTTTTTAGACTACGTCATACCAGAGTTCGTTACTAGGAACGATCGAATCTTCTCGTTGTATTTGAGTCGGCCGGCTTACTGCATGAGGGAGAGGGTTGAAATCAACAATAAAATCGTCGTTATAGGAGCCGGTGATACCGCGTTGGCGTTCCTGGAGGCGCTGCTGTGCACCCAAAATAAGCACTCTTTCGTAATTGAGTTTTCGTTGTGGGCGAATCGCAATCTTTTTGTGTGACTTTCAGGTGACCTTCACGAATATAACGGTGGTTTCTCCGCACGGCCTCGTCTACGGAAAACCCTCGAATGTCATCAGGGATATGATGTTTGTGCACACCAGCAGCTTCGATCGAAGGAGGGCCCACTTGGTCTCACTTAAGTCGCATTTGAACTCGGTCAAAGGTGTCCTGACCGATATAGATAGACGGGAGAAACGGGTGATAATAGACGATTCCACTTATCTACCTTACGACACTTTGTTGTTGCTCAGCGGCGAGCAATATCAAATACCCCAAGGGTTGCAGAAGTCGAGAAAGAAAATGGATTTTCCCGATAACGTCTTCGTGATTAACACCGATGCGGACGCGGCCCAAGCGCTGAATAAACTCAAGGAATTAGCCAATAAACTACCCGGTAGGTTACTTACTAATACATGTTATAAAACCTGCTTATCCAGTTTTTGAAATTATTTAATTTGCTTAAATAATTAAAAACTATTCATAAGATATTTCGAATAAAGTACTTGGTCAGATCGCATGAGGCGAAGTTAGAAAAATGTTCATGCTTTCTTTAGATTTTACACTAAAAGCCTAGATTTGATAATATCTTCATAAATAAAAAAATAATGATTATCTTAACTTAAGAGCGCCACTTCCATACTAGAATCCCCATCGTGTATCTACTTTTAAACTGGAGCGGATAATTCTGGACTTCAAACACGCCATGATATGTAGGGAAGTGCGCTTCCGTACTAGAATCCCCATCGTCCATCTACTTCTAAACTAAAACGATAATTTTCAATGACGTCAGTTTCATGCCAGAATCCCCATTATTATTAAACCAAATCGTAATTCGCGACTTTCAGGGAAAGTGCTCGTTTACGGCAACCAGTTGCCCGCCCATTGCTGTCTAGCGGCGCTTTGCGAGTTCGGTATACCCGAAGAACAACTGATTTACATCAGTCCCGGGCAGTTTCCCATTTCGAAGAGCACACCGGTAACCCACGAGACGTTGGTGTATTGCAACGCCGATATCGAGCAGGCGGTGATGAATAGTATCAAGCAGGCCGGCATTCAGGTGCACGAGAAGTACAAATTCATCGAATGGTATCTGGATTATCAGACCAATTGTATTACGAGCGCCCTTTTTGAAACCAGTTCGCAGAAGTTGACGCTCGACTGCGTGGCGCTCTTTTTATATTTGGAGAAGACGACCAGCGTCAAAACCATGTTGGCCTTGTCGAGGGCTGGCATCGTATTTGATGGTAAGTTGTGTTTTTTCTTCTTCTTCAGAATTACTACCATTTCTATCATTATACCTTCGATCTAGAACTCCCACCAACTATCTACATTATTAACCAAAGCAGATAATTCGTAACTTCAACGGTGTTATTGATTTTTCATTTTATTTGGTACTTATTAATATTTTTCCTTTCCTCTTTTAATAAAAAATGGAAAAAGAAATATTCTTCTTTTTTGAAATCAAAATATTGTTCCAAAAGCTTTTACAGGATACTAGAAAGTTAAGGATGTTAATAAGATTGACATCATATGAGGAAATATAAAAAATGGTTGGCCCACGACGAATTGAACACGTGACCGTCGTGTTATTAACATAAAAGCACGCGCTTTTAAGCAATTTACCTAATATTTTGCCATTAAAGCAATTTTTGCCCACTTTTTGTACGTAGAAGTTGAAAAACGTGGAAATTCGTTTATTAAAACTTGTAACATCAAAAGAGGCCAAAAGTTATTCTACAACGAAGAAAGAATTGAAAGACGTTTGAGGCCAAAATCATTTTTTAAATAATCAGTTCCTCTTGAAGATGACAGCTTGGCTGTCGAAACGCATTAGAGCAACCATTGCTGTGTTTTTTAATCTTTCCTGGTTTCAGGGGAAAAGTTCTATATTTCAATTTTTGAAGATAACCAAGGACCAGTCCGTTCCATCAAAAAATAATTAATCTTGATAAGAAGTTCAAACAAATAAATACAAATTTTTGATCTATACTGCAAATTATTAAGAATAAGCAGAATTTTGTTCCAAAATTGCACCTACCAAAAAAAAACGACACTTTCAAACAGGAACCTGACAATCTCGCATGCAAATGATCATTTTAGGTCGCATAGTCATCAGGGACGACTGTCGAACCAACGATCCCCACATTTACGCCGCCGGTTCGGCCACGAAGTACTCGAGAAGGTACTACACCAAGAACAAATCGCACATATTCTTCAGTAGCGAAGAGGTTGGTAAAAAATTGGGAATGTACATCAGAAATAAGCTGATACCGGAGAAATTCGTCGAAAGGGAAGATTTGAGCAAAGATCCGTTCCCTTTGAAAACCGACGCCGATCAGGAACTGACGCAACGGTTCGATCAGCCTCAGGTGCAGTACTGCCAGCTGCCCGGGGGCCTCTACTATCTCAACATAACCGGACCTGGCAAACAGATCGCCGACGAGTTCGAGATGACACGGGAGGACTACGTAAGCTAGAAAATAACTGTCAAAATATTAGTAGCGGCGAGTGAAGGTTGAATGACGATCTGTGTCTGTCTATGTCTGCCTGTCTATGTTTGCCTGTCTATGTCTACCTCTCTGTGTCTGCATATCTTTGTGTCTGTCTATATGTTTGTCCCTCTGTCTCTCTCTATCTGTCTGTCTGCCTTCTTCTTGCTTTCTTTTCTTCTTGCTTTCTTTTTTTCTTTCTTTCTTGATTTCTTGCTTTTTTCTTGTTTTTTTTCTTCTTTCTTTGTTGCTTTCTTGCTTTCTTTCTTCCTTTTTTTCTTTTTTGCTTTTTTACTGTTTATTTGCTTTCTTTCTTGTTTTCTTGCTTTCTTTCTTGCTTGCTTTCTTTTTTGCTTTATGGCTTGCTTTCTTGCTTTCGGTATTTCTTGTTTTCTTGCATTCTTTCTTGCTTGATTTCGTGCTATCTTTCTTTCTTGACTTTTTTCTTTTTTTCTTTCTATCTTTCTTTACTACTCTCTTCTTTTCTTGCTTTCTTTCCTTCTTGATTTCTTTTTTTTTCTTTCTTTCTTGATTTCTGGCTTTCTTTCTTGCTTTCTTTCTTTTTTATTTCTTTCGTGCCTTCTTGCTTTCTTTCTTACTTGATTTCTTGCTTTCTTGCCTTTTTTCTTTCTTTCTTTTTTTCCATCTTTGTTTCTTGCTCTTTTGTTTTTTGTTGCTTTCTTGTTTTCTTTCTTTCTTGCTTCCTTTCCTTTATTTCTTTTTTGTTCTTTTTTTTGATTTCTTGCTTTCTTCCTTGCTTTTATTTTTCTTTTTATCTTTCTTTCTTGCTCTCTTGTTTTCTTGCTTTCATGTTTTTTTTCTTTATTTCTTTTTTTTTGATTTCTTTTTTTATTTCTTTCGTGCCTTCTTGCTTTGTTTCTTGCATTCTTTCTTGCCTTTTTTCTTTATTTCTTTCTTTCTTTCTTTCTTTCCATCTTGCTTTCTTGCTCTCTTGTTTTCTTTTTTCTTTTTTTCTTGCTTTCTTTCCTTCTTGACTTCCTTTTTTTCTTTCTTTCTTGATTTCTTGCTTTCTTCCTTGCTTTTTTCTGTCTTTCTTTTTATTTTTCTTTCTTGCTCTCTTGTTTCTTGCTTTCTTGTTTTCTTTCATAATGCGTTATTTTTTCTTGCTTTCTTTCTTTTTTATTTCTTTTGTGCTTTCCTGCTTTCTTTCTTTCTTTTCTTCTTGCTTTCTTTCCTCCTTGCCTTCTTTTTTCTTGTTTTCTTTCTTTTTTTCTTTCTTTCTTGCTTTTGTTCTTTCTTGCTTTCTTTCTTTTTTCTTTCTTTTGTGCTTTCTTGCTTTCTTTATTGCGTTCTTTTTCCTTTCTTCCTTCCTTTTTCTTTCTTTCTTGCTTTCTTTTTTTTATTTCTTTCTTTCTTTTTTCTTTCTTGCTTTTTTTTTGCTTTCTTTCTTGCGTTTTTTTCTTTCCTTCTTTCTTCCTTTCTTTTTTCCTTCTTTCTTTCTTTTTTCTTTCCGGCCTGTTTTCTTGCTTTTTTTTCTTTCTTTCCTTCTTGCTTTCTTTTTTTGCTTGCTTCCTTACTTTCTTGCCTTCTTACTTTCTTTTTTCTTGCTTTCTTTCCTACTTTCTCTCTTATTTTCTTGCGTTCTTTTTTCTTTCTTCTTTTCTTTTTTCTTTCTTTTGTGACTTGTTGCTTTCGTTCTTTCTTGTGTTCTTTTTTCTTTCTTTCTTTTTTTCATTCTTTTGTTCTTGCTTTCATTTTTGCTTGCTTTCCTACTTTCTTGCTTTCTTACTTTCTTTTTTTCTTGCTTTCTTACTTTCTTTTTTTCTTGCTTTCTTTCCTACTTTCTTTCTTGTTTTCTTTCTTTCTTTATTTTTGTTCTTTCTTTCGTGTTTTGTTGCTTTCTTTCTGTCTTGCGTTCTTTTTTCTTTCTTTCTTTCTCTCTTTTTTTCTTTCTTCCATTCTTGCGTTCTTCTTTCTTTCTTTCTTTTTTGTTTCCTTGTTTCTTTCTTGATTTATTACTTTCTTTCTTCTTTCTTTTTTCTTTCTTTCTTGCTTTTTTCTTTCTTTCGTTCTTGCTTCCTTCCTTGCGTTCTTTTTTCTTCGTATTTTCTTTTTTTCTTTCTGGCTTTCTGTCTTGCTTTCTTTCTTACTTGCTCGCTTGTTTTCTTTCTTTCTTTCTTGCTTTCTTTTTGTTCTTTCTTTCGTGCTTTGTTGCTTTCTTTCTTGCGTTCTTTTTTCTTTCTTTCTTGCTTTTTTTTTCTTTTGTTCTTGCTTTCTTTCTTGCGTCCTTTTTTCTTTCTTTCTTTCTTTCTTTTTTCTTGATTTCTTACTTTCTAGCTTTCTTTTTTCTTTATTTCGAGCCTTGTTGCTTTCTTTCTTGCTTTCTTAGTGTCTTGCTTTCTTGCTTTCTTACTTACCTTCTTGCCATCTTGTTTTCTTGCTTTCTTGTTTTTTTTCTTTCTTTTTTCTTTCTTTTGTGCTGTCTTGCTTTCTTTATTGCGTTCTTTTTTCTTTCTTCCTTTTTTCTTTTTTTCTTGCTTTCTTTTTTTTTCTTTCTTTCGTGCCTTGTTGCTTTCTTTCTTTCTTACGTTCTTTTTTCTTTCTTTCTTTTTTTTCTTTTTGCCTTGTTGCTTTCGTTCTTTCTTGTATTCTTTTTTCTTTCTTTCTTTTTTCTTTCTTTTGTTCTTGCTTTCTTTCTTGCGTTCTTTTTCTTTCTTTCTTTCTTTCTTTTTTCTTTCTGGCCTTCTTTCTTGCTTCCATTTTTCTTTCTTTCCTTGCTTTCTTACTTTCTTGCTTTCTTACTTTCTTGCTTTCTTTTTTCTTGCTTTCTTTCCTACTTTCTATCTTGTTTTCTTGTTTTCTTTCTTTCTTTATTTTTGTTCTTTCTTTCGTGTTTTGTTGCTTTCTTTCTTTCTTGCGTTCTTTTTTCTTTCCTTCTTTCTAGTTTTTTCTTTCTTTCATTATTGCTTTCTTTTTTGCGTTTTTTCTTTCTTTCTTTCTTTTTTCTTTCTTTCTTGTTTCTTTCTTTCGTTCTTGTTTCCTTTCTTACGTTCTATTTTCTTTTTTTCTGGCTTTCTTTCTTGCTTTCTTTCTTTCTTTATTGCTTGCTTTCTTACTTTCTTCTTTCTTGCTTTCTGTCTTACTTTCTTTCTTGCTCTCTTGTTTTCTTGCTTTTTCTCTTGCTTTTTTTTTGTTCTTTATTTCGTGCTTTGTTGCTTTCTTCCTTTCTTGCGTTCTTTCTTCTTTCTTTCTTTCTTGCTTTTTTTCTTTCTTTCGTTCTTTCTTTCTTGCGTTCTTTTTTCTTTCTTTCTTTCTTTTTTTTCTTTCTTGATTTCTTACTTTCTTGCTTTTTTTTATTTCTTTCGTGCCTTGTTGCTTTCTTTCTTGCGTTTATCTTTCTTTTTTCTTGCTTTCTTTCTGTCTTTCTTACTGTCTTGCTTTCTTCTTTCTTACTCTCTTTTTTTTGCTTACTTTCTTTCTTACTTTCTTTCTTATTTTCTTTCTTGCTCTTGTTTTCCTGCTTTCTTGTTTTTTGTTTCTTGCTATCTTTCTTACTTTCTTTTTTGCTTTCGTTCTTTCTCTCTTTCTTTCCTTCTTTTTTCTTGCTTTGTGGCTTTATTGCTTTCATTCTCTTTCTTTTTTCTTTCTTGCCTTTTGCTTTCTTTCTTGCTTTCTTGTTTTCTTGCTATCTTTCTTACTTTCTTTTTTGCTTTCGTTCTTTCTCTCTTTCTTTCCTTCTTTCTTTCTTGCTTTCTTGTTTGGTTGCTTTATTGCTTTCATTCTCTCTATTTTTTTGCTTTCCTTCTTTCTTGTTTTCTTTTTTCTTTCTTGCTTTTTGCTTTCTTTCTTGCTTCCTTGTTTTCTTGCTTTCTTTCTTGTTCTCTTGTTTTCTTGCTTTCTTGTTTTCTTTCTTTCGTACTTTCTCGCTTGCTTTCTTTCATTCTTGTTTTCTTATCTTTTTGTTTTCTTTCCTTCTTTCTCTCTTTCTTTCTTTCTGGCTTTCTGGGTTTCTTGCTTCCTTTGTTGCTTGCTTTCTTTCTTTTTTTCTTTCTTTTCTTCTTTCTGTCTTTCTTTCGTTCTTTCTTTCTTTTTTCTTTTTTTCTTTCTTTCTTTTTTCTTCCTTTTTTGCTTTCAGGGGACAACTTTTGTATATCAATTTCTGTATAGCACTCCAAAGTGTAGTACGCGTATCCTCAGGGGTACGAGAAGAATTTGATGAGGGTACGTGCTGCACCGGGCAGCTTCAGATGACTCAAAAAAATTAATTGTTTGGATAAACAAAACGGAATTAACTTAGTCAGCTTGCACAGCTTTAAGGAGTTAGTGCAGATTCCAGAATGATGTTTTGTCCAAATTCGTTCAGCAGACAGACACACACTTCCACATTTATAAAATAGTTGCAAAAATGCAGTTTTCAACGAGGAGTACTCACATCACAAAAAATTATTGAAAGTATTAACAGATGTCGAAAGTTTGGAAAATACTGCACGTGTGTGCATTTTTTAGGGTCACATGTACGTTACGGGTGATTACAACAATTTGAGCCAGCAGGGCTACTTTAGGATCCGCGTGGATCAGTACGAAAAGGTCCAAACCATCTCCTGTCTCCGCAAAAAGGTAAGATGGTTGATATTTGGCGCCCCCTCTTCCCGTGCTCATTCCTTTTAGGCTTTCAACATACAAAACCTCATCAACGTATGGGGCCAACACGTCAAATTGTTGAATAATCTGACGGAACGTTTCGAGTTAAAATACATCAAGGATTTCTTCGATTATTTCGACGAACCTTGGGCTTGCGCCATCTACCACGATCGTTTTCCGCAACTGATGAAGGAAATCGGCGATATGATTATAAAAACAGAAGTAGCGTGGTGGTCGTAGCTTTGAATAGTTAAAATTTTTCGATTAATTTCAGATAGCGACCGAATATAAAATTAATGTTTTGGGAGATTATCTTTTGGATCTTTACGAGAAATACAATTGGGCCCACGTAAGTTAGAAATGAACCATCGTAACGTTCGCGACGTTTGAACGTTCGTAACGTTCGCAACGTTTGAACGTTCGTAACGTTCGCAACGATCGAACGTTCGTAACGTTCGCAACGATCGAACGTTCGTAACGTTCGCAACGTTCGAACGTTCATAACGTTCGCAACGTTCGAACGTTGGGGCAAATTGAGACGTTACGTTTTTAGTTGCCCAAATGGGAGAATGATAGTTTGATGAAGGCTTTTATGGATTCTGATATAAGGGTTAAAGTTGAGGATAAAATACTGAGGTACATTCAGGAGAATGACAGTCAATTGCCTATGTATGCTTACCCGACTCTGATTCGCTATATTTTGCACGATTTTCAGAAGAGCCCTTTGTTTACTCAATAATTTTAGCATATATTTTTTGCGTCCTACTGTATGTATAGTTTTATTTATATCGATGTATGTATTATTAGTAATTTTAATATAGTTTTCTTAAACCATTTTATTGTTTTGACGATCATTGTGACTATTATCAAGCAGTACAATTGTGTTTAGTATATCTTATGGTACTTTAAGATGTCCCATTTAAATAACCATGGAAAAATAACAACAGATAACATGTAAAAATTCCACATTTTTGTGTATATCTTTACTCAAGTAAATTAATTACACCAACAATTAGCTTAGAGATAATTATAGACGCAAGTAAGTGCTCATTTGAATAATTTGCGTTTTATAACAGGTATTACTTATCATAATAGCTGCTGATGCTTCAAACAAATTACAAAATTTCCTGGCTCATCAATATTAAGGTAAAAAATAAAAAACCTACTCATTACCATTTAAACCTTTTACCTTTTGTCATTCAACAAAGTTTAAATGATGCAGGATAGAAAACGTCCTGAAGTAGAAATTTCAAGTTTCACTTTTTCTCTTTAATTGCCAACAAACTCAAAACATTATTTGAATCAGGATCGTCCATGAGAACATTTGCGAATTTTAGAGAAGATTTCGTGGAAAAAAAAGGACAATACTGATGAACTATCAGATACTCAACTTTTAAATCTAAAATTATTTGTCCTGTGGGCCACCAAGAGCACATTTGTGAATTTTGAAGGAATTTTGAATCCTTCATGAGAATATTTGTGAATTTTAGAGAAGATTTCGTGGGAAAAAAATTGCATTACTGATGAACTATCAAATACTCAACTTTTTAATCTAAAATTCTTTGGCCTGTGGACCACCAAGAGCACATTTGTGAATTTTGGAGGAATTTTGGATCCTCCATGAGAATATTTGTGAATTATAGAGAAGATTTCGTGGGAAAAAAAGTGCAATACTGATGATCAACCAAATACTAAATTTTTTAACCTAAGATTATTTTGTTTCTGGACCACCAAGAGCACATTTGTGACTTATGGAGAATTTTTCGTGACCAAACAAGTTTTTCTTCTTGCAATTTGAAACTAAAAAAAGTAGTAATAAATAGATAAATGTTAAGTAACTAATTTTAAAGATTAAATTGTTTATTTCGAACAGATTGGTAAAAATTTCGAAAGTTTCTAAATTAAATCCAAGTTTGAAAAAATAAACCACCAAAATATTTGTCATTTTATAACGACAAATAAATATTTATAGCACTTTTGGCCAATGCTGCGGTAAAAAAAGAAGCATAAATACCCTAAAACACCGCAGCTATAAGCGTACCTTTTCTGCGAAATCCCTCTTCCTGATTTCCGAAACTATCCAAGGCAGCATAGGCGACGAAAACCTCCTGTCGAGGGCCGTAAACCCGAAATAAACAACGGGAACCAGCTTCATGACTGAACGGGCCAAATCACAAATTAAATCGCACACACAGACTCCATCACAACCCGACGCTTAATTCTATCACGTCCCTCGGAGGGAAATCCCAAAAAAAATCAAGTATCCCACGGGTTATCGTCCGAATGCATCGCGAATGATTCACGCTCTGAAACCGACGTTGTACTTATTGATCTAGCGGGGCGGCGGTGTATTAAATGTACGGAAGGAATTTCCTCTTGAGGGGTGCAAAAACCCCCAATCGATAAGACGTGCGAGTCGAAGCTTTACGTTTGATGCAGCGCTCGGTTACGAATGAGCATTGTTTTTTTTTGTCCCATGTTTACACTTCGATACTTGACGACCTTGTAATTCGTTAATTATTCAATTTATTTACCTGTTCGGTATTGGTCCGCATTCTTAATTTCGCCTAATTTGGCTTTTAAAGTTAAGTAAATTGAAATTTAAAAAAAAAATAATTTTTAACCCCTACACTCGTAAACGGTCACTTTCATTAAAAAAATAAATGTTTAATAATCATTTCTACAATTTAACTTTTAATTTCCAGTTTAAAATAGTAATTTCAACATTAAAGCTAAAATTTCATTTAATTTAACTTTCAAGATTTTTCAAATTTCAATATTTAGTGTTTCCGCAAATTTCGAATTTTTCATTGAAATTCGTATTTTTCTTGAAATGTTGACTTTTTCATTTAAACTCATATCAAAATTCGTCTGATTCAGGAAATTTCGACGCTTACCTCAAAATTCGAAGTTTTGGAAATTCCGACGTTTTCCACGAATTTGGTCTTTTTTCGAAATTTTCTTTCTCAAAATTATTTGATATTCTCAACATTTGCTTCGAAACTTCTTCACTTTTTGGATTTCAAAAGACCTTGAAGACAAAGTTACGAGAATCTATGATTAGGTTAGTCCAAGGCCACACTAATGCAGAGTAGTTGAGGCCATTCTAGATTAAAATAACGTAAGATCAAGATTACATGATATGTTGAAGGTTGTGAGGATAAGAATCAAGGTCACTTAGATTCTAGGTAAACAAATATTTTATAAAAATACCCACCTTTTCCTTCAAATTTTAATAACATTCGTTGAACTGAACTAATTCGAAAGACTAATTTTTTCGAAAATTAAAATTTCGACGTTTGCTTCGAAACTGTTTCACTGTTTGGATTTTAAAAGACTTCGAAGACAAAGTTACGAGAATCTAAGATTAGGTTAGTCCAAGGCCACGCTAATGCAGGGTAGTCAAGGTCATTCTAGATTAAAATGACGCAAGGCCAAGATCGCATGATACGTTTAAGATTCTGAGAGGACAAGGATCAAGGTCGCGTGTGGTCAAATTCACGTAATTCCAAGGTCACGTGAGTCTAAGGTTGTTTACGTTGTAGATAAATACATATTTTATAAAATTATCCATCTTTTCTTTCAAATTTTGATAACATTCGTTGAACTAATTGAAGCCTTAAAATTAGAAAGAACAATTTTTTCGAAAATTGGAATTTTTACTTTCGCTTCGAAACTTCTTTACTTTTTTTGGATCTCAAAGGTTCACGAAAGCAGCGTTACGCGTGTCTAAGTTTATATTAAATGAGGCAAGGCCAAGATCACATAATTCAAGCTCACGTGAGGATAAGGATTACGGTCGCCTGTAGTCAAAGTCACAAATTTACTTGAATTCAAGGTCATTTGAACGCAGGATCGCATGGGTTGATGGTCACGCGAGCTCAAGATTACGCGAGTTGAAGATCACGTAAGTTCAAGGCCACGTGATCTCAAAGTTTAGTGGATTCAAGGCAACGTGAGCTCAATGTCGCGTGAGTTTGAGGTTATATGAGCTCGAGGTCATGTAAGTTCAAGATCACATAAGCTCAAAGTCACGTAAGCGCAAGGTCACGTAAGCATAGGGACACGTGCGTTTAAGATCGCGTAAAGTCAGGACGAAAGCTCAAGGTCATCCGATGTTCAGGTTTATGTAAACTTACTTAAAGTCACCTTGCATTAGCTCAAAACCACGTGAGTTCAAGGTCAGATAAGTTCAAAGTCACGTAAGCTTAAGGTCGCGTTAAGTCGGGGCCACGTAAGCTCAAGTTCACCTGAGGTTCAAGTTTACGATAACTCAAAATAACGTGATTTGAAGTCAAGGTCACGTAGGCTCAAAGTCATCTTGCGCTAGCTCAAGACCACGTGAATTTAAGGTCACGTAAGATTAAGGTCACGTCAATTTAAGGTCGCGTAAAGTCAGAGTCACGAAAGCTCAAGATCATCTGAGGTTCAGGTTTACGTAAACCCAAAATCACGTGAGTAAAATTCGCGTAAATTCAAGGTCACGTAGGTTCAAAGTCACCTTGCGTTAGCTCACGTAAGTTCAAGGTCACTTAAGCTTAAGGTCACGTAAGTTTAAGGTCGTATAAAGTCGGGGTCACGTAAGTTCAAGGTCACCTGAGGTTCAAGTGTACGTTACCTCAAAATCAGGTGATTTCATGATTGCCTAAAGTCAAGGTCACGTAGTTTAAAGTCACTTTGCGTTAGCTCAACACCACATGAGTTCAAGGTCACGTAAGTGTAAAATAAAGTAACATTAAGATCACGCAAGCTTAAGATCACGTAAGTTTAAGGTCACGTGAGTTCAAGGTCGCGTAAAGTCGAAGCCACGTAAGGTCAAGGTCACCTGAGGTCAAGTGTACGTTAACTCAAAATCACGTTATTTCAAGATTGCGTAAAGTCAAGGTCACGTAGGTTGAAAGTTACCTTGCCTTTGCTCAAGACCACATGAGTTCAAAGTCACGTAAGCTCAAGGTCATGTAAGTGTTAGATAACGTAATATTAAGGTCACGTAAGCTTAAGATCACGTAAGCTTAAAGTCACGTGAGTTTAAGGTCGCGTAAAGTCGGGGCAACGTAAGCTCAAGGTCACCTGAGGCTCAAGTTTACGTTAACTCAAAACCACGTGATTTTAAAGTTGCGTAAAGTCAAGGTCACGTATTTTTAAAGACATCTTGCGTCAGCTCAAGACACGTGAGTTTAAGGTCACGTACGCTTAAGGTCACGTATGTGTAAGGTTACCTAAGATTAAGGTCACGTAAGATTAAGTTCATGTAAGATTGAGGTCACGTAAAGTTAGGACCGCGTAAATTTAAGGCCACGTCAATGAAAGGTCGTGTAAAGTCAGGGCCACGAAAGCTGAAGGTCACCTGAGGTTAAGGTTTACGTAAACTAAAAATCACGTGCGTTCAAAGTCGCGTAAAGTCAAAGTCACGTAAGCTTAAGGTCACGTAAGCTTAAGGTAACGTAAGTGTAAGGTCACGTAAGTATAAGGTCGCGTAAAGTCGGGGTCACGTAAGGTCAAGGTCACCTGAGGTCAAGTGTACGTTAACTCAAAATCACGTTATTTCAAGATTGCGTAAAGTCAAGGTCACGTAGGTTGAAAGTTACCTTGCGTTTGCTTAAGACCACATGAGTTCAAAGTCACGTAAGCTCAAGGTCACGTAAGTGTAAGATAACGTAATATTAAGGTCACGTAAGCTTAAGATCACGTAAACTTAGTCATGTGAGTTCAAGGTCGCGTAAAGTCGGTGCTACGTAAGCTCAAGATCACCTGAGGCTCAAGTTTACATTAACTCAAAACCACGTGATTTCAAAGTTGCGTTAAGTCAAGGTCACGTAAGTTGAAAGACATATTGCGTCAACTCAAGACCACGTGAGTTCAAGGTCACGTACGCTTAAAGTCACGTATGTGTAAGGTTACCTAAGATTAAGGTCACGTGAGTTTAAGGTCGCATAAAGTCGGGGCTACGTAAGCTCAAGGTCGCCTGAGGCTGAAGTTTACGTTAACACAAAACCACGTGATTTCAAAGTTGCGTTAAGTCAAGGTCACGTAAGTTTAAAAACATCTTGCGTCAGCTCAAGACCACGTCAGTTCAAGGTCACGCACGCTCAAGGTCACGTATGTGTAAGGTTACCTAAGATTAAGATCACGTAAGCTTAAGGTCACGTGAGTTTAAGGTCGCATAAAGTCGGGGCCACGTAAGCTCAAGGTCACCGGAGGTTCAAGTTTATATTAACTCAAAACCACGTGATTTCAAGGTTGCGTACAGTGAAGGTCACGTAAGTTTAGTCACGTGAGTTTAAGGTCGCGTAAGCTTAAGGTCACGTGAATTTAAGGTCGCGTACAGTCGGGGTCAAGTAAGCTCAAAGTCATCTGAAATTCAAGTTTACGTTAACTCAAAATTACGTGAGTTCAAGGTCGCGCAAAGTCAAGGTCACGTAGGATCAAAGTCACCTTGCCTTAGCTCAAGACCACGTGAGTTCAAGGTCGCGTAAGGTCAAAGTCCTGTAAGCTCAAGATAAATTTAAGGTCACCGTACGTTAGTCCAAAGCCACGTGAATTTAAGGTAACGTAGATTCAAGGTTACACTAGTTCAAGGTCACGCTAACTATATATAGGTCGTTTCAGTTTAAAGTATGTAAAAAATTTACGAAATGATAAATTCCGCATAGTAAGGGTTAAACATTTTAATTATCCAAAAAAGTATCTCTCTGAAGATGACAGCTTGGCTATCGAAACTCGTTAGGGCAACCGCTGTTTTGTTTTTTAATTTTTCTTGGTTTTAGGGGAAAAGATTTGTATTTCAATATCTAAAAAAAAATACAAATTAGCTGTTATAACTAACTGGGTGGTGGTTAGCGTAGATTTGGGGTTTTTCAGAATGAACAGAGAAAACTACGGTATTCGGGATTTTTATTCTTCTAGGTTAGGTTACAAAAAACGCCCGTGCATCTCTCGTCACCCTTCGGAATCATGCGATTTCTCTGCCGTGCCAAAAGGCAGGGTCGGAGTTCCTTTATTTAACGCGTTACACTGTTAATTTTAATTTTCTAGAACAAGTAACCTGAAAAGGAGGCTATTTTGCTATAATATATTTGGGAAACATCTTTAAAAAAAAGTAATACAATTTCTATTACATACTAAGAGATTTCTAGCCTAAAATCATTTACTAGACGTTAAATAATATGATTTTTAACGCACAGCCGTGGTAAATTTGTTATTTTTTAAGTTAAATTGCTTTGAGTCTAAAGCTGTTTACATAGGCCATTATTTTTCTATTTAAATATTTATTAGTAGTTTGCATACGAAATAAATAAATAAATACATAGGCCAAGCATCACATAATTTTCATATTCGATACGGTGTACCTTATAATAAATAAAATAAATAAATAAATTCTTCATGGTGAACTCTTATTGACCGGAAACATTATGTTTATTAATTTTATATAACATTTGTTAACAAACAATAAACATTTAAAAATTTCTAAACTGGGCAGAAGAAATGTTAAATAAAACTAATAAACAAAATAAATATATGTCGAGAATGGTCAAATTTCGGAAAACATTTAGTTATTAGATACGCAATATAAACTTACAAGCGCGAGCAAAACGGAAATTTTACACATTTGCATTAAGAAAACTTATTTTTTCTTGGGAACACTTAGAAGTTTTCGAATATTTACGGTAGCGACCATTTACACTCCAGTTAGATCTTCTAAACATACTACTCTAATAGAAGCTTTGAATATAAATTAGGATTAGACGAAATATTCTACTAATTTGTTAGTTTTAATTATTTTACTTCTGATGGCGTCCACATGGACGCTGGCGTCGTAATGTCATTCACTGACGCAACGTTGCTGTTTCCTCTGTGTAATTATTTGTCTACAGCTGTCACCTGCCATAAATGTCATTCAGTCTTGTCGTTTTGTCTTTGATTCTTTCATTTTATCAAATTTGTTTTTAATTTGTCACTTGTCAAAACAAATTCATTTTTAACAAAGTTTACAAACTGTATTTCTTGAAGATCGTGAACGTTTTTAGATATTTTTTGGGCGCCCATTAATTCGCAATGGACCTAGCCAAGTTGCCGAACACTAAAAAGTTGGAATTGTGCCGAACCTACTTTCGAGGTTAGCTGTCAAAGTATTAACTTTCGATCTAAAAAATTACCATAAATTTGGCTTGGTTTTTCAGCCGGATTCGCCCTATTGCCATTCATTTGGACCGTAAACACGATTTGGTTCTTTAACGAGGCGTTTAGAAAGCCAGCGTATGAGGAACAAAAGCAAATTAGGAAATGTAAGTTTGGTAGCCGAAGCTTACCTTCGAATCATTATCATACCTTAGAAAACGTATCGGAGTGATTTTTACATTACCTTAATATTATTGTTGGGGTTCTGTTGTACTGTGGTATGGATTCAGTGTGTAGTAGTAGCATTTTTTTTTATCATTTTATTATTCTTTGTTTCTTCGTTTATTAATTTTATTTAACATTTCTACGACCCACTTTGAAAATATTTAAATTTTTATTGTATGTTGACAATATTCTTAATTTAAATATTTCCAAACTGGGTTGTAGAAATGTTAAATAAAATTAATAAACATCATTTTTTATCTTGATTCAAAATGATAATCAATTAGATTTATTGTAGCATAGCGAGCTCATTATTAGAAAATGTTTATAATTAATTATTAAATTATTATTTAAATAAATGAAAATTATTGATTATCTAACAAACTATTTAGACACATGACAGGGTCTACCACATACTTACAGAATTCTTTGGTTTCCAAATTAGGAATTCAGATCCGAGCACTGGAATGAACACATTTCTATGAAATGTTAGTAATCTGTACGTGTGCAATCAGCTGCTGAATTTTAAATTTCGGATTTGGAAACCTAATCTGAATTCTGTGTGTGTGTGACTTGCCTGTGAGAAATTAGGTGACAAGTCAACAATTTTCGTTTATTTAAATAATAATTTAAATATTCTCTGTATCGTCTTTGTGAAGTTACGTTAATTCCATTCCTGCTGATTAGACGTCTGGCGAAGAAAATGCCAATAAGCAGGAATGGAAATAATTTAAATTTTTTTTCGTTATAATACAATAAATCGAATGATTCTAGTAATTGGGAATAAAGAAAAAAAGATCGTGTGCATTGAATTAATTTTTTTTTAATTACAGATGTAATATGCTCAGCTGTTGGTTCGCTTTTTTGGACCATTGTTTTAATAACATGGATAACGATATTCCAAGTTAAACAGAACCAAGTGGGGGGCCCTTGGAGACCATTTGTCATTTATTATACCCTACGGGGTACCGTAATTAAGACATCTAATTAATTTTATTTAAAATGTAATTTATATCTTAATAAATTAAGTCTATGAACATTTTATGGTGGACTCTTATTGGTCGGAAACATTATGTTTATTAATTTTATTTAACATTTCTACAACCCAGTTTGTAAATATATTTTGTCAACAAACAATAATAATTTAAATATTTCCAAACTGGGTCGTAGAAATGTTAAACAAAATTAATAAACTATGAACATTTGTTATTGTTATTCTTCGCAGAAATGTTAAATGAAATTAATAAACATAATGTTATCCAATTAGGGAGATTTATCTTGATGAATCTGTAGTTTTATCTGATGTAAGTCCAATTTCAGAAGTACCTAATAAATATCTCGAAATTTCACAACAGAGGCATATAAACACAAAATGAAAAATTGCAAAAGGAAGTGTAATTTACATTCTACTTTTTGTTCTGACATTTGAAACGATTTAATTGAAAAATAATAAAAACTGAGGACGTACCAAGTACACACTAGTTACATCCTTGAATCCACCCAGTAACTACGCAGCAATGCTGACCTTGAAGACGCACACCTGCATTCAACGTCAGCATCCGAAACCTATAAAAGAAGAGGACTTCCCTTTCATAGAAGATTGTGTTATGACCACCAGTAGTGTTAAGTTAATAAATGTAAAAAGACAATAATAATACAATCCAATAGTCTTCAGGCGCTTGTGAAGTGTTTCCGCAAGTTTTTAAAAACCCTTTTCTTCGGCCACGAACGAAAACTCACTTTTATTAGAAGAAAAAAATGTAATAATTTGCTAATATTTGTTCAAAGCAACTATGTTAAGAAGTTCTCGAGATTATTTCCAACTGGACGAGAAATGTACCATAAACCTTGAACCATTTCAAATTTATATTAACAATCAACTTGACTATGTTTAGTTTTGTAAAAATACCTAACTTATGGAGTGCAAATAAATGAAAATAAGTAATTAATGTTAAATAAATTTAATAAAAATAAGTAATTAATATTATAAACATTCCCAGTTAAGATTTAGTTCATTATAAGCAATTAGTTAAAGCTCGAAACTTTACTGTAAAACCAGTGGACTTAAATTCGTTTCAGCAGGTGATTGAATAAAATACAAAATCAGATCATATTTTATATAATTTCAATATATCTTGATCTAGAGTTATGTTGTAAGTTATAAATATTAAAAATAAGTCATTTATTCAATGTTAACATCAAATAAGATTATATAAAAGTTGTAGTCACAGTCTCCGAAGTTCGACCAATAGACAAAATGCGAATTGGTCGCAAAACATTATAAAATTTGTACAAAATTCGCCTATATTTTTATTTTGCCTATAATTCAGGTTATTCAACTCTTAACCTGTAAAAGCGACATCTCCCTATTTCGTGCTTAACTAATCTGAGTAGCAATATTAAGGCAAGCACATCAGATAGTATAAGCATGTTGAAAATGTTGTCCCAACCGACAAAACCAACCAGCAGAGGCCCAACAGCTGCTCCTGAAAATAAAACGTTTGTCAAGATTGAAATATGCACACAAAAATGAAATTTTGGGGAAAAACTAGTCAAGAATTTTTTTACAACTTTGAATCATTTTCGTTCATAAATTGAAATACAAAGATTGTCCCCTGAAACCAAGAAAGATTAAAAAACACAACTTTTTTAAATTGGTCTTCTTGACATTTCAATTAATTCGGAAAATTTGTTCCCTTTCTTTGAAATTTTTTAATTCAAAATTTCTCTTTTTTGTTAAATTATTTTTATGAAAATTTATGGAAAAATTGAGGTTTGTCTCGGAATCAGACATTTTATGTTTCTCAACATTTCAACGTTTTTCTCAAAATTTGTTTTTTATCGAATTTGGACTTTTTTTCTTGAAACTGCATCCAAATTTTATTAGAAAAGTGGAAAAATATATCCCAACATTTCGATTTTTTTCTCAAAATTTAACCTTTTGTGTTTTTGTAAACATACTCCTTTTTTTCGATTTTAAACTCGAAATTTCAACCTGAAATTCGACACAAAGCGATAAGTTGACATTTTATGGGAAATTGGGGCTCTTTCGAAAGCATTTTTATAGAAATTTCGAATTTAAAAGTCGAGATTTCAATTTTAAACTCGAAATATCGATTTATCAATTCGATCGAAAGCAAGAAGCAGACATTTTAAGAAAAATTAGGACTTTTTCAAAAGCATTTTTGTAGAAATTTCAAATTTCAAAATTAAAATTTCGATTTAAACTCAAAATTTCGACTTTTGAATTCGATAGAACACGAGCAGATAGACATTTCAAGAAAAACTAGCACGTTTTTAAGAGCATTTTTGTACAAGTTTTGGAATTTAAAAGTCGAAATTGCGACTTTTAAATTTTTATGGGAAATTGGGGCTCTTTCAAACGCATTTTTATAGAAATTTCGAATTTAAAAGTCGAGATTTCAATTTTAAACTAGAAATATCGATTTATCAATTCGATTGAAAGCAAAAAGCAAACATTTTAGGGAAAATTAGGACCTTTTCAAGAACATTTTTGTAGAAATTTCGAATTTTAAAGTCGAAAATTGAATTTTACATTAGAAATTTCGACTTTTAAATTCGTTAGAAAGCGGGAATTGGATATTTTAGAGAATACTGGGACTTTTTTAGGAGCGTTTTTGTGGAAATTTCGATTTTAAACTCCAAATTTTGACTTTTCAATTCGATAGAAGGCGAGAAGCAGACATTTTAAGGAAAATTGGGACTTTTTTAAAAGCATTTTTGTGGAAATTTCGAATTTTAAAGTCGAAATTACAATTTTAAACTCGAAATTTCGACTTTTGAATTCGATAAAACGCGAGTAGATAGACATTTCAAGAAAAACTAGGCCTTTTTTAAGAGCATTTTTGTACAAGTTTGGAAGTTAAAAGTCGAAATTTCGATTTTAAACTCAAAATTTCGATTTTAAACTCAAAATTTCGATTTTAAACTCGAAATTTTGACTTTTGAATTCGATAGAACGCGAGTAGATAGACATTTCAAGAAAAATTAGGACTTTTTTGGGAGCATTTTTGTACAAGTTTGGAATTTAAAACTAGAAATTTCGAGTTTAAACTGAAAATTTCGACTTTTAAATTCGATAGAAAGCGAGAATTAGACATTTTAGAAAAAACTGGGACTTTTAAGAGCATTTTTGTGGAAATTTCGAATTTAAAAGTCGAAATTTCGATTTCAAACTCCAAATTTTGACTTTTCAATTCGACAGAAAGCGAAAAGCAGACATTTTAAGGAAAATTGGGACTTTTTCAAAAGCATTTTTGTAGAAATTTCGAATTTCAAAGTCGAAATTTCGATTTATACTCGAAATTTCAATTTTAAAATCGAAATTTCGACCTTTAAATTTGATAAAAAGCAAGAAGTAGACATCTTACGTAAAATCAACACTTTTTTAAGAGCATTTTTATAAAAGTTCCGAATTTAAAAGTCGAAATTTCGATTTTAAAATCAAAATTTCGATCTTAAATTCAAAATTTCGATTTTAAAATCGAAATTTCGACTTTTAAATTGCATAGAAAACGAGAAGTGGATATTTTACAGGAAATTAGGACTTTTTCTAGAGCACGTTTTACAAGTTTCGAATTTTAAGTCAGTATTTCGGATGTAAAACCGAAATTTCAATTTTTAAGTCAACATTTTGGATAGTCACGTCCCCAGGTTTCGAAAAAAAAATTATCAGATTTAAATTTTCAACAAATTTTGTCTAAAGAATTCGAATTTTGAATCAGCTTGATTTAAAAACAAAAATGTCGCGTCAAGAGTTGAATTTTGTAGACATTTTGAAAACTGAAGTCGCAACTTTGGCAAAAAGTCTGTATTTCAATAAAAAGTGAAGTCTTGAAATTTCGGGGAAAATGAAAGTTTTTTTAAAAGCATTTTTCTAAAAGCGTCGAAAATAAAAGTTTAATGCCTAAAACTATCTATCACAAGACAGTTGATTTTTTTTTTAAAGCGGGGATTAATTCTGAGGTTTAACTCGAAATGTCCATTTTTAACACAAAATTTCCATTTTTAGCACAAAATTTCCATTTTTAACACAAAATTTCCATTTTTATCACAAAATTTCCATTTTTAACACAAAATTTCCACATTACATGCGAAATTTTCATATTGCATGGAAAATCATGACTTTTAAGTGTTTAAAATGTGTCTACCAATCGAACCAGTCCCATCGATAATAGCGGTGACTGTCGCCAAAGCTTTGGAATTCCCTTCGAGACTCGAATGGGTACCCAATTCGGCGGAAACCGCCGTCGTAATCAAAGCGTATGGTCCATTGACTAAAATCCCCATCACTACCAGCATGAGCATGTTGACGCCCAAACTGACCGAAGTCAACTTCTTGTAGATGAGCATCTGAAAATCAAGCGATAAAAAAAACGCACAAACTGAAAGAATACGACATACCATGGGGGCGGCCAAGATAAGCATCCCGACGCAAGTCGAGGCGGATTTACCCGAATGATCACTAATAACGCCGGCCAATATAGCCCCCAGTATGCCCCCGACGTCGAACAGAGTCGACAAGTCTGCGCTAACCGTAGGCCCCATATTGGCTGAAAAAATGACCAACTTGACGTGAATTAGCTTAACAACGTTAACTAGCTTAACAACGTTAACTAACTTAACAACGTTAAGTCTGGCGTAGATTTTCGAAGTTTGGATATGCTTGATTATCCAAATTTTAATAATCCACTTAACACTTTAAACTTTGAAATGAATGTGAATATTCAAGCTCTTTGCTTGAGGTCACTAATTTGAGCGCCAAATTCATTTCAATGTTTAAAGTCTGGCGTGGATTTTCGAAACTTGCGTGCTTTGCGCTCTAACTAGTGAGTAAAACGGTTTTAATTAGTGAACAAAAGCGTGGATTCGAGCGTTGAAACTTACAAAAATTGTGCAGATAGGCCGGTAACCAATAGAGGAAGGTGTAACTGACTAATTTCGAAAAGAAGAGCGACAGAGAGAACTCTATAACGCCGGGAATTTTCAAAGCTCCCAAGAAACCGATCGCTTTGTCTGTTGTCGGGGCTGCACTGTTGGGTAATAACGTCGTTCTTTCCGTTATTCTTCTTTGAACTTCCTAAAACGATTTGGAATGCGTTAGGTTAAGCTATGTTCATTTTAACTTATTCAAGCTGATTAAGAACAAAAACAGTTTATATTTTTATCTCTCAAGACAATTAAATGTAATGTGTCTTTCGGATTATTTTAATTATTTTGATGAAAGTATTGTTTATTTGAAACTTGTCCCACCTGTTCCCCTATTAAAATTTCCGTATCGTCCACATCAGAGCTGACGCCGGAGCTATTATCGTTGTTAGCAATACGATTCTCCAGCTTCCGGGCGCGATTCTAAAACCAACAAAATTAGAACTTACACTGGGACTTAAGCTTATCAGATACCGGCAAAGGAGTTGTCGATGAACCAGTCGCTAAACAACCCACATCGCTTGGGTTAACAACTAAAAAGAGGAACAAAATGAACCCCACGGTGGCTATAATGAGACCGGGAACGATAAAGGAAAAAGACCAGTCGCTCTCAAGGTACTCGGCAGCTATTAACGAACCTGAAAACAACAAAATTGAATTCAACTAAGCAGAATAACTTCAACCGGCGACAATAATACCTAAACATTGATGTTCTCAATCGGATAATCCATATTACATATTAATATAAATCATAATACCTAAGATATTCCCAATGCTGGTGTGTGAATTCCAAATGCCGAAAATCAGACCTCTTTTCGACTTCCCAAACCAATTACTCATCACCGTTACGACTCCGGGCCAACCTGTCGTTTGCATAACACCGGCAAATCCCTAGAAAAGGCACTCAGTGTAAAAATACAAGATAAAAAAACTACCAGGAACGAATTACCTGAACTAGGACGTAATAGGTGAAGCTATGAATATCATAATCTTTGCCTATTCCGAACAAGTAACTAAATATCCCCGACATAACCATGCCAAGGCTCAAAAAATACCTCAAGTTGACCCTCTCGGCTATAAAACCCGAGACGAACATGGCGGCTGCATAGGAGAACAAAAAGGAGGAGTCCAGCTCCCCCAACATCTGAGTGGCGTTCGTACCATCTGAAATTTGATAATTACAATTCGTGTCCTCATTTTAGAGATGAATTAAGGAGCAAATTTCGTTTTTTGGCTACTTTTTACAGGCGTCGAGGCTTGGGGTGGAATCCATTACAAGTTAAACCGAATAGTTCAAGATAACTTTAAGAAAACTATCAGAAAATACAAAGACTTGAAACTTCTAACGTAAAAATTTTAAATGTTCTTTCCTTGATATTTCGATTTTTTACTGGAAATTCTCAGACTACAATTAAATGTAAGTTTGACCCACAAGTGTAGTTCAATGCCGGAAGGGGTATTAGCCCTCGGAGTAGTTGTTTCTTGTGGATCGGGCTCCAAATATTTAAATTTTTAACACAGTAAATTTTTAACACAGTAAATTGATGATGAAACGTCTATTCATGTTAAAATTTCTTTATTTTTTTTTTATATTTTAAAAAAAAATTATTTTTAAGTATTTCTTCCTCATTTTTCCCTTTCCATGTTATGCACTGCTGACGAGCTCAAATGAGAGTGAAACATCTATGTCCAGTGCTACAACTTTTTTATGTATTTTTTATATTTTCCTAATTTATCAAAAAAACAAAATTTTTATTTTTCCATATCCAATTTTTGGTCTCCTATTTTTCATTATCCCCATTCTATGTAAAATAAAATAACCTCTTAATTTGTGAACTGTCATGAAGGGACGTTTTCAATAAATTTAAATATCACGTAGTCGCATTTCAAAAACTGTTTAGAAAATTGTCAACAAACCATAAAAATTTAAATATTTCCAAACTGGGCCGAAGAAATGTTAAATAAATTGAAAAAAACAATTAAATGAATTATTTTTTTGTTCCTAAAATGTATTGTTTTCTTAAAATGTTTACTCTAAAAATAAGTTACAAATTTAAAGTGTAACTTTGAAACAAATTAAACCAAATTTTAAAAAAAAGCTAAAATTTTAAGTAAAAACTCTGTTACATATTCTTAGTTAACGAAATAAAAATTCCGCTTCTAAGAATATTATCGTATCGAAATTTAAACATTTTCCCAAAAACTTGACCCAAGTGTCAACTTGGGTCTGATAATTTCAATTCCTTTTAATCCTTCGCTTTTCAAAATTCAAGATTTTTTGGAAAGCTTGAGACCGAAAATTTTTTTAAATGTCCAATTCTTTGAAATATTGTATTTTTTCAAAATTTCGATTTAATTTCAAAATTTAGACTTTATTCAGAAAATTTCGACTTCTTGTCAAAATTTAGGTCTTTTAATACTTGTATCAAACTTTCAAGAAAAACTTGACTCTTCGTCGAAACTAAAAACTTAAGGAACTCGAAAATGCATTTTCAAGTTTGCTCGACCCAAGTATCAAAATTTTTGTTGCAAGATTTGAATTAAATTAAAAAACTCAACTTTCATGAAAAAACTCAACTCTCATGAAAAACCAGCAACTATTTTAAAATAGTTAATAGCGTTAACCTATAAACAAACTCGAAATATTCAAGTTTAAGAACCAAATTTGCTCCCTGAATACTTACTGAAGGGCGCCCAATCGCACCAAGTGGATTTATTATCGATATGTATATCCGAAGGTGGCGACAAGCTGCTGCAGTTCCTATTTAATACTGTTTTAACCACAGATATCGGCTTTCGAGATAGATGATAACACATATAAGCTACGTAAGTTAAAAATATAACGCTGGTGCGGTAACTGAAATTCACAAATCGTAAACTCTATTTAATGATAAAAACGGATACGTACCACAGATCCCTGTTGAAATGCAGTCTTGGGCAACATTTATCCGTTAGCAGTTGTAACAGTTTTATACCCCATGGGATTTCGCGAAATTGGTAACTCATTTTACAAAATATATCGTTAAAGCTTACCCACGGAATAAAGAGCTTGCCTGATAAAGCTTAAAGTAACCCGTATAAACAAACACTGATTAAAAGCCTGATTAAGTTAAACGAAGGTCGAATGATAACTTAGGCGCTTGTTTTAGGTTTTGAACACGTTAGAATCATCGTTGTTTGTGTAAATTGGTCATAATTGGCCGTTTTGCATATTAACTTATCACTTAATTTCTGTTGAGTCGTCAGTCGTCACAAATTACAATCCATTGTACTTTCTTCTTTAAAGTAATGACAGTTAATGACACTGACTCACTGACAGCGTGGAAATCTCAGCTGTTTGACGTTTGGTCTACTTGTAGGCGACCAAATATACTTGATTTGAAATTATGGGTTGCCGACTCCGAGGAATATAATTTGTATTATTCCCACCGAATGTATAATTATAAATTTAATTTATACATATTTTAGGCGAATTCGTATAAATACATTTACATATATTGACATATAAATTCATAAACACAGAATTAATATAAAAAATACTGGAGTGGTCGTTTGATTTCAGAAACCCATAATTACCAATTGTGTATAATTGGTTGTCTAAAAACCAAATTTATAGACAACTAAATATACCTAATTGAAAATTATAAGTTGCCAGCGCCGATAGATTATTTTTATTTTGAATTTATTCCAACAATTTTATACTTATAAGTTTAATTTATGCATTTCGTAAACAAATATTTATTTATATATAAATATATGAATGCAAAATCAGTAAGAACAATGTTAAAATCACTTTAAGTTTTAGCAACTCACAATTATTATTAATATATATTGAGTTGCCTAGAAAGTATATTGAATGCATCTACTTTTGTTTTTTTTTTGTTTTTGTTAAATGATTTTTTCTTCGAAATATTAACTTTAATTACGAAATTACTTATGTCCAATGATATAATATAACTTAACTTATGCCCTATAAGAGAAATCTCATCCACAAACAGCAACATCTTGAAAAAAATCACTTCGAATCTCAGGAACTCATTATTACCAATAATGTATATTTGGTTGCCTACAAAACATATTAGGTGCTTATGCAAGAAGAATGCAACCTAGACTACAAATTCATGCAGCCCTCCAGGCGTGTATAGTGAATCATAGGTAGCTGAACTGCCAACAGTTGAAACACTGCCACCTAGCGAAGCGGTTGCTCTCTAGGAGAGTTCCCAGAAGACAAGGATTCTATCATATATGTAATACTTCTATATGGCCAGCTCCCTATTCTCTTCACGAGTTTGTTCCAACCAAATTCGATAAAGATGGAACATGAATAAATGGCGAGTATTGCGCATGAATTGAACAAAATGAACCAATCGCTACGCGCGGGTTAAACGGGTGTTTATGTTTGGCTGTGCACAGCTGACTTTGGCCATGCACAGATGATTTATAGCACCTGCGCATTGCGACTCATTAATTCGTGTGAAGGTCAGCGAGAAAGAGAAGTCTTTCCCATAAGAAACGAGGAACTGGCCATATAGAAGTATTACATATATGGATTCTATAATGTACAGACCAATAGGTTTGAACATTTATTAGATTCGAAGTTTGGAAACCAAATACCGGTTTCGATCTTATTAGATCTCGTCAGTTTGGCATTCGAGTTGGATATACCAAACTGACGAGATCTTATAAAATCGAAACCGGTATTTGGTTTCCAAACTTCGAATCTAATAAATGTTCAAACCTATTGGTCTGTGCATTATAGAATATTAGATGCTGTTAACTTGGATAATAGTATTATATAGTCAAAGGCTGTTAATAATATTTATTTGACAAAAAATGATGAGTCAAATCAGATATAAAAACGGTATGAATAAAACCACAAACTTATTGTTAAAATCGTCATCAATAAAAACACAAACAACAAAAAAAGATTCATTCTGGTTTCTTTTTGGAATCCTTCTTCTCGAACATCGGACTTTTATCCAGTTCTTTCATCAGGTTTAGTGTGTGCCCCGGATGCGCGTACATCGCTAGATAATCCGAATTTTCCATAATAAAGTTGATCAGTTTAGTCTCTATACTCGATTCCACTTTAAGTTCTTCGAATAACTCGTTTATTTGGTTTTTATCTTCCGGAGTCAGCTGCAAATATTACAAAACGACAACGATAATTAGCAATAAGATTAGGGAACTCAACTGGCTAATTGAAAGAGTATTTTGTCACTCTAAAATAGAGAAAGTGATAGACATCTCCCATAAAAATTTATAGAAGTGAAACTCATTTAATCGACCATGCATCACATTAGATTACAGAACGATGTTTTGTTCAAATTCGTTGATACGATCATGTGTATTGGGTTAAATGCCACTCAATAGCTTCTCACTGAAAATATAGAGAATATCTCCAGCTCTAAATCGGGTAGCAAACTCGCGTCACCGTCAGTTTAACATACTTTTTATAAAATTGACAAATGCAAGATTAAATTATTTGGACAAACGTACATTTTAAAACAAAACACTCTAAGACTCCAACTACAAAATGAATTAAGAGAAAAACTACATCACGTAATCAACTGTCCAACGTTTTAAACTGCTTTTCAAGTATTATGGTTTCTAAATTCACACAAATTAGTTGCACCGATTCCTATTAGATAAGACGGTCATGTACATTTGGTTGCCTAACCGGTAAGCTTTCTCCCAATCTATAAAGTCATGTCATTATCCTTACAAAAGTTCTTCTAAGTGGCTATTTTACAATTAGACGACTTGAAGACAACTTAGGTCTACCATTTCTGTATTGAAATTAAATTGGAGAAGTTTTCCTGAACAATACATAGCCTATGGGCTACCATGAAGCTCAGGAAACCTCTAAACCAATTTTTGACGTGAAAAGGTAGTCGACGGACAGACAAACTTTTCCATGAAATGGGAAAGTTTTGTCCATTTAATGGGAAAGTTTGTCTGTCCGTATCCAATGGTCTAATTGACTCACCGCTTTCCAATTTCTGTCTCTGTGAATATCCATGACTCTGCTGGCCAGCGTGCCATAGAAACTCTAAAAGAATTCGCACCTGTGAGAAACAATTCGAAAACGAAGCCAAGAATGTACCTCCTCCGTCTCGATATTATCGATTTCTTCCTCGAAAGATTGATAGCGGTCGTGATATAGGGCGGAAGCCCACGGCTCTTTGAAGAACTGGAACAGATCGGTGATCAACATCATCTCGAACCTCAGCGACAGATTGTTCAGCAATTTCTCGTGTTTTCCCCACAAGGCGATCAGGTTTTGCACGTCTAAAGGCTACAATTTTATCATTCATCATCTTTCGAGTTTTTTTAAGTACAGTCCAAGTCTAAGTCTAAGTACTGGGTCGCAGAAAATAAATAAAATTAATAATCAGTGGTGGAACGGCCTGGCCGTTGGTTATTTTCAAAAACTGATACACAAATTTTGTCGCCTGAAACCAAGAAAGCTTAATAAACGCGTTAGAGCAACTGTTGTATTTTTTAACCTTTTTGGGTTTCAGGGGACAAGATTTGTAAATCAGTTGTTGAAGATAACCAAGGACTAGTCCCTACAGTACAATCCAATCGTAAAGTGAAATCCTATTGTAACGAAATGTAAATTGTAGAATTTAGTGCATAAGAAAAGTTTCTAGAAAGATCGATAAGGGGAAAGCGGCTGCGATAACGAAGCAAAAGATAAGCGTTCCCGAAATTTCGGCAAACGATAAGCCTTATCTGCCGGATTGTTCTAGAACCTGGAAGCCAAAACTATATAAAGCGGCCAGCTCTCCCTCGATTTAGTTAGAGTCGGTGTAGTTAAGTAATGAGTTAGCAGTTAGAAGTCAATAAGTGAGTTAATTGTTCACTTGTAGTGAGCCGAGTTGAGTTTGAAAATAAAGTGGGTATTATTCAATTCACGTGTTAATCAATTCGAACCGATAAGCACGTAACACTATTATGCATTTGGAGCAAAAAAATACAACAAGAACAACCGAGTCAAATTATTGCGAGAAGGGGGCTGTCACTTACGGTTTTACTGAGACAGGTAATCATCTCGACTTTCTTGAAATGATTCAGGTGAAGCTTAAAGTATCCTTGTCGGTCCAAATCCTTTGCGTCTCCAGTGACGATGAGTTGGCCCTAGAAAGGGAGGCGAAATACGCATGATGGTGACGCCAAAATATTGGAAAACTGCGCTCGAGTTTATACCTCCAGGGTAGACCTCGTCAAATGACAACAACACTTAAACCTTTCAGATTAATAAATTAAGTTAGATTTCTATAAATTCTCATCAGTTTTTTAACAAACGACTCTATCGAGAAAGTTAGTGAAATCTGCAACACTAAAGCGGACAAACAGACAGACAAACACACTTTCTCATTTATATAGAACATCGGTTCTACTCTCGCGCTTATGGTACGAGTCGTTTTCTCTTTTTTTTAAGTTCAATCCACTCGTAAAGGGCAACCCCATTATGCCTTCAAAGCACCGCGAGTAGGATAAATGACGATGAAAATAAATGCATAACTTGGCAATGACAAGATGACGATGACGATGAGGATCAAAACTTAATAAACTTTGCAGCTAGAATACTTTTAGAGCAAGTTTGACAGCATCATAAAGCGGTAAGTTTATAGAATTTTAATTTAAAATTCCATGGGTTCCCTCTCTTCTCGGCTTCTCTGCGGGGATAGTTGCCAGATCTCCCATATTTTGCGGGTTCTTCCATAATTTGGTAAATCCGTTTTTGGAAAGAAATCTCGCGCATTTTAAAGGGTGCAACGGTAACACAAATTGCATAAATAAGAAAGCATATTTGATCGCCAATACCATCTGTTGCAGAAACAAAAACATTAAAACAAATAAATTGATCCGTCAATTTCAAAAATTTAAAAACTCTCTTTAATTTCGGGTGACTTTTTTTTTAATTCTAATTATTCACTTAAATGCGCAAAGTAGCGGGTAATAGCTAGTAAGAAATAAGAAAAAAATTACTTCAACACACTAAATGTGAAAACTTTTTGTACATTCGTTATAAAAAATTGCTTATCTTCGTTGCCGTGGAAAAGTCTTCTATGTGCTGAAATGTAAATTTTACAGGAGAGCAGAAAAACCTATTTATTTGAAGGGGAAGAGACATTCAATCCCCATCAGATTACGAAAATATTTTTATGAAAACATGCACATAAAGAATTTTTCCACTGCAGCGACGATATGTTTTATTGCTCTCTTTTAAAGTTTACATTTCAGCACATAGAAGATTTTTCCACGGTAGCGACGTTATACTTTTAGAATAATTAGTCTCCGAGGAATAACTCTCGTATAAATAAAAGGCACGACTCACGAAATTCTCTTTAACGATGGCTATCTCGAGGGCGGACTGTCGTCCCGGTTTGGTAACGCTCAGATAGTACAGATTACCCGGCAATTGGCAGTACTGTATGATGGGTTTCTGATAGCAGTGCACCAGATCGTCATCGTGCTCGACCTTTATCGGAAACTTCAACTCTTCTTTCACCCTCTCCTGATATTTGTGCGGTATGAGCAACATTCTAAGATCTTCGGCCAATTTGGTGCCAACTTCTTCGCTATTGAAATAACAATGGGACATGTGGTCGGCGTAGTATTTTCTCGAGTATTTGGTGATGGGTCCGGCGGCGTAGATGTTTGGATCGTTGGTGCGGCATTTGTTGTCTATGACCAGGCGACCTTAAGGTAATCGGGAAAATGGGTTAGGTTTCGATTTAAGGGAACCGAAAGTTCGAGAAAAAAAAATCTTAAACTTTCGAGTATAAAGTTGAATATTTTTTCCTTATCAAATTCACAATTTCAAAAAAAATAGAAGAGAACAAAAGTAGAGAGAAGAAATGGGAAAGGAAGAGATTGGAAGGTGAAGAGGTGAAGATAAGAGATGGAAAGAGAAGGGAAGAGGTGGGAAAAGAAAAAAAGAGAAGAGGTGTGTCGCGAATATTGTAGGTTACAGATACAATATGCGAAATGGATTGCCTTGGATTCACCTAGTTATTAACAAACTGAAACTGTACATATATTATATAAATAAGTTCGTAATAGAAAATAGTGTGAACACTCTCTTGTATCATGGGTAAAGTAAATTTCTACTGTTATCATTATTATTAGGGTGAAAACCCTCTAAAGTTGATTTAATATAAACACTTTCTGATGCTGGTCATAAGGGAAACACCCTCTAAAGCTGATCATGCCATAAAGGTCCTCTGATTCTAATTATAGGGTTAACACTATGGTCATAAGGGAAACACCCCCTAAAGTTGATCATGCCATAAGTGTACTATGTTACTGGTTATAGGGTTAACGCCCTCTAAAGCTGATTTTACGGCAAGCATTCTCTGATGCTACTCTACAGATGATTATGCTACAGTATCCTCTGATACTACTTATAGGGTTAACACCCTCTAAAGTTGATTCTGAGGTAAATACCTCCTGGAGCTAATTAAAGGGTAAACACTCTCTCACAATTATATCTAAAGTACTTTCTTTCTTTTATATCTCTACACAAACACCTTCTACCCTTAAAGCTGGGTAAACACCCTCATTAGTGGCCTCCAACCTCCCCTTACAGCCACCCCTGACCGCACAGCTATTCTCATCTCATTATCTTTATTTTACTAATTTTCATCAACCCTTACACTCTCTGATAATTACAAGCTTAGACATATCAAAAACTTACCAACAATACTTCCTTAATAAGGCCACTGTCCAAAAAGACCACACCCTTTATCTACACACATGCACATCTAATACTTACGCAGTAATTCCCTTTTTCTTTGTTCTCTAGGGACCTTTTATTTCCTCTTCATTTATTTGCTCCGGGTATTCCTCTACCTTAGAAGCAGACTCTCTATGCTCCACCTGCAGTGTTGCCAACAGAAGATTATTCAAATTCAAATAATCGGAACATTCATGGGATTCGCGACTATTCGCGACAAGGTGGGAAAGGGAAGGGAAGATGTGGGAAAATAAGAGAAGAGAAAAGAAAAGAAGAGAAGGGAAGGAAAAGAAAGAAAAGAGAAGAGAAAAGAAGAAGAGATTGGAAAAGAAGAAGAGATTGGAAAAGAAGAGATTGAACAAGAAAAGAGATGGAAAGAGAAGAGATGGGAAGAGTAGAGATAGAAAGAGAGAAGAGAAGACAGGAGACGAGAGGAGAGGAGTGGAGAGGGGAGGGGAGGGGAGGAGAGGAGAGGAGAGGAGAGGAGAAAAGAAAAGAAAAGAAGAGAGGAGAGGAGAGGAGAGGAGGGGAGAGGAGAGGAGAGGAGAGAAGAGAAGAGAAGAGACGAGAAAAGAAGAGACGAGAAAAGAAGAGAAGAAAATAAAAGGAGGAGAGAGACGAGAAAAGAGAAGAGAAGAGAAGAGAAGAGAAGAGAAGAGAAGAGAAGAGAAGAGAAGAGAAGAGAAGAGAAGAGAAGAGAAGAGAAGAGAAGAGAAGAGAAGAGAAGAGAAGAGAAGAGAAGAGAAGAGAAGAGAAGAGAAGAGAAGAGAAGAGAAGAGAAGAGAAGAGAAGAGAAGAGAAAGAGAAGAGAAGAGAAGAGAGAAGAGAAGAGAAGAGAAGAGAGAAGAGAAGAGAAGAGAAGAGAAGAGAAGAGAAGAGAAGAGAAGAGAAGAGAAAAAGGAAGAGGAAGAGAAGAGAGAAGAAGAGAAAGAGAAGAGAAGAGAAGAGAAGAGAAGAGAAGAGAAGAGAAGGAAGGAGAGAAGAGAGAGAGAAGAGAAGAGAGAGAAGAGAGAAAGAGAGAAGAGAGAAGAGAGAGAGAAGAGAAGGAGAAGAGAAGAGAAGAGAAGAGAAGAGAAGAGAAGAGAAGAGAAGAGAAGAGAAGAGAAGAGAAGAGAAGAGAAGAGAAGAGAAGAGAAGAGAAGAGAAGAGAAGAGAAGAGAAGAGAAGAGAAGAGAAGAGAAGAGAAGAGAAGAGAAGAGAAGAGAAGAGAAGAGAAGAGAAGAGAAGAGAAGAGTAGAGAAGAGAAGAGAAGAGAAGAGAAGAGAAGAGAAGAGAAGAGAAGAGAAGAGAAGAGAAGAGAAGAGATGAGAAGAGAAAAGAAAAGAAGAAAAGAGAAGACCAAAGAAGACAGGACCAGAAAGGAGAAGATCAAAAATGTAAAAATCAGAGATGAGAAGACCAGAGAAGAGAATACCAAAGATGTGAAGACTAGAGATGAGAAGACCAGAGAAGAGAAGACCAAAGAAGAGAAGACCAGAGAAGAGAAGACCAAAGAAGAGCAGACCAGAGATAAGAAAACGAAGGATGTGAAGGCCAGAGAGGAAAAAACCAAAGAAGAGAAGACCAGGAAAAGGAAGACCAGAGATGAGAAGATCAGTGAAGAGAAGGCCAAAGAAACGAAGACCAAAGAAGAGAAGACCAAAGATGTGAAAACCGGAGATAAGAAGACCATAGAAGAGAAGGCCAAAGAAGAGAACACCAGAGAAGAGAAGACCAGAAAAAAGTGAGGACAAAAGGAAATCAAGAGGAAGAAAAAAGAGAGTGGAAACGTTATCCATTTTTTTTAAAACAATTTCCTACCGTCGTAAACCAATCCGGATTTTAAGATGGCGTTCAATGTCCTCATGCTGACTGACTTCTCGTCGTAAATGAAGAAACCGATGCAGTCGAGCTCCAGCATGTGGTGCTTGGACTCGAACTTCACCGTGTTGACGAAATTCGTCTCGTAATCCATGAACCACTCGCTGAAGACGTAATTCGGGTACACTTTGATCCCCAGATCCTTCATGATGTTGATGATGGTTTGCTTCGATTTCGGGATCGTTGTAGATTAACCTGTGACCGCTGCTGAGCGTTTCCAAAGACAACGTCTTCACGTAAGGATCGACGTAGGCCAATTTATCGGGGGGTATGCCCAGTTCCAACAAAGCTGCCAAGCAGCAGTGCGCCACCAACTGATGCCCGTACACGATGACGTATCCTAAACGAAGATAAAATGAAACTTTATTTTTGAACATATTGTAACGAAATGTAAATTATAAAATCTAGTGAATAAGAAAAGTTTCTAGAAAGATCTGATAAGGGGAAAGCGGCCGCGATAACGAAGCAAACGGCAAATAAGCGTTCCCGAAATTTCGGTAAACCATAAGCCTTATCTGCCGGATTGTTCTAGAACCTGGAGGCCAAAACTATATAAAACGGCCAGCTCTCTCTCGATTTAGTTAGAGTCGGTGTAGTTAAGTAATGAGTTAGCAGTTAAAAGTCAATAAGTGAGTTAATTGTTCAGTTGTAGTGATCCGAGTTGAGTTTGAAAATAAAGTGAGTATTATTCAATTCACGTGTTAATCAATTCCAACGGGATTGTTCTAGAATCTGGAAGCCAAAACTATATAAGGCGGTCGGTTTTCCCTCGTAGTCAGTCAGTGTAGTTAGTGAGTTAGTAGAAGTCAATAGTAAGCGAGTTATTTGTTCAGTTGAAGTGATCCGAGTTTAGTTTGGTAATAAAGTGGGTTTCATCCCTTTACCACATCGGCAATTAAATAAATAATTACGCAGCGTAATTATTTATTTAATTGCCGATGTGGTAAAGGGATGAAACCCACTTTATTACTTTTTTTAATTCGAAATAACTGGGATATTTACCGGTGACACTGTTATCGGCCAACTCTTTCACCTTCGTCAAGGAATTAGACGCATCCACGGGGGTATTGACGATGAAAACATTAAGTGGAAACTCCGGGCGGTTCTTCCGTTTCTCCTTGGTCAATTGATTGGCTGGTTTGTGGAACTGCTCTCCGCATGTGATCATCAAAATGTCGTAAGCCACGTAACTGTCATCGTTGACGAAGATGCGCTTCTCCTTCCTGTCGATGCCGGTCATTACACCGTTGACGCAATTCAGATGATTCTTCAACGCCATCAGATGCATGTGTTTCCTTTGAAACTGCCCATTATAGACGAACATCATGTTCCTCACTTTGTTTTGATTCCTGAGGACCCCGATACCGTGGGGGGAGATCACGGTTACGTTGGTAAAATTGATCTGACCATAAAAAGCATAGAATTGTAGTGGTGACGATTCCGAATTTCGTTCTAATTGTCAGCTGACGACAACTTACCATAATCTGCGGCGATTGCGTGTAGATTAATCTTTGTAAGAAAGCGCAAGCGATCTCCCCAAACCCGACAACGACGATTTTGTAATTTATTTCGCAAATAGATCTACCGCACAACCCCACGGTGCTTAAATACAATGAAAAAGGGGGCTTCTTCCCTAGTAATGCAATCGCATATCCCATACTCTGCAAAACCAATTCGATATTATCATGAGTAAATGGTACAACATTTTTCCAAAATGGCGCACCTTTGATTACTTCCGGATCGAACTCTTGTATCGTTCTGGGCATGACGGGCACCATATACTGCAAAACGTTGACCACGGGTAATCTCCCTTTGGACCATGGTCGCGTTCGGGATGCAAACAATAGAGTAGGACAGAGTAGTCGGCCAAGCGGTGTATCTCGCTTAGGAAATAGGTGGCGTAATAGTGAAAAACCGGGCTGACGACCAAAGTCAAAAGCTTGGCGACGTCGCCGCGCTTGTGTCTGTGCTCGCTTATCCAATAGCAAACGTCGTAGTGACTGTAGATGTATTCTAAGTTTAGGTCTTCGTCGATCACTGGAAAATTGGAAGAAATCGACAACGTTCTAATAACGTTAACGATTCGCACTTGGTTGTGTTTCATAAAATTTGTATTTTGTCACTAGTGACCAGATCAGAGACTCTAGTGACCCAACCAGTTATTACTAATCATTCAAATTGATGAAATAGAGAATAAACTGATTGGATCACTAGTGACAGAATAAGAGTTTCGTAAAACATAACCAAGTGCGGATCGTTTACATTATTTCAAAATGTTCATTACTGTTCTTAGCAAACTATTTCAACAATTAATATATTGTAACGCAATGTAAATAGATAGAATAGAATTTAGAATAGAATTTAGTACGTAAGAAAAGTTTCTAGAAAGATCTGATAAGGGGAAAGCGGCCGCGATAACGAAACAAACGACAGGTAAGCGTTCCAGAAATTTCGGCAAACGATAAGCCTTATCTGCCGAAAAGTTCTAGAAGCCGGGAGCCAAAACTATATAAGGCGGTCAGCTTTCCCTAGAGTCAGTTAGTTAGAGTCAGTGTAGTTAGTGAGTTAGTAGTTAGTGAGTTAGTAGTTAGAAATACATAAGTGAGTTATTGTTCAGTTGCAGTGATCCTAGTTTAGTTTGGCAATAAAGTGGGTATTGTTCAATGTGTTAATCAATTCGAACGGATAGCCTGTAACAATATAAAGGAGCGTTTAGATTAGACACTTTATTCCGTACATTTCTCTGACATAAAATATATATTCTTTTGAAATAAGTTCAATTATTGTTAGAAGCTATCTTCTCCCAGCTGTGTAAAGTGTAGATAAGCCTGGGATGGCTTCTCTCAGGTTAGTTGACACTTATGTCCCTCTGACATAAGTTCAATTATTATGAAAGAAGCTATCTATCCACCATAAAGAAGAAGCATCTCCTCCCATCTGTGTAGATTGTAGATAAGTCTCGGGTAGCTTCTCTCCACGATAATTGACACTTATGTCAGAGAGAAATGTACGGAATAAAGTGTCGAATCTAAATGCACCCTCAGAGTAATATTTCACCTGCGAAACCAACAACGTGAAGGCTACAAAGCATCACGAAACTCATCATCGTCTCATCGGGATCCAGCGAGCACATGTACAAATCGAACAGATGCTCGGCTTTCACGATCTGCTTAAAATAATCCTCAAGAGGTTCCTCGTCTCTCAAATGAGTCATCCTCACGAACATATCCGGATTCGCCGACGATCTATCCGCAAAAAAACCCGATTATGCAACCGCAACAACACAATGCGCCCTCACCTATGCATTATGTACAATTCGTGAGGGAAACGTCCCGTCGGGCTTCGGGGGCACCCTCACGAAACTCCTTATAAACTCCGGGCGTACCACCGTCGACGGTATCGTCATAACTTGATACTCCTTATTAGGGTACCGCTCGAAGGCCGCTTGAAACAGAAAGTGCAAAATGAACTCGTGTATGGGATGAGCGGCGGCGACCTCCACTGCGAAAGCGCTGTCCTCCCCTTGAATATTCGACCCCTTTTTCCTCTCCTTATCTGAAACAAATTATACAAAATTTGGCCTAAACCGAGGGCGCTAACACACTTTTCATTATTTTTTTTAACCTGGCCTCCTCCCCGGCCTATAAGATGGGCTTGTCGACTGCTGCCTTGGAAACTCAACAAAACGTTGGAGAAAAGGCTGCCGCTGGTGCTTTCTTCCGAGGTGGTGGTGCTCCCGTCTTTGGAACCATGGGCGCCCTCCAGGTCCATGATGTAGGACATGTTCTCGATTGAGTAGTCAGCGTCCTCGTCTAAGTAGTCTAAAGACGTTGACGATTCTTCGGAGGAGGTTGAGATGATTTCGGATTCGGATCTTGCGTCTTCAGAGATGGATTTACTTTCTTCCTTTCTTATCGAAGGCTTCTTGGAGGTTATCGAAGTGGTGGGATGTTCCAATAATGTGTCGCTAAAGTAAAAGTGTCAATTATGTACTTTGTATCGCGAATTAAAGTCATACTCTTCCATTTTTTCCGCTTGTAATTGTTTGGTAATTTTATCGACGATTCGTTCGTCCGTTTGGATTTTTAACCCGTTGTAGAGTAACAGTTCGAATTCGTTGATTAAAACGTCGACGTTTAACGTGTCGTTTAAAATGGTGACGGCCACCGGCGTGTCGTTATATTCGGCCACGATGATCTCTCTCCCGGAGTTTTTCTGCAGCTGAAGCAGCTCCGTAACGTAGTAGTCCCCATAGAGCTGTCTGAAATGCTTAGAGTAACGATGTATAAGAGGCACGATGTCGTCGTTGTCTTCCTCGACCGCTTTACGAATTTTGTAGCCGTTATGGAACCCGGATCTATTCGCCATACAAATGCTCATGACGCTTTCAGGATAATAATTACCTTAAAATCACCATTTTAGTAGACACGCCTACAAAACTGGTAATAAGTACCTCTAGGGTACACCCTCGTGGAGTATATATCCATGAAAGTTGTGGAAATCTGCCCCGGGGGTTTCAACAGTAAGACGTGCTCCAGGTTTAAATATTCCTTGAAGACGTACTGCAATAGATCTGGGGGTAGTAGTATGGAAATGGCGTTGGTCATAGTTTCTCTATGGACCAATAGGTGGCGCTAGTATTAAAAATCACATGGGCTAACGTCCGTGTATTTACTTGCCATTGGCATTCGCGTCCGATATACCAAACTGACGAGATTTAATCAAGATCGAAACCGGTCTTTGGTTTACAAACTTCGAATCAAGTTTAAGGCGTCTATTGGTCCGTGTATTTAGGGGTAGTTAAATGGAGTAAGTCGGTCTCACCATCAGCATTGGTTTCATGAAAATTAGGGCCATTCGCACGTCCCATACGGCGAAATGTATGAACATACTGTTCATGTGACTGATGTTGTCCAAAGGGTACAAGGTCCTCAACCAGCGTCCCCACGCCCACGTCGGGATGCTGGGGACGTTGGGGGTATGATTGAAACAGACGGCGGCCATCAGAGTACCTTCGTTTTCGATGCCCAAGCTCAAGAAGGAATCGTATCCTGAAATTTAACCAACACATGGACCCCAGTTAAATTCGTATGAAGTAAAATTAAAAGTTTCAGTTGATTTAGTTACTAAATTTGTCATACTTAACCCTTTCGCGCCGAAGACCGTATATTCCCGTGTTAAAAAATTGTGACAAATAGTCGAAAGACTGTATTTATTCGAATTATATTTTTAATTTAGTACAATATTCTTGTAGAGACGCTGATTATCGTACTGTAACGCAATGTAAATAGATAGAATAGAATTTAGAATAGAATTGTAGAATTTAGTACATAAATTTTCTAGGAAGGATCTGATAAGGGGAAAGCGGCCGCGATAACGAAGCAAACGGCAGATAAGCGTTCCCGAAATTTCGGCAAACGATAAGCCTTATCTGCCGGATTGTTCTAGAACCTGGATGCCAAAACTATATAAAGCGGTCAGCTCTCCCTCGAGGAAGTCAGTTAGAGTCAGTGTAATTAGTGAGTTAGTAGAAGTCAATAATAAGTGAGTTAATTGTCCAATTATGGTGATTCAAATAAAGTGGGTATTATTTTCAATTCACGTGTGAATCATTTCGAACCGATAAAGCCCGTAAGCCGATAAATGTATGCTATAACGACGAAGACCATACGATTCCATAAACCTCGGAAAACTGCCCGCCTTGTGGGCATTCTAAAAATAGGAAAATAGCACGCCGCGAAAGGGTTAAAGGAAGCAAGGAGAATGCAACCTAGACTACAGTAATGCAGCCCTCTAAGCGTATATGGTGAATCATTAGGTAGTCGAACTACCAATAGTTGCACCACAAACGCTTAGCAAAGCGGTTGCTCTCTAGAAAGGTCCCAGAAGACAAAATTCTAATGCACACTTGCATACGACACTTCTTGGGGTTGTTCACAGTTTTTCTATGGACCGATAGGTGGCGGAATAAGTATCCCACCACCTATTGGTGTAAGTAGGAGTCACAGGAAGTATATTCGTTGATTCTATAATGGTTACTTGCAGGAACATTTGTTAGCTTCGAGTTGTTTACACTAAACTGACAAGATCTAATAAACTGACGAAAACCTGTCTTTGGTTTCGAAATTCTGAACCTGATAATAGTTCAAACCTACTGCTACTGTATTAGATACCTAAAAGAAATATAAAACCGAAATTGAACGAATATTTACGATTGAGGTCAAAATAATGTTTTTAAAAATGTTTGGTAAAATATTTAAAAAGAAGACAAAAAAAATGATCGATTATATTAATAACTAGCTGATATCCGCGCCTGTGTATCTCTGAATGAAGTAAAAGTATTCTATGGTGAGCTATTTCTAATCCTAGTTTTCCAAGTAGCTACTTGCAGATAGAAAACTAGAGAAAGAAACACGCGACAACACAATTTTAGAAATTTCTAATTTTTTAATTAAATATCGCTTTTTTCTTTCTTTAAATCTCTCCCTTTGGACCTTCTCCCTTTGAACTTCTCTTAGAAATTTAGTACTTTCCCAGGAAATTTCGTAAAAAAGGTTGAATACCCAAAATTAAAATCACATTCTTGCGATAATGCATTTTTAGAAATTCCTAATTTTTTACTTAAATATCGCTTTTTTCTTCCTTTTAATCTCTCCCTTTGGACCTTCTCCATTTGAACTTCTTTTAGAAATTTAGTACTTTCGCAGGTAATGTCGTAAAAAAAGTTGAATACCCAAAATTAAAATCACATTCTTGCGAGAATACATTTTTTGAAATTCCTAATTTTTTAGTTAAATATCGCTTTTTTCTTCCTTTAAACCTCTCCCTTTGGACTTTCTTCCTTTGAACTACTTTTAGAAATTTAGTACTTTTACAGGAAATTTCGTAAAAAAGTTGAATACCCAAAATTAAAATCACATTCTTGCGATAATACATTTTTAGAAATTCCTAATTTTTTAATTAAATATCACTTTTTTATCCCTTTAAACCTCTCCCTTTGAACCTTATCCCTTTAAATTTCTTTTCAAAATGTAGTACTTTCACAGGTAATTTCGTAAAAAAGTTGAATACCCAAAATTAAAATCACATTCTTGCGACAGCACATTTTTTAGACATTCCTAAGTTTTTAGTTAAATACCGCTTTTTTCTTCCATTAAACCTCTTCCTTTGAACCTTCTCTCTTTGAACTTCTTTTGAAAATGTAGTACTTTCACAGGTAATTTCGTAAAAAAAGTTGAATACCCAAAATTAAAATCGCATTCTTGCGACAATGCATTTTTAGAAATTCCTAATTTTTTAGTTAAATATCGCTTTTTTCTTCCTTTAAACCTCTCTCTTTGAACCTTCTCCCTTTGAACTTTTTATAGAAACTTAGTACTTTCACAGGTAATTTCGTAAAAAAGTTGAATACCCAAAATTAAAATCACATTCTTGCGACAACACATTTTTTAGAAATTTTTAAGTTTTTAGTTAAATACCGCTTTTTTCTTCCACTAAACCTCTTCCTTTGAACCTTCTCTCTTTGAACTTCTTTTATAAATGTAGTACTTTCACAGGTAATTTCGTAAGAAAAGTTGAATACCCAAAATTAAAATCGCATTCTTGCGACAATGCATTTTTAGAAATTCCTAATTTTTTAGTTAAATATCTCTTTTTTTTCCTTTTAAACCTCTCCCTTTGAACCTTTTTCCTTTGAACTTCTTTTAGAAATTCACCAGTTTTGCGGGAAATTTCGCAAAAAAGTTGAATACCCAAAATTAAAATCACATTCTTGCGACAATACATTTTTAGAAATTCCTAATTTTTTAATTAAATATCGCTTTTTTATCCCTTTAAACCTCTTCCTTTGAACCTTATCCCTTTAAATTTCTTTTGAAAATGTAGTACTTTTACAAGTAATTTCGTAAAAAAGTTGAATACCCAAAATTAAAATCACATTCTTGCGACAACACATTTTTTAGAAATTCCTAAGTTTTTAGTTAAATACCGCTTTTTTCTTCCATTAAACCTCTCCCTTTGAACCTTCTCTCTTTGAACTTCTTTTGGAAATGTAGTACTTTCACAGGTAATTTCGTAAGAAAAGTTGAATACCCAAAATTAAAATCACATTCTTGCGACAATGCATTTTTAGAAATTCCTAATTTTTTAGTTAAATATCTCTTTTTTCTCCCTTTAAACCTCTCCCTTTGAACCGTTTCCCTTCGAACTTCTTATAGAAACTTAGTACTTTCACAGGAAATTTCGTAAAAAAAGTTGAATACCCAAAATTAAAATCAAATTCTTGCAAAAATACGTTTTTAGAAATTCCTAACTTTTTAATTAAATATCGCTTTTTTTCCCTTTAAACTTCTCCCTTTGAACCTTCTCCCTTTGAATCCCTTTAACCTTCTTTCAAAACTGTAGTACTTTTACAGGTAATTTCGTAAAAAAAGATTAATACCCAAAATTAAAATCACATTGATGCTACAATACATTTTTAGAAATTCTTAAGTTTTTAGTTAAATATCACTTTTTTCTCCCTTTAAAACTCTCCCTTTGGAACTTCTTTCTTTGAACTACTTTTAGAAATTTAGTTCTTTCATAGGTAATTTTGTAAAAAAAGTTGAATACCCAAAATAAAAATCACATTCTTGCGCCAATAGATTTTTAGAAATTCCTAATTTTTTACTTAAATATCGCTTTTTTCTTCCTTTAAACCTCTACCTTTGGACCTTTTCCCTGCGAACTTCTTTTATAAATTTGATACTTTCACAGGTAATTTCGTAAAAAAGTTGAATACCTAAAATTAGAATCACATTGATGCGACAATACATTTTTAGAAATTCTTAAGTTTTTAGTTAAAAATCGCTTTTTTCTCCCTTTAAAGCTTTCCCTTTGGACTTTCTTTCTTTTAACTACTTTTAAAAACTTAGGAAACTTCGTAAAAAAGTTGAATACCCAAAAATAAAATCACATTCTTGCGCCAATACATTTTTAAAAATTCCTAATTTTTTAATTAAATATCGCTTTTTTCCCCTTTAAACCTCTCCCTTTAAACCTTATCCCTCTGAACTTCTTTTAAAAATTTAGTACTTTCACAAGAAATTGCGTAAAAAAAGTTGAATACCCAAAATTAAAATCACATTCTTGTGACAATACATTTTTAGAAATTCGTAATTTTTTAGTTAAATATCGCTTTTTTCTTCCTTTTAACCTCTCCCTTTGGACCTTCTCCCTGCAAACTTCTTTTATAAATTTAGTACTTTCACAGAAAATTTCGTAAAAAAAGTTGAATACCCAAAATTAAAATCACATTCTTGCGACAATACATTTTTAGAAATTCCTAATTTTTTAATTAAATATCCCTTTTTTCTTGCTTTAAACTTATCTCTTTAAACCCCTTTCCCTGCGAACTTCTTTTATAAATTTAGGGCTTTCACAGGAAATTTCGTAAAAAAAGTTGAATACCCAAAATTAAAGTCACATTCTTGCGACAATTCATTTTTAGAAATTCCTAATTTTTTAATTAAATATTGCTTTTTTCCCTTTAAACCTCTCCCTTTGAACCTTCTTCCTTTGAACCTTCTTCCTTTAACATTCTTTTAGAAATGAAGTACTTTCACAGGTAATTTCGTAAAAAAAAGTGGAATACTCAAAATTAAAATCACATTCTCGAGACAATACATTTTTAGAAATTCCTAAGTTTTTAGTTAAATTTCGCATTTCTCTTCCTTTAAACCTCTCCCTTTGAACTTTATCTCTTTGAACTTCTTTCAGAAATTTAGTACTTTTCCAGGAAATTTCATAAAAAAAGTTGAATACCCAAAATTAAAATCAAATTCTTGCGACTATACATTTTTAGAAATTCCTAAGTTTTTAGTTAAATACCGCTTTTTCTCCATTTAAACCTCTCCCTTTGGACCTTCTCCCTTTGAACTTCTTTTAGAAATTCAGTAGTTTCGCGAGAAATTTTGTAAAAAAAGTTTAAAGGAAGAAGATTCAAAGGGAGAGGTTGAAAGGGAAAAAAACCGATGTTTAACTAATAAATTCTTGTCACTAAGATAGCAATTGCGAGAATTTTTTTATGTAAATTCGAAATTTTGACCATTTTTCCAACAATTTGAATTCAATTGGAACCTATTTTTAAATTTCATTAAATTCTGTAAAGAAAAATTAAAATTTCATAGCAAATTAATTCGTTAACTTGTTCAAAAAAATTGATGAAAATTTTAAATTCGAAATTTCGATTTTTTTCTAGGGTTTGAACAAGTGTTTCGCCTTTAGACAAATAAAATTACAAAAAAATTAAAAATATCAAAGCGTTCACTGACAGCATATTTTCCAGATCGACGGGTCCGAATAACTTCAAAGTCAGGTCGTTTCTCATGCGTTCCATGTCTGCAAGTTTTTCGAGTCCAATTCTTCGGATTTTGCTGCGGCCGAGAAGTGCCTGGGAGCCGAAGTGGGCCCGCAAGAAAATCGACGATTTCCTTAAGTTGGACAAAGCGGCTGATCTTCTATAATAGGACTCTCTAGCGGACGACGGGGCTGTGGAAGATTCAGGGTTTGGGGGCACGTCGTACTTGGTCGAAATCTACTCACCAGTACCACCGATTTCGGTGGTTGGCCTTCTGAACGACATTTCGGGGAAATCATCAGTGAGTTTCATAAATATAAGCGCCGATAGGGTTTGAAAAAAGGTTGTAAATTTTCGTGTATAATAAAAATGTTTAAAAATGTAAAAATATAGCTGTCATAAATAATGATTATTAAAACTGACAAAACCATAGAGAATTAAAAGTTTTATTGTTTCTATCTTTTGTATAAAATTACGTAGACGTAGAAAGGACATCGATTGAAATCGTTTTTTTTTAGAAATTTCGGCTTATTCGCTCGAAATTTCGACGTTAATCTTGAAATTTCAATTTTTTTTGAAACTTTGAGATGAAAGTCGACATTTCGACTTTCATCTCGAAATTTCGACTTTAAGCTCGAAATTTCGACCTTAATCTTGAAATTTCGACTTTAATCTCAAAATTTCGACTTTGATCTCGAAATTTCGACTGTAATCTCGAAATCTCGACCTTTTTCTTGTAATTTCGAAATTAAAATCGAAATTTCGATTTTTTTCTCGTAATTTCTGGATTAAAATCGAAATTTCGAGTTTAAAGTCGAAGTCAGAGTCAACATTTCGAGATTAAAGTTAAAATTTTGACTCTTAATCACTGAATTTCGAATAAAAAAGAGAAAATTGCGAGTGTAAAGTAGAAATTCCGAGATCAAAGTGAAAATTACGACGAGAAAAAAAATCGAAGTTTCGAATTTAACGTCGAATTTTCGAGATTAAAGTCGAAATTTCGTGAAAAAAAAGACTAAATTTCACGAAAAAGTCGAAATTTCTCGAAAGAAGTCGAAATTTCGAGAAAAACGTCGAAATTCGTTAAAATTTCAAGTTTAAATTCGGAATTCCGAGATTAAAATCGAAATACGGAGATTAAAATAGAAATTTCGAGTTTAAAGTCCAAATTTCGAGTTCAAAGTCGACATTTCGAATTTAAAATTGACATTTCGTGTTTAAAGTCGAAATTGCGTGAAAAAAGACGAAATTTCACAAAAAAGTCGAAATCTCTCGAAAGAAGTCTAAATTTCAAGTTTAAAGTCGAAATTTCAATTTTAAAGTCGAAATTCCGAGATGAAAATCGAAATTTTGAGAAAAAAAGTCGAAATTTCATATTTAAAGTCGAAATCCATAGATTAAAACAAAAATTTCGAGTTTAAAGTCCAAATTTTAAGTTTAAAGTCGACATTTAGAGTTTAAAATTGACATTTCGAGTTTAAAATTGAAATTTAGAGGTTAAAGTCCGAAATTGAATAAACATAGAAAGTTTATAAAACGAATTCGAGAAAAAGTCGAAATTTCTCATGAAAATCGAAATTTCGAGGAAAAACAAGTCGAAATTTCGAAGTTAAAGTCGAACATTCGAGACTAAATCGAAATTTGAGATCTAAATCGAAATTTCGAGAAAAAAGTCGAAATTTCGAGTTTAAAGTAGAAATTCCGAGATTAAAGTTGAAATTTCGACGACAAAAAAGTCGAAATTTAGAGTTTGAAGTCGGAATTTGGAGATTAAAGTCGAAATATTGTGAAAAAAAGACTAAATTTCTCGTAAAAGCCGAAATTTCGCGAAAAAAAATTGAATTTTCGAGAAACACATCGAAATTTCGAAAAAAAATTGGAAATTTTAATATTTGTATTTTTATAAACCAAAATTTCGATTTTTTTTCGAAATTTTGAAATTAAAGTCGAAATTTTGAAATTAAAGTGGAAATTTTGAAATTAAAGTCAAAATTTCGAAGTCAGAGTCAACATTTCGAGATTAAAGTTAAAATTTTGACTCTAATCTCTGAATTTCGAATAAAAAAGAGAAAATTGCGAGTGTAAAGTAGAAATTCCGAGATCAAAGTGAAAATTACGACGAGAAAAAAAAAAAAGAAATTTCGAGTTTAACGTCGAATTTTCGAGATTAAAGTCGAAATTTCGTGAAAAAAAAAGACTAAATTTCACGAAAAAGTCGAAATTTCTCGAAAGAAGTCGAAATGTCGAGAAAACCGTCGAAATTCGTTGAAATTTCAAGTTTAAATTCGGAATTCCGAGATTAAAATCGAAATACGGAAATTTCGAGTTTAAAGTCCAAATTTCGAGTTTAAAGGCGACCTTTCGAGTTTAAAGTCGAAATTTCGTGTTTAAAGTCGAAATTGCGTAAAAAAAGACGAAATTTCACAAAAAAGTCGAAATTTCTCGAAAGAAGTCGAAATTTCGAGGAAAATGTCGAAATTTCAAGAAAAGATCGAAAATTCAAGTTTAAAATTGAAATTCCGAGATGAAAATCGAAATTTCGAGAAAAAAGTCGAAATTTTAAGTTTAAAGTCGAAATTCCGAGATTAAAATCGAAATTTGAAGATTAAAATGGAAATTTCGAGTTGAAAGTTCAAATTTTGAGTTTAAAGTCGAAATTTTGTGAAAAAAGACGAAATTTCACGAAAAAGTCGAAATTTCTCGAAAGAAGTCGAAATTCCGAGGAAAACATCGAAATTTCGAGAAAAAAAATCGAAATGTTGGAAAACGTCGAAATTTCGAGTCTAATTCCGAAATTTCGACTATCCCAACATTATTGAGAGTTGGCAGTAAACTGCGTTTAGTAACTTCCGTTTTTATTTACCAAAATTTCCAAATTTAAGTTGAAATTATGACTTTAATCCCATAATTTCGAAAAAAAAAGTCGAAATTTCGAAAAAAAGGTCGAAATCGGGGGATTAAGTCGAAATTTTGAGAAAAAAGTTGAAATTTCGAGTTTAAAGTAGACACCTCGAGTTTAAAATCGAAATTTCGAGAAAAAAGTCAAAATTTTGGAAAACGTCGAAATTTTGAGTTTACTTTCGAAATTTCGACTTTCCCAACAATATTGACAGTTGGCAGTAGGCTGTGTTCAGTAATTTCTATTTTTAATTACCAAAATTTCGTCCTTTTTTCCCGAAATTTCGAAATTAAAGTTGAAATTTCCAGAAAAGAGTAGAAATTTCGAGATTAAAGACGAAATTCTAAGAAAAAAGTAGAAATTTCGATATCAAAGTCGAAATCCGGAGATTAAAGTTGAAATTTAAAAAAAAAAGATCTAAATTTTGAGTTAAAAGTCGACATTTCGTTTTTAAAGTCGAAATTTCGTGATTAAAGTCGAAATTTCCAGAAAAAAAATCAAAATTTCGAGAAAAAGTCGAAATTTTGGGTTTAATCTTGAAATTTCGACTTTCGCAACAATATTGATAGTTGGTAGTGAAGGGCGTTCAGTAATTTCTATTTTTAATTACCAAAATTTTGAGAAAAAATCGAAATTTCTTCAAAATCTTGAGAAAAAGTCGAACGTTCGATAACAACGGGAAATTTAACAAAGTGGAGATTTTGAAATGTCGACATTTTTTTTTAAATTCCAAATTACAAAAATATCGAAATTTTTTTTAAAAAAGTCGAAATTTTGAGAAAAAGAGTAGAAATTTCGAGATTAAAGACGAAATTCTAAGAAAAAAGTAGAAAATACGATATTAAAGTCGAAATCCGGAGATTAAAGTTGAAATTTTTAAAACAAGATCGAAATTTTGAGTTAAAAGTCGACATTTCGTTTTTAAAGTCGAAATTTATGATTAAAGTCGAAATTTGCAGAAAAAAATCAAAATTTCGAGAAAAAGTCGAAATTTTGGGTTTAATCTTGAAATTTTGACTTTCGCAACAATATTGATAGTTGGCAGTAGAGTGCGTTCAGTAATTTCTATTTTTAATTACCAAAATTTTGAGAAAAATCGAATTCTTTAAATCTTGAGAAAAAGTCGAAGTTCGATAACAACGGAAATTTCGAGTGGAATTTGAAAGTCGACATTATTTTTTGAAAAAAAAAAAAATTTCGAAAATGTTAAAAAAGTCGAAATTTCGAGAAAAAAGTCAGATTTCGAGATTTAAAGTCGACTTTTTGGAAAAAAAATGAAATTTCGAGTAAAAAGTTAAATTTCGAGAAAATGTCGATTGCGAAAAAATTCAAGAAGTTTGAAATAATTTCGAAAAAAAAGTTGAATTTCGAGTATAAAGTGAAATTTCGAGATTAAAGTCGAAATTTCGAGAATCAAAATCGAAATTCCGAAATGGTAGTGAATTTAAGTAATTCGAAATTTTCCCGAAAAGTCGAAATTTCAGCAATGTAGATTTCGTTTAGTTTATTTAAAAAAAAAAGTGATTTCGCAGAGAAAAAGTCGAATTTTCGAGTTGAAAAAATGTCAGAAATTCGAGTTTAAAGTCGACTTTTCGAAAAAAAAAGTTCAAAATTTCAATCTCCAGAAAAAGTCAAAATTTCGAGAAAAATGTTCAGATTTTTAGTTAAACGTCCACATTTCGAAGAAAACAAAGTTGTAATTTCGAGATAAAAGTCGGAATTTCGAGAAAAAAATCGGAATTTCGAGAAAAAAGTCGAAAATTCGAGAAAAAAGTCGAAATCTCCAGAAAAAAGTCAAAATTTCGAGAAAAATGTCCACATTTTTAGTTAAACGTTCACATTTCGAAGAAAACAAAGTTGTAATCTCGAGAGAAGTGGAAATTTCGAGAAGAAAGTCGAAATTTCGAGAAAAAAGTCGAAATTTCGAGAAAAAAGTCGAAATTTCGAGAAAAAAGTCGAAATCTCCAGAAAAAAGTCAAAATTTCGAGAAAAATGTCCAGATTTTTAGTTAAACGTCCACATTTCGAAGAAAACAAAGTTGTAATTTCGAGATAAAAGTCGGAATTTCGAGACAAAAATTCCAAATTTGAGAAAAAAGTCGAAATCTCCAGAAAAAAGTCAAAATTTCGAGAAAAATGTCCAGATTTTTAGTTAAACGTCCACATTTCGAAGAAAACAAAGTTGTAATTTCGAGATAAAAGTCGGAATTTCGAGAAAAAAGTCGGAATTTCGAGAAAAAAGTCGTAATTTCTAAAAATAAAATTTCTCTTTAATCGATAACCTTTCTACGCCTCCGTAGATTTAAGGGTCAATTTGTTTTTTTTTATAATATTCTCTAAATATTTATCGATTTAATTGTCAAGCCTCAAATTTAAATTTGAAATTTTTGACTTTTATTTGGTAATACATATAGTTCGGGAAAAAATTTGCAGTTGCGTTTATATCCATCCACAATGGCATTTAAAGCGCATCATAGTCGATCTCTTAGTCTGTCCATAATATACCGAAACGTATTTTCGTTTTAGAGCGTGGTTTCCGGACAAACCGAGCCAGACACCATAATTTTGGACAAATCAGGCGACCAACTAACAGTAGTCAACAAAATATTAGGCTCCAAAAGCAGCTGCATCAAAATTTCTAAAAATTAAAGAAATGTTTTGAAATATTTTCACTTTTCTTAAAATTTTGTGTCGATTAGTTTTTGAATTTTGCTTGAAGATTAATCTTTAGAAACTCGAGTTTTTCGAAATTTAGATTTCAAGATCGAAATTTAGATTATATGGAAATTTCGACAAAAAAAATCGAAACATCAAATTCGTAATTTCAATTTTAAAGATGATTTAAATCAATCTCGAAATTTTGGGTCTGCCTCTATCGAATATTTTTTTTTACGAAAATAACTTTTAGAACACAATTTTCTTCGAAATTTCAATTTCGTTCTCCAAATTTTCACAGAAAAATCCAAAATATCGAAAAAAAGTAGAAATTTGTCGAAAAATTTCTTATTCATATTTTGGTTTTTTTCGTTGCAATGTTTATAAATTGTTTGCAATCTCAACTTTAATCACTAATTATTCATAAATAAGACTCCAGTTGTTCATAGCTAAGACACCTTTTTAGGAATTTCTTGGAAATTTTGCTCTTCAAATTTTATTTTTTTCCCGAAATTTCAATTTTGCCACAAAGTATGACTTTTGTAAAAACTGTTTGACACAATTACGAATTTAATTCTGCTCGCACTTTTCTTTTTCATCTTTTGTTGACCGGAAACATTACAGAATTAATCAGTTAATGTGAAATGAACCTAACTCTGAACCTATCTCTCTGACGATGATAGCTTGGCTATCGAAACGCGTTAGTGTTTTTTAATTGTTCTTGGTTTCAGGGGACAAGATTTGTATTTCAATTTTTGAAGACAACCAAGAACGTCTTCTACCACTAGAACTTAACTCCAAAAATTTCGATTTATTTCGACTTTTATTCGAAATTATGTGAATAAGGTCAATTGAAGGGAAATCTTAACACCAAAATTCGATTTTCAATGTCAAAATTACTCGATAAGGTTAACATAAGGTTGATAACTTTGACTATACATATATTTTCTAAGGTTGACACGGTTAACGCTAGAATCGTTGAGTGGGAACGACGCGCCCACTTAGTTGCTAGGGTCACAGTTGGAAAAGTTGTGGGCGTGGCTTCATCGATATCATAGAATTCTAAACCATAGACTGCTCTTGAACGTAGATTTGTATAAGATAGCGGTATTTTAAAAGATTTCGCTTGAAAATCCAAATTATGTTTATTTAAACAGCAAATAATTCTGATATGCGTCTGTAATTTGTAGAAAAAATAAAGAAAAACCAGCTTAGTACTTTTTCCATTTATTTTGCAAATATTTCGAAGGCACAAATCTCAAATTAACAAACATTTCAACAAGGAATTAAGTTGTTTAAACTTAACAAGATAAAACAATAAAAACATACATGCTTTTTTTTTTAAACGTATTTCTATACACACATACACTTGTCTTTTTCGTGATTAACAATATTCCAGCCTTTGTCCTTATATATTGTCATTATAACCTAATTACGCACTGGGGGACACCTAAAGTTCGAAAATAATCAAATAAGATTTGATTTTTTTGCATAACAATTTATTCGAAAAGAAAATAATAATAATAATCTAGGAAATAAACGAGCGATTCATCTATTGTTACGTAACAGCACGATTCATAGTGACGGCGTCGCTTCTAGAAAACTTAACAGCTAAAGTGGGGGGGGGTCGTCGTTTGGTTAAATAAATTTTTCTGAAAACACCAACGATTCATTGGATTGACCTCATCGTCAATCTCACAATGATAACAACACGCTCCAGCGCTACGCAACGTAACGTAATCGGCGCACCGCCCAACATATCGTCGAATGGGGAATTTTGGCAGTGAGACCAACACCTGGAACAACTTGAGCACCTCAGTCTCTCCCCGTGGGGGGCGCCCCAACCTAATTGCTCTTGCGAGCCCCCGATCATAATTGTTTAATTAATTAAATGTAACAGATGGGAATTAATCGTGGATACATCAAAGCGGAAGTGCAAGGCAACTGTTCTGTTTACTACCGCTTTGTTCACTATCAATTGTTTTGTTTACCACCAATTTGTTATAATTTTCTGGAACAAAACAAGCAAAGCGTCGATAATATGTTGTGAGGAAATTAGGACAACTGACGGCCTCTACGTTCCTATGAAATAAAAATGGCAACATGGTAATATTGTCGATATAAAGTAACGGGTGTTACTGACAGAGTAACGGGTGTTACTGATAGAGTAACGGGTGTTACTGATAGAGTAACGGGTGTTACCGATAGAGTAACGGGTGTTACTGCTAAAATAACGGATGTTGCTGATAAAATAACGGACATCATTGATAAAATACGGACTTAAATTAATCTCAGTGTCTTTATAAATCGGATTAGTTACTGCTTTCTACATGAGGCTGCAACAAATGGCGCGATATGGCAGATCACCGTGTTTGGGGAACGCCCCCTTTTTCACCTCGTCCTCCAACTCGGCTTTCAGTCGTAAATAATCTTCGTTTTTCCCGTATTTACTTTCGTAAACTTCCACAGCGTCGTCCTCGTCGTCGAAGCGACACTTCTCCTCAACAGGCGTCAGGTCTGCATCGGGAGTACCAACATAACTATGGTTCGTCCCGATAGCATAAGTAGGTTTCGTCTCGATGCCATAATTAGGTTTCGTCTCGATGGCATAATTAGGTTTCGTCTCGATGACATAACTAGGTTTCGTACCGATGGAATAACTACGTTGCGTCCCGATGGCATAACTAGGTTTCGTCCCGCTAGCACCATCGCCGGTAGAAACGTCGTTCTCCCAGCATTGCAACAGGTCCGAGTCCCGTTCACGCCCTTCGGACGAAAAAATTACTTCTTCCTCGTCGGTGTCGTCGTTGTCGTCGCTGTCGCAGGTGGCGGCAACTCCCCGCGCTTTGCCAAATTTCCGACTCAGTTCGTTAGCAAATGCGGCAGTCGGGGAGTTGCCCAAGGCGTTTTTTTGGTCCTCGATTATACTCCGAGGACTCTTCAGCAGTTCCACCTCGGGGGAAGTCTCGCGCGTCTTCGTCATCCAATTTTTGACGGCGTTCGTAATCGGGTACTCTTTCAGATCGTGCGTCGTCGCAGTTTCGACGTTTTTCAGCAGTTTGTCGACTTCGGGGTCCTGGAGGAACATCTCTCGCTTCGGGGTGGCGGATTTCTTGGGTTGTTCGGCCGGTCGAAATTTCGGGAGAGAGTTGACGACTTTGTTGAAGTTGGCGACGTTGAATCCGACGTCGAGGTCCGGTTTGCGGGTGAGCGATATGTTTTTGAAGATGTTTCGGAAGAAGTCGTCGCCGACGACGACGTCTGGGCAGTCGACGGCTTTGATTCTCTCCTCTAAATTGTTGAGCATGCCTTTGCGGATCATCAGGTCTAATTCTTCGGAGATTTCGTCGTTGGTTTTATCGCTGGGATCGCCGAGGGCGTTGGTGTCGAGGAGGAAATCGTAGGAGTCGTCGGCGGTCGTCAGGGTCACCGAGCTGGACTGACGAGAGAGCGGATTAGCTTTCTTCTTCTTTTTCTTTTTGGGCTTCCTTTCGGATGCATTTTTGGAAGAGTTTTCGGGGGCATCCTTGGAGTTTTCGGGCGCATCCTTGGACTTTTCTGATATATCTTTGAAGTATTCGGGCGCATCCTTGGACTTTTCTGGCGCATCCTTGGACTTTTCGGATATATCTTTGAAGTATTCGGGCGCATCCTTGGACTTTTCGCGCGCATCCTTGGACTTTTCGAATATTTCTTTGAAGTATTCGGGCGCATCCTTGGACTTTTCGGATTTATCTTTGAAATATTGGGGCGCATCCTTGGACTTTTGGCGCAAATCCTTGGACTTTTCTGATATATCTTTGAAGTATTCGGGCGCATCCTTGGACTTTTCGCGCGCATCCTTGGACTTTTCGGTTATATCTTTGAAGTATTCGGGCGCATCCTTGAACTTTTCGGGCGCATCCTCGGACTTTTCGGATGCATCTTTGGAGTTCTCGGGCGCATCCTTGGACTTTTCGGGCGTATCTTTGTAATTTTCGGGCACATCCTTGGAGGTTCCGGGTGCATTCTTCGAGTAGTTTTCGGGTACATCCCTAGATGTAGCAGTTAGCGTTTTGATGAAATCGTTGACTAATTTGGCGTCTCTGTTTCTTTGACTTTCACGCTCTTCCAATCGCTCGTTTTTCGTTGCTTTTTTAATCGCCGTCTCATCCAAATCCTGCTTAAGCGTCAAGTTATCTTCGTAAATGTCGTTCGTCAGGGGAACTCCTGCCGTTTCGACTTTTTTATCATTTGTGCCACCATTTTGAACCTCATCACATTCGAGAGATTTGTTTGGTTGCTTCGAACAGCTCTTTTTAGATCTACTTCCATTCTTAAGAGTTTTTCCTTTGGTAAAAGTGTCTCTTTCTGGAGAAGTCCTATCTGAGGATCTGCTTCCTTCACGTATCTTAACTGGTTCAAAAGTTAAAACTTCTGATGTACTTCTTTCTTCAAATGATGAGGTTTCGCTTTCAGAAGCAATTCTCTCTGAACAAGTTCGAGCTGAAAAGCCTTTTTTCGAAAGAATGCGTTCATCCAAACCGCTTTCTTCCCTAAAAGTAGTCGTTGTGGTGAGAGTTCGCTCTAACGAATTTCTTTCAGAGGAGTCTCTAAGCATTTTCTGAGCATCTGGGGAACTTCCTTCTTTAAAGGTGACTTTTTCCGCGGAATAGTTCCTTTTTTGAGATACGTCTTTGTTTGGAGAAACGTTTCTGTTTGGGGAGGCGTTTCTGTTTGCGGAGACGTTTCTGTTTGAGAAGACGTTTCTGTTTGGGGATACGTTTCTGTCTAAGAAGGCGTTTCTTTTTGGGAAGACGTTTCTGTTTGGAGAAACGTTTCTGTTATGAGAGACGTTTCTGCTTGGGGATACGTTTCTGTTTGCGGAGATGTTTCCGTTTGAGAAGACGTTTCTGTTTGGGGATACGTTTCTATTTGGGGAGACGTTTCTGTTTGAGGAGACGGTTCTGTTTAAGGAAACGTTTCTTTTAGGGGAGACGTTTCTGTTTGGAGAAACGTTTCTGTTTCGGGAGACGTTTCTGTTTGGAGAAATATTTCTGTTTGAAAAGATGTTTCTCTTTGGAGAAATGTGTCTGTTTGAAGAGCTTCTTCCAGAGGGAAAGCGACCGTCTGAAGAGCTTCTCTCTAGATAACTTCCACCTGAAGAGCTTCTTCCAGAGGGAAGGCGATCGTCTGAAGAGCTTCTTTCTAGATAACTTCCACTTGAAACACTGTTTCTTGGAGACACATTTTCGGCCAAAGAGCTTCTATCTGGAAGAAAACTTCTGCCCAAAGAGCTTGTTCCAGAGAGAACGATGCATTCGCTTGAAGAGTCTCTTTCTGGAAAACTTCTATCTGAAGGGCTTTTTGTTCGAGGTACATTTTCTGCCAAAGACCTTCTACCTGGAAGGACGCTTCTGTTTGAAGAGCTTCTTTCACGGTCACCTGAAGAGTTTCTTGTTGGAAATTTTTCATCTGCAGCGCTTTTTCTTGGAAGCACATTTTCGGCCGAAGAACTTTGATCTGAAGGAACGCTTCTGTCTGTAGAGCTTCTTTCGAAAAGAACGCCTCTGTTTGAAGAGTTTCCAATTGGAAGTCTTTCACGTGAAGAGTTTCCAATTGGAAGTCTTCCACGTGAAGAGTTTCCTTCTTCGCGTAAAAAGTCTCTTTCTGGAAGTCGTCCATCGGAGACGCTCTTTCCTGCAAGACCACTTTCCTCGGAAGTGCCCCCTAATCCACTTTTATCTCCCAAGTCGTTCATCTGCTCCAAATTTTGATATTCTTCGGGTGCGTTCGTCCCTTCGGGCTCTTCAATTCGTTGTTCGTATCCAATTTGAGTTGGGTAAGCTTTCAAGCTTTCGTCTATCGCCTTCGATTCCAAATGATTAAGATCGATAGTTTCGCATATCAAACCCATGGCTAGTCCTTTGGTTGCTAATTTTGGTGCGCGTTTGTCTTCATCGCTTTTCGTTTTAGTCCCATTGGTTGCGCCGAAGGACGCTTCCAAGTCAGAGTCCCGTATGATCACTCGTTTGATCGCCGGTTTTGATTTCTTTGACTTTCTTTTGGTCGTTTCTGTTTGATTGTGGGCTTTCTCTAGGATTTGTTTTTCGATTTGACTTAATTCGAGTATAGTCGGATCTTTAGTTGGATCGCTGATGGTAATTCTATCGATTTGTCGATTGTTCGTCTCTTTGGTGACTACATTAAAGATGTCCAAAGCTTTTGGATTAGTCCTCATATCAGTTGCTCTTCTACTAGAGCGGTCAGTGGTTAGCAAAATTGATGAAGAGTTGTCTGCTTTGGTGGGTTTTGTTGCAGCTTCATCAGCTACTCCAGTAACACTGGAGATAGTTGCTGTCTCCTCGTTTTCTAAGATAGTCGCTGCATCAATGAGTTTGGCACTTGCAGCTTCTATAACAGAGGCAACAGACACTTTGCCAACATAAGTTTCATCAGCATAAGCTTTGCCAGTATAACTTTCTCCGGCATAAGCTTCGTCATTATAAGCTTCGTCATCATAAGCTTTGCCAGCGTAAGCTTCGTCATCGTAAGCTTTGCCAGAGTAAGCTTTGCCAGCGTAAGCGTTGCCAACGTAAGCTTTGCCAGCGTAAGCTTTGTCAGCATAAGATTTGCCAGCATAAGCTTCTCCAGCATAAGCTGCTTTAGGATAAGCTTCTTTAGCATAATCTTCCGCAGTGTAAGCTGCGCCAGTATAAGATTCGCCAGCATCGGCTTCGTCAACACTCCTAATATCCTTTGGATCCACATCCACCAAAAGTCTAACGTCATAGCTTTCGAAAAGATCGGCGTCTTGCGCCTCCAAGCTTTCTGTAGTGGTTTCATCCACGTTTTTGTATCTTCTGCGTTTTTTATTAGACACAGATATCCAAACGTCAGTTCCCTTTGATTGGGTAGGTGTTGGACCACGTGCAAACGACTTTGTTACGTATTTAGTATTGTTAGGAACTGACGAATTCGAATTGACATTCGTTTTCTTACTTTTATCTTCAGCTGTTCTATTTTTAGTCATTTTGCTCATCTCTGGATTGCCAAAGTTCCTGTTGTTACGCACATGGGGCCAATTTGACTGTTCTCGTTGTTGGTCTTTGTTAAAGTTTCTCTTTTGTTGCTCTTTGGGGATCCCAAGGTCGAGATTACCCTCTCGATATTTAGCTCTCTCTTGATATTTAGTTCTTTCCTGATATTTAGTTCTTTCTTGATATTTAGCACCAGAGTGATTCCTTGGCTTGTTGACCCCAAAGTTATCTGTTTGGTTGTTAGCAACAACGTTGCTTTCTGGCATTTTGTTGCCAAAGTCTTTAAAAGAATCGTTTATTTGGTCGAATGAACCATAAATTTTAGTACCCGATTCGGCATTTTGAATCCGATTGGGTTCTTTTCGTTGGTCTCTGGCTAATTTGTCTCGTTGGTTTTTGACCAGTTTGTCTCGTTGCTCTTTGGGCAAATTGTCTCGTTCTTTGGCCAAATCATCTCGTTCTTTGGCCAGTTTATCTCGTTGATCTTTGGCCAGTTTATCTCGTTGATCTTTGGCCAGTTTATCTAGTTGATCTTTGGTCAATTTGTCCCGTTGGTCTTTGGCCAATTTGTCCCGTTTGCGAACTGCATCATCCTCTTGAAAACCAAAATTCCTATTTTGTTCTGCAAGGTTGGCGTTTTGTCTTTGAGAATTCGTAACTCCAAGAGTTGCGTTTTCCTTCGCTGCAGAGTTACGTGAACGTACCCAATTGGGATGTTCTCTTTGTGTGTCTTTATTGAATTTGGACCAAACACTTTGCTCTTCTTTGGCGATTCTTTCGATCTTTTGTTGTTCGAATTTCTTGGCAGTTTGTTCATCGAAATTCTCGATCCTTTGTTTTTCGAAATGTTCTTGTTGTTTTTGGAAATTCTCAATCTTTTGTTTATCGAAATTCTCGATCTTTTGTTTATCGAAATTCTCGATCTTTTGTTGTTCGAAATTCTTGACATTTTGTTCTTCGAAAATCTCGATTTCTCCTTCAAGACTCTTTCCTCTTTTAAGTCTGCCGTTTTCCTCTTCGAGATCGGGATTAATTTCGCTTTTTCTCTGTCTCAGATCGATTTTTCCATTGATTTGGCTTCTTCCGCTTGATTCGGTTTTGAGATTTGATTCACCAAAGTTGCGTGGTGGGTTCGGACTGTGATTTCGTCTTTGTTTGCTGAAACGCTTCTGATACTGCTGCCTTGCGCTTAGTGTTCTCCCAATTTGGGAATATTCGGTAACTGCTTCCCTCTGATGACTAGAATGGTCCTCTGAGGCATCATCGGCCCTCGAGATTCTACTAGATTCAGTGCATTGATTTGATTTGAGCGTCGTTGACGATACTTTTCGTTCCAAGTCGGATTTGGCCAAATTTATGCTCGATTCTTTCAAACTGTCACCCGAGTCTTTCAAGTTTGCGCTCACACGAGCGTCCCGAGTTGCTTTCGATGTTTTTCCAGTTTCCAGATGTGACGTTTGTGGGATGATTTGAATGCCTTGCGGGCTTTGGTTGACCGAGGTTTCATTCAAGTGTTGATTTGGTGCATTCTGGAGTGATGGATCCACTTCAGAGTCATTCGAAATTCTTCCTAGCTTATCCAGATTGGCATTCTTGGGTGTTGCCACGTCTTTTGGGTTCCTAAAACTCGCAGCTTCTGCTGGTGTTGCATCCGAAGTAGTCTCTATCTTTAAGTCATCAACTTGTAAGATTACATTTTCCTTCTGGTGATTATTTGAGCCAGTTTGGTTGGATGCATCAACGATTAGTTGATAACTAGTCGTTGTCAAATTGCCGGTTGTGCTATTTGTCGTTTTTGTGCTTTCCAAATTTTTAAGTTGTGAACACTCCAAACCTAATTTGGAGATTTTGGGAGCTTTCTCCGTTCAAATTTTGACTTTGTTTATCGAAATTCTCGATCTTTTGTTTATCGAAATTCTCGATCCTTTGTTTTTCGAAATTAGCTTCTGAGACGCTTCGATTAGCTTCTGAGACGCTTCGATTAGCTTCTGAGACGCTTCGATTAGCTTCTGAGACGCTTCGATTAGCTTCTGAGACGCTTCGATTAGCTTCTGAGACGCTTCGATTAGCTTCTGAGACGCTTCGATTAGCTTCTGAGACGCTTCGATTAGCTTCTGAGACGCTTCGATTAGCTTCTGAGACGCTTCGATTAGCTTCTGAGACGCTTCGATTAGCTTCTGAGACGCTTCGATTAGCTTCTGAGACGCTTCGATTAGCTTCTGAGACGCTTCGATTAGCTTCTGAGACGCTTCGATTAGCTTCTGAGACGCTTCGATTAGCTTCTGAGACGCTTCGATTAGCTTCTGAGACGCTTCGATTAGCTTCTGAGACGCTTCGATTAGCTTCTGAGACGCTTCGATTAGCTTCTGAGACGCTTCGAGGTATCGTTTCTGAAGGAACGGATCTCGCCCTTTCTGAAGCAACTGCTTGTACTTGTGGAGCTGCCAGTTGCGTTTTTGAAGCTACTAGATGTGTTTCTGAAGCTGTCAGCTGCGTTTTTAAAGCTGTCAGCTGCGATTCTGAAGCTATCAGCTGCGTTTCTGGAATTGTTAAGCTTTCTTTCGAAGCTGTCAATTTCGTTTTTCTTGAAGCGGCTGCTTGCGCTTCCGAAACTGGCGCCGCTACCAATTTCGCTCCTCCTGAAGCAACAGTTCGAGTTTCTGGGGCCCCAAACTGTGTGTGCGAAGCTCCCGATTGTGTTTTCGAAGCTCCCGAATGTGTTTTCGAAGCCAATTTTGTTCTTTCTTGAGGAGCAATTTCTGAAGTTATTGGGAGCGTTTCTGAAGCCGTCGAGCGCTTTTCTGAAGCTGTCGAGCGCGTTTCTGATGATTCTAACTCTCTTTCCGAAGCTGTCGACTTCGTTCTTCCTAAAGTTGCATTCTTCGTCTCTGTGCTTGATTCCAAATTCGGCGCTTCTTCCTCCAGTCTCTTTGGACTAGGGGTTCTGCCGAAGGGGACTTTCAAGGGCGGATATTCGTCTAAGCTTCTCAAATTGGCACCAGGCGACGGTCGAGGGTTCCAACGTTTCGTAAATGGGGTTTTCGAGGCTGAAAGATTTCGCCGGTTAGCGCCCTCGCCCTGTTTTGACTGTTGACGCCTCTGCTCTTGTTTTGGCGACGAGGTTGTTTCTCTGTCGTTGGTGGTTGTAAGGCGTCGTTCTGGGAAGTTCGAGTGTGGTTCTGAGGAGTTCGCGTGTGGTTCTAGGGCGTGTGGTTCTGGGGAGTTCGCGTGTGGTTCTAGGGCGTGTGGTTCTGGAGAGTTCGCGTGTGGTTCTAGGGCGTGTGGTTCTGGGGAGTTCGCGTGTGGTTGCGCGGCGTCCGGTTTGGTGTGCGCCCCACGCGGGTCGAAGTTTTCCTGTTGTTCTTTGGCGGCCTCCTCCAGTTTGGAAACGATGCTGGCTATGTCGATGCTTCTGCAGCCGTTCTTCGTTTCGGGGTTTCTTTTGTTCTTTAAATCGTTTTCGAGCGAAGTGTCGATTCGAACTTCGGGGATCACGTTTACAAAGTTCGGGGGAATGAAGTTGATGGGGTAAGCTGGTGGTATGAAGGTCGGGTTGAAGTTCTGGGGAGTTAGGGGACTCAGTAGAGATACCGGGACCAGATTAGGTGGAAGTTTGATCAGTTGGAGGTCTGGGGTTCTTAGTGCCCTCGGTACGAATTCTTTGGCGTCCGGTTTTAAGTCGTATTTTTTGGTGGCCGACGCGTCGTCTTTGGTTTCAGTCTCGTTTTTGTTGTTCGTCTCGGTTGGTGCTTCTGTGACGCTTTGTTTTGCTTCTGGGATGCTTTGATTAGCTTCTGAGGCGCTTAGATTAGCTTCTGTGACGCTTCGATTAGTTTCTAAGATGCTTCGATTATCTTCTGAGACGCTTCGATTAGCTTCTGAGACGTTTGGATTAGTTTCTGTGACGCTTCGTTTAGTTTCTAAGACGCTTCGATTAGCTTCTGAGGCGCTTCGATTAGCTTCTGAGACGCTTGGATTAATTTCTGTGACGCTTCGATTAGGTTCTGCAGTCTCTTCGTTACGCTTCTGATGCGAAATGGAATCAGCTTGAGGGTTTCTATCGCTGAAGACTTCATCGGAGTTGTCATCGGATTCATCGCTGTATTCAGACGTGGTGACCTCTTGACTACTCGCCTTCGACGTCGACGGTTTTCGTCGACGTTTCTTCTTAATTATTTTAGGTTCCTCATGTTCATATTGACCACTTATTATCTCTGCAACAAAACGTAGTGATTAGTATTTTTATTAAAGTTACGATGACGATAATTTAATAAAAATTCCTGGCGAAGTGAGGACCACGTTCTCTGAGAGTTAACGTTGCATAAAAATCTTTCTAAAAGTGTTTTAAAGTTGCCCAAGTTGCCGCTTCTTTTAGCATTGTTGGCCAAATGACAAAAACACATCTATTTCATGTCAGTGGTTAGCGTGGCAGTGTTTCAATTCGTTCAGGAACTTGTTTACCGAAATTTATTGTCACATTTCCACTACATGACACGAACTTAATAATTGACCGCGTATTTGCAACGTCTTCGAAAGGACAGTCTCACCTGGAGGGGGGCCGACTCCGTTAAAGTAAAAACCGGGATAAAGGACGCCGTACACCTGGTTGTATTCCGAAGGATAATGCTCGACGTCCTGACCGGCTTCTTCATCATTTGGACTCGTGGATTCCGCCTAAAGGAAAGAAAACCAACTTTCGTTATCTTTACAATTACTTGGATTAGTACACAAAACAAGGAATGTCAACTAGATTGTCCGGTGACGTCCCCAAAGCTGGAAACATTGTATACTTATCCACTTAGTTGTGCAACATCAACAATGACAACTTCTTAGATAAATAAAAATACAAATCGACAAAGACCCTGGACTTCAGTATTGGAAAATTAACGCTTCGTTCTAAAAATAACGTAATACATCGAGTTTACGTAATTTATATTTGAATTCTATAAGTAATGTGTCCGAATTCTATAAGTAATGTATTCGAATTCTATAAGTAAATCGCATTATTTTTCTAGTTTTGCGTGTCAATTTCCCCGCGAGCGTCTTCAAAAGTCCGATTTATTAATGGATATTTGACGGGTCTAAAAGTACGCGGCACTGTCACTCTATTTTCGGTCGCTTGGCATTTTTAAAGGATGTTACCGAGTTAATCATCGGGAATTATTTCGGTCTTTGACTCTTTGTCACATTCTTGGGATGTTCGAAGTACTCACCCAGGATTCGGTGGTGGCGTATTTTTTCGATTTGTCGCCGATAAAATCCGGATAGTACGAATGGGGATTGTAGACCACTAACGGCTGAGGATCGATACCTGAAAAATACTCATATCTTTTTAACACAAAATTGCTTTGGAAGCTTTTGTTTTATAAAAAAAAGTGACTATTAACATTTAAAGTCATTTTCAGATGATTTTTCGGAAATTATTTCTTTTTAAAAGAGAGATTTTTAAATTGGGGCAAAAAATCGATTATTCGATATAAGAAAATACTCACTATTAATATAATAGATGCCGTTTTGGTCGACAAAGCCATTGGGGAAGACAAATTGTGAGTCGTAGTCTAAATCTGAAAATAAACTAAGTCGTATACATCGGCGGCAAAAGAGAATGACGTACCCGTCGATTGGTGGTCTGGGGTTCCATTTCCTGTGGAGTTACTAGTCGGCGTCGTCGAATTACCCGTCGAGGTTTGCGTTTGGTACGTTTTTGGTTTATTGAGGTAACCTTTCTTAAACAATACATCTTGTCTAGGCGTCGTTATCCTAGTGTACTCATCTAAAAAGGATAAAATAATGAACGCATTTAAAACCATTAAAAAATACTACAGAATAAAAGTAATAATAAAAATAAAAAACCTAGAATAGGAATATGATCGCCTTTGAAATAACAAAAAAATTAATGAAGGAAAAATGGAATTAGCCCAAGACGATAACGAATTGACGGAAGAAAACAGCCAAACGGGACTAAAAAAAAAGACGAAGATACAATATCGATAAAAGTGGGCGCTTCCAAATTCAGTAATTACCGAAAAAAATTAGTTAGTCGGGATTGTCGATAGAAGTGACAAATTAAAAGAACATAACACAACGAGTTAACGGTTAAAATGGGTAAAAAATAAAAATGATGAAAAACCTGATGAAAAACATTGATGGAATAAATTGATGAAAAAAAAAACAAAACACAAGAAATAAACGCCCCCCAAAAAAAATTAAATAACAAAAGCAAAATCCAATAAACGAAAAAAAACACAATGACTTAGCGCTTTAGCTTGTTATTGACATCGTAAAGTACAAAGAACTTTGAACCGTTAGCACCATATCATGGGAAATATTGGAGCCGATGACCTAAAAATTTATCTGTAATTGGGGGACACTCCCCTTGCTCTTATCAGTAATTTAAAAATTCGGTTCTAGCGCGAAACTGATTTCTATCTTTAATATTTGCCTTCGATACGCAATCTTACGTCTGATAAATGAAATATGCAATCTCATTGACTTGACGTTATTCAAGCATCGCCCCTCTTGACTTGGCGATGTAAAAATTTTTTGTGTTTGCTCATTTCCTCGCGTGGTACTTGAAATTTCATCGATTGTGTATGCAAACGGTCATTGCCTAGTTAAAATAAATACATAATTACGTACTTTTATTATTAAAGAGACATGCATCGTGTTATTAAGGTCATACACGCAAACCACGATAAATTAACCGAAATGTTTTTATGTGTGACACGCGGTGCATCCTGTCTATTATTACGAAGAGTTTTTTTTTACATTCAACTGGAAAAAATTAAACTTTGGCCGATATTAACCGTTGAATTTATCGAAATATTCCAAAGAACGTTTAAAAGAAAGATTAAAGTAGAAGCTTGTTACAAAAAGAAATTATCTGCGTCCGTCAATAAAATGTGATTTACGTCATACTTGCTGAGCCATACTGACTTAATGCGAATTAATCCAGTTTTCATCTTATGCTTAATTTTCGTTACTAAATATTGTTACGGGCTTTATAGGTTCGAATTGATTCACACGTGAATTGGAAATAATACCCACTTTATTTGGATCACCACAATTGGACAATTAACTCACTTATTATTGACTTCTACTAACACACTAATTAAACTGACTCTAATTGACTGACTCGAGGGAAAGCTGACCGCCTTATATAGTTTTGGCTCCCGGCTTCTAGAACTTTTCGGCAAATAAGGCTTATCGTTTGCCGAAATTTCAGGAACGCTTATCTACCGTTTGCTTCGTTATCGCGGTCGCTTTCCCCCTATCAGATCATTCTAGAAACTTTTCTTCTGTACAAAATTTTACAATTCTAATCTAAATTATATTGCATCTATTTACATTGCGTTACAATATTGTTACGTGCGTTATCGGTTCGAATTGATTACACATCGTATAAGACCCACTTTATTATTGAACTCAACTTGGACCACCACAATTGATAATTAACTCACTTATTATTGATTTCTACTAACTCACTAATTACACCAATTACACCGACTCCAACTGACTTACTTGAGGGAAAGCTGACCGCCTTTTATAGTTTTGGCTCCCGGCTTCTAGAACTTTTCGGCAGATAAGGCTTATCGTTTGCCGAAATTTCTGGAACGCTTATCTGCCATTTGTTTCGTTATCGCGGCCGCTTTCCCCTTATCAGATCTTTCTAGAAACTTTTTGTATTTACTTAATTATACAATTCTATTCTAAATTCTATTGCATCTATTTACATTGCGTTACAATATCATAGATTGAAAAACACAACCAAGCTACCATCTTCAGAGTGATCATAGCTTCGCTATCGAAACACGTGTCGTATTTTTTAATCTTTTTGGTTTCACGAGACAAGATCTGTATTTCAATTTTTGAAACTAAATACGATGTAAACTGGTCGATTTTTTGTAAATTTCGTTTTTTTTAACAATGTCAAATTGCCATTTTTATCAAATTTTCCAAAAATTTCGAGTTTTTTTAGAAATTGTCGTTGAAAATCTCGAAATTTTCGATTTTTTTGTAATTTCGAATTCTTAAAAAATTGAAACACAGAACTTGTCCCCTGAAACCAAGAAAAATTAAAAAACACAACAAAGGTTGCTCTAACGCGTTTCGACAGCCAAGCTGTCATCTTCAGAGAGAAACTGGAAAAATTCTTGGAATCGAATTCTTGGAAAAATGTCGACATTTCAAATTATCCACTTTGTTAAATTTCCCGTCGTTAACGAATTTTCGGCTTTTTCTCAAGATTTTGACGAAATTTCGACTTTTTTTCGAAATTTTGGTAATTAAAAATAGAAATTACTAAATGCAGTCTACTGCCAACTATCAATATTGTTGGGAAAGTCGAGATTTCAAGATTAAACTCGATATTTCGACTTTTTCTCGAAATTTCGACTGGTTTTCTCGAAATTTCGACTTTTTCTCGAAATTTCGACTTTTTCTCGAAATTTTGACTTTTTTTCTCGAAATTTCGATTTTTTTCTCGAAATTTCGACTTTAAGCTCAAAATTTCGACTTTATACTCGAATTGTCGACTTTAAACCAAAAATTTCAACGTTTTTTTCGAAATTTTAGCGTAAATCTTCGGATTTGAGCTGTAATCTCGAATGTTCAATTTTTTTTCGCAATGTCGACTTTAATCTCGAAATCTTAGATCTTTTTTTTCGAAATTTCGACTTTTTTCTTTTAAATTTTCGATATTTTTTTAATTTTGAATTTTTAAAAAAATGTCGACATTTCAAAATGTCCACTTTGTTAAATTCCCGTTGTTATCGAATTTTCGACTTTTTCTCAAGATTTTAAAGAAATTTCGACTTTTTCTCCAAATTTTGGTAATTAAAAATAGAAATTACTGAACGCACCCTACTGCCAACTATCAATATTGTTGGGAAAGTCGAAATTTCAAGATTAAACACGAAATTTCGACTTTCGAAATTTTGGTAATTAAAAATAGAAACTACTGAACGCACCCTACTGCCAACTATCAGTATTGTTGGGAAAGTCAAAATTTCAAGATTAAACACGAAATTTAGACTTTTTCTCGAAATTTCGACTTTTTATCGAAATTTCGAATTTTTCTCCAAATTTCGACTTTTTTTCTCGAAATTTCGATTTTTTTTCTCGAAATTTCGACTTTAAGCTCAAATTTTCGATTTTATACTCGAATTGTCGATTTTATACTCGAAATTTCATCTTTTTTTTCGAAATTTTAGCCTGAATCTCCGGATTGTAACTGTAATCTCGAAATTTCGATATTTTTTTCGAAATATCGACTTTAATCTCGAAATCTTAAATCTTTTTTTTTCGAAATTTCGACTTTTTTTATATTTTCGATTTTTTGTAATTTTGAATTTTTTTAAAAATGTCGACATTTCAAAATGTCCATTTTATTAAATTTCCCGTTGTTATCGAACGTTCGACTTTTTCTCAAGATTTTGAAGAAATTTCGACTTTTTCTCAAAATATTGGTAATTAAAAATAGAAATTACTGAACGCACCCAACTGCCAACTATCAATATAGTTAAAAAAGTCGCAATTTCACGATTAAACACGAAATTTCGACTTTGTTTCGAAATTTCGACTTTGTTTCGAAATTTCGACTTTGTTTCGAAATTTCGACTTTTTTTCTGGAAATTTCGAGTTTAATCGCGAAGTTTCGACTTTAAAAACGAAACGTCGACTTTACCATTAAAATTTCGATCTTTCTCCACAAAATTTCGACTTTAATCTTCGGATTTCGATTTTAATATCAAAATTTCTATTTTTTTCTCAAAATTTCGACTTTAATCTCGGAATTTCGACTTTGAACTCAAAATTTCGATTTTTTATTCAAAATTTCGACTTAAATCCCCCGATTTCGACTTTAATCTTGAAATTTCGACTTTTTTCCCGAAATTTCGACTTTTTTCTCGAAGATTTTGCAATTAAAGTCGGAATTTCAATCTTAACCTCGAAATACCGGGAAAAAAAACGAAATTTTGATAATTAAAAATAAAAATTACCAAACGCAGCCTACTGCCAATTATCAATATTGTTGGGAAAGTCGAAATTTTAAGATTAAATACGAAATTTCGACTTTTGGTCGATATTTCGACTTTTTCTCGAAATTTCGACTTTAACCTCAAAATTTCAACTTTATACCCGAATTGTCGCTTTTAAACTGAAAATTTTAACTTTTTTCTTGAAATTTTAGCCTGAATCTCCGGAGTGTAACTGTAATTTCGACTTTCAAAACGAAATGTCGACTTTAAACTCAAAATATCGATGTTTTTTTCTTAAAATTTCAACTTTAATCTCCGGATTTCGACTTTAATAACGAAATTTCTACTTTTTTCTCAGAATTTCAACTTTATTCTCGAAATTTCTACTTTTTTCTCAGAATTTCAACTTTATTCTCGAAATTTCTACTTTTTTCTGGAATTTTCAACTTTAAGCTCGAAATGTTGGGCAAAAAACTCGAAATTTTGGTAATTAAAAATAGGAATTACCAAACACAGCCTACTGCCAACTGTCAATATTGTTGGGAAAGTCGAAATTTCGAAAGTAAACTTAATATTTCGACATTTTCCAAAATTTCGACTTTTTTCGATTTTTTCTTAAGATTTTGAAGAAATTTCGACTTTTTCACAAAATTTTGAAAAAATAAAAATTACTGAACGCACCCTACGGCCAACTATTAATATTGTTGGGAAAGTCGAAATTTCACGATTGGACACGAAATGTCGACTTTTTCTCGAAATTTTGACTTTTTTTTTGGAAATTTCGACTGTGGTCACGAAATTTCGACTTTTAAAACGAAATGTCGACTTTGAACTCAAAATTTCGATCTTGTTTCTCAAAATTTCAATTTTAATCTCCGAATTTCGACTTTAACATGGAAATTTCTACTTTTTTCTCAGAATTTCGACTTTAATTTCGAAATTTCTACTTTTTTCTGAAAATTTCAACTTTAATCTCGAAATGTCAGGCAAAAAAGACGAAATTTTGGTAATTAAAAATAGAAATTATTGAACGCAGTCTGCTGCCAACTGTCACTATTGTTGGAAAAGTCGAAATTGAAATTTCAACTTTTTTCTCGAAATTTCGACTGTTTTATCGAAATTTCGAGATTAAAGTCGAAATTTTAACTTTAATCTCGAAATTTCGGGAAAAAAGACGAAATTTTGGTAATTAAAAATAGAAATTATTAAACGCAGCATACTGTCAACTGTCAATATTGTTGAGAAAGTCGAAATTTCGAGATTGGATTCGAAATTTCGACGTTTTCCAAAATTTCGACTTTTTTCTCGAAATTTCGACGTTTTCCTCGAAATTTTGACTTCTTTCGAGAAATTTCGACTTTTTCGTGAAATTTCGTCTTTTTTGACGTCTTTTTTTCTCAAAATTTCGACGTTTTCCTCGAAATTTCGACTTCTTTCGAGAAATTTCGACTTTTTCGTGAAATTTCGTTTTTTTTCCACAAAATTTCGACTTTAACCTCTAAATTTCGACTTTAAACTTGAAATTTCAACTTTTTTCTCGAAATTTCGATTTTCATCTCGGAATTTCGACTTTAAACTTGAAATTTCGACTTTTTCTCGAAATTTTGACGTTTTCCTCGAAATTTCGACTTTTTCGTGGAATTTCGTCTTTTTTCACGAAATTTCGATTTTAAACTCGAAATGTCAATTTTAAATTCGAAATGTCGACTTTAAACTCGAAATTTCTATTTTAATCTCCGGATTTCGATTTTAATTTCGGAATTTCGACTTTAAACTTGAAATGTCGACCCTTTCTCGAAATTTCGACGTTTTCCTCGAAATTTCAACTTCTTTCGAGAAATTTCGAATTTTTCGTGAAATTTCGTCTTTTTTTTCACGAAATTTCGACTTTAAACTTAAAATTTGGACCTTTTCTCGAAATTTCGACGTTTTCCTCGAAATTTCAACTTCTTTCGAGAAATTTCGAATTTTTCGTGAAATTTCGTCTTTTTTTCAGGAAATTTCGACTTTAATCTCTAAATTTCGACTTTAAACGCGAAATTTGTACTATCAACTCGAAATTTCTATTTTAATCTCCGGATTTCGGCTTAAATCTCTGGATTTCGATTTTCATTTCGAAATTTCCGCTTTAAACTTGAAATTTTGACTTTTTTCTCGAAATTTTGATTTTCATCTCGGAATTTCGACTTTAAACTTAAAATTTCGACCTTTTCTAGAAATTTCGACGTTTTCCTCGAAATTTCGACCTTTTCTCGAAATTTCGACGTTTTCCTCGAAATTTCGATTTATTTTGACTTTTTTGTGAAATTTCGTCTTCTTTCTTGAAATTTTGACTTCTTTTTTGACTTTTTTCCAAAATGTTGGCTTTTTTAATTTTCTTTGTAAATCTTGACATTTCAAAATCTCCACTTTTTAAAATTTCCCGTTGTTATCAAACATTCGGTTTTTTCTCAAAATTTTAAAGGAATTTCTACTTTTTCTCGAAATTTTGACCTTTTTTACTTTTTTTCAAAATTTTAACATTTTTAATTTTCGTTGAAAATTTCGACATTTCAAAATCTCCACTTTTTTAAATTTCCCGTTTCCAAAAGATGATTTTTTTAAGAAAAATGTCGAAATTTCGAGAAAAAGTCGAATTTGAAAGAAAAAAATCTAAACGTTCAAAAACAAATTTTGAAAAGAGAATAGGAATTTCGATAAAAACATCGAAATTTCAAATAAAGATCCAAATTTTGAAAAAAGAACGAATTTTGAAGAAAAAGTAACCTTTTCCAAAAGTATTTAACACTAAATTTTGAAATAAACGTCAAAATTTTGAGAAATTTTTAAACAAACGGTAAAAATATCAAAAAATTTTTTGATTCTAGCAGACAAAAAGTTAGAAAAAGGATTCAGTATTAAAAATAACGTATTGAAAAAGACAATATTTCGAGAAACACCTTAAAGTTGAGAAAGGAAACTTTGAGAGAATGTTCAATTTTAAGAAAGAAATTTCAAGGAAAAAGATGAAATTTAGTAAAAATTCAAAATATTTCAAATTTCAAATATACAAATGCATAGAATCCGGTCTCTAGTGATCAGTTTAAAGTACGTAAAAAGCGTTCTATGGTTGTTGATTGTAAATATTTTCAACTGTAGCTCGTTCAATTGTTTCATTATAGAGTATTTAATCAACGTCCTTATACTGCAAATTTTGTTAAAAATAATTATTTGCTCCTTTTTTTACTTAAGGTTGCAACCAAAATTTAAAATTATTAATACAACAGCTAATCTAATACTTACGTAGAATCAAAATGAATTACAAACATTTTAAAGAAATTTTGAATTGTTTCTCTAAACCAGGTGCCCGCGAGTCAAATCCGCCCGCCAGTGTCTTTAATCCTGCCCACGACAGCTAATGGCTTATCGTTGTTAACAAAAACTCTAATAAACGACAAAACTTTTGCCAAACTTTTTTACTAAGCAACTTGTTTTACTAAATCTACTGGAAGGCAAAAATTCCACTAAATCTAATTAAAATTCTGCTAATCTGGCAACATTGACTGTGTTTTCGAAGGTTCCACTAGAGCCATCTGTTAGACAGTATAAAGAACGCCACTTATTTCCTTTTTTGGACACCAGATATTTAAAAAATTGAAACGAGTTTTGGGACGAGTTGGGAACGGAAACCTACTGGAGCATCTGGCCCTAAGGCTCGAAAGTTTATTTAGAGACCCCCAAATCTCTTTTTGAAATGCTCGATTTTAAAATCTTTTTATTAAAATTTTAACCCAAGCTCGAAAGAAAATTTCGATTATATTTCTCTGCTGTATTTTTCAAAGCAAGAAATATGGTTCAAAAGACGTTAGCAGCGTTGCCAACATTGGCATAACATAATAACAGAAAGAAAAATGCTTCGAATGCTCGAGTGCATAAATCTATAAATCCGAGTATCACTCAGCGCTGTACAGTTCGGAAATTTGGCACGCCACCATCGTCCCTATTTTAACACAGTTGGCATTGGGACACAATTGAAAAAAAAAGCTAATTAACGCACTCCACTAACCTTCGTTAAAAGTAATTTTATTTTCACTCGTCGTGCTGCTGGACCTCGTCGATTTGGCGCTATCCTGGTACCGCCTGGTCGGCGTAGATTGACTAGAATACGTAAATTTGTTGTAGTACTTCTGTTGGTGATGGTGATGGGGATGATACGTCGGCGGCACCCTGTGATCTGTCGTGAAGGACTCCTCGCTATCGCTTTGGTCGTCTGAAAAGAACATTAGATTTTAAACACGAAAATTCTTAAAGAAAATGAAATACCAATCTTATCTCCTGAAACCAAGTAAGATTAAAAAACACAACAAAGGTTACTGGCTAACGCGTTTCGACAGCCAAGCTATCATTTTCAGAGAGATCTCTCTGAAGATAATAGCTTGGCTGTCGAAACGCGTTAGCCAGTAACCTTTGTTGTGTTTTTAAATCTTTCTTGATTTTAAGGAACAAGATTTGTATTTCATTTGTTCAAGAAAACCAAGAATCACTCCGTTCCACCAAAATTATCGAAAATTCTTCTAAATTTTCATTTTTGAAGTGAAATTTTCTTTAGGCACGTCGGATTATTTTAGGAAAAGGACTAATGATTTTGCGTTACCATCATGCCAATTTAAACTACAGACATGTTGTAATATTGACAGTACTATTTAGCTACGAGTGAGATGTGTAATGAAATTAAAAAACGCGTTGACGACAGCGGGATTCGAACCCGCAACTTATCAGACCTATGAACCAGTGTCTGTCGCCTTAACCACTGAGCCACACGACCATTCACAAGAATACGAATTTTAACTACATTCAAGAAGTTTTCACTTCAGTTTCCAGACTACCTAATTTTTTTTTGGAAACTTTTCAGTTTACACTTGAAAAATACTTCTTTTCAAAATGCCACCTTTAAAATCGAAATGTAATTAAATCTCGAACTCGTTTTGTAGAATTGGTTCAAAATTTAAAAATTCGGATGTTAGAAAAGCAAGATGTTTTAAAAAAATTAACAATTTTCAGAAACAGGCATATTTTTCAAAAAGTCGAAGTTACAAAAATTCGAAATTTCGAGTAAAAGATCAACATCTTCAAAAAATTCTGAAAAACAACAAAATTTTGACAAAAGGTCGAAATTTTGAAAAAAAAATCAAATTCTGAAAAAAGTTATAATTTCGAGAAAAAGTGAATATTTTGATGATAAAACGTCGAAATTTTCAACAACAAAAAATGAAAATTCTGGAAAAGTTTAGAAATTTTAAAAATGTCTAAATTTTGAAAAAATTTAATTTTTGGACAAAATTAAAAATAAAAAAAGCCGAATTTTTCAAATAAAACTAGATAAAAGTCGAATTTTCGAGAAAAAGTTAAATTTTTGAAAAAAAAAATCGAAGTTTGCAAAAAAAATCAAAACTTCCAAAAATGGTCAAAAGTTTGAACAAAAGTGGAAATAAAAAACATTGGGCAGTTATGGGGAACTGCCACCCCCGCCCCCAGATACCCGAATATGACCTAAACTTTTTATTTTTCTTAAAATTTGAATCATGGACGAAATTAGATGTAGGCTTTTTTGAAAATTTTAATTTTTTTGAAAATTTCGACTCCAGAAAGTCAAACATTCTCAAAATTTCGACTTTTTTTTAAACATTTTCACTTTTTTGGCAATTTGTCGCAATTCAAGTTTTTTTATATCTTTCACACGTTTACTTTCAACCACGGACGAAATTAAGAGGGGGCCTGGCCCCCTAAAGAACTCGAATAACTCCCCCAAAAAAATTTTTTCGAATTTTTTTTAATTTATAACTTTGAAACGATTTTTATTGGAAATTTCTACTTTTTAAAATTTTGATTCATTTCAAAATTCAAATATTGTCAAAATTTCGACTTTTTGTTTGAAAATTTTGACTTTTCTAAAAATTCGTCGCCATTTCAGAATGTTCCATATTTTTCGGAATTTTTAATTCTTTTAAAATTTCAACCACGGACGAAATTAGGTGGGGGGCCTGACCCCCAAAACTCGAATTAGCCCCCTTCCGAAAATATCCTAAAATAACACTTTCCTTAAAATTTCAACCATGGGTAAAGTCGGGAAGGGGCTCGGGGAGCTTGCCCCCCCCCCCCAATTCGACTTGGTCTCTAAAAAATATTTGTTTGCATTTTTTTTAATTTATGACTTTAAATATAACGATTTTTATTGGAAATTTCTACTTTTTAAAATTTTGAATCATTGGAAAATTTCGACTCTTCAAAAATTCAAACATTCTCAAAATTTCGACTTTTTGTTTGAAAATTTTGATTTTTCTAAAAATTTGTCGCCATTTCAACATGTTCCATATTTTTCGGAATTTTTAATTCTTTTAAAATTTCAACCACGGACGAAATTATATGGGGGCCTGGCCCCCAAAACTCGAATGAGCCCCCTTCCGAAAATATCCGAATTTAACACTTTCCTTAAAATTTCAACCATGGGCAAAGTCGGGAAGGGGCTCGGGGAGCTTGCCCCCCTCCCCCTCCAAAAATTTGACTTGGTTTCCCAAAAATATTTTTTTGCATTTTTTTTTTAAATTCATAACATTGAATATTAGGATTTTTTATTGAAAATTTCTACTTTTTAAAATTTTGATTCATTCGAAAATTTCGACGTTTCAGAAATTCAAATATTTTCAAAATTTCGACTTTTTTGTTGAAAATTTTGGTTTTTCTAAAAATTTGTCGCCATTTCAAAATTTTCCATATTTTTCGGAATTTTTACTTTTTTTGAAATTTCAACCACGGGCGAAATTAGGTGGGGGGCCTGACCCCCAAAACTCGAATTAGCTCCCTTCCGAAAATATCCGAATATAACACTTTCCTTAAAATTTCAACCATGGGCAAAGTCGGGAAGGGGCTCGGGGTGCTTGCCCCCCCCAAATTCGACTTAGTCTCTAAAAAATATTTCTTTGCATTTTTTTTTTTAATTTATGACTTTGAATATTACGATTTTTATTGGAAATTTCTACTTTTTAAAATTTTGATTCATTGGAAAATTTCGACTCTTCAAAAATTCAAACATTCTCAAAATTTCGACTTTTTGTTTGAAAATTTCGACTTTTCTAAAAATTCGTCGCCATTTCAAAATTTTCCACATTTTTTGGAATTTTTACTTTTTTTGAAATTTCAACCACGGGCGAAATTAGGTGGGGCCCCCCAAAACCCGAATTAGCCCCCTTCCGAAAATATCCGAATGTAACACAAAATTTTCACTTTTTTTAAAGTTTCAACCATGGGCAAAGTCGGGAAGACGCTCGGGGTGCTGCTCCCCTCCCCCCCAAAACTCGACTTAGTTTCCCAAAAATATTTTTTTGCATTTTTTTTTAATTCATAACATTAAATATTAGGATTTTTATTGAAAATTTCTACTTTTTAAAATTTTGATTCATTCGAAAATTTCGACGTTTCAGAAATTCAAATATTTTCAAAATTTCGACTTTTTTGTTGAAAATTTTGCTTTTTCTGAAAATTTGTCGCCATTTCAAAATTTTCCATATTTTTCGGAATTTTTACTTTTGAAATTTCAACCACGGACGAAATTAGATGGGTGCCTGCTCCCCCAAAACTCGAATTAGCCCCCTTACGAAAATATCCGAATGTAACACAAAATTTTCACTTTTTTTAAAGTTTCAACCATGGGCAAAGTCGGGAAGAGGCTCGGGGTGCTGCCCCCCCCCAAAACTCGACTTAGTTTCCCAAAAATATTTTTTTGCTTTTTTTTTTAATTCAAAACATTAAATATTAGGATTTTTATTGAAAATTTTTACTTTTTAAAATTTTGATTCATTCGAAAATTTCGACGTTTCAGAAATTCAAATATTTTCAAAATTTCGACTTTTTTGTTGAAAATTTTGGTTTTTCTGAAAATTTGTTGCCATTTCAAAATTTTCCATATTTTTCGGAATTTTTACTCTTGAAATTTCAACCACGGACGAAATTAGATGGGTGCCTGGCCCCCCAAAATTCGAATTAGTCCCTTCAAATATAATACAAAACTTTTCTTAAAATTTCAACTGTGGGCAAAATTTTTTAAAAAATTTTACAATTTTTAACCAAATTGGGTTTTCTAAAAATGTCGATATTTTTTTTAAAAAAGTCAAAATTTGAAAAAGTCAAAATTTTTTCAAAAAAAATCTAAATTTTACAAAAATGATTTTTTGAAAAAAAAAACGAAGTTTTCAAAACAATTGACTATAAAAGTGGGCAAAATTTTCGGAAAATTCCGAACTATCCGCCAAAATTTTTGAATGGAAACTTTCATGAAAATTAAAATTTTTGAAAAAAGTCCAGATTTGTTAAAATTTTCAAAAAAATTCGAAATTTTTCAAGGTATCGAAAAAATTCAAGTCAAAATTTCAAAAAAAATCTAAATTTTCCAAAAAAAAATCAAAGGTTTTTAAAAATTTTAAATTTTGTGTGAAAACAGCAAATTAAAAAAAATTGCCCTTTTTTTCAAAAAAATTTGAGGTTTTGAAAAGTAGTTGTTGAAATTTTCAATCGAAATTTTAGTGTTGACATTTTCAGTCGAAATTTTAGGGTTGAAATTTGCGAAAAAATTGGAATTTTTGAAAAAAGTCGAAAATTTTAACAATACTTAGAATTGTCAAAAAAAGTTTAAATTTTCAAAAAAAATTATAAAATCCTCAAGTTGACAAAAAGCCGAAATTTTCGAGAATTTGAAACCTGTTAAAATATTCAAAACTATTTCCAATTTCATTTAACAAAATATGGTCAAAATTAAAAAAAATGTCCAAAATTGAAATATTTTCAAAATTTTAAAGTTGCTATTTAAAAAATAATACATTTAATAATTTGAATACATTTAAAAAAAAAGAGATCTCTCCAATGGAAAACCAGTTTGTCCCACATTTTTCGTTCGTGCGATTTGTCGTATCTCGTTTTGAGTAATCTTTAGATCTCGATTTAATCCCCGATTGATCCCACTTTCGGGATCCTTTCGTCTGAGAGTGTAAAAGGCCGTAAAAATGATGAAATCACTTCCGTACTTCGGTTAATAGGCTTGGCAGCGGCCACGTGAGGCTTGCATAATAATTTTTGTGAATTCCCGTGACTACTTCTATTTTTAACGAGCGACAGTTAACGTCATTACGAATATTTATTTGTTTCTTTATTCTCGTCGGTAGGCTCGCGTTAATTTGCGGTTATCCGCTAAAGCGTGACAAATGTGGAATTTTTTTATTAGCGTTTGGTATTAGCATCGTTGCATTTGTAATTTTTTTATTATTATTACATTAATTAACTGGAGGTAAGACTTTCAATTCATGCCCCCGACGTATATGGTAGCCCCGGTGTGTTGATCACGCATTTTTAATTCTATTACTCCCTTCCCCCCACTCTTTTTATTTCAACGTCTTATAGCTATGTACTCTATTAACATTAGTTGGTAATAGCGTGATGGTAAGGCGAACTGGCGTGATGGTTACGCGAAATAGCGTGATGGTAACGGGAAATAGCGCGATGGTAACGCGAAATAGAATGATGGTAACGCGAAATAGAATGAGGTTTACGCGTGACGGTCACGTGAAACCATAAGTTTTTGCCCGCATCGAAAATCGTTTAACACGCCTAAAGATTTTATTTCGAAAATCCATTCCAACTTTAAATTCTCGTTTTTTTTAAATTTCAAATAAAAATGTCGTGTGTCAAAAAAAAAATGGTTTCAAAAGTAAACAATTTCATTTCATATGTTTAAATGTATTACCAACTGGACTTGATAAGCTAAAATAGTATTTTTCAAACAATTAACAACGACTAGATCAGAAACCAAAAAAATTGACAGCATCGAGTTTAAAAGGAAAGCGTAGTTTAGGAAAACAACCAACAGTCTTCTAGGGTCGTTATTGCTAATGCAAAATGGTGAACTATTTACGAGTAACATTAGCCTCTGAGTAAAATATTGCTTCTATCTGATTCTCCAGGTCGTCCTTGTGAAGTGTTAATTTTATTTGAGCAAATTTGTCAGATTTACGACAACCATCAAGCGAAGTTTAAATGCGAGATGACGACAAAAATGTATCTTTAACGTGGTATTACACCATTGCTACCGATTGCGCAATATTTAATACTCCTCACACAACACAATGACGCGTTTAGAGATCAAAGTATCATCTTCTTATTCGGGGCATTGGAATTTAATTCTGGGAAACCGTCGATCTCGAGAATCGATAAAGATCGTGGAAAAAATGGCGCGAATCTGTCAAATTGTGACAATGACGTGAGAAGGTGTTGCCACTTTTTTACGTTTGTAGAATCGTTTAATTTATAAAATCAGCGTTAGTACTCGAATGGAGCAAATATATTTCATAAGCCACTTAAACAAATTTATCTTCCTTATCTTGACACTTTAGACGAAAATAATTTCCTGAACTACATATTTTAAAATATGTTTGAGGTAATGAACTTTTTAATCGCCTCGAAGTTTAATAAAATCAATTCCTGTTTACCATATAACATGTTTGGGTGCCTAATGGGCAATAGCGTCGTTTCCAATTTTTTTCAATTACTACACTACATTAACTGCACCTTCAGAGTGATTCTAAAAGAAAAATAACTCATATTTCAGGCACTCCATTTTTGAAATGAAAACTTCTTTAAACGCCTTGAACGAATTTGGATAAATGATAAACTTATAGTTTTGCGTTACCATCACCATCACGCATTACCAACATGTTCTACTGTTAATTTATTTTGACTGTTTACTAATTTGAGTTCGAACTACTCTACATAAACGCTGTTAGATCCTAGTCGTGAATTGTCACTTCTGTCGGCAGTCTCCAACCTATTTTTTTCATTTTTTATTTTCCTCTTTTTTACATTTTATGGGGACTGTTATAGGTCGTTGTTACGTTAGTAAATTTGAGTTATTTACTCGTCATGTTAATGTAGAAGATAATATTGTTGCGCGTTTATCGGTTGGTTTAAGAAGGCGGTTCATCGCCATCTATCCTTATTTCTGCATCCTACTCGCAGTGCTTTGGAAGCATAATGAGTTTTCCCTTTGCGAGTGGATTAAACTTAAAAAAAAATTATTATTACGCCGTGAATTATTTTCATTTTATTTCCAAACTAAACTCGGAACACTACAACTGAATAATTAACTCACTTCTAACTACTAACTCACTAATTAACTACACTGACTTCTGACTGACCATTTCGAGGGAAAGGCGACCGCCTTATATAGTTTTCGCTTCCGGGTTCCAGAAAAATACAGTAGATAAGGCTTATCGTTGGCCGAAATTTCTGGAACGCTTATCTGCCATTTCCTTCTTTATCGCGGCCGCTTTCCCTTATCAGATCTTTCTAGAACATTTTCTTACATACTAATTTACATTTCGTTACAATATTTTCAATATCAATAAATCTCGAAGTTTTAACTTTAAATTCGAAATTTTGATATAAATTACGACATTGTTGGAAGCTCCCTTTATTCCGATATTCCGAGTTTTCATTTCAATTTTTTATAAAAATTCGATTGCTTTTAAAATTTCGAATTTAATTAAATAATAAAGAAATAAATTTTAAGAAAAAAGAAAATTTTGTGTCATATTCGGATATTTTAGGAGAGAGGGGCTAATTCGAGTTTTGGGGGGCCCACGGTTGAAATGCGAAATGCGAAAATTTTGAGCAATGAAAATTCTGAAATGGCGACAAATTTTCAGAAAAGTCAATATCTTGGGGTAGAGGGCTAATCCCACGAGCCCCCTTCCATCTTCGCCCATGGTTATAAGTTTAAGAAAAATGAATTTTGAAAAATTTCGAAATGGTGACCTATTTTCAGAAATGTCAAAACTGTAGGGGGCGGGCGGCAATGAAAATTCTCAAATGGCGACAAATTTTCAAAAAAGTCAAAATCTTGGGGGGGCTAAGCCCCCGCGATCCCACAGAACTTCCCCGTGGTTAAAATTTTAAGAAAATTGAAAATTTTGTGTCCTATTCGGATATTTTAGGGCTGATTTGGAGTTTTGATGTTCCAAGCCCCCTCAAGTCCCCACCTATCTTCGACCACGATTGAAATTTTAGAAAATGTGAAAATACAGAAAAATGTGAAAATTCTGAAATGACAACATTTTCAGAAAAGTCAGTCTTGGGGGCGCTAAGCCCACGAGCCCCCACCCATGGTTATAATTCTTAAAATTATTTATTGTATTATATTATTTTCTTAAAAAAGTTAATTTTTAAAAATTCGAAAATTTCGCAAAGGCAACTAATTTTCAGAAATGTCAAAATTTCAGGGGGAGAGACCAAGCCCCCCAAGCCCCCACCTAACTTCGACCTCGGTTGAAATAAGAAATGTAACAGTTTTAAAAAATGCAAAAATTCTGTAAATGGCAACAAATTTTCAAGAAAGTCAGTATCTTGGGGGGTTGACCCACGAACCCCCTTCCAACTTCGCCTACGGTTACAATTTTGAAAAAAATGAGTTTTAAAAAAATTGAAAATTTCGAAATGGCAACTTATTTTCAAAAATGTCAAAATTATAGGGGGTCGGAGGGCCCCCACCTAACTTCGCCCACGATTGAAATTAAAAAAAAAAGTAAAAATCTTGAAAAATGTAAACATTTCGAAATGGCGACACATTTTCAAAAAGGTCGAAATTTTGACAAAAAAAAAGTCAAAATTTCGAAAAGGACGATCCCTTGAAGAGTCGAAATTTTCAAATAAATGAAAATTTTAAGCCGAAATTTCCAAAAAAATCAAAATTTTTAAACTAACAACTTTTTCAAAAAAAAAATTTTTGGGAGAGTAATTCGAGTTGGGAGGGGGGGGGGGGCAAGCCCCCCCGAGCCCCCGCCTAACTTTGCCCATGGTTGAAATTTAAAGTGAAAATTTTGTGTTATATTCGGATATTTTTGGAAGGGGGCTAATTCGAGTTTTGGGGGGCCCCACCTAATTTCGCTCGTGGTTGAAATTTCAAAAAAAAATAAAAATTCCGAAAAATATGGAAAATTTTAAAATGAGGACAAATTTTCGGAAAAGCCAAAATTTTCAACAAAAAAAGTCGAAATTTTGAAAATATTTGATTTCCTGAAACGTCGAAATTTCCGAATGAATCAAAATTTCAAAAAGTAGAAATTTTCAATAAAAATCGTAATATTTAAGGTTATAAATTAAAAAAAATGCAAAAAAATGTTTTTGGGAGACTAAGTCGAATTTTGGAGGAGGGGGGGGCAAGCTCCCCGAGCCCTTTCCCGACTTTACCCATGGTCGAAATTTAAAGTAAACATTTTGTATTATATTCGGATATTTTCGGAAGGGGGCTCATTCGAGTTTTGGGGGGCCAGGCCCCCACCTAATTTCGTCAATGATTGATATTTCAAAAGAATTAAAAATTCCGAAAAATATGAAACATTTTGAATTGGCGACAAATTTTCAGAAAGTCAAAATTTTCAACAAAAAAGTCGAAATTTTTTCAATATTTGAATTTCTGAAACGTCGAGTTTTCCGAATGAATCAAAATTTTAAAAGTAGAAATTTTCGATAAAAATCGTAATATTCAAGGTTATAAATTGAAAAAAAAAAATACAAAAAATATTTTTGGATGATTAAGTCGAATTGGGGGGATGGGGGGGGGCAAGCACCCCGAGCCCCTTCCCGACTTTACCCATGGTTGAAATTTTTAGAAAAGTGAAAATTTTGTGTAATATTCGGATATTTTTGAAAGGGGGTTAATTCGAATTTTGGGGGGCCAGGCCCCCACCTAATTTCGTCCGTGGTTGAAATTTCAAAAGAAGTGAAAATTCCAAAAAATATGGAAAATTTTGAAATGGCGACAAATTTTCAGAAAGTCAAAATTTTCAACAAAAAAAGTCGAAATTTTGAAAATATTTGAATTTCTGAAACGTCATCTCCGAATGAATCAAAATTTTAAAAAGTAGTAATTTTCAATAAAAATCGTAATATTCAATGTGATAAATTAAAAAAAAATACAAAAAATATTTTTGGCAGAATAAGTCGAATTTGGGGGGGGGGGCAGCTCCTCGAGCCCCTTCCTGACTTTATCCATGGTTGACATTTTCAGAAAAGTGAAAATTTTGTATTATATTCGGATATTTTCGGAAGGGAGCTAATTCTGGTTAATTTAAATTTGGGGAACCCCCGGAGCCCCCGCTTAACTTTGCCCACGCCCTCCCCCCAAGTCTCCATCTATGGTTGAAATTTTGAACAATTTAAAAGATGAAAATTTTGGAATGGTGACAAATTTTCAGAAAAGGCGAAATTCTCAAATAAACCAAAATTTTAATAAATAAAAATGAAAAAAAAAAAACAAAATTTAAATAAGTAAAAATGAAAAAAAATCATAATTTTCAAAGCTATAAATTTTGCAAAAAAAAATTTTTTTGGAAGGCAAATTCGACTTTTGGGGGACCAAGCCCCCATCTAATTACGCCCGTGGTTGAAATTTTAAGAAAAATGAAAATTTTAGGTCATATTCGGATATTCGAGGGGAAGGGGGGTAAGCTCCCCAAGTCTCTATCTGCCTCAAAAAATGGGTGAGATTTATTTATAAAAAAGTAAAAAGCTGCACCTAACTTCGCCCATGATTGAAATATTAAGAAAGGTGAAAATTTTGAAATGGGGACAAATTTTTAGAAAAGCTCCGAAAAAAATCAAAATTTTCAAACTTATAAATTTTTCCAAAAATAAATTCACTTACAAAAAAAAAATAAAATTTCGAGGCAAAAAGATAACAATCTTCGGAAAAAACAGAAATTCTGAAAAATGGGTGCAATCAAAATCACAAGCTCCACCGAACATGTCCATGGTTGAAACTTTAAGAGAAATAAAAATATTTGGTCATATTCGGATATTCGAGGGGAAGGGAGGTAAGCTCCCCAAGTCTCTGCCTCAAAAAATGGGTGAAATTTATGTATAAAAAATTAAAAATCACTAGCTGCACCTACCTTCGTCCATGATTGAAATTTTAAGAAAGGTGAAAATTTTGAAATGGGGACAAATTTTTAGAAAAGCTCCAAATTTTGAAGGAAAAAAAGCCGAAATTTCGAAAATGTTAAATTTCTGTCGAGTCGAAATTTTCAATTGAATCAATCCTTTGAAAAGTAGAATGTTCCAATAAAATCGAAATGTTCGAACTTATAAATTTTTCCAACAATATACTTTACAAAAAAATTTCGAGGCAAAAAGATTAAAATTTTCGAAAAAAACAGAAATTCTGAAAAATGGGTGCAATCAAAATCACAAGCTCCACCTAACATCGTCCATGGTTGAAATTTTAAGAAAAGTAGAAATTTAAAAAATACGAGAATTTGGAAACGGCGACAAATTTTTGTAAAAGTCAAAAATTCGAAAAAAAATCCATATTTTAAGAAGACTGATTTTTGAAGAGTCGAAATTTTTAAATAAACCAACATCTTAATGAGTAGAAATTTCCAAAAAAATACTACAACAAATATTAAAAATTCCATGATGTTTCTATAAATATATGATATGACTGGACCTGGTTTCCCTTTTTAGCATCGTCAGTGGTTATCAGATTTCAAAAGAAAAAAGAAAAAAAAATCACAATTTTTAAAGTTACACAATTTTTGTTTGTATTTTAGCTCCTCAAGCCCAGTTTATGAAATATTTAAATTGTTATTGAAGCGAAAACTTCTTTAGGCGCGTTGAGTGATTTTGGATAGATGGTGCGGTTTCGCGTGACCATCACGCGTTACCAACTACTGTTAAAAGTATATTATTGACTGCTGTTAACATTGAAGCACATTAAAGTGTATTTCATTATCAATAAATATTAGATTCGTTTGTACATAGTCTCTTTTTCCACACGAAACAAGCCTCCACCAACCACAAATATGGAAAGGTAGGTCAGTTTGACAGAATTTATTTTCAAATATTTTCAAAATAGACTGACTTGTTTACTAGTGTGGATTCGAACTGTAACACTACATATTTCCCAGTTTAACGTTTTCACTTCTGTCGTCAGTCCCAAGACTTACTATTTTTTTTTTGAAATATTTAAAGTTATAAATTTTTCGGCAACCCCCTTCGAGAAATACGATTGTAAGATTTGAATCGACACTGATAACGTCCCCAATAAAAATGCATGGCAATCTGCTATCATGCACTGACACAAATGCTCAATTAAAATAATTGAACTTATAAATTAACGCAATTCTACCATATGTACATCACTCACATTCAGGCAAGACGATAGTTTCTTTATCGGGACGAAACTAGTATTTGCCGAACACCCGATTCGTTCGCCTAATTTATTGTAGGTATTTTTGGGGCAAAGCAAATTATCATGCGTTAAAACAGCTGCCCAATTAAAATAATTCAACTTGTGACTTAACGTAATTCCACCATGTGATCAAATAAACATGACAATCGAAAATTGGACGGCGATCAAAAACTAAAAACGTGATTCCAAAAACCACGTGAATTTGCGAGATTACCTCAATGGATAATATGGCGGCGTTTTGATAACGTAATCCGGCTCAGTGGGACGAGCATTCTACAAATAGAAAAGCACACGAGACATTCATGCAATTTCCACCATCGAACTAACGCGCCGAACTATCTCTAATATTAGAATGCAAAGTGCAACGGTTTTTAATATGGGACGTTTTTCATTCCGTGCCGGAAGAAATGCTCTATCTCACAGTATCCAAATTTAGAAAATTGTTCAAAAATCGATGAACTCTAAATTTTACAAAAGTTCCTAAGTCATATTGATCAATTTTTTGAAATTACGTAAAAAATACTTCGTATTTTTTCTCCCAGAGTTTGGATAGCGAATTGCAGTCGAAAGTTAATGTGAAATCGGGAACGGAGCAGAGTATTTTAAAATTAAATGGTAACAAATTGGAACTATTTTAGTTTTCGTCAGAATCGTTACATTCGTACATTTTTTTATCATATATTATATTTTTTTTAATTCCTGTTTAAATTGCGGTCACACCAACTGCAGAAAACAAAACTGCTGAATAGGTTAAATTATTCTTTTTCTACTTAAATCAAGTTTTGAGTCGAATAAAACGTAAAAATTGACATTAAAAAATATATTTGTTATCGTATACTTACAAATATAAGTGAATACATAAGCGGTGTTATCCCATATATACAGCATGATTGTCACGCCTTATTACACTTCAAAAGCATTGCAACTATAACATTACCACAACTACTACTACACCGGAGCGTCTTACGTTGTTAATTTTTTTTTTTTTCGAAATTGTTATCTACCAGTTCAACGTTTACTTCTATTTCCGTTTATTTTATTCGCGCTGTTTACAAATACATTAATCTTGAAGAATTTTTATGCAGATAAACTTAAAAGGTTAATTGTAAATATACCTAGTGGAGTTTAAAACGGACTTTACACATCGTATTTATCTAACTTGTTTACATGGTGATTAAATGGTTGCACTTGGTTCTCGATGCAAAAATCATTTTACGCAAGCATGCCCAAATGCAAATGCTGCCAAAGCTCTAAAAATATGCAAGTCAAAGTACAATACGTTTAGCCTGATATGGATTTTTTTAAGGCGAAAGGATTTTTTCATTTTTTAAACTTTTTATCTAATATGGAAGATTATTATTTTTCCCACTTTTTTAACATTTTCAGTATCCATGGAAAATAAAAGTATGATAATTAAAAAAAACTTGGACAGTCTTGGAAAGCCTACCATGAACAATAGTATTGGAGACTGTCGAAAAAGTGAAAATTTAAAACTAGGAAATATGTAGAGTTGTAGTTCGAACCCACCCTAGTAAACAAGGCAGAATATTGGAAATATTTGAAAGCAAATTCTATCAAGCTGACCCACATTTTTATATTTGCGTGTGGTTTGGATGCTTGTAGCTTGATAGCTAGCATCGCTTGTGGTCGAATTCGACCCATACCAAGTGCATATTTCTATTTAGATTCTTAACTCTTACCTCGATGATTCGAGGGAGCGAGAGTATGAATAACTTGACTCTTTGAAAATTTCGACTTTTATCGACAATTCTAGTTAGAACTGCCAGATTTATCTCGAAATTTCATACTCTTTGTCTTCATTTTGACTTCATTCTTCTAAATTTTGCGAATTCCTTAAAAGTTCAAGTTTTCCCAGAAGTTCAAAATTTTCCCATAAGTTCGAAATTTTCCCATAGGTTCGAAATTTTCCCAAAAGTTAAAAATTTTCCCTTGAATTCGAAATTTTCCCACAAGTTATAATTTTTACCATAATTTCGAATTTGTCACATAGCTTCAAATTTTTCCCATAGGTTCGAATAATTTCCATAAGTTTGACATTGTTTCATAAGTTTGAAATTTCCCATAATCTCGAATATTTCCAATAACATAGCATTTTCTCTACAGATTCAAATTTTTCCCAAAGTTTGAATTTTTGTCATAGTTTTATATATTTTCCATAAAATCAAATTTTTCCCATAAGTTCAAAATTTCAAAATCAGCGTGAAAAAATTAAAAATAAATCGGTTTTAAAATGTGCGAGCAAAGCGCTTTCACACAATACCCCACTTGACATTGCCCCCCTTTTGCCCCCCCACCTCCTCCGTCCCCCACACTATTTTGAACGTTAAAAAATAGGATAATATAAAAACTATGAACTATAAATTATTTGAGCTTTCATATGATACCCCATTTGACATTGCCCCCCTTTTGCCCTCACCCCCTCCGTCCTCCACCCTATTTTGAACGTTGAAAAATAGGACAATATAAAAACTACGAATTATAACTTATTTGCGCTTTCATATAATACCCCACTTGACATTGCCCCCCTTTTGCCCCCCCACTATTTTAAATAATAAAAAATAGAAAAATATAAAAAATATGAACTACAAATTATATACGTTTTCATATGACATCCCACTTGACATTGTCCCCTTTTGTCCCCCCCGCCCCTCACACTAATTTAAACGCTGAAAAATAAAAAAATAGAAAAATATAAAAAATATGAGCTACAAACTATTTACGCTTTCATATGATACCCTACTTGACATTGCCCCCCTTTTGCCCCCCCTACTATTTTAAATAATAAAAAATAGAAAAATATAAAAAATATGAAATACAAATTATATACGCTTTCATATGACATCCCTCTTCACATTGTCCCCTTTTGCCCCCCGCCCCTCACTAATTTTAGCGCTGAAAAATAAAACAATATAAAAATTATGAGCTACAGATTATTTACGCTTTCATATAATACCCCACTTGACATTGCCCCCCTTTTGCCTCCTCTCTAATAAGTTCGAATTTTTCTCATAATTTTATATATTTTCCACGAGATCAAATTTCCCCATAAATTCAAAATTTTAAAATCAGCGTGATAAAATTAAAAATAAAACGGTTTTAAAATGTGCGAGCAAAGCGCTTTCATACGATACCCCACTTGACATTGCCCTCCTTTAGCCCCCCACCCCCTCCGTCCCCCTCACTATTTTGAACGCTGAAAAATAGAACAATATAAAAAATATGAACCATAAATTATTTGGGCTTTCATATGATACCCCACTTGACATTGCCCCCCTTTTGCTCCCCCACTATTTTAAATAATGAAAAATAGAAAAATATAAAAAATGTGGACTACAAATTATATACGCTTTTATATGGCACCCAACTTGACATTCTCCCCTTTTGCCCCCCGCCCCTCACACTAATTTCAACGCTGAAAAATAGAAAAATGGAACAATATAAAAAATATAAACTACAAATTATATACGCTTTCATATGACACCCCACTTGACATTGTCCCCTTTTCCATCTCCTCGCCCCCCCCACACTATTTTGAACGCTGAAAAATAGAACAATATAAAAAAAATGAGCTACAAATTATTTACGCTTACATATGATACCCTACTTGACATTGCCCGCTCTTTTGTCCCCCTCCACTATTTTAAATAATGAAAAATAGAAAAACATAAAAAATATGAAATACAAATTATATACGCTTTCATATAACACCCCACTTGACATTGCCCCCCTTTGCCCCCCCCCCCGCCCTCCACACTATTTTGAACATTGAAAAATAGAAAAATATAAAATATATGAACTACAAATTATTTACGCTTTCATATGATACCCCACTTGACATTGCCCCCCTTTTGCCTCCTCCCTAATAAGTTCGATTTTTTCCCATAAGTTTAAATATTTTCCACAAAATCATATTTTTCCCTTAATTTCAAATTGTTGCCATAGGTTCGAATTTTTCCCATGGGTTCAAATTTTTCTACAGATTCAAATTTTTCCCAAAGCTTTGAATATTTGCCATAACTTCGAATTTTTCCCATAAGTTTAAATATTTTCCATAAAATCAAAATTTTTACATAATTTCAAATTTTTCCCATAGGTTTGAATTTTTCCCATAGGTTCAATTTTTTTCTACAAGTTCAAAAATTTCTCAAAGATACAAATTTTTTCCATAAGTTCAAATTATTCTTAAAAGTTGCATTTTTTTTAACAATTTTGAATTGTTTCCATAGATTCAAATTTTTGCCATAGGTTTGAATTTTTTCCTAAGATCGAATTTTTCCCATTAAGTTTAAAATGTCATAAATTTAAAGTTTTTCAATAAATTCGAATTCTTCCCACAAGTACGAATATTTCTTATAAGCTCGAATATTTCCCATAAGTTCGAATTTTTCATAAAATGTCAAACATTTTAACGTTTTCCTAAAATTTCAGCTTTTACTTCAAAATTTAATGTTTTCCCCAAAACTTCAAATTTTTCTCAATAGTTCGAATTTTTCCCATAAGATCGAATTTTTCCCATAAATTTAAAGTTTTCCTATAAATTCGAATTTTTCCTACAAGTTAGAATATTTCCTATAGATTCGAATTTTTCTGGAAATGTCAAACTTTTTCGAAATTCAGGATTTCATTTCGAAATTTCGTTATCTCATCTCTGAAAACTCTGATTTTTTCTAAACCTTCGATAATTCCGAAATATCAAAAAAAAAAAATGCAATTTGGAAAAGAAAATTCAAGTAATCGTTTAGGTTTAGGAAATTTTGAATTCATAATGAAAAAGTTCAGTTTAGTACCAAAACATTTTGTCCCTTTGTCGAAATTTTGACTTCAACTTCTAATTTTTATAATTTCTTCAAAATTTCGAATTTTTTCAAACATCTGGACGTTTTCCCAAATTTTTTCAGATTTTATTTCAAAATTCAATATTTTCCCTAAAACTTCGAATTTTTTCCAACAGTTCAAATTTTTTTCCAGACTCGAATTTTCTTCATTATTTAGAATTTCTCCCATAAGTTCGAATTTTTCCCATAGGTCTGAATTTTTCCCACAAATTTACCCCTCTATTCATCAAAATCGCTCAACGCGCCTAAAGCAGTTTTCATTTCAATAAAAGAATGTAACGAACGATGTTCCAATTCGATTTTTAAAGTTATACTTGGATCTCGTCAAGCTTTGTTGCTTTCAGACTCGATTTTTCATCCGTCACACATTGACAACTATTTACTTTGTCCGTCAGTGGGAAGATCCTCCGCGTAGGTAAATAGCATGTGACCGAATCCAAAGCTAAACTAATTTTAGTCTAAGGCTAATTTTTTTTACATTTCGCCGGCGTATGTTGCAATCCATCACAAAGTGACAAGCGAGTTTCATGTTTCAAGAAAATTCGTTAATGACGTATGAAAAAATCGCCTTCGCATCCAAGGTCTGCAAGAGATTTTATAAATTTAGGTTATTTTTTTACTTGAATAATTAAAGCTATAAGAACTGTCACTCTTATACGTACAGAACAAATAAAAAAAAAGTGGTTTCGCTTTCTCGAAAAACGTGGTCTTTACCAACGTCTTGCTGTGTAAATGTGGCAACAGAATTTAATACTTCACATTATTATTATTGGTTGTAGGTGCAATAATTTGGAAAAAACTTGAAATTTATTGAAATAAACATTTTTTAAATTACCAGGAAAATTCGTAAACATTTCATATTGAATCTTGGAAAAAAAATCGCTGCATCTCTATATTTAATCAGGTTTTAATGTGTCTATTTTCGCAAAATTTGACTATTTTCGTAAAATTTGACTATTTTCGTAAAATTTGACCCTTTTGGCAAAATTTGACCTTCGTGAGAGATGGTGAGATGGTGAAATATGTTCATGTTTTTTCGAAATTTTGAAAATTATTGCTGCCTTCCTTGAACACAATATCCTGCACTCCTTCATGGAATTTTTGCTGTAAATGCGCTATCTGTAATTTGGCATCATTATTGAATGAATGCACGAAAAAAAATCCAAAATCTTTCCTATTATTGCTTCACCATTTGGTGAGGTTTAAAGAACAACGATAAGGAAATTAAAATTTATTGTAAACAAGGAGCACTTGCGACCTTCAATCGATAAGCAATTACCAAATTAGATTTATTTTTACATACGGGCAATTTCCCACCTAGCAAACGTTAATATGTTACTCTTTGAATTGAATATTTTCACAAAAACGATGTCTTATTCCTAGCAGCCCAAATTAATTTGCATTTTTCTGGAACTAATGATAAGTGTACAGTTTTGATTTTCTTACGTGCTGTTGGCGTAAATAATTTCCAGATCTTTTTGGGTTTGTAGGAGAAAGAATGGTTTATTTTTGCTCACAACTCAAAAAATCAGCGTGATAGAATTAACAATAAAACGGTTTTAAAGTCTGCGAGCAAAGCGCTTTCATACGATACCCCACTTGACATTGCCCCCCTTTTGCCCCCCCAGGCTCTTCACAGTATTTTGAACGCTGAAAAATAGAACAATATAAAAAATATGAACTATAAATTATTTACGCTTTCATATAATACCCCACTTGACAATGCACCCCCCTTTTGCCCCCCCCCAACTATTTTAAATAATGAAAAATAGAAATATATAAAAAATATGAACTACAAATTGTAGATGCTTTCATATAAGACCCCACTTGACATTGCCTTCCCCTCTTGCCCCCCCCCCGCCCTCCACACTATTTTGAACGCAAAAAAATTAAACAGCATGAAAAATATGAACTACAAATTATAGATGCTTTCATATGAGACCCCACTTGACAATGCCCCCCTTGCCCCCCGCCCCCGCCCTTCGCACTATTTTGAACGCTAAAAAATAAAACAATAAAACAGTCTAAAAAATATGAACAAATATGAATTACAAGGTATATACGCTTTCATCTGATACCCCATTTGACGTTGCCACCCTTTTGCCCCCTCGCCCCCCCCCGGCTCACCACACTATTCTCAATGCTGAAAAATAGAACAATATAAAAAATATGAACTACAAATTATTTACGCTTTTATATGTTACCCTACTTGACATTGTCCCTCTTTTGCCCCCCCAACTATTTTGAACATTGAAAAAAAGAAAAATATAAAAAATATGAATTACAAATTATGTACGCTTTTATATGATACCCCACTTGACATTGCCCCCTCCCCCACGCTCTCCAAACTATTTCAGCGCTGAAAAATAGGACAATATAAAAAATATGAACCATAAATTATTTGGGCTTTCATATGATACTCCACTTGACATTGCCCCCCTTTTGCCCCCCCCCACTATTTTAAATAATGAAAAATAGAAAAATATAAAAAATGTGGACTACAAATTATATACGCTTTTATATGGCACCCAACTTGACATTCTCCCCTTTTGCCCCCCGCCATTCACACTAATTTCAACGCTGAAAAATAGAAAAATGGAACAATATAAAAAATATAAACTACAAATTATATACGCTTTCATATGACACCCCACTTGACATTGTCCCCTTTTCCATTTCCTCGCCCCCCCACACTATTTTGAACGCTGAAAAATAGAACAATATAAAAAATATGAACTACAAATTATTTACGCTTTCATATGATACCCTACTTGACATTGCCCCCTCTTTTGCCCCCTCCACTATTTTAAATAATGAAAAATGGAAAAATATAAAATATATGAAATACAAATTATATACGCTTTCATATGATATCCCACTTGACATTGTTCTCTTTTACCCCCCAACTATTTTGAACACTGAAAAAAAAATATATAGTATATAAAATATGAATTACAAATTATATAAGCTTTCATTTGATACCCCACTTGACATTGCCCCCCTTTTGCCCCACCCCCATTTTGAACACTAAAAAATAGAAAAATATAAAAACTATGAAGTACAAATTATAAAAATATGTAAATAGAATTTTTAAAAAATTTAGCGTCCTTTGTTCAAACATAGTTTTTTAATTTTATCGACAAATCAATTTTTAGAGGTGTACAGTGTAAGAGACCCACCACAATAACATTTTTTTTAATTATTAGTTTTCTAATTGTAAATAATAAATTGAGGGAGTCAGATTAGTTGTGACATTATTTTAGAAGGGGGCTGGGGTGACGAAATGTGACAATGATGGGGAACGGGGGGATTAAAAGGACGGAAAATAATCTGACGTTTGGTGGAACGGAGTGGTCCTAGGTTATCTTCAAAAATTGAAATACAGAACTTGTCCCCTGAACCTAAGAAAGATTAAAAAAACACGACAAACGTTGCTTTGACGTATTAAATGAACACATCCCTGTGAAATTTGCAGAAATATAAATTTTAAAAAGTACAAACTACAAATTATAGAAAAATTAAATAAATTCCTACATAAATTGCGGAAAGTGTAAAATGAAAAAAAAAAATTAGGCAGTCTGAGAACTGCTGTCAGAGGAGAAAACTCCTTAAATGCAGTTAAAATTCGTATTCTTGCGAACGGTTGCGTGGCTCAGTGATTAAGGCGGCGGATATCATTTCCTAGATCTGATAAGTTACGGGTTCGAATCCCGCTGTCGTCAACACGTTTTTTTAATTCCATTACACGTCTTACTCATAGGTACATAGTACTGTTAACATTAGAGCATGTCGGTAGTTCAAATTAGCGTGATGGTAACGCAAAATCTTAGGTCTTTCTCCTATCGAAAATCGTTCAAAGTGCCTAAAGAAGTTGTCACTTCGAAAATTACAAAAAAAAGTACAATATAAAAAAGTTTGACATTCTTCATGGTAGATTCTTATTTCAAATACAAATTATAAATAGGTACGAAATAAAAACTTTCAAAAATATAAATAAAGCTTTCGCCTTTCCAAAATTTTTACGATTTAATTTTCTATGACAATAAAATCATAGCCAACGTGATTAGTTGAGTGGTTTGTTTAAACGATTTTTAATAAGACACGAAATAGTTAAAAGTTTCCGATGATTTTTTTAGACCCGCTAAAAATAGAAAAGCTTAGAGTATTGTGCAACGGACATCAGTTATTTTTAATTTTTATTAATGCTTTGGAAGAAAAGAAGTGAACTTTTAACTGTTATAAATCCGACATTTGGCAAGCATTTAATAACAATTTTTTTGATGAGGTTAAAAAAATTGCACCTCTGATTCCATGATGTATTGAAATAGAGACAGCTGCACGATGAAAATGTTACTCAGCTTCGATGAGGGCCCCCGTCCACCCCAAAATCCACCCCTGATGTTCCTATAAAAATCGTTAGAACCAACTGCAGATTCGAAATTTATTAATAGTGCAACGTCTGACCATTAAACAATTAAAAATTACATGCACGCTTAACGGTGTAATTGCGATGAGTTTTCATCTGCCAAGAATTTTATTGTCTCCATCGCATAATTTATTCGGATGCTCGATTTGCCTAAAGTTCAATAAACGTCATTTTTTCTTTATGCAATTGAACTTTCGTTGAAGAGAATTCGGTTGAATAGAACATTTCTCAGACGATCGCACATAAGTGTAACGTTTAAGGGTGAAGAATCGATAAGTTATCGTGGTTTTCCCTTTTTCGCCGCGCAGTCTGTCTGAATTTCCTACGACGGCGTGGCGCCGAAGGGAAATATCGGCGAAAGGTCGTCAGGTGATCGCCACAATAACATACTTGTTATAATTTTGGGGAAATTGAGCCGACGAGTAAATGGGCTCATTCCCCTTTCGCCGAAGAGTCTGGATTTTTATGTAAGATGTTTATAAAAAAAAATGCTGCATATAAGTCGGTTGAAATTTCGAAAAAATATTTATTATAAGCCTTCAGATTTAACGAAGTAAATAACCGGTCCAATGGTTTAATGGGTTAAGCGTCTATTCGGCCATCAGAGTCCTGGGTTCGATTCCCACATCCGGCTTGAGTCTCTCTGTTCTTTTAAAATGGCGATATTTAACAACTACTTGTGGTGTATAGCTAACAACTCAAAGCCAAAAATAAACCAGAAATCAAACCACAAATTAAATTTAAAAAAAACCAAATAAAAAGTTCGCAAAATTTAATTCCATTTGAGTTGTTTTCTTACAACTATTATAATTATCCTTGTACGCTACATTATCATAGTATTGCATTTTACGTTACTTAATAAGTTTCACAATGTTTAGATAACACGTTAAATGTTCGTTGACAAAGCTGACATGACGCAAGATCACATCGAGTGGAGAATAGAATAAAACGTTTAAAATTCAGCAAATTGTCGAAAAATTGAAATAGTGCTAATTGCATTCTATAATTACCCAATTAGTACCTAGTTTATTATTCGTTAAAATGACAAAGTAAATCGACCTTGACGATTAAATAAACAATTCTCAGAGTTTCCAATTCCATTTTCTACCAAACAACACTCGAAATGGAAGTGAAAGAAAACAAAACTAGACGCAACGCTGAAGAATCATGACTTGTGCTTGATTTGATATGGATTTTTACGCTAGTAATTAGGATTAAAGAATACAAAGTTGTTTAAAAGTAACGTAACGTTTACTAGCGCGATCATGAAATAATTAGTAGCGTCTACGACGGTGTAATAGTAATTCATTGGATAACGGTCCATTAAAATCCCAAGAAATTAGTACAAATATCATCTGAAATGTACCGCTACTATTCAAATTAATCGTGATTTGCGAATCTGGAAAGGTGTCATTCAGAAACAACTGGATCATCGCTTAAAAATTAATTAACTGTACCTTTTGATAGAGGGTCTTGGTTTAAAGATAAATAATTTTTTAAACCAAAGTTTTTCAACCTTTTAGTACTTGCGTATCACTCTCAAAGAATCACAAACTCTACGAATCCCCCCATTTGAATATTCGCGATGACAAAAAAAGTTTATCTTCCCAACAGTAACTCCCAACGATCGATTTTTTAATTTTTGTTCAAAATTTCGAATAAAAAGTGAAGATTTTAAAAATAAAACAATTCGGGACAGTTTGGGTCGAAATTTATAAAAAAATTGAGATTTATGGAAGAAATATTCCGTAATTTTTCAATTTAAAATTTAGAAAAAAATATAAGCATTCAAATTCAAATTGAAATTCAGTGTTTCGAGGAGAAATCTAAATGTTTCAATACCACGCACGAATTTTAAGTAGAATTTTCGAAAAACAATTCAAAATCTTTAGAAAAAGTTGCACTTTAAGTTTAAAGCCAAAATATAGAAAAAAAAAATAACTGAAACCGACAATTTTGAAAAAAAAAGCTTGAATCCAATAATATTGAGGAAAATTCGAAATTTCGAGTTTGAAGTCAAAATTTTAGCGAAATAAAGGTAAATTTGGAAATGAAAAAAATGGAAACTTTAAAAATATTATGAATTTTTAAAAGACGAAATTCTAAAATACAGTCGAAGTTTTCAAACTTGGGGAAAACTTCTAGAAAAAGTCCAAATATTGAAAAGTTCAAAATTTTCTAAAATGGTAAATATTTTGAAGAGGCAGAATTGTCTAAAGTCGAAATTTTCAAAAAAGTTTAAATTTTCAATAACATCGATATTTAAAAAGAAACTTTGAAGAAAAACAGTGACCATTTTAAAAAATGAAAATTTTTGAAAAATACTTGGATTCGAACATAAACGTTTAAATGTTCAATCAAACCTATTTTTGACAGGTAGTGGAAATTTACAAAATAAGTGAAATTTGTTAAAATAAGTCAAAATTTTAAGACAGTCAAAATTTCGAATCAAAATTTCGGGAAAAGTAAAGATTTGAAGAAAGTCAAAATTTCGAGAAAAGCCAAAATTTAGGAACAGGTTCTGGAAAAAGAAAAGTGAAAATTTTTGGAGAAAACTGAAAATTTTGGAACCTAAACAATTTTAAAACACCAAAATTTTCAAAAAAAGTTCGAAATTTTCAAAAAGGGACGGAATTTTTAAAAAATAAAATTTATCAACATTTTTCAAAAATATAAAATTATTCGGAAAAAAACTTTAATAATAATTTAAAAAATAAAGCAAATTTTCAAGAGTAAAAATTTTCAAAAACAAGTTCAGATATTTAAAAATGGCGAAATTTCTAAAAAACTAGAATTGTTCAAAGAACTCCGAAATTTCCAATTTTCAAGAAAACGTCGAAAATGTCAAATTTTTAAAGTCAAAGTTTTTTGAAATTTTCAAATTTCGAAGAATATCGATAGTATTTTGGAATATTTCGAAAAATATCGAGATTTGGAAAATTTTCGAAAAATACCGAGATTTTGAAAAAAAAGTCGAAATTTTGAAAAAATTTGAATTTTTGAAAAAAATCAAAAAAGAAAAATTAAAATTTAAATCAAGTTCAAAAAACGTCGAAATTTGGAAAAAGTTAAAATTGTGAAAAATAGTCGAAAATTTTGAAAAAGGAGAAATTTAAAAAAACGTAATTTCAGAAAACTAAATTTTCAAAAAAAAATCTGAATTTTTAAACCCCAGTAAATTTCATTAGCGTAGCTAGGGGGCAAGGAAGCAGAAGGCAAGGGTGGGCAGAGGGAAGTAAGGGTGGGCAGAGAGGGGCAAGGGTGGGTAGAGAGGGGCAAGGGTGGGCAATGAGGGGCAAGGGTGGGCAAAGGTTGGCAGAGGGGGGCAAGGGTTGGCAGAGGGGGGCAAGGGTTGGCAGAGAGGGGCAAGGGTGAGCAAGGGTAGTCAAAGGGGGGAAAGGGTGGTCAAAAGGGGGAAAGGGTGGGCAACGGGAAGCAAAGGTGGGCAAGGGAGATTAGAAGGCAAAGTGGGCCAGGGTGGACTCCGGGGCCACTTTAGAACAAGGGGGGCCCTACCCTAAAACAATAAATAATTCTTGACAACCAAAAAAAAAGGTCCTCACAAAATTTCTAGGGTTGGCCCCCCCCCTTGGGTAGTCAAAGGGGGGAAAGGGTGGGAAAGGGTGGGCAAGGGTGTTCAAAGGGGGGAAAGGGTGGGCAACGGGAAGCAAAGGTGGGCAAAGGGGATTAGAAGGCAAAGTGGGCCAGGGTGGACTAAGGGGCCCACTTTAGAACAAGGGGGCCCCACCCTAAAACAATAAATAATTGTTGACAACCAAAAAAAAAGGTCCTCACAAAATTTCTAGGGTTGGCCCCCACCCTTGTCCCACCCTAAAAAGGAAAAATATTGACATCTGAAACAAACCCAATTGTCAAAATTAAAAATCATATTTTTAACGTTTTTTCGATATATTTTTTTTTTTTAAGGAATTTAGACATATTTGAAAATAGCAGTTTTCTAGAAAAAATGATATTTTTGTATTGAAAATTATAAAAGTAATGAAATTTTCAAAAAAGGTACAATTTATAAAAAAATTAAAACTTTCAAAGTCAAACTTCACCAAAAAAAAATTTTTAATAGAAATTTTGGAAAACACAAAAATTACAAAAAGTCAAAATGCAATTTACACAAAAATTTAGAAATTTTTAAAAGGGGGCAACGGGGGGCAAGGGTGGGCAACAAAGAGGCAAGGGTGAGCAACGGGAGAGCAAGGTGGGCAACGGCGGAGGGTGGGCAAGGATGGGCAACGGGGGGGCAAGGGTGGACAACGGGAAGCAAGGGTGGGCAAGGGGCATTAGGTGACAAAGGAGGCAAGAGTGGGCAGGGGGGCTGATCTTAGTACAAGGGTGGCCCATCCTAGAATAATAAATAATTTTTGACGATAAAAAAAAAGCTATTCACAAAATGTCTAGTGTGGGCCCCTCTTGTCCCACATAAGATTTTTAAAAAAGTTTGAATTTTTAAGAAACTTGAAATTCTGAAAAATAGTCGAAAATTTGGAAAAAAAATTTGAAAAGCAATCGAAATTTTTAAGAAAAAAAAGTCAACATTTTTGAAGTCGTACTGTTAAAAAAATCAACTGAAATTTTAAAAAATATCGAAATTTTTAAAAAAGTCCAAATATTGAGAAACGTTAAATTTTTAAAAGTCAAAATGCAATTTCCAAAAAATTTGGAAATTTTTAAAGGAAGGCAACGGGGGGCAAAGGTGGGAAACAAGGGGGCAAAGGGCAACGGATGGGCAACGAAGGGGCAAGGGTGGGCAACGGGAAACAAGAGTGGTCAAGGGTGATAAGGAAGTCAGGGGGCAAGGGTGGGCAAGGAGCCCACCCTGGAATAATACAATGTCAAAATTAAAAATTATATTTTACACGTTTTTTCAAAATTTTTATTTTTTGGAAATTTCGACATTTTTGAAAATTGCGCTTTTCTTAAAAAAAATTAAAAAAAAAAAGAAAATCTGGAAATGTCTAAATTTTCAAAATAATCAAGATAAGTATTCAAACAGTATTGAAATTTTCGTATTCAAAAATTTCAAAATACTGGCCTTTTTAAAAAAAGATAAAATATTAAAAAAATTAAAAACTTTCAAAAAGTCAAACTTAACGAAAAAAAAATTAAAATGGAAATTTGGGAAAAGACGACAATTTCAAAAGAGTCATAGTGCAATTTACAAAAAAAATTAGAAAATTTTAAAGACGGGTAGCAGGGGGCAAGGGTGAGCAACGGGGGGCAAGGGTGGGCAACGGGGGGCAACGGTGGACAACGGGGGGGCAAGGGTGGGCAAGGGGGGCAAGGGTGGGCAAGGGTGGGCAACGGGGAAAAAGTGGAATCAAGGGGGATAAGGAGGCAAGGGGGGCAAGAATGAGCAAAGGGGCCCATTTTAGAACGGGGAGACACCCTAGAATAATAAATAATATTTGACAACCAAAAAAAAAGTCTTCATAACATTTCTAGGGTGGACCTCCTCTTGTCCCACCCTAGAAATAGTGCCTTTTTTTTTAGTCGTCAAAAATTATTTTCGGTAGTGTGCAAGTACAAAAAATATAAATTGAGGACAACAATCCCAAAATTGTCCCCCCCCCCTCCCGAAGGAAAAATCCTAGCTGCGCCAATGGTCATTTTATAAAAAGTTGAAATTTAAAAAAAATTTAAGTCAAAATTCTGAAAAATGTCAACATTTTGAAAAAGAAAAAAAAATTCAATTGTCAAAATTAAAAATCGTATTTTTCAGCTTTTTTGCGAAAACTTTATTTTTTTTTGGAAATTTCGGCGTTTTTGAAAATTGCAACTTTCTCGAAAAAATGTAAAAGACTGAATATCTGGAAATGACTAAATTTTCAAAATAATCGAGATATTCATAAAGCATTGAAATTTTCGTATTCAAAATTTTCAAAATACTGAAATTTCAAAAAAGGCAAAATTTAAAAAAAAATTCTAAACTTCCAAAAGAGAAACTTAACAAATAAAAACTAAAACAGAAATTTTGAAAAAAGGTAAAAGTTCAAAAAGACAAAATACAACTTATCAAAAAAAATTACAAATTAAAAAAAAATCGGGTTGAAATATTGAAAATACTTAAAATGTTCAAAAAATCCAAAATTTAAAAATCAACATTTTTCAGCTAAAATTCTAGATTTTTAAAAAGTCAAAATTTCGTAGAAAACGATAAAATTTCGAAATCTGAAAATTTTGAAAAAGGATTAATATCGGATTCTTTAAAAAAGTCGAATGAAAAAAAAATTGGACTTTTTAGTAGAAGTAGTTTTGAACAAAATTGTAAAATGTAAGAAAATGGTCCTAATTTCGAGATTAAAGACGATAAGACGAAATGAAAAAGCGAAAATCTGTACAAAAGATCGAAATTTCGAATTTGAACCCATCGTTAAAAAAAAAGCGAAAATTGTAAGGATAAACTTTCAATTTTGAAAAAAAAAAAAGAAAATCCCTGCTGCTCTTTTCAACCAGCCTCAATTTCATGTTACATTTTTTTTGTAACTTCGCGATTCAAGTCCCAAATTTATCATTAAAGTCGAAATTATAAATTCATAGAAGAAATTTTCGAATGTAAAATCAAAAATAAAAATAACATCTTGATTAATCAAAATTTAAAATAAAATCATTCTAAGAGAAAATTTCGAAAAAAATTCAGTGTTCAGAAATATTGAGAGAAAAACACAGTTTCGATTTTAAAATAGTACTTAACTTAGATAAAATGTCAACATTTCTAGAAAAATTAGTACTTTCTAGAAAAACTAGGAATTTTAATAAAACGTTGAAATATTGAAAAAAAAAAATAAAAATTTCCAAATACAAAGATCACAGGAAAAAATAGAAAAACAAAGTGGATTTATTGCTCTGCATTAATTAGTGTGACAAAATAAAACATAATAATGGTAAATTAGAAGGGGGATTTAGTCTCCCCCCCCCAAGGTTAGATGACCTAACTTCGCTCACATTACAAAGCAAAAAAGTACCCTTATGACTTACCCTCTATCGCCAGTGTTCGCCATCTAGTTTTCCTAGTCCTTTTCCCCATTGTCCCTTTTCTTCCTTCGACCGGTTCGCGCTTTTCATGGACCCCACAACGAAAATTCAAACCAGCACCATATTACTCCCCCAAAACAATCAAAAAAATATTCAACCGAAACAATTATCGTGGAAAATCAATCATCGAAAAATTTCGCCGGCTTTTTCCTTCGACCGTCCCGTCGGTCCGTTTCAATCTTTCATCGAACGATCACGATGTGCGATATGAATTTTCAATTTCCCGCGTGTCAAATTCGCCTCGATATCACATGTGTTATCACATCACAGAGGCTAATAGGCCTTTGGTTGAGCGGCTCCGGTGCTACAGCATCTTCCGTGTTATTGCATAACCCCAGCGCAGTATCGACTGATTGTGCGTTCGTACGGAATATTTTGATTCTGATCCTGCTCCTTGGACGGGCGGCGCAAGCGACTAGATCTGATATCGCTCCACGTTCGGTACAGTTCGCGCGATTCCAACTATCGACTAATATTTGAAAATTGAATGATAGTCAGGTGATAAGGCGGCATTTTAATTAAAAGGTATTTAGTAGGAGAATGTCTTCGCTACGAAATATGTCGCGTTAGGTTTGAATTAATAATAAAATTTACGAAATAGTTGTTGGATGTCGTATAATTAAACAGTTGACAACTGTTTTAATTTAATATTGATGTTATTGAAAAATATAAAGCTGATTAGAATTAAAACTGCTTAAATTATTGCTCTTCTAAATTATTCCTATCAGTAGTTACAGACAGACGTAAATGTATACAATCGAATGCCCTAAATATGAACTTTATTGCAGGCCAACAAATAAACAGCTTTATGTATAAATGGTTGCCATTTCAACTCTGCAACTTTCATTACTTATAGGTAGGCAACATAAAATACTTTTCTGGGTGTTAAATGTTGCCTGCACTTAGAGTACGTGAATATGTAATTTTGTCTTTTTTAAGTTTTCTTACAAACGTATTGTTTACAGATTACAAGATTCAATTAAACTTTCATTGTCTCTATCTGCCCTGAAATATCGAGCTTCATTTTGTTTCATGACAACTTTTATTAATTTGTCTTGCAGTGGCGGCTCGGATTTTTTACTGGGGGACGCATAAAATAAAATATAATAAAATTTTATCTATCATTAAATATCCAGCTTCAAAGAATTTTTATTACATAATATGCCCTGCAGTGGCGGCTCGTGATTTTTTAATAGGACAAAAAAAATACAATAAAATTCTATCCGCTATTACACAGACAGCTTTATGTTATTTCATAAAGAATATTTAATAACATCTTGCAGTGGCGCGTGATTTTTTTTTTATTGAGGGGCGCAGATGCAAAAAATATAATAAAATATTTTCTGTGCTATTAACTATCCAGCTTGATTTTATTTCATAAACATATAAACATTTTCATTACATAGAATGTCTTGCAGTGACGGCTAGTGAATTTTTACGGGTGGTAGAGGGGCGAGGGGCACAGATGGAAAAAATATAATAAAACCGCACCGCTCATTAAATAACTAACTCAATTTTATTTTAGGAAGAATTTTTATTAATATCTAAATTTTTGAAGCCATTCTAATTTAAAAATGAAACTAAAACTTAAAATTAAAAAATCAAAATGAACGAAATTTTAAAAAGTTCGAAATTTAAAAAACTTTAAACTTTCAAAATAGTCGGAATTTTCAAATTCCTCGTGATTTTATAAATAGCTGTAATTTAAAAACTGTTAAAATTTTGAAAACCATTTTGTAGAAAATCGAAAATTAAAAAAATTAAAATTCGGAAAAGTTAAAGTCGAAATATTTATAAAATGTTAACAAATTGTTAAAAAAGTAAAGATTTTTAAATGAAGTCGCAATTTTGGAAATATTAGAAATGTTATAAAAAGTGAAAATTTTGAAAAAAAAAGTCGGAAATTTTGCAAATGGGGAAATTTTGAAAAAATTTGAAAAAACGTTTAAATTTGAAAAATAATCGGAATTTTCAGAAAAAAAGTTGAAAATTTTGAAGTGGTACTAATTTTCAAAACAAATGAATTTAAATTTTGAAAAATATGGAGATTTTTAAGGGGGCAAGGGTGGGTAAGAGTGGTCAAGGGGGCAAGGGTGAGTAAGGGGGCTAGGGGACAAGTGTTGGTAAGGGTGGGCAAGGGGGAAAGGGTAGGTAAGGGTGGGAAAGGTTGGTTGAGTGGGGCAAGGGTGGTCAAGGGTGGACAGGGGGGCAAGGGGGGCAAGGGTGGACAAAGCACAAGACAAATTTTGAAGAACTTGAAAAAATCGAAATTTTAAAAAAAGTTAAAATTTTTTAAGATGTAAAAAGTTGAAATTTTATAAAGTGAAGATTTTCAAAAAAAAGTCGAAAATGTCGGAAAAAGAAAAATTTTGAAAAAACGTCGAACTTTGAAAAATAATAAAATTTTGAAGTCGTTCTAATTTTCAAAAAATCCGATATAAAAAAAATATTCGATATTTTGAAAAAAAGCCGAAAATTTGAAAAATGTCGAAATATACAAAATGAAATTTAAAAAAAGGAAATATTTTCAAAAACGTCGCAATTTTGAAAACGTTGAAATTGTCAAAAAAATAACAAAAATTCTGAAAAAGGAGAAATTTTGAAAAAATGTCGAAATTTCAAAAAACTAAATTTTCAAAAAAAGTCGGAATTTTGAAAACGTTGAAATTGTCAAAAAAAATCAAAAATTTTGAAAAAGGAGGAAATTTTGAAAAAAATGTCGAAATTTCGAAAAAAATGTCGAAATTTCAAAAAACTAAATTTTCAAAAAAAAGTCGAAATTTTTAAAGTCCTTGTAATTTTCATTGGCGCAGCTAGAAAGCGCGCAAGGGAGTAGGGGTAGACAAAGATGGGGAGAGGGGACAAGGGGGCAAGAGGTAGGAGAGGGGGCAATGGGGCAAGGGGATAAGGATGGGCCAATGGGAAAACGGGAAGCAAGGGTAGACAAGCAAGGATTAGGGGGCAAGGTAGCCCACTTTAAAACAAGGGGGGGCTAGGCTAGAATAATAAATAATTTTTCCTTGTCCTAATCTAGAAATTTTCAAAAAAAAGCCGAAATTTTAAAAAATTCCAAATTTAAAAAAAGCCGGAATTTTCAGGTCCTACTAATTTTTATTGGCGTAGCTAAGGAGGGGACAAGGGTGAGCAAAGGGGGCAAGAGTGAACAAAGGGTGGGCAAGGGTGGTCAGGTGCCGGCAAGGGTGGGCAAAGGGGGGGCAAGGGTGGGCAATGGGTAACAAGGGTGGGCAATGGCTATTATCAAGGAGGATTAGGTGGCAAGGGGACAATGATGGGCAAGGGGGCCCACTTTAGAACAACGGGGGCCAACCTTAATAAAATTATTAAAATTAATAAAAAAAATTTTGACGGCGAAAAAAAAGGTCCTCACAAAATTTCTAGTCAAAATATATGTCCCACCCTATAAATTTTCAAAAAAAGTCGAAATTTAAAAAAATTCCGAATTTAAAAAAAAGCGGAATTTTTAGGTCCCACTAATTTTCATTGGTGTAGCTAAGGAGGGAAAAAGTGTGTGCAAAGGGGGGCAAGGGGTGGGCAAGGGTGGGCAAGGGTGGTCAAGTGTGGGCAAGGGTAGGCAAAAGGGGGGCAAGGGTGGGCAATGTGTAACAAGAATGGGCAATGGGTAACAAGGGTAGGCAATGGCTATCAAGGAGGATTAGGTGGCAAGGGGACAATGATGGGCAAGGGAGTCCACTTTAGAACAACGGGGCCAACTTTAAAACAATAAATAATTTTTTGACGACGAAAAAAAAAAGGTCCTCTAACCAAATTTCTAGTTAAAATTTCCGTCCCACCCCAGAAATTTTCAAAAAAAAGTCGAAATTTAAAAAAATTCCGAATTTAAGAAAAGGCGGAATTTTTAGGTCCTACTAATTTTCATTGGTGTAGCTAAGGAGAGGAAAAGGGTGGGCAAAGGGGGGCAAGGGTGGGCAAAGGGTGGGCAAGGGTGGTCAAGTGTGGGCAAGGGTGGGCAAAGGGGGGGCAAGGGTGGGCAATGGGTAGCAAAGAGGATTAGGTGGCGAGGGGACAATGATGGGCAAGGGGGCCCATTTTAAAACGAGGAACAAGGGGGACCCACCTTAACACAATAAATAATTTTTTGGCAATCAAAAAAAAAGGTCCTCACAAAATTTCTACTCAAAATTTCTGTCCCCCCTTGAAATTTTTAAGAAAAGTCGAAATTTCAAAAAATTCCGAATTTTAAGAAAAGCCGGAATTTTTAGGTCCTACTAATTTTCATTGGCGCAGCTAAGGAGGGGACAAGAGTGGGCAAAGGGGGGCAATGGTGGAAAAAGGGGGGCAATGGTGGGCAAGAGTGGGCAAAGGGGGGCAAGGGTGGGCAAAGGGGGGCAAGGGTGGTTAAAGTGGGGCAAGGGTGGGCAAAGGGGGGCAAGGGTGGTTAAAGTGGGGCAAGGGTGGGCAAAGGGGGGCAAGGGTGGGCAAAGGGGGGCAAGGGTGGGCAAAGGGGGGCAAGGGTGGTCAATGGGTAAGAAGGGTGGGCAATGCGTAGCAAGGTGAATTAGGAGGCAAGGGGACAATGGTGGGCAAGAGGGCCCACTTTAAAACAAGGGGGGCCCACCTTAGAACAATAAATAAATTTTTTACGACCAAAAAAAAAGGTCGTCACAAAATTTTCAGGATGGGCCCCCTCCTGTTTCATCTTAAAAATTTTGTTAGGGCTCTTTTTTTTTTGGTCGTCAAAAATTATTTTCTGTAGTGCGAAAATACAAAAAATTATCAACGGAGGGCAACAATCCTAAATTGTCCACCTAAGGGTAAATCATATCTATATGCCAATGGCAATTTTATAAAAAATTGAAATTTAAAAAAGTTAAGAATTTTAAAAGTCGAAATTCTAAAAAATGTCGAAATTTTGAAAAAGAAAAAAATGTTGACATTTGAAAAAAAAGGAAGTTGTCAAAAGAAATCGAAATTTTTTAAGTTGTATTAATTAAAAAAATTAAATATCGAAAAAAAATTTAAATTTTGAGGAAAGGTCGAAATTTCGAAATAAGTCAAAATTTTGAAATAAGTTCAGATTTAAAAAAATTCAAAAATTTGAAGAAACGGAGAAATTGAAAAATATCCGGTCGACATTTTTATAAAACGCCTCGAATTAAAAGAAAATTAAAATTAAAAAAAAAGGAATATTAAAGAAAAATGAAATAAAAAAAAATTAAAAAAAGTTTGTAAATATTTTAAAAACATTAAATTAAAAAAACAAAAGAACATTTTAAAGGATAGTTGAAATTGATAAAATAATAATGATAATAAAATAAAATTTTAAGAAAATATCGAAATATTCAAGCAAAAACTTTCAAAAGAACTAAATTTTCAAAAAAAATATCATAAATAAAGGCTCGAAAAAATATTTAACAGTCAAAATTTCCAAAATTTCGAAAAGGACTAGGACAACTAAATTACCCCCCTCCCCCAGGGAAAATACCTAGCTGCGCTAATATTAAAAGCTGCAATTTAAAAAACAAATCAAGATTTTTTAAAAGTCGAAATTCCGAAAAAAATTTAAAATTTCAAAAAACCTCGAATTTTCAAAAAGTCGAAATTTTCGAAGCCTTTGTATTTAATTTTAATAAAAAAACTTACATCTAAACAAAGTCAAAATTTTTATAGGTCGAAATTCTGAGAAATTTCAAAATTTTGAAAAAAGAAAAATGTTGACATTTGAAAAAAACGAAATTTTCAAAAGAAAAAAAAATACAACCGTAAAAAACTCGACATTTTCAAAATAAAAGGAGGAATTTTTAAAAAGACAGGAACCGATAAAAACATCAAAATTATCAAACGAGTCAATTCGATATTTTCAACAAAAAAAAACTTAATTTTGAGAATCGAAATTTCGAAAGAAGTTAAAATTTTTCATCACCGAATCAACATTTTTTTTGGCCACCTGCATGCTGCAAGTTGTCAGTAGGGAAATCCAATCATACTAAAAATGTGACAGAAAGAATACCAAGAAAGTGTGGATGGGTAATAAACTAAGAATAAAAAAGTGGAAACAAGTGGGAACTTCCATAATCTCAAATTTCCAATAACTGCTTTGAATGTTTCCCAGAATTTTTACTGCAACTCATCCAGAATTTAACCCAAGACGAACATCAAATCAATGACTTTCGTGACACGTGACAAGCTTCGTATTCTTCGGGGCGCATCATCGTCGACTTTCCCTAATCAGCTCTCTCCCTGTCCCGCTTTTTTCCCAAATATAAAATTTTTCAGCCGTCGTCGTTCAATTTTCATTTCTCCCACCTTCCCGCCGAAGTATTAAAATGAATTCCTGCCGACTTAACACCGCTCGCTAGCGCGCTCTCCCGCTTCAGTATAGTTAGGCATCGGTCGCGAAGGTTGTGCAGTGTTCGGTACGGTGACAGCGCGGCGAAAACGTTCGAGAGAGGCGCGTTCGAATTTTTTTCTTAAAGAGTTAACGCCGGTGCGTATTTTTTTTGGAAACGTACGAAAGAAAAATCGGACGGTGTGGGAAGTTCAGTGAACGAATTGGGATTGGCACCGACAGGGGTGAGTAACGTCGACTATTCGTTACATTTTGGACGGTTCCCAATTTGCATTTCTCGGCCGTCGGGACTTTCGGGATTGTTATCGGAGTATTGTCGCTTTTTTCGGCGGCGGAAGCACGCGGTGGGCGATTTCAAAATTCGTTATTTCAAGTCGACCTAAGTTCTGAATTGTTGAATATTAATTTTTTGTTAGGTATTCTTGATAATTTTGTGGACTGGTGGTGGTTTCCTCCATTTAAAAATACGTTTTCCATATAAAAAAAATTGTACAACCCCAATTTCGAATTTTTTATAATATTTAAAATTGCCGCAGTAGAGTATAATATTCTATGATTCATTTTAATGTAAATAGATACTTTTCGGTACATGGGAATATCATTTTTCGCCGCATTAATATTTTTTTGTATCCAGTTAAACAATTTGTTTAAAAAAAAATTAAATCGATACAATGTTAACAAACTAAAAAAAATATTATGATTTAGTTATCATATTCAATAATTCAGTTGCCATATTCTATGATTCAGTTATCATATTCCATAATTCACTTTTTCTATTCTATGAGCCATTTGTCATCTTCCATTATCATGTTTCAGAGTTGAGTTATCGTATTCTATGGTTCACTTATCATTTTCTATGATTCAGTTATCATGTTCTATGACAGAAAATATTAATAAATCGAGAAATAAAATTATATTATTCAGTTATCATATTCAATGATTCTGTTATCATCATCTATGATTCAGTTATCATTTTCTATGATTCAGTTATCATATCCTAAGGATTCAGTTACCACATTCAGTTATTATTTTCCATGGTTCATCTAACATCTTCTATGATTCAGTTATCATCTTCCATGGTTCATTTGTCATCTTCTATGATTCAGTTATCATCTTCCATGGTTCAGTTATATTCCATAATTCAGTTGTCATATTCCATGGTTCATTTATTACCTTCTATGATTCTATTATCATATTCTTTGATTCACTTACGTTCTACGATTGAATTCTGACGTTCTATGAACGGAGTTCGGGTTATTCTCAAAATTTCGATTTTTTTGCGGTGGAGGCGGTCGTATGGAGCGCTAGTTTTGCTCGTTTCGTTCGTTATAGTTGGGAATTACGCTCAGCCTTCTATGCATAATAAACACGGCCGTTGTTAATTGTGAGCAAGGACTTTTTTCGCTCGTGTCCAACTTCGAACCTTTTTTAAATTCCTCGATGATGTCTCTCATTAAACATTCATTTGTTTAATGTCGAAATAAATATAAACAAAGAGAAAAACTAATTTATCGAACCGCTAAAATAGACTCTGATAAAAATACCCTTGAACTTTTGCTGGTTTCTAATGTTTTTATGCCTTTTATTTCGCGATTAATATCAGCAGTAGTAACGCATGTCGAATTTTACACATTTATTGGGTAATTAAAATGTTTCATCTGTTAATGTTTCTCTTATCTCTCTCTTATGGATCGTAAAAACGTTTAAACTAATTTTTTATTATCATAGCTACAAATTTATCGATGCGAGTTACTAAGTTGGCAGGGTCGCTACAATTTGTCAAAAAAAAAACACGTCTTTTGGGCGAAGGTCTGGGTGGGTTGTCACCGATTGAATATTCCAGGAAATCGTAATTTTACTTAACTATTTTTAGCGCACATTGAAAAAAACTGGTACGGCTTTTAAAAGCGGATAAACTGTGTACTGTAAAGGATATCTGAATTGAATTCTTTTTTTTTAATTCTGTCCTTTTTGATTGCCACTCGATAAAGTATAGCTACTGTATGAAGACAATATTATAATGGAAAAAGAAACTATTACTGATGAAATCTCGTTTTTCATTGAAATTTTGACCACCAAAAGATCGCATAGCATCACCAATTGATAAGGTTACAAATCTACTACATGAAGACAATGTTATGGTGGAATTGATTGATAAACATTCATTTTTTATTGCAATTTTGGCCACCAAAGGTGGCATGGCATAGCCAATTGTATATCAATTTTTGATAAGGTTATACCTCAGAAAATTGTACCATATGAAGACAATATTATAGTGGAAAAAGAAAATGTTGCTGATGATATTTCGTTTTTCATTGAAATTTTGACCACCAAAAGGTTGCTTAGTACAACCAATTGATGAGGTTGCATCTTAGAAAAATCTACTAGGTGTGAAGACAATATTTTGGTGGAAAAAGAAAGTAATACTGATAAAATTTCCTTTTTCATTGGAATTTTGACCACCAAGAGATCTCACAGCACAACCAATTGATAAAGTTGCTACTTAGAAATATCTACTATATGAAGACAATATTATAGCGGAAAAAGAACGTGTTACTGATGAAATTTTGTTTTTCATTGAAATTTTGACCACCAAAAGATTGCAGAGCATAACCAATTGATAAGGTTAGAGCTCAGAAAAATCTATTAGGTATGAAGACAATTTTATAGTGGAAACAGAAAATATTACTGATGAAATTGAGTTTTTCATTAAAATTTTGATCACCAAAAGATTGCATAACAGAGCCAACTCTATATCAATTTTGGATAAGGTTTATAGCTCAGGAAACTGTGCAATATGAAGACAATATTTTGGTGGAAAAAGAAAGTAATACTGATGAAATTTCATTTTTCATTGAAATTTTGACCACCAAAAGATCGCATAGTATCACTAATTGATAACATTATGGATAGCTTAAAAAAATGTAGCACATGAAGACAATATTATGGTGGAAAAAGAAAATATTACTGATGAAATTTCGTTTTTCAATGAAATTTTGACCACCAAAGGATCGCATAGCTCAACCAATCGATGTGCTTGCAGCTTAGAGAAATCTACTAGGCACGAAGACAATATTTTGGTGGAAAAAGAAAGTAATACTGATGAAATTACGTTTTTCATTGAAATTTTGACCACCAAGAGATCTCATAGCACAACCAATTGATAAAGTTGCTGCTTAGAAATATCTACTATATAAAGACAATATTATAGTGGAAAAAGAACGTGTTACTGATGAAATTTTGTTTTTCATTGAAATTTTGACCACCAAGAGATCTCATAGTATCACCAATCGATGAGATTAGAGATAGCTTAGAAAAATGTACCACATGAAGACAATATTATGGTGGAAAAAGAAAATATTACTGATGAAAGTTCGTTTTTGATTGAAATTTTGACCACCAAAAGATCGCATAGCTCAACCAATTGATGAGCTTGCAGCTTAGAGAAATCTACTAGGTGTGAAGACAATATTTTGGTGGAAAAAGAAAGTAATACTGATGAAATTACGTTTTTCATTGAAATTTTGAACACCAAAAGATTGCAGAGCATAACCAATTGATAAGGTTAGAGCTTAGAAAAATCTATTAGGTCTGAAGACAATTTTATAGTGGAAAAAGAAAATATTACTGATGAAATTAAGTTTTTCATTGAAATTTTGATCACCAAAAGATTGCACAACAGAGCCAACTGTATATTAATTTTGGATAAGGTTATAGCTCAAAAAACTGTGCAATATGAAGACAATATTTTGGTGGAAAAAGAAAGTAATACTGATGAAATTTCATTTTTCATTGAAATTTTGACCACCAAAAAATCGCATAGTATCACCAGTTGATAAGATTATAGATAGCTTAGAAGAATGTACCACATGAAGACAATATTATGGTGGAAAAAGAAAATATTACTGATGAAATTTCGTTTTCCGTTGAAATTTTCGCCACCAAAAGATTGCATAGCATAGCCAATTGTATAACAATTTTTGTTAAAGTTATAGCCCAGAAAACTGCACAATATGAAGACAATATTATGGTGGAAAAAGAGAGCATTACTGATGAAATTTCGTTTTTTAATAAAATTTTGACCACCAAAAGATTGCATAGTGCAACCAATTGATGAGATTGCAGGTTAGAAAAATCTACTAGGTATTAAGACAATATTTTAGTGGAAAAAGAAACTATTACTGATGAAATTTTGATTTTCATTGAAATTTTGACCACCAAAAGATTGCATAGCCCAACCAATTGGTGAGGTTGCAGCTTGGTAAATTTACCACATGAAGACAATGTTATAGTGGAAAAAGAAACTATTACTGATGAAATTTCGATTTTTATTGAAATTTTGACCACCAAAAGATCGTATAGCATAACCATTTGATCTTTAAGATCGCGTAGCATAAAGAGTCAATAAGGTAGAAGGTATGAAGACAATGTTAGAGTGGAAAAAGAAACTATTACTGATGAAATTTCGTTTTTAATAAAATTTTGACCACCAAAAGATTGCGTGATGCAACCAATTGATGAGATTGCAGGTTAGAAAAATCTACTAGGTATGAAGACAATATTTTAGTGGAAAAAGAAACTATTACTGATGAAATTTTGATTTTCATTGAAATTTTGACCACCAAAAGATTGCATAGCCCAACCAATTGGTGAGGTTGCAGCTTGGTAAATTTACCACATGAAGACAATGTTATAGTGGAAAAAGAAACTATTACTGATGAAATTTCGATTTTTATTGAAATTTTGACCACCAAAAGATCGTATAGCATAACCATTTGATCTTTAAGATCGCGTAGCATAAAGAGTCAATAAGGTAGAAGGTATGAAGACAATGTTAGAGTGGAAAAAGAAACTATTACTGATGAAATTTCGTTTTTTAATAAAATTTTGACCACCAAAAGATTGCGTGATGCAACCAATTGATGAGATTGCAGGTTAGAAAAATCTACTAGGTATGAAGACAATATTTTAGTGGAAAAAGAAACTATTGCTGATGAAATTTTGATTTTCATTGAAATTTTGACCACCAAAAGATCGCATAGCCCAACCAATTGGTGAGGTTGCAGCTTGGTAAATTTACCACATGAAGATAATATTATAGTGGAAAAAGAAACTATTACTGATGAAATTTCGATTTTTATTGAAATTTTGACCACCAAAAGTTCGCATAGCATAACCATTTAATTATTAAGATCGCGTAACATAAAGAATCGATAAGGTAGAAGGTGTGAAGACAATGTTAGAGTGGAAAAAGAAACTATTACTGATGAAATTTTGTTTTTCATTGAAATTTTGACCACCAAACGATTATCCAGATCACATAAGTAACCAATCGATAAGGTACAATTAGGAAGAATGTATTACATGAAGACAATATGATGATAGAAAAAAAAAGTATTACTGATGAACTTTCCTTTTCCATCGAAATTTTGACCACCAAAGGCATTGAAGGGTATTAAAATTGCAAAAAATTACCAAGAAAATATCCTACTCAGTTTCAGACGAAGCGGCTCATCAGTTCTTGGGATCCATAGCATATTCAATTTTTTGATGAATTCTAGTTTCGCTCCCAAATTTGAATCTCCAAGAGCTCTCTGTGAGTTAGAACGACTTAACCGAACACATAACATTTTGACAACATAACACCATTAACAGTACCAGTAAAGATCGTTTAGTCCACCCAAATTATATTTGATGACTAAAAATGTCTACACGCAAAATGCGAAACACAAAAATTCGAATAGAATAGAATTTTCCCAAAGTCAAGAGTAATAGTTTTTTAAAAAGTCGACATTTTAAAAAAGCAGCAATATACGAAAATTCTCAAAATTTTGACAAAAACTCGAACCTTTTTTAAACATGGAAATTTTACCAAAAAAATTTCGAAAAAAGTTCGAAAAAGCTTCGACGACTTCCAAAAAAAGTCGCAGCTTTCAAAAAAGTGGAATGAAAAAAAACGTCACAACTTAAAAAGGTCTGATAGAGTCGGGGACTCTCAACCCAGTCGAAATTGTTAAATAGTGAAACTTTTTAATAATTGAAATTTTCGAAAAATGTGGAACGGCGTCGGCGGTACAATACACAAAATAACCGGTACAAAATAATTGCCGCCACAAAATAGTTGACACTGAGTGATTTTTAAATTCAAAATCCACAACACAAGACACATTTTTATTTTTGTAGATTTTTGTCTATCCAGAGCGATCAAAGATATTTTCAGAGAAGGACCGTTTTCAGTAGTGAGCGTGTTTGACACAATCGCTAGCGCTCGATTTGGTTTTGTAGACCGGGGAATTACGTAAGTGATGAGCGCGCTCACCTTGCCATTTGCCTCGCTATTAAGCTGATTAGTTTATACAAAATGCATTAATGATTAAAAAACTGATTGACTATAAACTAAACCTATAATTTTGAAAATTACCAGAACCTTTTTTTTCCTAAAGTTTATGGTTAATGTGTGATTAATTATATTATTTTTTCTCACGTTTAACGAAGGCTGAACGTAGCGAAATCTAATTAATCCCGCCGACGACAATGAGTTATTTTATTAATTATTCATTCGTATCGACTAATCTCTTTATCCGCTTGTTATACATGTCACAACTAGAGTGTATTAGTTCCTGGTTTTTGACGCTCGCAGTGTAATTTTTTATGGTTATGTGCGAGTCGACGCTTTAAATGTTTCATACCCAATTAGCATAAAAGTTCAATGTCATTTTTTTATTATTTAAAACCATTCGTCAGTATATTTTTGTTTTGCATTAATTTTTCCTGGTATTGCATTAATTTGTACGTTATGTTTTTTTTTTATTTCGACTAATGCACAATAATCACTATATCAATCGATATACGTCAAGTTAATTTTGGGTAATTAATAACAATTGTATATATTAAAATTATTTATTGGACGCTGATACGATTTATCAAAAGTTTAAATGAAGAATGTCAAACAACAAAGCAATTTATTATTTATTCGTCGTGAGATGTCTCGCTTTGAGTTATTATCTATGAGTTGCCCATAAAATTCATCCCCATTACACCCGAATTGATAATTTTATAAGTTTATCAACGATAACATATGGTATAATAACGTCATCAAGTCTCGTCCGTATTTAACCATATTAATAAAATTGATTTCATAATTAGCCTCTATTTATAACCTCACTTCATTTCGTCTATGAATTTTTAAATATTATTGACCGCATTTACAAACAGAATTATAGAAAACGCGACGACCACATGTAATTTATATTTTTTAGTAAAACCCAGAGTTTGCAGTGCACCCATATGACCCCCCCGTTTTGACCTATTAAGATATTATCCGAGTATTGCCCCCAACGCAACAACATTTTGTTGTGGTCCTTTGGGTACCCCTGATTTGACACCTATGGAACATCCTTGGATCGCATTTGGCGTATTTCTAAACTTCTTGATAAATCTTGGTTTCTGGATGATCAACGTCAATGGGGTTACTTTGTGGACAATCTTGTTGATTTTTGGTTTGAATTCCTATCAAGTTAGGTGGTGGATTCACATCAAGTTAGGGTGGCGAATTCTCATCGAGTTAGGGTGGCGAATTCTCATCGAGTTAGGGTGATGAATTCTCATTAAGTTATGGTGACGAATTCTCATCGAGTTAGCGTGGTTAGTCAAAGAAGTTCCAAACGTCAAACTTCGTCCATTCAATTTTGGTTAAGCTCCCCCAAACTGTTGAATTTAAATGTCAAACTAAACATCGACATTTGTTCACATTAAACGTTTAATAAACACCGCCACACTTCCAAAACAATAACAACTGACTATTTAGATTTATTTATTGATGATAGAGCAAGTTTAAGTGTGTTAGAAATAACATTAAATGTTTAAATATAATAATTATTGTTTTGAAGGCGTGTTCGCTCTTTATTTTCGACATTTCCAAATTACGGCACATTTCTAAAAATAAACGGCCGCGCCGCTTCAAAAGATAACCTTCTTTGTCTCGTCTATCGTCAGTGGTCACCTATGTTTACAAGCAAAACGACCAGCTGTGGCGATCCAAGGAGAAATTTTTTAAGCGATAATTCCACCAAGTAAAACCGCCTCTAAACGACAACGAAAATAATAATAATAATAATACTTGTTTGACAGGAAAAATTTGAATTTGAAACTAAGCAATCCAACTTAAAACCAAAGTAATTGAACTTGAGACGAAAATAACTGAACTCGAAACGAAGAATTTCAAATTCGAAACAAAGAATTTCGAATTTGAAACAGAGAACTTCAATTTTGAAACAGAGAACTTCAATTTTGAAACACAGAACTTCCAAGTAGAATGCAACCTAGACTACAAATTCATGCAGCCCTCCAGGCGCGGCGTGTATAGTGAATCATAGGTAGCTGAACTACCAACAGTTGAAATACTGTCACCTAGCGAAGCGGTTGCTCTCTAGGAGAGTTCCCAGAAGACAAGGATTCTATAATGCACAGACCAATAGGTTTGAACATCTATTAGATTCGAAGTTTGGAAACCAAATACCGTTTTCGATCTTGTTGAATCTCTTCGTTGAAAGTTCGACTTTATTCGTTTCAAGTACCAATTTCTGTGTTATAAATTTGAAATTCTGTGTTTCAAATTTGAAATTCTGTGTTTCAAATTTGAAATTCTGTGTTTCAAACTGGAAGTTCTGTTCTAATGCACAGACCAATAGATTTGAACATTTATTAGATTCGAAGTTTGGGAACCAAATACCGGTTTCGATCTTGTTGGATCTCTTCGTTGAAAGTTCGACTTTATTCGTTTCAAGTACCAATTTCTGTGTCACAAATTTAAATTTCTGTGTTTCAAATTTGAAATTCTGTGTTTCAAACTGAAAGTTCTGTTCTAATGCACAGACGAATAGGTTTGAACATTTATTAGATTCGACTTTTGGAAACCAAATACCGGTTTCGATCTTGTTAGATCTCGGGTTGCCAAACTTCGAATCTAATAAATGTTCAAACCTATTGGTCTGTGCATTAGAACAGGACTTCCAGTTTGAAACACAGAATTTCAAATTTGAAACACAGAAATTGGTACTTAAAACGAATAAATTCGAATTTAAAATAAAAAAATTCGAACTTGAAATAAAGAAATTCGAACTTGAAATGAAGAAATTCGAACTTAAAATAAAAAATTCGAACTTTAAATGAAGAAATTCGAACTTGAAATCAAGAAATTCGAACTTGGAATCAAGTAATGCGAACTTGAAATTAAGAAATTCAACTTTAAATGAAGAAATTCAACTTGAAATCAAGAAATTCAACTTGAAATGAAGAACTTCGAACTTGAAATGAAGAAATTCGATCTTGAAATGAAGAAATTCGAACTTGAAATGAAGAAATGCGACCTCGAAATGAAGAAATTCGAACTTGAAATGAAGAAATGCGAACTTGAAAGGAAGAAATTCGAACTTGAAATGAAAAAGTTCAAACTTGGGTCTATGAACTGTAAAATAAAAGAAATCGAATGTTAAACGAAACGCCAAATTTAAAATGAAGAAACTGTGAACGGAGCAATTTGAACTTGAAATGGAAAAAATTTGAACTAGAACGACCTGTAAAGGATAAGAAATCGTATGTAAAACAGAAAGTCAAATTCAGAATGAACCTGTAAACGAAGGAATTGGAACTTGAAATAAAGAATTTCGAAGTGGAAATGAAGAAATTTGAACTTGAAACGAAGACATTCGAACTTGAAATGAAGAAATTGGAACTTGAAATGAAGAAATTCGGGCTTGAAATGAAAAAAATCGAACTTAAAACAACAAACCGTAAAGAAAAAAATCGAATGTAGAACAAAAATCAAATTTAAAATTAAAACAAATGTAAACGGAGTAATTCGAACTTGAAACAATGACCTGTAAAGAAATACAAACAGAATGTAAAACAGAAGGTCATATTTAAAATAAAGAAACTGCGAACGAAGGAATTGGAGTTTGAAATGAAGAAATTCAAACTTGAAAGGAAGAAATTCGAACTTGAAATAAAGAAATTCAAAATTTAAATGAAAAATTTGAACTTGAAACAACGACCTGAAAGGGAAAAGAAATAAATTGTAAGATAGAAGGTTAAATTGAAAATGAAGAAGGTGTGAAAGAAGGAATTGGAACTTAAAATGAAGAATTTCGAACTTGAAATGAAGAAATTTAAACTTGAAATGAAAAAAAATCGAACTTGAAACAACGAACTGCAAAGGAAAAGGAATCGAATCTAAAGCAGTCAGATTTAAAATGAAAAAACTGAACGGAGAAATTCGAACTTGAATTGAAAAAAAAATCGAACTTGAAACAACGAACTGCAAAGGATCAAATTTGAAACACAGAATTTCAAATTTGAAACACAGAATTTCAAATTCGAAACACTTGAAACAATAATTTGTAGAAAAAAAGAAATAGAATGTAAAACAGAAAGTCATTTTTAAAATAAAGAAGCTTTGAACGAAGTAATCGCAACTTGAAATGAAGAAATTCGAACTTGAAATGAAGAAATTAGAACTTGAAATGAAAAAATTCAAACTTGGGACTACGAGCTGTAAAATAAAAGAAATCGAATGTTAAACGAGACGTCAAATTTAAAATGAAAAAACTGTGAACGGAGCAATTTGAACTTGAAATGGAAAAAAATTCGAACTAGAAACAACGACCTGTAAAGGATAAGAAATGGTATGTAAAACAGAAATTCAAATTTAGAATGAAGTTGTTAACGAAGGAATTGGACTTGAAATAAGGAACTTCGAACTTGAAATAAGGAAATTCGAACTTGAAATAAAGAAATTCAAACTTGAAATGAAGAAATTCGAACTTGAAATAAAAAAATCGAACTTGAAATAAAGAAATTTGAACTTGAAATGAAGAAATTCGAACTTGAAATGAAAAAATTCAACTTGAAATTTAGAAATCCGAACTTGTAATGAAGTAATTCGAACTTAAAATGAAGAAATTCGAACTTGAAATGAAGAAATTAATTCGAACTTGAAACAACGAAGCGTAAAGGAAAAAATCGAATGTAAAACCAAAATCAAACTTAAAATAAAAAAACTGTAAACGGGGAAATTCGAACTTTAAACAATGACCTGTAAAGAAAAACAAATAGAATGTAAAACAGAAAGTTATATTTAAAATAAAGAAGCTTCGAATGAAACAATTGCAACTTGAAATGAAGAAATTCGAATTAAAAATAAAAAAATTCGAACTTGAAATAAAGAAATTCGAACTTGAAATGAAGAAATTCGAACTTAAAATAAAAAATTCGAACTATAAATGAAGAAATTCGAACTTGAAATCAAGAAATTCGAACTTGAAATCAAGAAATGCGAACTTGAAATTAAGAAATTCAACTTGAAATGAAGAAATTCAACTTGAAATCAAGAAATTCATCTTGAAATGAAGAACTTCGAACTTGAAATGAAGAAATTCGAACTTGAAATGAAAAAATGCGACCTCGAAATGAAGAAATTCGAACTTGAAATGAAGAAATGCGAACTTGAAATGAAGAAATTCGAACTTGAAATGAAAAAGTTCAAACTTGGGTCTATGAACTGTAAAATAAAAGAAATCGAATGTTAAACGAAACGCCAAATTTAAAATAAAGAAACTGTGAACGGAGCAATTTGAACTTGAAATGGAAAAAAATTGAACTAGACCGACCTGTAAAGGATAAGAAATCGTATGTAAAACAGAAAGTCAAATTCAGAATGAACCTGTAAACGAAGGAATTGGAACTTGAAATAAAGAATTTCGAACTTAAAATGAAGAAATTTGAACTTGAAATGAAGACATTCGAACTTGAAATGAAGAAATTCGAACTTGAAATGAAGAAATTCGAGCTTGAAATGAAAAAAATCGAACTTAAAACAACAAACCGTAAAGGAAAAAAAATCGAATGTAAAACAAAAATCAAATTTAAAATTAAAAAAAAATGTAAACGGAGAAATTCGAACTTGAAACAATGACCTGTAAAGAAATATAAACAGAATGTAAAACAGAAGGTCATATTTAAAATAAAGAAACTCCGAACGAAGGAATTGGAGTTTGAAATGAAAAAATTCAAACTTCAAACTTGAAAGGAAGAAATTCGAACTTGAAATAAAGAAATTCAAAATTTAAATGAAAAATTTGAACTTGAAACAACGACCTGAAAGGAAAAAGAAATAAATTGTAAGATAGAAAGTTAAATTTAAAATGAAGAAGGTCTGAAAGAAGGGATTGGAACTTAAAATGAAGAATTTCGAACTTGAAAGGAAGAATTTCGAACTTGAAATGAAGAAATTCAAACTTAAAATGAAATAAATTCGAACTTGAAACAACGAACTGCAAAGGAAAAGGAATCGAACCTAAAACAGTCAGATTTAAAATGAAAAAAACTGAACGGAGAAATTCGAACTTGAATTGAAAAAAAATCGAACTTGAAACAACGAACTGTAAAGGAAAAGAAATCGAACGTAAAACAGAGAGTGAAATTTAAAATAAAGAAGCCGTGAGTGAAGAAATTGGAACTTGATATGAAGAAATTCGAAGTTGAAATGAAGAAATTTGAATTTGACATGAAAAAATTCGAACTTGAAACAACAATTTGTAAAGAAAGTTAAAACAAAAACATTTAAACTTGAATTGTGAACATAAAAATTGGAATAGAATTGTAGAAATTGCGAATGAAGAACTTGAACTTAAAATGAAGAAATTCGAAACCGTGACCAATGTAATTTGAACTTGAAATGAAGAAATTCGAACTTGGAATGAAAAAATTCGTATTTGAAACGAAAAATTTCCGATATAAAACAAAAATACGATTGAAAATAAGCAAAGTGGATTGGAAATGACAATTTGGCATTAACTGGGACAAATTCAAAACCGCGAACGATGAAATTCGAACTTAAAACAAAGAAATTCGAACTTAAAACGGAAAAGTTCGAACTTCAATCATGAAGGTAACAATTAAATGGGAACTTGAATTTGAAATTAAAGAAATTCGAAATCGTGACCACGAAATTCGAACCTGAAATGAAGGAATTTAAACTTGAAATGAAGAGATTCGAACTTGAAATGAAGAAATTCAACTTAAAATGAAGAAATTCAACTTGAAATGAAGAAATTCGAACTTGAAATTCGAACCTGAAATTCGAACCTGAAATAAAGACATTCGAACCTGAAACAGCCAAGTTTGAACTTCAATTATGAATATAAAAATGAAATGTGAGTGAACTTGAATTTGAAATTAAGGAAATTCGAAATCGTGACCATGAAATTCGAACCTGAAATGAAGAAATTCGAACTTGAAATTAGATCTTGAATATCGAACCTGAAATGAAGACATTCGAACTTGAAATTAAGAAATTCAACTTGAAATGAAGAAATTTACCTTGAAATGAAAAAACGCCAACTTGATATAAAGAAATTCGAACTTGAAATGAAGAAATTCGTACTTGAAATGAAGAAATTCGAACTTGAAATGAAGAAATTCGAACTTGAAATGAAGAAATTCGAACATGAAATGAAGAAATTTGAACTTGAAATTAAGAAATTCGAACTTGAAATTAAGAAATTCGAACTTGAAATTCGAACTGAATATCGAACCTGAAATGAAGACATTCGAACTTGAAATTAAAAAATTCAACTTGAAATGAAAAAATTTAACTTAAAATGAAAAAACTCCAACTTGAAATAAAGAAATTCGAACCTGAAATGAAGAAATTCGATCCTGAATATCGAACCTGAAATGAAGACATTCGAACTTGAAATTAAGAAATTCAATTTGAAATGAAGAAATTTACCTTGAAATGAAAAAACGCCAACTTGATATAAAGAAATTCGAACTTGAAATGAAGAAATTCGAACTTGAAATGAAGAAATTCGAACTTGAAATGAAGAAATTCGAACATGAAATGAAGAAATTTGAACTTGAAATTAAGAAATTCGAACTTGAAATTAAGAAATTCGAACTTGAAATTCGAACTGAATATCGAACCTGAAATGAAGACATTCGAACTTGAAATTAAAAAATTCAACTTGAAATGAAAAAATTTAACTTGAAATGAAAAAATTCCAACTTGAAATAAAGAAATTCGAACCTGAAATGAAGAAATTCGATCCTGAATATCGAACCTGAAATGAAGACATTCGAACTTGAAATTAAGAAATTCAACTTGAAATGAAGAAATTTATCTTGAAATGAAAAAACGCCAACTTGATATAAAGAAATTCGAACTTGAAATGAAGAAATTCGAACTTGAAATGAAGAAATTCGAACTTGAAATTAAGAAATTCAACTTGAAATGAAGAAATTTACCTTGAAATGAAAAAACGCCAACTTGATATAAAGAAATTCGAACTTGAAATGAAGAAATTCGAACTTGAAATGAAGAAATTCGAACTTGAAATTAAGAAATTCAACTTGAAATGAAGAAATTTACCTTGAAATGAAAAAACGCTAACTTGATATAAAGAAATTCGAACTTGAAATGAAGAAATTCGAACTTGAAATGAAGAAATTCGAACTTGAAATTAAGAAATTCAACTTGAAATGAAGAAATTTACCTTGAAATGAAAAAACGCCAACTTGATATAAAGAAATTCGAACTTGAAATGAAGAAATTCGAACCTGAAATGAAGACATTCGAACTTGAAATTAAGAAATTCAACTTGAAATTAAGAAATTCAACTTGAAATGAAGAAATTTACCTTGAAATGAAAAAACGCCAACTTGATATAAAGAAATTCGAACTTGAAATGAAGAAATTCAAACTTGAAATGAAGAAATTCGAACTTGAAATTCGAACCTGAATATCGAACCTGAAATGAAGACATTCGAACTTGAAATTAAAAAAATTCAACTTGAAATGAAGAAATTTAATTTGAAATGAAAAAACGCCAACTTGATATAAAGAAATTCGAACTTGAAATGAAGAAATTCGAACTTGAAATGAAGAAATTCGAACTTGAAATTCGAACCTGAAATTCGAACCTGAAATGAAGACATTCGAACTTGAAATTAAAAAAATTCAACTTGAAATGAAGAAATTTAACTTGAAATGAAAAAACTCAACTTGAAATAAAGAAATTCGAACTTGAAATGAAGAAATTCGAACTTGAAATCAAGAAATTCGAACTTGGAATGATGAAATTCGAATTTGAAACAACGAACCGTAAAGGAAAATTCCAAATTGATTTACTTATTCTTGGCTAACAATACGTCGTGATGTTGAGTAATAGTTTTCATATTTTTCTAATGAATCAAAATAGATACTGAAAATATTATAATTATATTGACAAAAAGTTTTATTTATTTCGTTTAAAAAAAAGAATTTCTATCAAATTGTTGGAATGGAGGTTCTATAGAAACCTTATATAATAATAGCGATCGTATATAAAATTAATTATTGCTTCAAAAGTTGGAATACAACCAAGTTTTGATAAATTTATATCTAGTTAATAAAATTTTAGAAGCGAGTTCGAAATTTGGCAGTTCGATCTTCCAAATTTCTTATATTTACCGTTAACTTTTTTTTGTTTTACAGGACTAGACACTAATTATATTTAAATGAGGTATATTTACACCTACTTTACTGTTTGTAATTTGATTAGTGTCGTTGACTTTACATAATTCGACCATCATCTTATCCCGCAGGCGCGTTCACCACATTAGAATGTATTCGCTTTTTTTTTTTCTAAATTAATTAATTTTCATCATTGTAATAACTCTTGGGCCGTAATGATCTTTACTTTGACACTAAGTGGAATGTGGGATTATGAAAGACGCTTTAATACATGCATAATGAATCGAGAATTAATTTATTTACACGTCAATTCAGCCGTTAAGACCGGCTTAACCCATATAATAGTTGCGTTTTGTAACAATGGGTGGGTTGAGCGAGCAATAACGTCGCGTCAGAATGGGGTCGTTGGAAATTCGTCCGTTTTTATCCCACAACGAGTGTGTCCGGTAACCGAGGTCGCAAACGGAGTACCCTCGACTCTTCGTACTTGGGTCACAGAATAGTCTATAGGTACTTGGGTAATAGAATAGTCTATAGGTACTTGGGTCATAGAATAGTCTATAGATTATTCTGTGCTTGGCGTGGCGAGCGAATTTTTTTCCAATAAACGCCCTAGAAGATTTATTGATGATTTTATAGTTTGAAATGCCGAGCTGACAGTTTCTAATCGAAATGGAATTATATTGCGGAACCGGGAGAGGTTTATTATTTCCGCATTAAAAGTCGAAACAGTTCTGTGAAACCCACGTAGGCTGTAAGTTTGTGCTGATTAGCATACCCATACGTACTGGACGGTCGAAGTGGGTTATTTATCCATAACACTTACGTTGGTGTCATTGTAGTTTCATTCATTATGTTAACGTCGCAAATACGCAGCGTAAGGTATCAGCCAGAGACTAGTATCAGCGAAGAGAGAAGTTTCTGCAAGACCACATTTGAAACAAACCTCCTAGTTGATTTCGCCACTAATATTAAGGAATCCGCGCTTTTTTTGGCGTTTAAAAAGTAATTTGATGATTCACAATGTCTAAAGGGCTCTTCCGGATATAACGACGAAATACTATTTAAGAAAGCAATTTGTTGAAAAAATTAACTGCGACCTGTCCTGATCTATTTCTTGGGGCAGCTATCTCCTCGAGGTGACGATCGCTGGACGGTAAACGGCGACCGCAGGTTAAAATAGAAGGTTTGCCATTCCCCGCTCCGCTAAATGTCTTTCTTACTAAAGTTCGACTTTAATCATACAATTTTGCTCTAATAGATTGATTTTTATTATAAATATTTCGCAAAAAGCCCAAAGTTATTATACAAATCGAGCTTTAATTACGTAAATCGAGTCTTATGAAATATCAAATCTTATTTTACTCACACATCTGGATTAGTAAGAGTGTAAACCATAACCAAGTGTGCTAAACATTACTTGAATTACGTACCTCGTATGAAATTTTTTCGACTATTTAATGAAAGTAGATTTTTTACGATAATAGCATCAAAATGAAATCACATGAATTGGTCTGTCACGTATAGTGTTGCAACAATGGTACATGAAAGTTTTAAATCTAGGAATGTGTTAAATTTATCTTCATTTTATTGTATAAATTTTCGAGTCTCTGAAATTTTCCTATCCTCGTATAATTATGTAACAGTCGATTGAGACGCCTCTCCGTTGGAGTTTTTTATTGATGCATCAAGTAAAATTTGTCGAAAGATTTACAACCGTCTCGGTTTTGTTAGATGGCATGGATATTTCATAACTTTTTTTTATTAGGTCAACGATCGTAGTACATAAACAGGAAATTTATTTTTTATGGCGCGAGTAGGTTTATATTTCGCTAGCTATTACTCGAGTGGGAGAAACGGGGCCTACCTTGTTCAATCTGCATCACAGTAATCATAATTTTTATTATTATTAACCGCCATAAAAACCGATCTCTGCCGCTAATGAGAGTAATAAATTGCCTTCGTGATTAATTTTTTAATTTAAGAAAGGTTCCAACAACGAGAAAATAATAATTCAGATTTTTCTTCCAGGAAAAAAGTTCACGTAAAACCAACTTCTTTACTGACTTTTAAATATTGTCAAAATCTAAATAAAAAAGTAACAATTTGAAGAAAAACATGTTTAGCAATTGGACCTTTAAAAATGATGAATTTTTTTGCGTTTTCGACATTTTTTTAATATTTTCCCCCCATATTTTCATTCTAAATTATCGAATGTTGAAAATGAATCGTTTTTGAAAATTCCGACTTTTGTTGAAAATTAGAAAATTTGGTTTTTCTCTCGAAATTAATTCCCTACGTTTTCCTCCCAAAATTATAGTATCTCTAGACTATTTTCAAGAAATTTTGACTTGTTTTTCACATTTCGTATGTATTTTTCAAATATCGTTCGTTTTTTTCAGAGATTCATTAATATTTAGACTTTTCTGAAAACTTTTTTTCTTCCACTTGCCGGAAATTTCAGTTTGTTTCTCAAAATTTATTCTCGAAATTTCGATTTGTATCCGATTGAATTCACGTTTATTTCTAGGGTAGAGGAAAGAACAAAAGTACATCAACCGAATCGGAAAATTGTTTAAATTTTCGTTGGCAATTGTTTGTTATTTCCCCGAAAACACACCAACTATTTGACGTAATAAAATACACATCGCACGACTCACGACGACCTTGAAAACTATTTGGCAAGTCGGGTCATTGTCAATGGGTGAACAAACCTTATTATTTGGAAGGAGATAAGATAAAAAGCCGCACTATTAAGTCGGGAGCATTGTCTCACGCACTTTTCTCGAAACTATTTTAAAAAAATACTCGCGTAAACCAAACGAGAATGAATTCGAACGATTCGGGTTGAATTCCCGCATGTAATTCTCGAGAACTAATCAATTTTCGTCTTCTATTAATCAGTCTTTAGATTAATCTCTTCAAGGGGGAGCGTGGTCCAATGGTAAGCGCATCGGATTAATATATGAGAGACCTGGGGTCGAATCCCGCTGGCGGCTTCATTCACTCCCCCGTTTTTAAAAAACGCTTTGGCACCGAAGGTCGACCCGGCCTTCGGTGCGACACCGTGTGCATGTTTCTCTGACATAAAATACATTAATGGTGCGTTTGCACTACACAATTAATTCATTAACATAAAATATATTAAAGTGTGAACTTATCCTAAGAGAAGCTATCAAAGGCGACTGCTCAGCTGTTTTAATAAGTCTCTGATAGCTTCTCTCAGGATGGTGTTGCAACTTATCTTAGAGAGAAATGTACGGAATAAAGTGTCTAGTGTAAACGCACCCTAAGTGTCAAATATCCCGAGAAAATCCTAAAAGAAGCAATCCAAGACGACTTCTTAGCTGTTTCAATAAGTCTCTGATAGCTTCTCTCGGGATGGTTGCATCTCAGAGAGAAAATGTACGGAATAAAGTGTCTAGTGTAAACGCACCCTAAGTGTCAAATATCCCGAGAAAATCCTAAGAGAAGCAGTCAAGACGACTTCTTCAGCTGTTTCAATAAGTCTCTGATAGCTTCTCTCAGGATGGTTGCAACTTATCTCAGAGAGAAATGTACGGAATAAAGTGTCTAGTGTAAACGCACCCTAATTGTCAAATATCCCGAGAAAAGCTATTTGAGACTCTCAGCTGTGTGTAAATAAGACTCGGATAGCTTCTCTCAGGATAGTTGTCACTTATCTCAGAGAGAAAGTACGGAATAAAATGTCTAGTGTAAACGCACCCTAAGTTTCGAAAATCCTGAGAAAAGCTATCTGAGACTCTCAGTTGTGTGGTAAATAAGACTCGTTTAGCTTCTCTCAGGATAGTAAACAATTCTGTATCTAGTGAAAGCACCCTTCGTGTCCAAATTGTCAAACTTTCAGCGCCAGAGAAATAACGAGTAAAAAACTTTCAACGCTAGAGTTAAAAAAAAATTAACGGGGGGCCAATATCCCCATATCAACACACATTATAGCATCTTCAACCTGTACACTCGCGTGTAAATAAATCAAGTCGAACTCGGACGCTCTTTTATTCAAATGTTCGATTTTATAAATGCCGATAATTAATTTAAGCTTGTTTCTACATCATTACCGGGAAATATCACGCATGTGTCTCAATTTAATGTTCGAATTTACATGAAGAGCGACCGACTTATGAATACCATTACGGTATGCCCAACGCGGCTAATTTTCGCATACATTTGAATAAAATTTCATAAATATTTATTCACAACATTTAACTTTACATGGTGGAGCTCGCATCGGACGCTTTTTTTTCCATTTTAGGCGATGTCGCCAATAAGAGAAATAAATCGCACATTATTTCTTCTTGTCCACTAAACGATCTAATTTAAAACGAATTCGAGAGTTTTGAGAATTTAGACGATTTTGGGCTCCTAAATATCCCAAGAATCAGCAAATAATTCAAAATCAAAAATGAGAAAAAAGCGAAGAAGAAATAAAAATATTCGAAGACGTTTGAAAAAACCCTCATTATGAAAACGCTGATTACGAACCTTTAAAATTTTTTGAAAATCTCTATTTTTAAATTGTAAAAGTTTTTGTTTCTTTTTTAATTGTAACATTTTCCAAAGTTTTAACTAATTTTTACGAATTCGACTTATTTTTAAAATCTGGATTTTCATAAAAATGGACTTTTTTATACAACTTCAGTATCGAAATTCGATTTTTTTTTTCAAAATTGCGCGATTCGACTGTATTAAAATCCTCTAGTTGTGGTCGTACTTTTATGTAAAATATTCTAATTAGCTGTGAACCGGTTTTTATGCATTTTTGAGGACCAAATTTTATGTAAAAATTGTAATTGTAGTTGTATTTATGCAAAATGTCAATTAACGCTGATGGAATTATATGCAAAATTTAGATGCGAACCCATTTTTATGCAAAAATTATAAATTGTGCTTCGAATGAAATGTTAAGCAACAAAAATCGATCTAGTCGTGGTCGGATTTTTATGCAAAACATTCTAATTAGCTGTGGACGGATTTTTATGCGAAAATCGCATCCGTAATTTTACGCAAAACGCAAAAAAGTTTTCGAGTTAGGATTTTTGATTAATTTTAAACTTTTTTGACAATTTCCACGTTTCTCAAAACTTCGTCTTTCCAAGATGTTACCATTTAAAAAAAATTTTAACTCGAAAATTTCGCTTTATAAAAAATTTCGTTTTTCGCTTCAAATCATGGTCTTTTTACAAAAATTCTGATTCTTTTTAAATCCCCCATTATTTTTAAAATTTTTTCGAAAGTTTTGTTTTTTATCAAAATTTTAACATTTTCGAAAATTTCAACTAATTACGACTTCGACTTATTTTCTAAATCTCGACTTTTTTAAATATGGACTCTTTTCAAATTTTCGATTTTTTCGTATTTTCCATATTTCCAAATTTTCGCTTTTCCAAATTTTAGATTTTTCTCAAATTTTCGATTTTTCAAATTTTTGTTCGTTAAAAATTTTTGATTTTACAAATTTTCAATATTTTCAAATTTCCGATTCTTTTTAAATATTCAATTTTTTTGAATTTTAGATTTTTCCAAATTTTGGATTTTTTAAAATTTTCCATATTTTCAAAATTTTGATTTTTTCAATTTTTTCAAATTTTCTGTTTTTTAAATTTCTGTTTTTTTTTTTCAAATTTTCAATTTTTTGAAAATTTCGATTTTTTTTAAATTTCGATGTTTTCAAATTTTCGATCTTATCAAATATTCGACTGTATTAAATTTTCGATTACAAATTTTCGATTTTTTTCAAATTTTCGATTTTTTCAAATATTCGATATTTTCAAATTTTAAATTTTTTGAAATATTCGATTATTTATAATTTACGGTATTTTCAAATTTTTAATTTTTTCAAATTATCGATTTTTTTCAAATTATCGATTTTCTCAAATTAACGAATTTTTCAAATTTTTCATTTCTTAAAATTTTCTTTTTTTTTTAGATTTCGATTGTTCTAAATTTTCAATTTTTACAAATTTTCGATTTTTTCAAATTTTCGATTTTTTTCAAATATTCGACTATTTAAAATTTTCGATTTTTTTAAATTTTCGATTTTTTTTAAATTATCGATGTGCGCAAATTTTTGATATTTTTAAAATTTTTGATTTTTCAAATTTTGGATTTTTCAGAATTTTCGATCTTTACAATTTTTCAAATTTTCGATTTTTTCAAATATTCGATATTGTCAAATTTTAAATTTTTTGAAATATTCGATTATTTATAATTTACGGTATTTTCAAATTTTTAATTTTTTCAAATTATCGATTTTTTTCAAATTATCAATTTTCTCAAATTAACGAATTTTTCAAATTTTTATTTCTTAAAATTTTCTTTTTTTTTAGATTTCGATTGTTCTAAATTTTCAATTTTTACAAATTTTCGATTTTTTCAAATTTTCGATTTTTTTCAAATATTCGATTATTTAAAATTTTCTATTTTTTTAAATTTTCGATTTTTTTTAAATTATCGATTTGCGCAAATTTTTGATATTTTTAAAATTTTTGATTTTTCAAATTTTGGATTTTTCAGAATTTTCGATCTTTACAATTTTTCAAATTTTCGATTTTTTTCAAATTTTCGATTTTATCAAATATTTGATTTAATTAAATTTTCGTTTTTTTTCAATTATTCAATTATTTTCAATTTTCGATTTTTTCAAATTTTAAATTTTTTCAAATATTTGATTTTTTGGAATTTTAGTTTTTTTTTTCAATTATTCGATTATTTCAGATTTTCGATTTTTTCAAATTTTCGATATATTTTTCAAATATTCGATTTTTTCAAGGTTTCGATTTTTTAAAATTATGGATTTTCTCAAATTTTCGATATATCAAAAATTTTTGATTTTTCAAATTTTGGATTTTTCAAAATTTTCGATCTTTAAAATTTTTTAAATTTTCGATTTTTTTCAAATATTCGATTTTATTAAATTTTCAATTATTTCAAATTTTTGATTTTACAAATTTTCGATTTTTTTCAAATTTTCAATTTTATCAAATATTTGATTTTATTAAATTTTCGTTTTTTTTTCAATAATTCGATTATTTCAAATTTTCGATAATTTTTTAAATATTCGACTATTTCAAATTTTTTTCAAAGTTTCGATTTTTCTAAATTATCGATTTTCTAAAATTTTTGATATTTTTCAAATTTTTGATTTTTCAAATTTTTGATTTTTCAAATTTTGGATTTTTCAGTTTTCGTTTTTTAAAATTTTTCAAATTTTCGATATTTTCAAATATTCGATTTTATTAAATTTTCAATTATTTCAAATTTATGATTTTATAAATTTTCGATTTTATTTAAATTTTCCATTTTATCAAATATTTAATTTTATTAAATTTTCGTTTTTTTTTTCAATTATTTGATTATTTCCAATTTTCGATTTTTTTAAATTTTCGATATATTTTTCAAATATTCGATTATTTTAAATTTTCGATTTTTTCAAATGTTCGATTTTTTCAAATTTTCACTTCTTTCAAATATTCGATTTTTTTGGAATTATTCGATTATTTCAAATTTTCGACTTTTTCAGATTTTCGATATATTTTTCAAATATTCGATTTTTTCAAAGTTTCGATTTTTTTAAATTATCAATTTTCTCAAAATTTCGATATTTTTAAAATTTTTGATTTTTGAAATTTTGGATTTTTCAAAATTTTCTATCTTTAAAATTTTTCAAATTTTCGATTTTTTTCAAATATTCGATTTTATTAAATTTTCAATTATTTAAAATTTTTGAATTTACAAATTTTCGATTTTTTTCAAATTTTTGATTTTATCAAATATTGGATTTTATTAAATTTTCGTTTTTTTTTCAATTATTCGATTATTTCAAATTTTCGATTTTTTCAAATTTTCGATATATTTTTTAAATATTCGATTATTTCAAATTTTCGATTTTTTTCAAATATTCGATTTTTTTAAATTTTCAATTCTTTCAAATATTCGATTTTTTTGGAATTATTCGATTATTTTAAATTTTCGACTTTTTTAGATTTTCGATATATTTTTCAAACATTCAATTATTTCAATTTTTTTTTCAAAGTTTCGATTTTTCTATAATATCGATTTTCCCAAATTTTCGATATCTTTAAAATTTTTGATTTTTTAAATTTCGGATTTTTGAGAATTTTCGATTTTTTTTCAAATTTTCGATATTTTTTAAATATTCGATTATTTCAAATTTTTTCAAATTATCGATTTTCTCTAATTTTCGGTATTTTTAAAATTTTTGATTTCAAATTTTCTATTTTTCAAAATTTTCGATATTTTAAAATTCACATTTTTTTCAAATTTTCGATTTTTTTCAAATATTCGATTTTATTAAATTTTCGAATTTTTCAAATTTTCAATTTTGTCAAATATTCGATTTTTTCAAATTTTCGATTTTTTTTCAAATATTCGATTATTTCAAATTTTCGATATTTTCAAGATTTCGAATTTTGTAAATTTTTGATTTTTTTCATATATTCGTTTTTTTTCAATCATTCGATTTTATTCAATTTTCGATTTTTGCAAATTTTCAACTTTGTCAAATATTTGATTTTTTGAAATTTTCGATTTTCTTCAAATATTCGATTATTTCAAATTCTCGATTTTTTCAAATTTTCTATATTTTCAAGATTTCGGTTTTTGTAAATTTTTGATTTTTTTCAACTATTCGATTTTATTAAATTTTCGATTTTTTCAAATTTTCGATTTTTTTCAAATTTTCAATTTCGTCAAATATACGATTTTTCGATTTTTTCAAATTTTCGATATTTCTTTTAAATATTCGATTATTTCAAATTTTCGGTTTTTTCAAATGCTCGTTTTTTTTTCAAATTTTCGAGTTTTTCAAATTATAGATGTTCTCAAATTTTCGATATTTTTAAAATTTTCAACTTCGTCAAATATACGATTTTTTGAAATTTTCGATTTTTTTCAAATATTCGATCATTTCAAAATCTCGATTTTTTCAAATTTTCGATATTTTTTCAAATATTCGATTATTTCAAATTTCCGATGTTTTCAAATGTTCGTTTTTTTCAAATGTTCGTTTTTTTCCAAATTTTCGAGTTTTTCAAATTATGGATTTTCTCAAATTTTCGATATTTTTTAAATTTTCCACTTATTTCAATAATTCACATTTTTGTTGTTAAAAATTTGGGTTTTTCAAACGTTCGATGTTTTAAATTCATTGTTTTCTTTCAAAATTTCGATATTTTCGAGAATTGTGACTTTTTTAATTTATTATTTTTCCAAGTACACACATTTAATTCGTGTGTACTTAGAGGAATACTCAAGTGGCTATTTTCCTTAGACCAATATCGAATTATTTGAGGGTTGCGTCTACGAAGAAATGAAGGTGATGATGGGTTGGTAAATAGCGTTTGGTTAAAAATTTGACGTCGTCATTGTCTGCTTTCTTCACAGATTCACAAAACTCGAGACGTTTGTTGATTGATGATCGTCAAAAAATATCTTTCGTTCTTTAAATCAAATCATCTTGGATGTTTAGTAGAAAATTCGATTCGTTAATCGATTTTTCAGACACTATTTTTTATTCTTCATGGTAGACCCTTATTGACCGGAAATATTGTTTTTTTCAAAAAAAATTGTTTAAAAAATTGTCAACCAACCATAAAAATTTAAATATCTCCAAACTGGGCCGAAGAAATGTTAAATAAATTGAAAAAAAACACTATTTTTTATCTTCGAAACAAATTTTAGTCGGTTACTAAATTACTTCTCATTTAATAAACACTCGAGTACAATCGATTGGCGAATTTGCTTTTCTCAAATGCATGAACAAACATATGGTTTACCAGCGTTCTATTTTAATCCGATTCTTTTTGTAATAACGCACATGCGACCCAATAAGGCCCAAAGTAGGTCATATATTATTTAATTTCTTCCGCAGGAAGTTAAAATGTTCGTTAATCAAACCAACGAATAGCGAACAGAGCAACGACATTCAATTTTTGACATTAAAAACGATGCCACTTTCACCAAACAGATTAGAACGCTTCATAATGCCAACCTAGCTGGCGAAACGCAACCCGTATTATCACCTATCATCGTTGTGATAAAGGTTATCTCGTTTTATTTAAAATTATAAATGTTATACGTCAGAGTGGCTCTCAAATGACGTCTCGGTGCTCCGGGGCATCGCAATATATCACACCTTAGTTCGATTTTGGGAAAATCTAATTTTCATCGTTAATGACAGTCGAAAAGTTTACCCTACAATAGTATTTCCCAAAATGTGTTAGGCTTACGATACGACTGGTGGGGGTACACGCTGCACCGTTGATGACTTCAAAATAATTGTTTGGATAAAAGTAACAAATGTAATTTAATTAGCTTGCACAGCTTTAAGGAGTTCGTGCAGATTGCAGAATGATGTTTTGTTCAAATTCGTCGATATGTTCATCAGACAGATAAACAAAAACTTTTTCATTTTCATATTACGTAGTTGAGATGCAGTTTTTTAACGAGGGGTACTCAAAGCGCCACGAAAAATTATGAATAGGGTACACAGACGTCGAAAGTTTGGGTAACGCTGCTCTACAGCAACCGAAGTTATTATCTATCCGCGTTAGTTTTCTCCGAATTAATTTTTAATTTTTTTTTCTTTCAGATAATGACGGTCCACTGATACCAACATCATAGCCGATCGCGAACGATGGTCCACAAAAGAATCGAAAATTTGGCAAAACATATCAAATCGTTCCGTGTGTTTGTGTTGATCTCGTCACGACTGTCGAACAGATAGCCAAAAAGTAAAATTAGGTAAGTCGTAAACTTCCAATGATACGGCGATAAAGGTGACATTTAACAACTTCCCGCTCCGATTATTAATAAGTTCTTTTGATTTTTCATCGATAGGACGCATTTTTTTTTGTGTCACGATGTCACGACGATTTCGTAATCTAGGGGGACCTAATAAACCGTTGACATATAGCGTATATAGGTCACGAGCAAATTTTTACGACCTGATAAATAACGGCGGGAGATATTTACGACTTTTGTCAAAATATGTGGCAATTGGTAAAATAATTCGTAAAGTAATCATTGAAAACCTAATTGGTATTACGAATTACGTATTTTATTGTAAATATTTTTCTAACTGGATGTCCTTTTACGAAACACAGGTAGATTTTACGAGCGCCTGCACGAAATCCCCGAGTGAAATTATTTTCCAAAAAAAAAATCCCTTTTCACCAAAAATTATTTACATAAAATTCCGCCCACAGCCAAATACGTTTTTTGCATAAAAATCCGTTCACATTTACATGGCACAAGTAACTACAATGTTAACATAAAATTGCATAATCAGTTACACACAGTTTTTGCGTAAATATCCGCCCACAACTAGGCCCAGCACCCAAGTAAGAGGATAGGAAAAAAACTTTGGCTTCCTCTTAAGAGGAGTTTATAACAACAAAATTTATTTTGTGTTTAGGACTTAGGAGTCGTAAGAAATACAATCATGAGCCAAACTATGGCCTTAAGTAGAACTGAAGTCTTTTATGCAAAAAGTAGAACGTTTTGTTGTGGACGGATTTATACGCAGTGTACGGATTTGTCTGCAGTGGACGGATTTATACGCAATGGACGGATTTATACGCAGTGGACGGATCTGTAGTAGTAGTAATCTGTAGTCGGATTTGTACGCAATGGGCGGATTTATATGCAAACGTGGATTTTTTTCCAGAAATCGCTGGCTTCCCGGTCGCAGGATGTCCTCGAAGTTGGCGCAAAGATTCACCTCTGTGCTAGCGTGCCTCGCCATCGCCGTTCTCCTCGTGATAATCATAGTTGTGTGGGTGAAATACGGACAAACCGCCTCGGGCGAAAAACATTCGAGCGATGTGAGCATGATGGTCACGCAGCGTACGAGTTATTCGCCGCAGCCGCCGCCTCCGAGAATCAAGGGTGAGTACTTTGTTGCAATAACTTAAATGAAAAATGTGTGTTTTGTCTGGTTCGCGGCGCGCGTTTCGCTGAATCGACGAAATGGGTTTCGAACATGTGATGGCATTCGGTGAAACTAGGAGGTTTTGGGTTACACGCCGGTCGGCCGGCCGGCTATCATCTCGGTGAGGTCAGCAACTGCACGTTTTCTTGATGACTCGGAAAAATCATCAACCTTGACAAGGACACTTGGAACGCCAACGTGGGATCTAGGAAATTAAAGCTTTCAGAATTCAGCAACAGCAACTCCAACATTTTTTTCGAAATTCGACTTTTCTCAAAATTCCCAAATTCGAGTAGTCGTGGTCAGACGTTTATACGAAACTTTCTGTGGACCAGTTTTTACGTCAAAACTACATTTCTGAGGACGAAATTATAAGCAAAAATTCTAGTTGCAGCCAACTTTATACACAAATTTCAATTAACGTGGACGGATTTTTATGCAGAAAGCACATTTAGATGCGAACACATTTTTATGCAGAAATTATAAATTGTGGTTAGAATAATATTTTAAGCAAAAAATTCGTCTAGTTGTGGTCGGATTTTTATGCAAAACATTCTAGGTTAGCTGTGGATTTTTAGGTAAAAATAGCATTTCTGAGGACCGAATCTTACGCAAAAATTCCAATCGTGGTTAAATTTATTAAGATTTTCAATTCCAGATAAAGTTTACCATTTGTTAAATTCTTGATTTCGACTGATGATAGAAAGTCTTCGTTTCTCTTTCAAACTGTCCCAGGAAAGCTTCTGTTGGGGTCGAGACGATCCCAGGTGGAACTCGAGACACAAAGCTTGTCAACGCGCTTATTTTTAGTAACAATCGTCACTTAAGGACGAATTAAGCCGCTAATTAATTCTATTAATATCGCCCGCCGGCGACCTTGTTCTTTTTTGTCCAAATCGCTCCATAAATTTCGATATTCTTGCTTCATTGTTCGACGCAAAGCTGCCAAATGTCCAACGGCTATTGTTTAAATATCACAAGTGTAAGACAGTTTCCTCTACATTTTGCCATTGTTGGGCGCGTTTGATCGCGCTTGCGGCGAAATAGACATCATTTGTTCAATTGTTTTCAATTGCGGTATGCCTTCATCGATATATTCAGCGTTGTCGAAAAAAAGTCTTGAACGCTATAACCCGTGAGTCAGCGTCTCGATGGAATTAATATCGAAAGGATGACAATTATTGTCTGTCGCAGAAATTATTCAGCTATTTTCTCCTGCATATCGCTATAACGACGTTAACGTCGTTAAAACGACGTTAACGAACTTTTGCTTGTGTAAACATTACGATGACAGCCACCGAGATTGTTAGTTTTAGAACAATTTTAACGCATGAGTTCTATTAAGTTAATTTGGTTTATTTTAGGGCAACATCTTTTTGCAGAACATTCCTAGACAATTTATAAATTCTCCATAAAAATCCGTTGCATATCCAAACAGTTGTTTGAAAGGTTGCCCTAAATTTAAACAAAAATAGGATTTTCGCATAAAAGTCCCTTAAGAAAAATGCGATTTTTGCATAATAATCCGCCCACAGTCAATTAGAATTTCTTGCATAAAAGTGCGACCACAACTAGATGGATTTTTTTGGGCAATATTTCATTTTCAGCTAAACGCGATTTTCGCATAAAAATCCGGTCCACAACTAATTGGAATTTTATGCAGATTCATTTTCAGCTAAACGCGATTTTCGCATAAAAATTCGATCCACAACTAATTGGAATTTTATGCAGAAAACTCCGTCCGATTGTTGCATAAAAATCCGCCCGATTGTTGCATAAAAATCCGTCCGATTGTTGCATAAAAATCCGCCCGATCGTTGCATAAAAATCCGCCCGATCGTTGCATAAAAATCCGCCCGATCGTTGCATAAAAAGCCATCCGATTGTTGCATAAAAATCCGTCCGATTGTTGCATAAAAATCCGCCCGATTGTTGCATAAAAATCCGTCCGATTGTTGCATAAAAATCCGTCCATTAATAACTGAAATATTTACATCAGAGACTGATCTACATACTTAGCCGCAACCAAAATTTTCGTGTAAAATTTCGTCCACAGAAACGCGATTTTTGCATAATAACCCGTCCACGGCTAACTGAAATTGTTTACATGAAACTTTGTTCAATTTCTTCACTCAATCTTTCACTCGCAGTATCTACAGTTTATAATTTTTGTATAAAAATCGCTTTGCGTCTAAATGCGACTTTTGCATAAAAATCCGTTCGCGGCTTATTGAAATTTTTGCTTAAATTCAACCACGACTACAATTTTTGCGTAAAAGTCCGTCCACGGAAATGCGATTTTTGAATAATAACGCGTCCGTGTCTAATGAGAATTTTCGCATAAAAGTCCGACCACAATCAGATGGATTTTTTCCGTTCGCAACACAGCATTTAATTTCGGCATGAAAATCCGTTCGCATCTGAATTTTTGCAAAAATGTCCTTCCGCAATTGATGAATTTTTGCAAAAATTGCATAAATAAACGATTAGAATTTTTTACGTAAGAATGAGTCGTCAGAAATGCGATAATCCATCCATATGAGATGTTTGCATAATCCGTCCATATGTTTGCATAATCCGTCCATAGTTAAATAGAATTTCCTGCATAAAAGTCCGTCCACAATTAGATGGATTTCTGTTTGGTTGACATTATTGGCAGCATAATTCACGATTAAAATTTTTGCGTAAAATTGCCTGGTCAGAAATGCAATTTTTGCATAACAATCCGTCCATAGCTAAATAGAACTTTTTGCATAAAAGTCCGCCCACAATTAGATGAATCTCCACTCGGTTAACATTATTGGCAGCACAGTTTTTAATTTCAGCATAAAAATTCGTTCGCATTTAAATGCAATTTTTGCATAAGAATCCGTCCACAATTGATTAAAATTTTCGCATAAATTGGACCACGATTAGAATTTTTACGTAAAATTAGTCGTCAGAAATGCAATTTTTGCATAACAATCCGTCCGTAGCTAAATAGAACTTTCTGCATAAAAATCCGCCCTCAATTAGATGAATTTCTGTTTGGTTAACATTATTGGCAGCATAGTTTATAATTTCAGCATAAAAATTCGTTTGCATTTAAATGCGATTTTTGCATAAAAATCCGTCCACAATTGATTAAAATTTTCGTACAAATTGGACCACGATTAGAATTTTTACGTAAAATTACGTCGTCAGAAATGCAATTTTTGCATAACAATCCGTCCGTAGCTAAATAGAACTTTCTGCATAAAAATACGCCCACAATTAGATGAATTTCTGTTTGGTTAACATTATCGGTAGCATAGTTTATAATTTCAGCATAAAAATTCGTTCGCGTTTAAATGCAATTTTTGCATAAGAATTCGTCCACATTTGATTAAAATTTTCGCATAAATTGGACCACGACTAGAATTTTTTCATAAAATTACGTCGTCAGAAATGCAATTTTTGCATAACAATCCGTCCATAGCTAAATAGAACTTTTTGCATAAAAGTCCGCCCACAATTAAATAGATTTCTGTTTAGTTAACATTATTGGCAGCATAGTTTATAATTTCAGCATAAAAATTCGTTTGCATTTAAATGTGATTTTTGCATAAGAATCCGTCCACAATTGTTTAAAATTTTCGCATAAATTGGACCACGATTAGAATTTTTACGTAAAATTACGTCGTCAGAAATGCAATTTTTGCATAACAATCCGTCCTAGCTAAATAGAACTTTCTGCATAAAAATCCGCTCACAATTAGATGGATTTCTGTTTGGTTAACATTATTGGTAGCATAGTTTATAATTTCAGCATAAAAATTCGTTCGCGTTTAAATGCAATTTTCGCATAAGAATCCGTCCACATTTGATTAAAATTTTCGCATAAATTGGACCACGACTAGAATTTTTTCATAAAATTACGTCGTCAGAAATGCAATTTTTGCATAACAATCTGTCCATAGCTAAATAGAACTTTCTACCATAAAAGTCCGCTCACAATTAGATGGATTTCTGTTTAGTTAACATTATTGGCAGCATAGTTTATAATTTCAGCATAAAAATTCGTTCGCGTTTTAAATGCGACTTTTGCATAAGAATCCGTCCACAATGATTGAAATTTTCATATAAATTGGACCACGATTAGAATTTTCGCTCCGCAATGGGATTTTTGCATAAGAATCCGCACGTATACGAATTGCAATTTTTTGCATAAAAGTCCGACGACAATTACATGGATTTTTTTTTGGTTAATATTATTCGTAACATATAACATTTGAGCATAAAAATATATTCTTATCTAATTAGGAGTTTTGCATAAAAATCCGTCCACGTTTAATTGACATTTTTGAATAAATTTAACCACAAACAGCACTTTTCTGTAAAATTCGAAAGAGTTCCTAATTTCTGCAAAAAAAGCCGTTCGCATCCAAGACTTTTGCATAAAAATCCTTCCAAGGTTCATTCAAATTTTAGCATAAATTTAACCATGACTGAAATTTTCGGGTAAATTTCAGTCCACAGAAATACGATATTTGCATAAAAACCCGTCCACAGCTAATTAGAATGTTTTGCATAAGAGTCCGACCACAACTAGATCGATTCTCATTTAACATTTAATCGCAACACAGTTCGTAATTTCAGCATAAAAATTCGTTCGCATTTAAATGCGATTTTTGCATAAGAATCCGTCCACAATTGATTAAAATTTTCACATAAATTGGACCAGAATCAACATTTCCGCATAAAATTACCTCCTCGGCAATACGATTTTTGTATAAGAATTCGTTTACAGAAATTTTCGGGTAAATTTGAGTCCACAGAAATGCGATTTTTGCATAAAAACCCGTCCACAGCTAATTAGAATGTTCTGCATAAAAGTCCAACCACAACTAGATCGATTCTCATTTAACATTTCAATCGCAACACAGTTCGTAATTTCTGCATAAAAATCCGTTCGCATTTAATAAAACTTTTGCATAAAAATCCGTCCACAAATAATTGAAATTTATGCATAAATTGAACCACAAGTAGAAATTTCGTGTAAAAATTTGTCCTCTCAAATGCGATTCTTGCATAAAAATCCGTCCACAGCTAATGAGAATGTTTTTGCATAAAAGTCCGACCACAACTAGATCGATTCTCATTTAACCGCAACACAGTCCGTAATTTCTGCATAAAAATCCGTTCGGATTTAATATGGCTTTTGCATAAAAATCCGTCCACGAATAAGTGAAATTTATGCATAAATTTAACCACAAGTAGAAATTTCGTATAAAATTTTGTCCTCTCAAATGCGATTTTTGCATAAAAATCCGTCCCCAGCTAATGAGAATATTTTGCATAAAGGTCCGACCACAACTAGATCGATCATTTGCTTAACATTTCATTCGCAGCACATTTCATAATTTCCGCATAAAAAATTAATTGGCTCATAATTTCCGCATAAAAATTCATTCGCATCTAAATGAGACTTTTGCATAAAAATCCGTCCACCGTTAATTGAAATTTTTGCATAAATTCGACCAGTATGGCGTTTTTGCGTAAAATATCGACCTTTCGGATGCGATTTTTGCATAAAAATACGTCCACGGCTAATCAGAATGTTTTGCATAAAAGTCCGACCACAACTAGATCGAATCGCATTTAACATTTCAATCGCAACACAGTTCGTAATTTCTGCATAAAAATCCGTTCGCATTTAATAAGACTTTTGCATAAAAGTCCGTCCGCGGGTAATTGAAATTTATGTATAAATTTAACCACAACTGGAAATTTCGTGTCAAATTTTGTCCCCTCAAACACGTTTTTTGCATAAAAATGCGCCCACAACTAATTAGAGTATTTTGCTTAAAAGTCCGACCACAACTAGATCGATCATTTGCTTAACATTTCATTCGCAGCACATTTTATAATTTTCGCATAAAAAATTAGTTGGCCAATAATTTCGGCATAAAAAATTATGCGCATCTAAATGAGACTTTCGCATAAAAATCCGTCCACGGTTAATTGAAATTTTTGAATAAATTCAACCCGTATGGCGTTTTCGCGTAAAATATCAACCTTTCGGATGCGATTTTTGCATAAAAATCCGTCCACGGCTAATCAGAATGTTTTGCATAAAAGTCCGACCACAACTAGATCCAATCGCATTTAACATTTCAATCACAGCACGGTTCGTAATTTCTGCATAAAAATCCGTTCGCATTTAATAAGACTTCTGCATAAAAGTCCGTCCGCGGATAATTGAAATTTATGAATAAATTTAACCACAACTAGAAATTTCGTGTCAAATTTTGTCCTCTCAAATGAGATTTTTGCATAAAAATCCGTTCATAACTAATTAGAATGTTTTGTATAAAGGTCCGACCACAACTAGATCGATTATTTGTTTAATATTTTATTCGCACACATTTCATAATTTTCGCATAAAAATTCATTCGTATCTAAATAAGACTTTTGCATAAAAATCCGTCCATGGTTAATTGAAATTTCTGCATAAATTCAACCACAAGCAGAAGTTTCGTGTAAAATTCGTTCACCGCTAATACAATGTTTTGCATGAAAATCCGACCACAACTAGATCAATTTTTTGCTGAATATTGCATTCACCGCACAGTTCATAATTTCTGCATAAAAATCCGTTCGTATTTAAAGACGATTTTTGCATAAAAATCCGTCCACGATTAATTGAAATTTCAGATAAATGTAATCACAACTACAATTTTCACGCAAAATTCTGTCCACAAAAATGCAAAAATTTGCATAAAAACCCTCCCCCAGCTAATTGGAGTGTTTTGCATAAAAGTCCGACCACAAATGGATTGATTTTTTGCTTAACATTATTAACATTTCAATCGCAGCACAGTTCATAATTTCTGCATAAAAATCCGTTCGCATTTAAATAAGACTTTTGCATAAAAATCCGTCCACGATTAGTTGAAATTTCAGATAAATTTATCCACAATTGTAATTTTCGCGTAAAATTCCGTCCAGCTGTTGAGAAATCAAAATCAAGGGTTTAAAAAATGGCAAAAACCTATAAACTAAAAACGCATAAAATTCCGTTCTCCGAAATACGATTTTTGCATAAAAATCAGCCCACAGCTAATTAGAATGTTTTGCATAAAAATCCGACCATAACGAGATCGATTTTTGCTTAACGTTTTATTCCCAGCACAGTTCATAATTTCCACATAAAAATCCGTCCACGTTTAAAATTTAGATAAGATTTTTGCATAAAAATCCGTCCGTTGGACGTATTTTTATGCAAAAATCTCATCTAACGAAAGACTAATTGAAATTTTGAGTAAGATTCATGTGCAGCTAAATGCGATTATCGCGTAATGGCTTGGGACGGATTTTTATGCCAAAATCGCATTTCATTAAGAACCCATTAATTAAATAAAAAAATTACATAAAATTCCCAGTTAGTTGTTGAAGGACTATGTAAAAATCGAATTTCAGTGCGGAAGAAAGTTCTAATTAACCGTGGTTCGACTGCGCAAAAATCCTGATTAGTTGTGGACGGATTTTTATGCAATTTTTGTATAAAACACCACACCAATGAAAATGCGATCGGTCGGTTGCATCGAAAATTCGGGAATTCGGCTGCTTGACAAAAATGTTAATTGTGTGGTTTGTTTTAAAATTCGTCCTAATTAGGATTCCGTTAAAGTTCGCCAAATACAACGATAACGTAATTAAAATTAAGGAAAAAACAAATCCATATAAGGAAGTTTCGTAGTAGAAAAATGACTCATTACGAATTAATTTCGTTATTATCATGTCTGGTCCAACGACTTATTAATCGCACATTTTGTCATTGATTAGAATTGAATCGAAAACATTGCAAAATATCCATGAAGACACGTCTAAATTCGTCACTGATATATTACTTTTTCTCGTTTTAATCACGACTTTGAGTAAATAATCGGATAAATTATGGCCAATTTAAAAATGTTTATCCTAATTTACTCATCGGGGCGAAATTTAAACAATTAGCGAATTGTATTTTTACGTTGCCTTGGCCCGAATCATAATTAGCAAAGTTAATAAGACGGTGTGTGTATAAGCGGCCAGAAAATTAAACTTTTTATTTTAGGTTTATTTATATCGCATCGTCGGATCCTACATGTAATGTGTAATGTGCAAACTACCCGAAGCCTCAGATCTTGGCACAATACACACCGATGTTGATGACTGAGGGTTTTAACAATCGTAAATTATAAAACACGTCGAAAATCATTTGTTTTTTGCATACAAGTTCAACCATGACCATGACGTTTAATATTCCATTCACACGTTTAAAGTCGCATAGCTGTGGTCGGACTTTTATGCAAAAATTTCAATTACCTGCGACCGGATTTATATGCAAAAATTCCAATTATTTGCGAACGGATTTTCACAAATGTATATTTTTTTGTTGAAAAAAATATGTTTCAGAGGTTCAACCTAATGCGTTTGTTTCAAGTGACGACATTTTAAGTCAGTGATGTATCATGATGTATCGAATCAAAACCATAAACGAACATGAAAATGCGTCACATATTTTTATTAGTTGGTGGATTATTAACGCCCCATAGCTCAGGTATTTCTTTAATGTACTTATCTCAATAATGTGCCCAAGAATTTAAATGGAGTGCTTAGTGTAATCCAAATAGATCCATATTGGAATTGCTTTCATAGGTTATTTATTTAAAGCGATAAATTGGACAAAGGACCACGGTTACCGGCTGTGTCAATATCTAAATCTTAAATTGTTTCTCTACAACCTGTTTAGGCCCCGATACCTCTTATTTATTGACATAATCTCAAAAAATAATTACACATGTCAATATTTTATCATTAAATACGAATAGAATTTATTCGAAATTTTAATTCAATCCTTAGCCGCCGCCAAACCAGAAATTGCAGCCGACGAACGATCAAGTTAAATCCTAATGATTCGGTGAAGATCCTTAATTGATCCGAAATCGAAATCAAGTAAACAGTCGCGGCTCATAAAGAAATCACCCATAAAATTTCACAAAAGCCCGTTAACGCATGACCAAAGTCATTGGCTCCAGTTCTGCACAATTGACACTTTCCGCGTTATTAATAACGCTTTCGGCTTTTGTTTCAGTTTTCAGGCGATTTTCATCATTGCACGGCCGAACGGGGCTAAATTTAAACCCGTTCGGTTTTGCAACAAACACAACTCGGCCGTTGGCGTTTTATTACATAAATCGCCAAGAAAAACAAGGAAGACGGCCGACTGCAACAACGATCACGTACCGAAACGGCTTTTATAAATATCAAGCGAGTTGGCGATGGGACGCGGACGCCGATCGTTGGGAGAAATCGGGAGAGATTGAGTCACTTTTTTCGGAATTTCCCGCCGCCTGAGTCACGGTTTATTCGAATAGGAAACGAAGCTGTAAACGGTTCGATTAGACCAATGTTGCCCAAACTTTCGACGTCATAATTTTTCGTTTCACTTAAAAAAAAATGCATCCTAATTAATTCTAAATGAGGAAGTGAGTACTCCTCGTTAAAAAACTGCATCTCAACTACGTAATATGAAAATGAAAAAGTGTTTGTTTATCTGTCTGCTGAACATATCAATGAATTTGAACAAAACATCATTCTGCAATCTGCCCATACTCTTTAAAGTTGTGCGAACTGATTAGGTTAGTTTTGTTACGTTTATCCAAACAATTAATTTTTAATTTTTGAGTCATCTAAAGTCGCCGGGTACAGCGTGTACCCCCATCAAACTCAGGGGATACACGTGCCACACTTTGAAAACACTTGATTGGATAGACAAAAATTCGTCCGTAATAATCGAATTTTTTGCACAAGAATCCGTCCACAACAACTGAATTTGAATAACTAACCTCAACTAAATGCGATTTTGCATATAGATCCGTCCGCAACAATTGGAAATTTTGCTAAAAACATGATCGCAGCTTGTAGAATAGATGAAAACCATCTCGCTTATTAAAAGCGATTTCAAAAAAATTAGTGTACGACAATTTTTGCACAATAATCCATTCGCTATAAATGGCATTTTTTGCATAAAATTCCGCCCTCAATTAAATTAGATTTTTTTGTACAAATTCGTCCGTAACAACCGCATTTTTTGCATACGAATCCGTCCACAACAACTAAATGTAAACAACTAACCTCGATTAAATGCGATTTTGCTTACAAATCCGTCCACAACAATTAGAATTTTTGCTAAATACCTAATAATAGCTAGTAGAATGTGTTGCTTACAAATCCGTCCACAACAAGTGGAAATTTTGTTAGAAACCTCATAGTAACTAATAGAATATATTGCATACGAATCCGTCCACAACAACTGAATGTGAACAACTAACCTCGATTAAATACGATTTTGCATACAAATCCGTTCACAATAATTAGAATTTTTGCTAAATATCTGATAGTAACTAGTAAAATGTGCTACATACAAACTCGTCCTCCACAACTGATCTTCAACGACTAACCTCGATTAAATGCGATTTTGCATACAAATCCGTCCACAACAAGTAGAATTATTGTTAGAAACCTTATAGTTACTAATAGAATATGTTGCATAAAAATCCGTCCATAACAACTAAACCTGAACAACTAACTGCGATTAAATGTGATTTTGCATACAAATCCGTCCACAACAAGTGGAATTTTTGTTAGAAACCTCATAGTAACTAATAGAATATGTTGCATAAGAATCCGCTCATAACTAAACCTGAACAACTAACCGCGATTAAATGCGATTTTGCATACAAATTGGTCCATAACAAGTAGAATTTTCGCTAAAAACGTGATCTTAGCTAGTGCAAAGTATTTCGCTTACTAAAAGCGATTCCAAAAATTTAGCGTGCAACAATTTTTACACAATAATCCGTCCACAATAATTGGAATTTTCGCATAAAATTCCGTCCTCCATTAAATCATATTTTTTGTATACAAATTCGTTCGTAACAATCGAATTTTTTGCATACGCATCCGTCCACAACAACTGAACCTCAACAACTAACCTCGATTAAATGCGTTTTTGCATACAAATCCGCCCGCAACAATTAAAATTTTTGCTAAAAACATGATTGTAGCTGATACAACAGTGCAAAGTACTTCGCTTACTAAAAGTGATTTAGAAAAAAATAGTGTGCAACAATTTTTGCATAATAATCCGTTTACAATAATTGGAATTTTTGCATAAAAATCCGTCTTCAATTAAATCATCGGATTTTTTGCATACGAATCCGCCCACAACACCTGAACTTGAACAAGTAAACCTCGATTAAATGCGATTTTGCATACAAATCCGTCCACAACAAGTGGAATTTTTGTTAGAAACCTCATAGTAACTAATAGAATATGTTGCATACGAATCCGTCCACAACAACTAAATGTGAACAACTAACCTCGATTAAATGCGATTTTGCATACAAATCCGTCCACAACAATTAGAATTTTTGCTAAATACCCAATAGTTGCTAGTAGAATGTGTTGCATACAAATCCGTCCTCAAAAACTGAATCTCAACAACTAACCTCGATTAAATGCGATTTTGCATACAAATCCGTCCACAACAAGTGGATATTTTGTTAAAAACCTTATAGTAACTAATAGAATATGTTGCACAAGAATCCGTCCACAACAACTAAATCCGAACAACTAACCTCGATTAAATGCGATTTTGCATACAAATCCGTTCACAACAATTAGAATTGTTGCTAAATACCCGATAGTAGCTAGTAGAATGTGTTGCATACAAATCCGTTCACAACAACTGAACCTCAACAACTAGCCGCGATTAAATGCGATTTTGCATACAAATCCGTCCACAACAAGTTGAATTTTTGTTAGAAACCTCATAGTAACTAATAGAATATGTTGCATAAGAATCCGTCCATAACAACTAAACCTGAACAACTAATCTCGATTAAATGCGATTTTGCATACAAATCCGTCCACAACATATAGATTTTTTTCTAAATATCCGATAGTCGCTAGTAGAATGTGTTGCATGCAAATCCGCCCGCAACAACTGAATCTCAACAACTATCCTCGATTAAATGCAATTTTGCATACAAATCCGTCCACAACAATTAGAATTTTTGCTAAATATCCGATAGTCGCTAGTAGAATGTGTTGCATACGAATCCGTCCGCAACAACTGAATCTCAACAACTAACCTCGATTAAATGCGATTTTGCATACAAATCCGTCCACAACAAATTGAATTTTTGTTAGAAGCCTCATAGTAACTAAGAGAATATGTTACATAAGAATCCGCCCACAACAACTAAACCTGAATAACTAACCTTGATTAAATGCGATTTTGCATACAAATCCGTCCACAACAATTAGAATTTTTTCCAAATACCCGATAGTCGCTAGTAGAATGTATTGCATACAAATCCGTCCGCAACAACTGAACCATAACCTAACCTAACCTAGATTAAATGTGATTTTGCATACAAATCAATCCGTAACAATTGGAATTTTTGCTAAAAACACGATCTTAGCTAGTGCAAAATATTTCGCTTACTAGATTCCAAAAATTTAGCGTGCAACAATAACAATAATCAGTCCACAATAATTGGAATTTTGGCATAAAATTCCGTCTTCCATTAAATCACATTTTTTGTATGCAATTTGGTTCGTAACAATCGGATTTCTTGCATACGCATCCGTCCACAACAACTAAACCTGAACCACTAACGTCGATTAAATGCAATTTTGCATACAAATCCGTCCGCAACAATTAAAATTTTTGCTAAAAACATGATTGTAGCTGGTACAACATGTACAAAGTATTTCGCTTACTAAAAGCGATTAAAAAAATTAGTGTACAACAATTTTTGCATAATAACTCGTCTACAATAATTGGAATTTTTGCATAAAAATCCGTCCTGAATTAAATCATTTTTTTAAACCAATTCTGACGTAACAGTCGGATTTTTTGCATACGAATCCGCCCACAAGGTCTAAACTTAAACAAGTAAATCTCGATTAAATGGGATTTTGCATACAAATCCGTCCGAAACAATACGAATTTTTGCTAAAAACATGATTGTATCTGATACAATATGTACAAAATACTTCGCTTACTAAAAGTAATTTAGAAAAAAATGGTGAGCAACAATTTTTGCATAATAGTCCGTTTACAATAATTGGAATTTTTGCATAAAAATCCGTCGCCAATTAAACCAATTTTTTTAAACCAATTCGTACGTAACAATCGGATTTTTTAGATACGAATCCGCCCACAACACCTGAGATTGAACAAGTAACCTCGATTAAATACGATTTGCATACAAATCCGTCCGCAACAATTGGAATTTTTGCTAGGAACATATGATCCTAGCTACCAGAATGTGTGAAAAGCATTTCGCCTGCTAAAAGCAATTTCAAAAAAATAGTGTGTAATTATTTTTGTACAATAATTCGTCCACAATAATTGGAATTTTTGCATAAAAATCCGTCGTCAATTAAATCAAATTAATACCAATTCGTACGTCCATAACAACTGATCTCGATTAAATGCGATTTTGCATACAAATCCGTCCGCAACAATTTAAATGTTTGCTAAAAATCTGATAGTATCTAGTAGAATGTATGCAAATTCGTTTAATAAAAGAGCTTTTGAAAAAGAAGTGTACAATAATCCGTCCACAATAATGGGAATTTTTGCATAAAATTCCGTCCTCAGTTAGATTTTTTATACATATTCGTCCGTAGTAAAGGGATTGTTTGCATACGGATCCGTCCACAACAACTGAACCTGAACAACTAACCTCGATTAAATGCGATTTTGCATAGAAATCCGTCCACAAGCAGCTAGCGGAATGTGTGCAAAGCATTTCGCTTACTAAAGGCGATTTCCAAATAATTAGTGCACAATAATCTGTCCACAATAATCGAAATTTTTGCATAAAAATCCGACCTCAAACCAATTTTTTTTAAATACAAATTCATCGGAAAATATCGGATTTTTTACATATAAATCCGTCCACAACAATTAGAATTTTTGCTAAATATCCGATAGTCGCTAGTAGAATGTGTTGTATACGAATCCGTCCGCAACAACTAAATCTCAACAACTAACCTCGATTAAATGCGATTTTGCATACAAATCCGTCCACAACAAGTTCAATTTTTGTTAAAAATCTTATAGTAACTAATAGAACATGCATAAGAATCCGTCCATAACAACTAAATCTGAACAACTAACCTCGATTAAATGCGATTTTGCATACAAATCCGTCCACAACAATTAGAATTTTTTCTAAATACCCAATAGTCACTAGTAAAATGTGTTGCATACAAATCCGTTCGCAATAACTGAACCTCAACCTAACCTAACCTCGATTAAATGTGATTTTGCATACAAATCCGTCCGCAACAATTGGTAATTTTGCTAAAAACCTGATCGTAACGAGTAGAAAGTAAATCATGTCGCCTACTTAAACTGATTTCAAAAAAATTAACGTACAATTAGTCCGAATTTTCGTGTATATGAAATAATTTCATTCAAAAATTATTTTAACAAAAAACGCCAGTTACCTGTGGTCGGATTTTTATGCAAAATAGAACAGAGAAGAAAATATTTAAAATGACCGATTTCTTTAAAAATTAATAATAACAATTTTATCGATAATGCGAACAAATTCGAAGTGAATCTAAGAGCATTATTTATTCGTAGGTCGATCGTTTGACTGCACTCGAGGCAAACAATACGTGAAATTCAATTCGTCCACCAAGGAGAGTTTCGTTCTAAAATGATTGTAATAATCCGGCCGCGACCATCGCAATTATCGGTCCGGCTTATTATAGAATTTTGGCACAGCGGCCAATGTTATTGACTTTTTTAATTGTTCCGGAGGTTCATTGTTTTGCGACACGATCGACCATCGGAATAGAAGCGGGCGAACACATTTTGCGGCCGAGTCTCTAGGTCGCGACCTTGCCCATTTAGCATTACATGTGTGTGCCTTAGCGCGCTATATTTATGTTTAACGATGTAGACTCTCTGTGTGTGTGTAAAAATAATACGTCTTACGCATCCCAACATAGCGAGCGAGATGAATATTAATTCGGTTCGTGTGGTTGTATCGGAATACGGCTTTTTACCGAGCTTCCTTCAATGATTTAAGTCAGGTGAGGAGTTGCGAGTGCTGCGGGTTGATTTCGCTACAACTTGTCTCTTTTTTAGAAGTACGTTCATCAATTTGCAAGAACTGATAGATCTGTTCTTAAAAGCAACTTCATAAGTCATACAAGACAGTCGACAACCTTCCGCAGCTAAAATGTGTGCATAAAAATCCGCAAGTGTTTACATAAAAATCAATATGTTTGCATAAAAGTCCGTCCACAATTGAGATTTTCGTCTAAGAATCTTTCCACAGCTGAAATTTGTGCATAAAAATCCGCCCACAACTCAGATGTTTGCATAAAATTTCGTAGCAAGCTGAAATGTTTGCATAAAACCTGTCCACAAGCCAACTTTTGCATAAAACCCGTCCACGAGCTGACTTTTGCATAAAAATGCGTCCACGAATATCTATGTTTTTGGCATAAAAATCCGCCCCCAACTGAGATTTTTAGGTAAAAATCCGTCAACTGATAATTGAGATTTTTGCATTAAAATCGGTCCACATTTTAGATGTCAGCATAAAAACTGAGATGTTTGCATAAAAGCCCGCTCACAATTGAAATTTTTACCTAAAAACCTTCCGCAGCTAAATTATATGCATAAAAATCCGCCAGTGTTTACATAAAAATCAAGATTTTTGCATAAAAGTCCGTCCACAATTGAGATTTGTGCATAAAAGTCCGTCCGCAATTGAGATTTTTGTATGAAAATGCATTCCATCTTAAAAAGAGGCATAAAAATTGGTTTTTGCTTAATGAAAATTTCGCACATCCGTCAGAGACTGAGATGTAAAATCGATTCATGTCTTAAGAATTTTACTTAAAAATCCGTCCATATTTGAAATTTTTGCATAAGTATCTGTGCACAACTGAGATTTTTACATAAAAATTGGTCAACTTCTAATTAAAGTTTTTGCATAAAAATCCGACCACAACTCAGGTGTTTGCATATAAAAATCCGCCCACAACTCAGGTGTTTGCATAAAAGCCCGTCCACAATTAAGATTTTCGTCCAATAACCTTTCTACAGCCGAAATTTGTGCATAAAAATTCGCCCACAACTCAGCTGCTTGCATAAAAATCTGTCCACGAATATCCAAGATTTTTTCATAAAAATCCGCCCACCACTTATATTTTTACATAAAAATCCGTCAACTGCAAATTAAGATGTTTGCATAAAAATCCGCCAACAACTTAGATGTTTGCATAAAAATCCGTCCGCAATTAATTAAACCTGAGATTTTTGCATAAAAACGCGTCCACGAATATTAGACTTTTGCATAAAAATCCGCCAACTGGGAATTTTTGTATAAAAATCCGACCACGACTCAGATGTTTGTTTAAAAATTATTCCCAAGCTGAAATGCTTGCATAAAAACCCGTCCACGATTAACGAACATTTTTGCATAAAAATCCGTCCACGGCCAATTGAGAGTTTTGCATAAAATTCCGTCCTCAGCTTATTAAGCTTTTCCATAAAAATTCATAAAAATACGCCCAAAATTAATCCAAGCATGAGAATCGGTTTGTGGATTTTTTACGTAAAAGTCCGCACGCCCACATCAGGCTAAGAATTTTGCATAAATATGCGTCCATGAGTATTTCTGGGCGAATTTTTACATAAAAATTGAAATGATGCCATTACGTCCATGATAAATTCAGATTTTTATCTAAAGTACGTCCACGATTATCTCAGATATTTGCATAAAAATCCGCTCACAAATAAAACCTTTGCATAAAAATCAGGGATTTCTCCTAAAAATTCACTCTCAGCTCACATTTTTTTTGTACAAGAATTCTAGAAGAATCCGTCCACGAATATTTCGGATGTTTATATAAATATCCGTCCACAACTGAGATTTTTACATTAAAATTGGTCAACTTCTAATTAAAGTTTTTGCATAAAAATCCGCCCACAACTCAGGTGTTTGCATAAAGATTCGTAGGAAGTTGAGATGTTTGGCTAAAAATCGGTCCACAAGCCAAGAATTTTCCATCAATATGCGTCCACGGATATTTTTAGGCGGGTTTTGACATAAAAATCCGCCCATAACAGAGATTTTTCTGGAAAAATTTGCCCATAACAGAGGGTTTTCGGGAAAAATCCGCCAAAAATTGGCCCACAACTCACATGTTTGACAAAAAAAAAATCCTCTCAAGCTGAAATGATTCCATAACGTCCACAATGAATTCAGATTTCTATCTAAAAATCTTTTCACAGCTGCGCTTTTTGCATAAAAATGCGTCCACGATTATCTCAAATTTTTGCATATCAATCCGCTCACAAACAAGACCTTTGTATAAAAATCAGGGATTTCGCTTAAAAATCCACTCTCGACTCACATTTTCTTGAACGAGTATTCGATCGGAGCTAATTAAAGCATAAAAGTCGATTCAAAGCTAATTGACGTTTCTGCATAAAAATCCGTCCGCAAATATTCGAGATGTTTACATGAAAATTTGTCCACAGCTAGTTAAAACTCATCTACGTCAAAATAACATTTTCGCGTAAAAATCCGCCCAGTTTCGCATAGAAATCCGGCCAGTTTCGCATAAAAATCCGGCCGATTTCGCATAAATACTAGTCCCACAATTTTGCATAAAAATCCGGACGGTTTTGCTTAAAAATTCGCCCACAACTTTGCATAACAAGACGTTCAGTTATGCATAAAAATCCGTTGTGTTTTGCATAAAAATTCTCCAACAGTTTTGCATAAAAATCCGCCAACAGTTTTGCATAAAAATCCGCCAACAGTTTTGCATAAAAATCCGCCAACAGTTTTGCACACAAATCCGTCTACAGTTAAACGTAATTTTTGCACAGAAATCTGTCAAAGTCTAATTAAAATGTCGGCAAAAAGAAAAGAAAATAAGGTCAGAAGTAAACGAAAACCTGTTTGTTTTTATAAAGAAGGCCAAGTTTCATTCTTATTGGAACCTTTTCAGTGTTGTGTTGTGATTTGGTATAAATGCAGCTCAGGTTAATCCGAGGCGAGAACATTGGTTTTTGCTTAGTGAAAGTTTCGCATGAAATCCGTCAGAGGCTACTTATTGAGGTGTATCTCTCTGAAGATGATAGCTTGGCTATCGAAACGCTTTAGAACAACCTCTGTTGTGTTTTTTAATCTTTTTTGGTTTCAGGGGACAAGATTTGTATTTCAATTTGGATAAAAAGCGATTCGTGCGTCCATTAAGAATTTTGCTTAAAAATCCGTCCACGAATATTTGAGATGTTTGCATAAATATCCGTCCACAACTGAGATTTTTTTTTTCCGAAATGTCCGTCAACAGTTAATCGAGATTTTATTCACACAGATTCGCCCACAACGAGCACTCTTACGAAAAATCCGTCCACTGACATTTTTGCATAACAATCGTCCACAATCGAGATTCTTCTAGCATTTTTATGAAAAATCCGTCAACTGACATTTTTGCATAACAATCCGTCCACAATCGAGATTCTTCTAGCATTTTTACGAAAAATCCGTCAACTGACATTTTTGCATAACAATCCGTCCACAATCGAGATTCTTCTAGCATTTTTACGAAAAATCCGTCAACTGACATTTTTGCATAACAATCCGTCCACAATCGAGATTTTTCGAGAATTTTTACGAAAAATCCGTCAACTGACATTTTTGCATAACAATCCGTCCACAATCGAGATTCTTCGAGCATTTTTACGAAAAATCCGTCAACTGACATTTTTGCATAACAATCCGTCCACAATCGAGATTCTTCTAGCATTTTTACGAAAAATCCGTCAACTGACATTTTTGCATAACAATCCGTCCACAATCGAGATTTTTCGAGAATTTTTACGAAAAATCCGTCAACTGACATTTTTGCATAACAATCCGTCCACAATCGAGATTCTTCGAGCATTTTTACGAAAAATCCTTCAACTGACATTTTTGCATAACAATCCGTCCACAATCGAGATTCTTCGAGCATTTTTACGAAAAATCCGTCAACTGACATTTTTGCATAACAATCCGTCCACAATCGAGATTTTTCGAGCATTTTTACGAAAAATCCGTCAACTGACATTTTTGCATAACAATCCGTCCACAATCCAGATTCTTCGAGCATTTTTACGAAAAATCCATCAACTGACATTTTTGCATAACAATCCGTCCACAATCGAGATTCTTCGAGCATTTTTACGAAAAATCCGTCAACTGACATTTTTGCATAACAATCCGTCCACAATCGAGATTCTTCGAGCATTTTTACGAAAAATCCGTCAACTGACATTTTTGCATAACAATCCGTCCACAATCGAGATTCTTGTATAAAAATCCGCCCACAACTCCAAAGTTTACATAAAAATACGTTGGCAACTGACGTATTTGCATCAAAACTCGATTGCAGCTGATTAATATTTTTGTTTAAAATTCTCCTCGCAATTGAGATTTTTATCTGAAAATGCATCTCAAGTTTATCCGAGACATAAAAATCGATTTTTCCTTAATGAAAGTTTTGCATAAAAATCTGTGAGAGGTCAATCGATTCAGATATTCATTACGATACATTTTTGTCTGAATAAAAACTACGACAGCTTAGTTTTACATAAAAATCCGTCCACGAATACTTGAGATTTTTGCATAAACATCCGTCCACAACTGAGATTTTTGTGAAAACATCCGTCAACTGCTAACGGAGATTTTTTCGTGAAAATTTGCCCTCAGGAATACGTAAGCGATGCAATACGCAAATACTTTTAAAACGCAGAAACGCAAACGAACTACACTTCGACAGCTTAGTTATCAGAAGGAATTGATTTTAAATATATCCACGACCAACTGAGGCACAAAAGTTTGCTAACGCAAAATTGAGATTTTCATCAAAATATCATTCAAAGCCTAATTGAAATATTTACATAAAAATCCGTACGAGCATATTCAAGATTTCTGCATAAAGATCCGTCCACTGCTAATTGAAATGTTTGCATAAATATCCGAGTGTTTTTTTTTAATAAAAACGCAGTAACTAACATTTTTGCGTAAAAATCCGCCCCTAATTAAATGAGAGTTTATCATAAAAATTCAGTCACAATGGAACACGGATTTTTATGTAAACAATCGCATTCAACTTTTGACGGATTTTTATGCAAAATATTCTAATTACTTTTATGCAAAATTCGTAATTGATTGCAGAAGACTCTGACATCTTTCGCGGGAGCCTTCTGTGGTCCAATTTTGAAAACACCCGATTGTCAGTCGTTAAATCCCTCTTAATATCGTCGAAGCCAATTTCGAGGCGCCTTTGGCGAAATCTCGCAAGATATATTTCGAATCTTTTCGGGAAAATTAACTGGAGGTCAACGTACGTGTCCGCTTGCTTTTTCGTGGCTAATTCCGCGCTTCAAGGGCGCACAATTACCGTTCGAAAATAGCTTTTCACTTAGCACTCGTAATTTAAAATTTTCTTTATCAGTCAATGCCACGGAATCGAATCAATCGTCTGGAAATTTAACGGCCGTCGGACGGTGTTGAAGGACTTTTTTCTGCCGCTTCTCGCCGTTCGGCCAGATGTTTAATCGAGCTTTTTTTAAATAGATTTGTTTTAATCTCGCTTGTCCTTTGCAATTAATCTCGGAAGAGATTAAGATTTTCGGCCGAATTGATCGACGTTTCGTTTATTGTTTTAAAATATAGTTATGTGCGTCCGTCAGTTTCGGTTTCTCAGTCAAGGCCGTCGAAAATTAAAATAAAACTTTGTTTAGGTTCGGCATACCTATGAGAAGCGATTTTTTTTTCTCCGGTTGTATCTCACGCGCTGAGACATAAATAATTTATTAATTATCATTAGGCCAACGGTTGGAATTATACTTGCAAATGTTCCTCCCACCGCTTGAGTTAATAAAAGTACACGGAGTTAGAAAGTTGTAATTTGCATTTTTGGTATCATCGGTACCAGCTAAGTGTGAATTATGCTATACGGCCATTGCATCAAGGAAACCAAATATAAAATTCGAAATAAGCAACTGACGCACTTAACAAAATATGTATTTTTGACTATGTTTGAATTTCCTTTCACCGTTACGTTTTTATCAGAATAAAAACTTCGACAGCTTAGTTATCAGAAGGAATTGGTTTCAAATATATCCACGGCCAATTGAGACACAAAAATTTGCTAACGCAAAATTGAGACTCATCAAATTATCGTTCAAAGCATAATTGAAATATTTACATAAAAATCCGTACATTCAAGATTTCTGCAAAAAGATCCGTCCACTGCTAACTGATATGTTTGCATAAATATCCGTCCACGGTAACTGAGTCTTTTTTTAAATAAAAATCCATTCGCAGTAACTAACATTTTTGCATAACAGTCCGCCCACAGCAATAGTTAAAGATCTTCAGGATTTGATTCTTTAGATAACGCGTGATATGTTGCCGTTTCTACTCAAAAAGGAGTTCTATCGCTTTATCTAAATCGTTATTGCACACGCCCGATGGTGTCAAACCACCCAGTTGCGACCAGCTGATCGTTAATGCGAATTTGTTGACCCGACCGACCAATTTTCGTCCAGATCCGAAGCGACCTCCGCGTTCTTGGCCGCGTCGGACGGCACTTCCGCGACTCTTCCCAACTGTTGCACAATTTTTCAATTAAAATTCAATCTCGCGCCGTCGTCCGTCGGATTTTAAAGCACCACTTAAAAATCCACATACGTCCGTTCCATCAATTTAATTCGAATCTAATATGCATGCCCATCTCCCATAACGTTTAATTACAGCTGGCGAGATAAAAGTGCGTGATTTGCGTTTTAAAAATGAGCGACCGAACCGACCGGGACTGGATTCCATGTAAATTTCGGACGAAGCAACGTTATTATTATTATTCCGTGTCTAGAGACCGTTCAGGGTGCGGTTTTATGTCTCAAGTTTTGAGAACGATAACGGCGATTGTTAGTCGAAGACGCGAAATAAACAATGGCTAAAACGACCACTTCCTATTTTTTCTTAAGAATAACTTCTTCAGAATAAAGTTGTTAAAACGTCGTTTTTAATACTCTGCAGAAGGCGCGTAATAATTTTAAAAAAGCACTAGATTCATATCGTTGCAATTTTGAATATAAATAACTGAAAGTTTCGTTCTTATTAAACTCATCAGTAGGAATTTATTTAATCTCAGAATTCTTTTCTACTGATAGAATAAAAGAGGGGTTAAATTTGACCACAGCTAACTAGAATAGTTGCATAAAAATCCGTCCACTGGCATTGAAATTTTCGCTTCAAAATCTGCTAGAATAAAAACTCTTAGCAGTTAACGGATTTTTACGCAAAACATATCAGTTGTGGGCAGATTTTTATGCAAAAATCTCAGTTGTGGAAAGATTTTTAGTTAAAAATATTTATCGTGGACGGACTTTTATGCAACCATCTCAGCTTCCGAAGTATTTCTATGCAAACAGATGATTTATGGGCGGATTCTTATGCAAAAACCTGAATTATTAGTTGACGGATCTTTATGCAAAAATATCAGTTGTGGGCGGATTTTTATGCAAAAATCTCAGTTGTGGAAAGATTTCTAGTTAAAAACATTTATTATGGACGGGCTTTTATGCAACCATCTCAGCTTCCAAAGTATTTCTATGCAAACAGATGATTTGTGGGCGGATTCTTATGCAAAAACCTGAATTATTAGTTGACGGATCTTTATGCAAAAATGTCAGTTGTGTGCGGATTTTTATACAAAAATTGGCAGTTTTGCATTAATATCCGCCCCACAATTTTGCATAAAAAAATCCGGACAGTTTTGCTTACAAATCCGCCCACAATTTGACATAAAAATACTTTCAGTTCTGCATAAAAATCCGTTCAGTTTTGCATAAAAATCCTTCAACAGTTTTGCATAAAAATCCACCAACAGTTTTGCCTAAAAATCCACTAACAGTTTTGCATACAAATCCGTCTACAGTTAAACGCATTTTTGCATAGAAATCTGTCAAAGTATAATTAAAATGTCCGCAAAAAGAAAATAAAATAAGGTCAGAAATAAACGGATTTTTACGCAAAAATATCAGTTGTGGGCGGATTTTTATGCAAAAATCTTACTTGTGGATAGATAATTAATTAAAAATATTTATTGTGGACGGGCTTTTATGTAACCATCTCAGCTTCCGAAGTATTTTTATGCAAACATATGACTTGTGGGCGGATTCTTATGCAAAAACCTGAATTATTAGTTGACGGATCTTCATGCAAAAATGTCAATTGTGTGCGGATTTTTATGCAAAAAATTAGCAGTTTTGCGTAAATATCCGCCCCACAGTTTTGCATAAAAAAATCCGGACAATTTTGCTAAAAAATCCGCCCACAATTTTGCATAAAAATACGTTCAGTTATGCATAAAAATCGTTCAATTTTGCACAAAAATCCGCCAACAATATTGCATAAAAATCCACCAACAGTTCTGCATAAAAATCCGCCAACAGTTTTGCATACAAATCCGTCTACAGTTAAACGTAATTTTTACATAGAAATCTGTCAAAGTCTAATTAAAATGTCCGCAAAAAGAAAATAAAATAAGGTCAGAAATAAACGGATTTTTACGCAAAAATATCAGTTGTGGGCGGATTTTTATGCAAAAATCTTACTTGTGGATAGATAATTAATTAAAAATATTTATTGTGGACGGGCTTTTATGCAACCATCTCAGCTTCCGAAGTATTTTTATGCAAACATATGACTTGTGGGCGGATTCTTATGCAAAAACCTAAATTATTAGTTGACGGATCTTTATGCAAAAATGTCAGTTGTGTGCGGATTTTTATGCAAAAAAATTAGCAGTTGAATTTTTACGGAAAAATTAGCAGTTGCATGTTTACGGAAAAATTTCAATTGTGGGCGGATTTTTATGCAAACCTCTCAGCTTCCGAAAAATTTTTATACGAAGATCTAAGTTGTGGACGGATTTTTATACAAAAATCTTAGCAGTTGACGGATTTTAAGCAAAAATATCAGTTGTGGGCGGGCTTTTATGCAAAAATCTCATTTGTGAAAAGATTTTTAGTTAAAAATCTTTATTGCGGACGGACTTTTATGCAACCGAAGTATTTTTATGCAAACATATGAATTGTGGACGGATTCTTATGCAAAAATCCGAATTAGTAGTTGACGGATTTTTATGCAAAAATCTCAGTTGTGGAAAGATTTTTTAATAAAAAATCTTTATTGTGGACGGGCTTTTATGCAACCATCTCAGCTTTTGAAGTATTTTTATGGAAACATAAGAGTTGTCGGCCGATTCTTATGGAAGCTGAGGTGATTGCATAAAATTCCTTCCACAATAAAGATTTTTGATTAAAACATCTTTCCACAACGGACATTTTGCATAAACATCAGTCAACTCCTAATTCAGGTTTTTGCACAAGAATCCGCCAACAACTCATATGTTTGCTTAAAAATACTTCGAAAGCTGAGATGGTTGCATAAAAGCCCGTCCGCAATAAAGATTTTTAACTAAAAATCTTTCCACAACTGAGATTTTTGCATAAAAACCCGCCCACAACTGTTCATATGTTTGCAAAAACATTCTTCGGAAGCTGAGTTGTTTGCATAAAAATCCGCCCACAATTTAAATTTTTGCGTGAAAATTCGATAACTGCTCATTTTTTGCATAAAAATCCGCCCCCAACCGAAATTTTTGCGTAAAAATCCGGCCACACTTTAGATGTTTGTCTAAAAATTGTGATGTTTGCATAAAAGCCCGTCCCCAATTGAGATTTTTGTTTAAAAATCTTTCCACAGCTGAGATTTTTGCATAAAAATCCGCCCACAACTGACATTTTTGCATAAACATCAGTCAACTGCTAATTCAGGTTTTTGCATAAGAATCCGCCCACAACTTATGTTTGCATAAAAATTCTTTGGAAGCTGAGATGTTTGCATAAAAATCCGCCCACAATTTAAATTTTTGCGTACAAATTCGGTAAGTGCTAATTTTTTACATAAAAATCCGCCCCAACTGAGATTTTTGCGTAAAAATTTAATAATTGCTAATTTCTTGCATAAAAATCCGTCCCCAACTGAGGTTGTTGCGCAAAAATCGGTCGACTGCTAACTGAGATTTTTGCATAAAAATCCGATGTTTGCCTAAAAATTGAGATGTTTGCATAATAACCCGTCCCCAATTGAGATTGTTGTCTAAAAAGCTTTCCACAGCTGAGATTTTTTGCATAAAAATCCGCCCACAACTGACATTTTTGCATAAACATCAGTCAACTGCCAATTCAGATTTTTGCATAAGAATCCGCCCGCAACTCATATGTTTGCATAAAAATTCTTCGGAAGGTGAGATGTTTGCATAAAAATCCGCCCACAATTTAAATTTTTGCGTAAAATTTCGGTAACTACCAATTTTTTGCATAAAAATCCGCCCCCAACAGAGGTTTTTGCATAAAAATCCGTCGACTCCTAATAAGATTTTTGCATAAAAATCCGGCCACATTTCAGATGTTTGTCTAAAAATTGTGATGTTTGCATAAAAGCCCGTCCTCAATTGAGATTTTTGTTTAAAAATCTTTCCACAGCTGAGATTTTTGCATAAAAATCCGCCCACAACTGACATTTTTGCATAAACATCAGTCAATTGCCAATTCAGATTTTTGCATAAGAATCCGCCCGCAACTCAAATGTTTGCATAAAAATTCTTCGGAAGGTGAGATGTTTGCATAAAAATCCGCCAACAATTTAAATGTTTGCGTAAAATTTCGATAACTACTAATTTTTTGCATAAAAATCCGCCTCAAACTGAGATTTTTGCGTAAAAATCCGTCGACTCCTAATTAGGATTTTTGCATAAAAATCCGGCCACATTTCAGATATTTGCCTAAAAATTGAGATGTTTGCATAAAAGCCTCTTTCCACAGCTGAGATTTGTACACAAAAATCCACCCACAACTCAAACGTTTGCATAAAAATTCGTCATAAGCTGAGATGCTTGCCTAAAAGCCCGTGTACAATTAATCGAGATTTTTGCATAAAAATGCGTTCACGAATCTCTAAGTTTTTTGCATAAAAATCCGCCCACAAATAAGATTTTTGCATAAAAACCCGCCCGCAACTCATATGTTTGCACAAAAATTCTTCGGAAGGTGAGATGTTTGCATAAAAATCCGCCCACAATTTAAATTTTTGCGTAAAATTTCGATAACTACTAATTTTTTGCATAAAAATCCGCCTCCAACGGAGGTTTTTGCGTAAAAATCCGTCGACTCCTAATTAAGATTTTTGCATAAAAATCCGTTCGACGTTTCTGATTCAGATTTTCGCTTAAAAATCTTCCCACAATTCAGATGTTTGCATAAAAGCTCATCCACAATTAAGATTTTAATTTAAAACCCTTTTCACAAACTTTTGCGTAAAAATGCCTTCACGAATGTGAGAGATATTTACATAAAATTCCGCCTACAACTGCTATTTTTGCGTAAGAATCCGTAAACTGCTAATTAAGGTGTTTGCATAAAAATCCGCCCACAAATAAGAATGTTGCGTACAAATTCTTCGGAAACTGAGTTGTTTGCATAAAAATCCGCCCACAATTTAAATTTTTACGTAAAAATTTCGATAACTGCTAATTTTTTGCATAAAAATCCGCCCCCAAATGAGATTTTTGCGTAAAAATTCGTCAACTGCTAATTTTTGCATGAAAACTTGCCGCATTTCATATGCTTACATAAAAATTGAGGCGTTTGCATAAAAGCCCGTCCACAATTGAGATTTTTGTCTGAAAATCTTTCCACAGCTGAAATTTGTGTATAAAAGCCGGCCACAACTTAGAAATCTATTCACAATTAAGTAAAGCTGCTTGCATAAAAATCCGTCCACGAATATCCAAGATTTTTTCATAAAAATCCGCCCACTACTGATATTTTTACATAAAAATCCGTCAACTGCAAATTAAGATTTTTGCATAAAAATCCGCCAACAACTTTGATGTTTGCCTAATAATTCGTCCGCAATTAATTAAACCTGAGCTTTTTGCATAAAAACGCGTCCACGAATATCAGACTTTTGCATAAAAATCCGCCAACTGAGAATTTTTATATAAAAATCCGACCACAACTTAGATGTTTGCTTAAAAGGTCTTCGCAAGCTGAAATGCTTGCATAAAAACCCGTCCACGATTAACGAACATTTTTGCATAAAAATCCGTCCACGGCCAATTGAGAGTTTTGCATAAAATTCCGTCCTCAGCTTATCGAGTTTTTCCATAAAAATTCATAAAAATACGCCCAAAATTAATCAAAGCATGAGAATCGGTTCGCGGATTTTTTACGTAAAAGTCCGTGCCCACATCAAGCTAAGAATTTTGCATAAATATGCGTCCATGAATATTTTTGGGAGGATTTTTACATAAAAATTAAAATGATGCCATTACGTCCACACTTAATTCAGATTTTTATCTAAAAATTCGTCACGATTATCTGAGATTTTTGCATAAAACTCTATGCGCAGCGAATCGAGATTTTGGCATCGAAATCCGTGTCCACAACTGACCGGGGTTTTCGCATAAAAATCCGTCCGCGGCCAACCGAGAGTTTTGCATAAGAGTCCGCCCTCCATTGGGCTTATTGATATAAAAAATTATACAAAATACGGCCTAAATTAATCGAAGCATAGGAATTAGTTCACGGCTTCTTACATAAAAGTCCGCCCACAGCAAGTTGAGATTTTTGCATCAAAATCCGTCCCCAATTAACAGGGATTTTTGCTTAAAAATCCGGGCCCACGGCCAATTAAGAGTTTTGCATAAAAATCCGTCCTCAATTGAGATGTTTTTTGTACAAGAATTCGCGCCAAAGCTCGCTAAGAGCGGTAAAAATCCGCTCACAGTTTTGCGTAAAAATCCGGCCAGTTTTGCACAAAAATCCGTCCAGTTTTGCATAAAAATCCGCCAACAGTTCTGCATAAAAATCCGTCCACGGTTAGATGTAATTTTTGCATATACGTCAAAGCTTAATTAAAATGTCTTTTTGCGTAAAAATCCGTCCACGGTCAATTAAGAGTTTTGCATAAAAATCCGTCCTCAACTGGGATGCTTTTTGTACAAGAATTCGAGCCAAAGCTCGGTAAGAGCGGTAAAAATCCGCTCACAGTTTTGCGTAAAAATCCGACCAGTTTTGCACAAAAATCCGTCCAGTTTTGGATAAAAATCGGTTGAGTTTTGCATAAAAATCCGCCAACAGTTCTGCATAAAAATCCGCCAACAATTCTGCATAAAAATCCGTCCACGGTTAGATGTAATTTTTGCATATACGTCAAAGTTTAATTAAAATGTCTGTTTGCGTAAAAATCCGTCCACGGTCAATTAAGAGTTTTGCATAACAATCCGTCCTCAACTGAGATGCTTTTTGTACAAGAATTCGAGCCAAAGCTCGCTAAGAACGGTAAAAATCCGCTCACAGTTTTGCGTAAAAATCCGGCCAGTTTTGCACAAAAATCCGTCCAATTTTGCATAAAAATCGGTTTAGTTTTGCATAAAAATCCGCCAACAGTTCTGCATAAAAATCCGTCCACGGTTAGATGTAATTTTTGCATATACGTCAAAGTTTAATTAAAATGTCTTTTTGCGTAAAAATCCGTCCACGGTCAATTAAGAGTTTTGCATAAAAATCCCTCCTCAACTGAGATGTTTGCTGTACGAGAATTCGCCCAAAACTAATTAAGAAATAAAAGTCGATTTACGGCTAAATCCGTCCACGATTATTCGCGATATTTATACGAAATTCCGTCCACAACTAGTCGATATTTATTGATAAAAACCCATCTACGTCGAAATAAAATTTTTGCGTAAAAATCCGCCTACACTTTCGCATAGAAATCCGACCAGTTTTGCATAAATACCCGCCCAAGGTTTTGCGTAAAAATCCGGCCAGTTTTGCATAAATATCCGCCCACAGTTTTGCGTAAAAATCCGCACACAGTTTCGCGTAAAAATCCGCACACAGTTTTGCATAAAAATCCGGCGAATTTTGCGTAAACATCGACCCAGTTTTGCATAAAATTTGGTTCAGTTTTGCATAAAAATCATTCGATATCTCTTTGAAGATGATAGTTTGGCTGTCGAGACGCGTTACAGCAACCTTTTTTTTTAATCTTTCTTGGTTTCAGGGGACAAGATTTGTATTTCAATTTTTCATAAAAATCTGCCAACGGTTTTGCGTAAAAATCCGTCTACGGTTAGATGTAATTTTTGCATAGAAATCCGTCAAAGTTTAATTAAAATGTTCGCAAAAAGGAAGCAGAATAAGATAGCAAATGAGCGGAAAAGGTTTTCCGTTTTGTTTTTGCAAAGAAGGCTTCGTTTAATTATTATTAGAACCTATTCAGTATTGTGTTGTGTAATTTAGTATAAATGGCGGCATGCTGATCCGTACAAACGAAAAAAAAAAGTTTAAAAGGTTTAAAATTGAAGCATATGGTAGATGGAACGCACTTTATGTTGATAAATAATAATATATAAAAATCCGTTAAAAAAATAATAATAAATAAAAGTGTTATTTATAAGCTATTAAATATTTAACGTATGGTGACATTTGTCTGAGACATCGATTGACATATGAATACACTCTTGCCAAAGTAATAAAGCGAATATCTTAGCATGAAGAATCGAACGTCTTTACAATTTAAATAGTTGCCTACGAAAGTTTATGACATTGGATTTGGAAAAGCGTTTAACCGTTACGTAATTTTCCCAATAAAATCACAACGTCAACATCGTCTATTTTGAAACAATTTAACTTTTATAAATTGGTTTCGATGGAAATATAAACGAGGAAAATAAATACAATAAAACAAAATCATTATTAGACTAAACACTTTTTTCTCCTTTTAATGTTCCAATAACTCAAAACAATTTATTATTACAACACGAAGGCTTTATTATTATTTTTTTTTTCGACGTAAACCAATCGCTCGATCTTTCATCGGTCCCGGCTCTCTAGATGTTTAAATTCAACTGAACCTGAATTTATTTATAAGTCGGATTAATTTCGCTCGCTTTTTGGATCGCCTGCTAATTCTGATAATTTCCGATCGGGCCTCGATTCAAATTTCGATCGGGACTCGATTCAAATTTCGACAGGGCCTCGATTCAAATTTCGATCGGGCTTCGATTCGAATTTCGATCGCAAACCGCCACAATGAAATGCCGCGGGCGCCACCTACCGGAAGCGTTGTGATTTACGCTGCTCTACTCGAATTTTAACGTCGTATCGGGCACTCGCCCCTCAAATTCGAATTGACCGTTGGACGAATTGATATTTATTCAGAGAAAAAGCCACGTTTGTTATCTGTTAACACCTTGTTTTACAAATTTGCACTTACCTCAAGTGACGTGCAACTTTGCTTCCAGTTGTTGCATCTTTGACGTTCCCCGATGTATTTTGAGGGCTTTGACGATGCAACTAAAAGTCGCTTCCCGGTCATGGCAGCGATATCCGCAAGTTACTATTTTAATACACTTTTAACTTTTACGCTTTCATCTTTCGCACTTCGCGGCACTAATGTCGATTGCCGTTAAGACCCGTTATGTCTGACACTACACTGACAGGCACCGTCAACATAATGACGACTGTTAGTCCAATTTTCCCCAAATTTTACAACAAATTAGTATTCTTTCATCTTCGCCACTATAAAACAGCAAAACACTTTGCAAATGCAACGTATTTCAAAGAAAGCGACAAATTTTTCACCACAACTGTCATTTTCCATAAATCGGAAACACCAACATAAACATTCAAATTTATGAATTATGTGTTTTAAAATTCTATGGTTCCGTGATTTTTAAAGTCAAGTTTTTAATGTTTATTAATCAAAGATTTCAAGATTACGATTAATGATGTGGGAGCAGCAATTTTTATGTTCTAATTATTTTCGTTTATAATTCAATAAATCGATGCTGCTATTAAAGCGATACAATTGATCGCTATCTGCATTCAACGCTTCTGTGGTTATATTTACGATTTACTTCACATCGAACACAGTGGCGGAGACCAACATTCGCAAATCACTGCTTTATTATAAAAAAGGATACGATTGATGCCCCATAATATCAATTTGATTTAAAATATAAATAATAATTGTTAGGCAATAGTAATATCTTTACTTAAATATAAGAATAATAGCAAACCGGGGAAATTGAAAACTATTCTTAGCACATGACGGATTTTCTAATATTTTCAATATCGACTAATTTCCGCGAAAAACGTAGCTAAAAATCAGATTTTTATGTAAAATTGGCATCATTTTTTAACGCAGCGTTACTAATAAAACTCACTCAAGTCAAATGATCGAAAAAAGTGAAATTTTAGATAGGCAACGAATTTCTTTGTACAAATACGTAAAAGGAGTATTAAAATCAGTGATGAGTTCTAATTTGGTTTCCGCTGTTTCAATCCGCTTGCATTCGGCCGCCATCTTGAAAAAAATGTCACTAGTTTTTCGACTCTATCTCCGCTATTATCAATCTTAGAAAAAACTTGTAAGAAGCGTTTTGGTAGAAAATTAAATTCTTCGCAATTTTTGTTAACAACTTTTTCACGTGACGGTAATAATAAAAAAGTTTGAATCTTGAAACGATCGGTCGGTCCAAATGATAGAAAAAAATGAAATATTTCGTCAAAATTTGTCGAAATACATAGTGTCAGCGATAATAATACAAAATTTAGTTTGCGGCCGGTTACACCCCACCCCCATTCAGTCGCCATTTTGAAAACCGTTTTTTCCCGCTATATTGCAAGCGTCAGGCTTAACAGAAACTTTCGAATAGTTTTTTGGTAAGAAATAACATTTTTGCAACTTTGATTCGTAGCTTTAATACGTTTTATACAAAAAATATATAAAATTTGTATGATCTACGGCCGTAGAGAGAGTCAATGAACTAGTTGTCCTCTAGAGATACACTTTTCTTTAAGTTTTGGCTTATAACTTTTTTATTATTAACTTTACATTAAAAAGTTATTTAAATAAGTGGTAGAAAATTTAATTTACTACAAAATAGGTTTCAATAAAATTATGTGTAGTCCACGGTCATAGAGTTATAACCAAAAAAGTACTTACCCCATTCTCACGATAACAGACAATTTATTTTAGTTTTTCGCTTTTAACTTTTTTATTATTAACGCTACGCTAAAAAGTTATAATACAAAGTGGTAGAAAACTTAATTTTCTACAAAACAATTTCCCACAATATTTTTATGTGATCTACGGTAACAGAGATATAGCTAAAATACCGCTTGCCCCTTTTGTTCAAAGCAGACAATTTGTTTTCGCTTTTCTCTTATAACTTTATTATTATTAATGATACGTTAAAAAGTAATTAAACAAAATGATAGAAAACCTAATTTTCTACAAAGCAGTTTTAAACAAAATTTTTGTGTGATGTACGGTCACAGAGATGTAGCCAAAAAACTGCTTATCCCTTCCATTTAAAACGGGCAATTTGTTTTATCTTTTCACTTATAACTTTTTTATTATTAAAGTGATATTAAAAAGTTAATAAACAAAGTGATAGAAAACTTAATTTTCTACAAAATTGTTTTCTACAAAATTTTTGTGCGATTCACGGTCATAGAGATATCGCCAAAAAAGTACTTACGTGAAATTTTCAAAACTAAAAATTTACTTATATTTTTTGTTAATTACTTTTTTATTATTAACGCTACGTTAAAACGTTATAAAAAAAGTTATAGAGAATCTAATTTTCTATAAAAGAGTATTTTACAAAATTTTTGTGCGATCTACGGTCACAGAGATATAGCCAAAAAACTGCTTACCCCTTCTGTCCAAAACTGACAATTTGTTTTAGCTTTTCGCTTATAACTTTTTTATTATTAACGATGTGGTAAAACGTTAAAAAACAATGTTGTAGAGAATTAAATATTCTATAGAAAGATTCTACAAAAATTTTGTAGGATCTACGGTCACAGAGATATAGCCAAAAAACTGCTTATTCCTTTTGTCCAAAACTGACAATTTGTTTTAGCTTTTCGCTTATAAGTTTTTTATTATTAACAATGGGGCACAAAGTTATAAAACAAAGTTATAGAGAATTTAATGTTCTATAAAAAAGTATTATACAACATTTTTGTGCGATTTACGGTCACAGAGGTATAGCCAAAAAACTGCTTACCCCTTCTGCCCAAAACTGACAATTTGTTTTAGCTTTTCGCTTATAGCTTTTTTATTATTAACGATGTGGTAAAACGTTAAAAAACAATGTTGTAGAAAACTAAATATGCTGTAGAAAGACACTTTGCAAAAATTTTGTACGATCTACGGTCACAGAGATATAGCCAAAAAACTGCTTATTCCTTTTGTTCAAAACTGACAATTTGTTTTAGCTTTTCGCTTATAACTTTTTTATTATTAACAATAGGACAAAAAGTTATGAAACAGAGATATAGAGAATTTAATGTTCTATAAAAAAGTATTATACAAAATTTGTGCGATTTACGGTCACAGAGATATAGCCATAAAACTGCTTACCCCTTCTGTCCAAAACTGACAATTTGTTTTAGCTTTTCGCTTAAAACTTTTTTATTATTTACGATGTGGTAAAACTTTATTAAACAATGTTGTAGAGAACTAAATATGCTGCAGAAAGACCCTTTACAAAAATTTTTTATGATCTACGGTCACAGAGATATAGCCAAAAAACTGCTTATTCCTTCTGTCCAAAATTGACAATTTGTTTTAGCTTTTTGTTTCTAATTTTTTTTTTATTAACGATGGGGCAAAAGGTTATAAAACAAAGTTTTAGAGAGCTAAATATTCTATAGAAAGGTGTTTTAAAAACAATTTGTACAATCTACGGTCACAGAGATATAGGCAAAAAACCATTCATCCTTTTTGTTGAAAACAATTTATTTTGGTTTATTGCTTTTAACTTTTTTATTATTAACGTTACGTTTAAAATGTAATAAACAAAGTAGTATGGAACTTACTTTTTTACTTTCTTACAAAATTTTGTGCGATCTAAGGTGATAGAGATATAATTGAATTACTACTTACCTGATTTTTTCAAAACTGCAAATTTTCCGTTTATAACTTTTTTATTATTAACGCTACGTTAAAAGATTGTTAAAAAAAATCGTAGAAAACTTAATTTTCTACAAAACAGCTCTATACAAAATTTTGATACGATCTACCGTTACAGAGATATAACCAAAAAACTACTTAACCCATTTTTTCAAGATTACAATTTATTTTAGTTTTTTGCTTGTAACTTTTCTATTATTAGCACTATGTTAAAAAGTTGTTAAAGAAAGTGGTAGAAAATTTAATTTTCTACAAAATAATTTCTCTACCAAATTTTTGTGCGATCTGCGGTCATTGATATATAGCCGAAAAACTACTTGTCTGATTTTTTCAAAAGTCCTATTTTAACTTTTCGTTTATTACTTCTTTGTTATTAAGGTTACGTTAAAAAGTTAGTAACGAAAGTGATGGACAACTTAATTTTCTACAAAGTTGTTTTCCTACAAAATTTTTATGTGATATACCTGTTAAAGAGATATAGGCAAAAAACTGCTTACCCCATTTTTTAAAATTGACAAAATTTATTTTAGTTTTTTGCTTCTAACTTTTCTATTATAAGCGCTATGTTAAAAAGTTATAAGCAAAGTAGTAGAAAACTTAATTTTTTATAAAATTGTTTCCCACAAATTTTTTGTGTGATCTACCGTCATTGAGATATAGCCGAAACACTACTTACCCGATTTTTTCAAAACTGTAAATTTATTTTAATTTTTTGCTTATAACTTTTTTATTATTAACGTTATGTTAAAAAGTTATGAGACAAAATGATAGACAATTTAATTGTGCATAAAACAGTTTCCTACAAAATTTTTGTGCTATCTACGGTCATAGAGTTATAGGCGAAAAACTACTTATCTGATGTTTTCAAAACTAAAAGTTTATTTTAACTTTTCGTCTATAACTTTGTTATTATTATCGTTAGGTTAAAAAGTTATATAACAAAGTGGTAGAAAACTCAATTTTTTACAAAACAATTTGATATACAATTTTTGTGCGATCTACGGTCATAGAGGTATAACCGAAAAACTACGCCTGCGAATTTTCCAAAATTGGAAACTTATATTAACTTTTCGTTTATTACTTTTTTATTATCGACGCTACGTTAATAAGTTATGAAACAAAGTGATACAAAACTTAATTTTCTATACAACGGTTTCCTACAAAATTTTTATACGATCTACTATTACAGAGATATAGCCAAAAAGTGCTTACCCAATTTTTTCAAGATGACAAAATTTATTCTAGTTTTTTGCTTCTAACTTTTCTATTATAAGCGCTATGTTAAAAAGTTATTAAATAAAGTCGTAGAAAATTTAATTTTTTACAAAATTGTTTCTCACAAAAATTTTGTGTGATCTACCGTCATTGAGATATACCCGAAACACTACTTACCCGATTTTTTCAAAACTAAAAATTTATTTTAATTTTTCGTTTATAACTTCGTTATTATCAACGTTAGGTTAAAAAGTCAAAAAATAAAGTGGTAGAAAACTCAATTTTCTACAAAAATAGTTTTCTACAAAATTTTTATGCTATCTACGGTCATCGAGTTATAGCCGAAAAAATACTTTATCCAACGTTTTCAAAACTGAAAGTTTATTTCAACTTTTCGTTTATAACCTTGTTATTATTAGCGTTAAGTGAAAAAGTTATATAACAAAGTGGTAGAAAACTCAATTATCTACAAAATAGTTTCCCATACAATTTTTGTGCGATGTACGGTCATAGAGATATAATCTAAAAACTGCTCCAGCGAATTTTTCAAAATTGAAAATTTATTTTAATGTTTTTCGTTTATTACTTTTTTATTATTACCGCTACGTTAAAAAGTAATGAATAAAAGTGGTAGAAAACTTAATTTTCTACAAAACTGTTTTCTACAAAATTTTTATGCGATATACTGTTAAAGAGATACAGGCAGAAAACTGCTTATCCCATTGTTTCAAAATGACAAAATTTATTTTAGTTTTATGCTTCCAATTTTTTTACTATTAACGCTACGTTAAAAAGTTGCTAAACTAAAATGGTAGAACGTTAAGTTTCTACAAAATTGTTTTCGACAAAATTTTTATGTGACCTACTGTTATAGAGATATAAACAAAAAACCTACTTACACCATTTTTTCAAGATAAAAATTATTTTAGTTTTTTGCTTATAATTTTTTTATTATTAGCGGCACTTGAAAAAGTTATTAAACAAAGTTGTAGGAAACTTAATTTTCTACAAAAAAGCTTGCCACAAATTTTTATACCATTTACGGTTACAGGGATAGAGCCAAAAAACTACTTACTCCTTTTGTTCAAAATGGGCAATTTGTTTTACCTTTGAGCTTATAACTTTTTTATTATTAACGATAAGTTAAAAAACTATGCAACAAAATGATAGAACATTTTATTTCCTATAAAACAGTTTGCTGCAAAATTTATGTGCCGTCTACTGTTATAGAGATATAGTCGAAAAACTACTTACCTGATTTTTTCAAAAGTGAAAATTTGTTTTAACTTTTCGTTTATTACTTTTTTATTATTAAGATTACGTTAAAAAGTTATTAATAAAAGTGATAAAAAACTTAATTTTGTATAAAAATGTTTTCTACAAAATTTTTATGCGATCGACTGTTACAGAGATATAGCCAAAAAGTGTTTACCCCATTTTTCAGGATGACCAAATTTATTTTAGTTTTTTGCTTCTAACTTTTATATTATTAGCACTACGTTAAAAAGTCATAAAACAAAGTGGTAGGAAACTTAATTTTCTACAAAATAGTTCTCCACCAAATTTTTGTGCGATTTACGGTCATGGAGATATAGTCGAAAAACTACTTATCTGATGTTTTCAAAACTCAAGGTTTATTTTAACTTTTCGTTTATAACTTTGTTATTATTAACGTTAGGTTAAAAAGTTAACAAATAAAGTGGTAGAAAACTCAATTGTCTATAAAACCGTTTTTTATAAAATTTTTATGCGATCTACTGTTACAGAGATATAGCCAAAAAGTGTTTACCCCATTTTTCAAGATGACAAAATTTATTTTAGTTTTTTGCTTCTAACTTTTATATTATTAGCACTACGTTAAAAAGTCATAAAAGACAGTGGTAGGAAACTTAATTTTCTACAAAATCGTTTTCTACCAAATTTTTGCGCGATTTACGGTCATGGAGATATAGTCGAAAAACTACTTATCTGATGTTTTCAAAACTCAAAGTTTATTTTAACTTTTCGTTTATAACTTCGTTATTATTAACGTTAGGTTAAAAAGTTAAGAAACAAAGTGGAAGAAAACTCAATTTTCTACAAAAACATTTTCTACAAAATTTTTATACGATATACTGTTATAGAGATATAGCCAAAAAACTGCGTACCACGTTTTTAAGATGACAAAATTTATTTTAGTTTTTTGCTTCTAACTTTTTTATTATTAACGTTAGGTTAAGGAGTTATAAAACAAAGTAATGGAGAAATTAATTCTCCACAAAAAAGTTTTCTGTAAATTTTTTGTATGATTTACGGTCATAGAGATATAACCGAAAAACTACTTGACCTATTTTTCAAGTAGACAATTTAATTTAATTTTTTGCTTTTAACTTATTTATTATTAAAGCTGCGTGAAAATGTCATGAAGGAAAATGATAGGTAATTTAATTTTCTACAAAAAAGCTTCCCACAAAATTATTGTGCGACGTACCGTTATAGAGGTATGGCCCAAAATCTAGTCTATACTTCGAAGATACCACAATATTTGGCTTATAGTCTTACTATTATTAAGTCTACTTGAAAAAGTTATTTAACAAAGTCGTAGAAAATTTAATTTTCTACAAACTAGTTTCCGTCAAAATCATCGTGCGATCTACAGTCATAGAGATATAGCCAAAAAATTACTTAATCCGTTAAGAAGATGAGAATGTTTTACGATTTAAAATTTCATTAATCTCGAAATTTAAACTTTTTTTGTCAAAATGTCGAACTGAAAGTTGAATGTCGTTAAAAGTGTTTTCTCAAAATTTTGACTCTGATCGCGATATTTCGATCGTAAAATCTTCAAATTCAATGTTAACGATTTAAAGAAAGAATTTTCAAAATGCAAGCGTTAATTCGAAAGTTTCAAAAACGAAAATATAGGATATATGTTTAAAATTTTCGAAGAAGATTGAAAATTTGAAGTGGAGACTCGAAATTTTCCACAAATTCGAAATTTTCCACAAATTCGAAATTTTCCACAAATTCGAAATTTTCCACAAATTATAAATTTTTAAGAACATTCGAGCTCAATTTTAAGAGTATGATATCTCGTAAAATTGACATTTTTTTTACTCTTACTGTGTGGAATTCTTCAGCATTCACAACTATTAAACTCTATTGACGATAAATACATACGATCGTAAAATTTTTAATATCTGTTGTCTATTTATCGTTAATAGAGTGTAATAGTTATGAATCTCGTAAAATGGAGGTAGCCTAATTTAATTTGATCGAATAATTAATTAATCTGAGAGTTAACAGTGAGTTAACTATATAATTTTGGCGAATTTATTCCACACATGCATTTTATTGCACCTCCGCCACTGAGACGGAAGTGATGTAGCTGTTTTTAAATAAAATCATGACATAGAAAGCACAAACGAATTTGACATTTATGTTGGCACTTCTGATATGTTATAACGTCGAAGTTTAATTGAATTTGACATTTTGTTGTTTAATCGTGCCAATTTCGAAACAGTTACGAGTGAATTCAGCAAAATCAAGCTTCAAAGACATTAATACTGAAGTGATGAGTACATTTATTATTTGCAAGTGTTCGCTTTAGGGAAAAATACATCAGGAGCACAGAGCCGTGTCAGAGTTCTGTGCGTCAAAGACGAGAAGATTAGCTAATTTATTGGTTAGTTCCATCTGCTGTTAGATGCATGCCAAGTATTAGGAAATTGTAATGATTATATCATTTTCGCCCCTGTTGAGCACCTAAAGCAAAAAAAAACTGCGAGGTTAGTTCTTTATTCATTTTGTAGTTCAGTTTCTATCATTGATTTAGTTTGTATGTACTATTTAGTAGTTCACAGTTTGTATTCTTTTCGTAGTTCCATTGGTACCATTTTGTCGATGTTATAGTTCAGTGGATCAATTTGTTTCGTTTTAACAATCGTTTTGTGGTTCAGTTTATTCCCAACTATTAACAAAGTGGCTATAAAAAAGGTTCGTCTAATTTGTGCACAGTTTGTGTCAGTGACAATGATTTTATTGAAGTTCATCGCGAATCCCATGAGAATTACAACTCCGTGAAATTCACGTAGGTTATTAATGCTTCATATATGGTAATTTATCGCGTGTATTAATTTAATAAAGCCATAAACGTGTTTTATTAATAGGCAATTGCTAATCTGATCAAAAACCATTATATAAATATTCAATTAAAAATGATAGATGAATGTTTACGGTCTGTAAAGTTTTTCGTTTGTGGCCTCGGACCTCGCGAGTTTCGGACGAATTTACTCTTCGCAAACTTTTCTTTGTTCGACACATCTGTTTTACGTCCTGCAAGAGTGTACCTTTGAACTCGATCAAATTGATTTTTTATGAGGATGTTACACCCAGCTTCCCAGAATTAATTGTTAATCTAATGATTCTATTTTAAAAGCGCCATAAAATGTATTACATGTATATGGCTAATATGAGCCACTTAGCGATTAAACATTAATTCTCGCTCGTAAAACGAATTGGTGCCGATGGGAACTGCTTTTATAACGAGGGACGGTCATAATTCGGTCTTGTGCCGCAAATATCGATAGAATTTTAGGACGATTTCCAGTCTTATTTGAGTAAATTTGAAGAAATCGCGATCTGTCAATTAGCAGTGGACGGATTTTCATGCAAAAAGTCTGTTTAACTGTGGTCGGATTTTCATGCCAAAAATTCCATTTAAGTGTGGTCGGATTTTTATGCAAAATTCCGTTTAACCGCGGTCGGACTTTTATGCTAAAATCACAGTTAGCTATGGATAATGTGACTATACGTTTAGCTTTTTACGAGACAATGGTGATATGTTCTTTTGTCCGGAAGCGCGATTTCGGGACATCAAAATATCACGTTCTCAAAACAACAATTCAAAAATGAGTATGGAAAGTCGGAATTTGACCAAACATTACGTACTTTTCGCAAGGATTTACAGTAACAAGGACACAAAATGGCGCGCGATAATTCCTGTCTATACGGAGCTCTATCGAAACCATAGACATAGATCTATGATCGAAGCGAAACGGTCTACTTGTTGACAGGGATCCAGCGGAAATCGTCCCCCCCCCCCGAACACCTGAAACTCAATCTTGGTTTTCAGCGTCGGTCGGTATGCAAATTCCTGGCGATGTTAACGCCACCATTGCCAAGAACTCGGGTGCATTAATTGTTATCACTGCCGCATTCTCGGTTTTATTAATTCCGCGGAAACGTAACAAAACGCTGTCGTAACGCAGAAAGGCCTTGCTGACTGCGTAACTTATTGCGCTCCATCAGCACTACTTCACAGTCTTCCGATTTTTATTTCGACATATCCTATCTGGTAACTTGTAATATGCAGAAGGTAAACTCGTCTGAGCGCACGTAAACGCGTTTCGCTGTTTAATTTGAATGAATCTCGTACGTTTTTTTTTTGTCTTCGTATGAATACTTTAACGTGAAATAACGCTTGCCAAAGTTTGGCAGCTTCCGAAAGGCGATGATCTGGAATCAGTACTCTCTGGGAATCAGATAAAATCGGCGGACGAATTCGTCTAATTAGACTGAAGCTTAATGATGTAATTCTACAGAGAGGACGACAATCGCGAGTTGAAATCTGAATCCGGGCTGCGACCGTTGACCTATTCTTCCAATTTTAGTCGTGGGCGGATTTTTTTCAAAAAAAATATTAATTAAATGTTGAAATTGTATCCAAGAATTTAATTGGCACGGATTTCTATGCAAAATGGTGATTAACTTTCGCCTGATTTTTACGCAAAAGTGATAAAGGGTAGAGCGCTTTACCTATTTATTTGTGGACGGATGCTTATGCAAAAAGTCGTACCGATTTTTTTTTGAAAATCTTCCGCCATTCTAACGTCTTCACTAACTTGAAAATTACTATTGTCTTCCTCAAGGGTGTTCAAATGAGTAAGATATTTCTGGTTTTCTCGATTATATCTAGTCTCTGGTTGTATCCATTGCGCTTTTTTGCTCAATTATAAAGCGATTTAAGTTGAAGCTGTTACTTTGTACATCTGCTAAATATAAAGTTTTTTGCAGTCGCTAAATTTACTGGACGTAATACAATCTGTTTCTATTTTGACGCGAACCTTAATTACGATTTACAAGCTATTAAAAGCTCGTATTTTTTTAGACGTAAAATTACAACCAGGAAGCGAATGTGTAATCCGACCATCACTTTGATTTATCCTTTGGCGAAATCAGATACTTCTGGCGATATTACAAAGTTAAAATTCTAAACTTGTTAACTACGCGATTCTAACCATTCTAACTCTCAGTTAAGCTCTTTAATTTAACTGGAGTCTGTGTTCAACTATGTTGTCGTATGTGGGAAACCCACAGTGTCCTCTTTTAGTCTAGAAAACTGAGAAATGTCAAGCTTGAATTACTCTTCCAGATGCGGACTTTTATGCAAAAGTGTCAATTAACCTCAACAAATTTTATAAATCTTTTATAATTTTTTTCTTTCAGACATTTTTTCTTTCAAACATTTTTTCTTTCAGAAATTTTTTCTTTTATAAATCTCAATTCGCCGTCTACGTATTTTATGCAAAGTTGTGAACGGATTTTTATGCAAAAAATCCCCATAAACCATTAACAGATTTTTATACATTAACGTAAATTAACAGTGGACGAATTTTTGTATAAAAAATAAAACTATTCGTAGGCAGACTGTGCAAAAGTCGCATTTAGCTGTCGATGGATTTTATGCAAACTTGTGGACGAATTTTTATGTAAAATCTTAATTAACTGTGGACGGATTTTTATGCAAACATTTCTCTTAGTTGTGACCGGACTTTTATACAAAGATTTTAATGAATGCATCACTCTTTTACACGAAAACCGTTATTGTTTGCGGACGGAACTTTATCCAAAAATCTCAATTAGGTGTGGACGGATTGTTATGTAAATATATCTTAATTCCGGACGGATTTTTATGTAAAAACTTCTCTTAGTTGTGGCCGGACTTTTATGCAAATATTTTAATAAATGCATCACTCTTTTACACGAAAATCGTTGTTTGCGGACGGAACTTTATGCAAAAATCTCAATTAGGTGTGGACGGATTGTTATGTAAATACATCATAGTTGCGGACGGATTTTCATGTAAAAATTTTGATTAATCGTGGTCGGATTTTGATGCAAATATGTCTTTTAATTGCGGGCGGATTTTTATGTTAAAATTTTGATTTATCGTGGTCGGACTACACGAAAATCGTAATTAATCTTGGACGGATTTTTATTCAAAAATCTCAATTAGCCGTGGGCGGATTTTTATGCAAACATTTCTCTTTTTTGTGAACAGATTTTTATGCAAATATTTTAATAAATGCATCACTTTTACACGAAAACCATTAGTGTTTGCGGACGGAATGTTATGCAAAAAATTCAATTCGATGTGGACGGATTTTTATGCAAATATATCTTTTAGTTGCGGGCGGATATTTATGTTAAAATTTTGATTAATCGTGGTCGGACTTTACGCGTAAATCGTAATTAATCCTGGACGGATTTTCATGCAAAAATTTCAGTTAGGTGTGGACGGATTTTTATGCAAATATATCTTTGAGTTGCGGACGGATTTTCAATGTAAATCATGGACGAACTTTGCGCGAAAATCGTAATTAATCATAAACGAATGCAAGAATCTCAACTAGCTGTGGACGGATTTTTATGCAAATATACATCTATTAGTTGTGATGCAAAAATTTCAGTAAATGTATCAGACCTTCGCGAAAATCTTTATTGTCTTTGGACGGATTTTCATGCAAAAATCTCAATTAGCCGTGGGCGGATTTTTATGCAAACATTTCTCTTTGTTGTGGACTGATTTTTTAATTCAAATGTTTTAATAAATGCATTACTTCTACACGAAAGCCGCTACTGTTTGCGGACGGAATGTCATGCAAAAAAATTCAATTAGATGTGGACGGATTTTTATGCAAATATATCTCCGAGTTGCGGACGGATTTTCAATGTAAATCGTGGACGTACTTTATACGAAAATCGTAATTAATCGTGAACGAATGCAAGAATTTCAACTAGTTGTGGACGGATTTTTATGCAATATACATCTATCAGTTGTGGACGGATTCTGATGCAAAAATGTTAGTAAATGTATCAGACCTTCGCGAAAATCGTTTTTGGATGGATTTTCATGCAAAAATCTTAATTAACTGGGCGGATTTTTATGCAAACATTTCTCTTAGTTGTAAACGGATTTTTATGCAAATATCTTAATAAATGCATCACTCTTTTACACGAAAATCATTATTGTTTGCGGACGGAATTTTATGCAAAAAAACTCAATTACTTGTGGACGGATTTTTATGTAAATATATCTTTGAATTGCGGGCGGATTTTCGTTTTAAAATTTTGATTAATCGTGGTCGAACTTTAGGCGTAAATTGTAATTAATCGTGGACGGATTTTCATGCAAAAATTTCAGTTAGGTGTGGACGGATTTTTATGCAAATATATCTGAGTTGCTGACCGACTTTCAATGTAAATCGTGGACGAACTTTACGCGAAAATAGTAATTAATCGTAAACGAATGCAAGAATCTCAATTAGCTGTGGACGGATTTTTATACAGATATACATCTCCGGATCCTGATGCAAAAGTTTTAGTAAATGTATCAGACCTTCGCGAAAATAGTTTTTGGACGGATTTTTATGCAAAAATCTCTATTAACTGTGGGCGGATTTTTATGCAAACGTTTTTTTTATTTGTGGACGGATTTTTATGCAAATATTTTAATAAATGCATCACTTTTTTACACGAAAACCGTTATTGTTTGCGGACGGAATTTTATGTAAAAATTTCAATTAGACGTGAACAGATTTTTATGCAAATATATCTTTCAGTTGCGGACGGATTTTTATGTAAAAATTTTGATTAATCGTTGTCGGATTTTACGCGAAAGTCGTAATTAATCGTGGACAGATTTTCATGCAAAAATTTCAATTAACTGTGGACGGATTTTTATGCAAACATTTCTTTTAGTTGCGGACGGATTGTCAGTGTAAATCGTGGACGAACTTTACGCGAAAATCGTAATTAATTGTGAACGAATGCAAGAATCTCAATTAGCCGTGGACGGATTTTTATGCAAATATACATCTTTTAGTTGTGGACGGATTTTAATGCAAAACTTTCAGTAAATGTATTATCAGATCTATGCAAAAATCGTTATTGTCTTTGGACGGATATCATGCAAAAATCTCAATTAACTGTGGACGGTTTTTTATGCAAACATTTCTTCTAGTTGTGGACGGATATTTATGCAAATATTTTAATAAATGCATCACTCTTTTACACGAAAACCGTTATTGTTTGCGGATGGAATTTTATGCAAAAATTTTAGACGTGGATGGATTTTTATGCAAATATATCTTTCAGTTGCGGGCGGATTTTTATGTAAAATTTTTGATTAATCGTTGTCGGACTTTATGCGAAAATCGTAATTAATTGTGGACAGATTTCCATGCAAACATTTTAACTGTGGACGGATTTTTATGCAAACATTTCTCTTAGTTGTGGACGGATTTTTTATGCAAATGTTTCTGCCAGACCTTCGCGAAAATCTTTCTAGTCTTTGGACGGATTTTCATTCAAAAATCCCAATTGGCCGTGGACGGATTTTGATGCAAAAATCTCAGTTAGGTGTGGACGGATTTTTATGCAAATGTATCTCCGATTTGGGGACGGATTTTCAATGTAAATCGTGGACGAACTTTACGCGAAAATTGTAATTAATCGTGAACGAATGCAAGAACCTCAACTAGTTGTGGACGGATTTTTATGCAAATATACATCTTCTAGTTGTGGACGGATTTTGATGCAAAAATTTCTGTAAATGTATCAGAACTTCGCGAAAATCGTTATTGTCTTTAGGCGGATTTTCATGCAAAAATCTCAATTAACGGCGGATTTTTATGCAAACATTTCTCTTAGTTGTGGACGGATTTTTATGCAAATATTTTAATAAATATATCACTTTTTTACACGAAAACCGTTATTGTTTGCGGACGGAATTTTATGCAAAAAATTCAATTAGACGTGGACGGATATTTATGCAAATATATCTTTCAGTTGCGGACGGATTTTTATGTAAAAATTTTGATTTATCGTTGTCGGACTTTTCGCGAATCGTGGACAGGTTTTGATGCAAAAATTTCAATTGTGGACGGATTTTTATGCAAATATTTCTCTTAGTTGTGGACGTATTCTGATGAAAAAATTTTATTAAGTGTATTAAACCTTCGCAAAAACCGTTTTAGTCTTTGGACGCATTTTCATGCAAATATATCTATCAGTTGCGGACGGATTTTTTATGCAAATGTTTTAATAAATAAACGAAATCCGTTATTGTTTGCGGACGGAATTTTATGCAAAAAAACTCAATTAGGTGTGGATGTATTTTTATGCAAATATTCTTTTAGTTGCGGGCGGATTTTTATGCTAAAACTTTGATTAATCGTGGTAGAATTTTACGTGAAAATTGTCATTAACCGTGCACGGATTTTCTTGCAAAAATTTCAGTTAGGTATGGACGGATTTTTATGCAAATATATCTTTTAATTGCGGGCGGATTTTTATGCTAAAACTTTGATTAATCGTTGTAGGATTTTAGGTGAAAATTGTCATTAACCGTGGACGGATTTTCATGCAAAAATTTCAGTTAGGTATGGACGGATTTTTATGCAAATATATCTTTTAGTTGCGGGCGGATTTTTATGTTAAAACTTTGATTAATCTTGGTAGGATTTTACGTGATAATTGTAATTAGTTGTGGACGGATTTTCATGGAAAAATTTCAGTTAGGTGTAGACGGATTTTTATGCAAATATATCTTTTAGTTGCGGGCGGATTTTTATGTTAAAACTTTTGATTAATCGTGGTAGGATTTTACGTGAAAATTGTAATTAACCGTGAACGAACGCAAGAATCTCAACTGGCTGTGGCCGAATTTTTTCAAATATACGTGTATTAGTTGTGGACGGATTTTCATGCAAAAATTTCAGTTAGGTGTGGACGGATTTTTATGCAAATATATCTCTGAGTTGGGGACGGATTTTCAATGTAAATCGTAGATACGCGAAAATCGTAATTAACTGTGAACGAACGCAAGAATCTCAACTGGCTGTGGCCGATTTTTTTCAAATATACGTGTATTAGTTGTGGACGGATTTTCATGCAAAAATTTCAGTTAGGTGTGGACGGATTTTTATGCAAATAAATCTGAGTTGCGGGCGGATTTTCAATGTAAATCGTAGATACGCGAAAATCGTAATTAACTGTGAACGAACGCAAGAATCTCAACTGGTGTGGTCGAAATTTTTCAATTATACGTCTGTTAGTTGTGGACGGATTTTCATGCTAACGTTTAAATTGATCGTGGTCGGATTTTTACGCGAAAATTCTAATTAAACGTGGACGGATTTTTATGCAAAAAAATTATGTTAAGTTGCGGATGACTAACGTGAGGAAGCGAATGTTAACGAAGATTCGTTTTTGTCGCTTGTTTGTAGCCAAATTGGGGAAGTATCTTTAAAATGGCATTTCCAAAATTCTTCGGAAACCCTTAATTTACGAGGTTTGTTTCGAATTTTGCATTTTGAAGTTTAGATAGTTTTTGTAGATATTAGTACGGATTGGATTGTTATTTTGGAAATTCTGGCTAATACCTGAGATAAAATTTTGTTGGTCACAGATTTAATTCGTTTGTTAATTGACATGATTCATTAATTAGACTTTGCGTGTTGAATTCTTAAAGATATGATTAGAAATCAAGAATGATTCAAAGTCGATGTAAAAGATTGGAACTTGTCGCTTTATTAATTAGAGTTTCGAGTTATTAGACGGTGTGTAACGTTCGAAATGAACGGGCGATAGTTGATTTGGAATTAATTGCCGCAAAGGATGGCATTCATTACCACGGCCGTTTATGTTAAATTAAATTGTCTTCTTGTGTTATGACGTAATCAATTTCAAGTCCATTTAATTACCCGATCGTGATGACAGCATGCACCGGTATAATTTGCATTGAAAATATTCCGCATTTTTTAAGTCAATGCCAATTAACTAGTAAAACCAGTGTTTATGTGGAAACAAATCGACACAACTTAAAAATTAATCTTCTAAAGCTCTATTTCCCAAGAGATGATTTTTTTATATTCTGTGGTATAAAAAGTCGTAATTTGGCTAGTTGGAGGTTGACCAAATTGACATTTGCGGTCATAGAATCATAATGACATTGATTCTATTGTGGTTTATACGTACTTCTCTGTGAATGAAAGATTTCTATTTTTTTCTAAATCTGATATGACATTGAGAAGTTTCAATGTCAATAATCATCTCCTATTTATAATTTGCGGCAACATTTGGCAAATATCAACATTCGAACGCATTCCGCTGACGATATCAAGGTTAATTTTTAAAGTTTTTCCCACCGAACTAATGGGGGGCTGTCATGATACACTCTTAGAACGTAATTTAATCGAGGACGGCGAAATACGAAAAACTTCACGCCCTGTCATCGAGGCACTTGAAAATGTCATGTTTCAACCGCAGCAACGCAAAACCGTCGAAATCCAAGGCCTTCTGCATTCAAAACGCTCACTTAACGCCGCGGAGGATGAGCCTTAATCGCCAATTGTAAATCTTTCAACATACCACCCGTATTTTTGTAGACAATGCCAGCCGTACGCTGCAAATGGTATTTTATTATTTTTGTGGTGCAACCAGAATAATAAATTTATTCGCTGCCTACACAGAAGTCGAGGAATGCGCAGTAAAATTCATTATGTAAGAAGATATTTTAACTATTTCGAATCTTGTGTGTATGCAAAATATTTCGTTCTTTGATTGCCGACGCCCTTCGTAATAAAATAGCCGTGGATGTTCGTAATAAAATAGCCGTGGATGTTCGTAATAAAATAGCCATGGATGTTCGTAATAAAATAGCCATGGATGTAAGTTACATTCGTATCCAAGACGATAAGATTCCCCCACCAGATTTAAGAATAAAGATCGAAACAATTATTTTTTTATCAAATTGACAAATATTAATTGTCGTAATTTAAAAAAGATCGCGTTATTAATTCGAGTCATTGATAATTATTTTATCAGACAAGTGTATTAATGTAAAAGGTCAACTAAGTCGCCCATTCATAAATAAAAATAACGATCCAAACAACAACAAATTTGCCAAAGGAGATAACAAAGCACAGAAATAAATTAGTTCAATGCTTGTTGTTTTTCTACCTTCCCGACGATAAAAAGTTCAAGTACGTCTGTCAAACCCGAGAATGCAATTTAATAAATGGTACTAGAACTAGATACAAAAATTAAAATATTGTTGCATGTCGAAATGGACTCCTTTTTCTCTTAACAGTGGAAGACAGTTGTGGTATTTTATCAGAGACTAAACATCTTCTGAAGTAAAAACACAAATTTTAATGCCTCCTGATTTCGTTGGCAACGAAAGTCATCGCCGGAGTTCCCGTGATGCGGTGCGAAGCCATAAAACGTCAAACTGGTATTATATTGAGATGTGTCCTTGTTGAAAAAAAAAAAGTTATTTACATCGAATGATATACGATTCGGTTCTTCCACAATCCTTTTTTTATTCGAATCCCAGCAGGAAGTAGAATTCTAAACAATTTACGTTGTTTTCTAATAAATCAATTTTGCTAGATGACATTTTAATTTCCTGTACTCGAATCTCGTTCTCTAGGATAATTATAGAATGTTGGCGAATAAAATGTACCGTCATCGGTTCAGAAATAATTTGCGGACTTTAACCCGAGATATCCTAAAGTGTGGTACGCGTATCTGCGAAGGTACAAGTGGCGGTACGTGCTGCACCAGGCGGCTCCGGTTGACTTCAAGATTAATTATTTGGATAAATGTAACGAAAGTAGCTTAATAAGTTTTTACGTCTTTAAAGAGTTCGTGCAGATTGCAGAACGATGTTTTGTTCAAATTCGTTCGTTGCTACGTTCAGCAGACAGACAGACAAACACTCTTCCTCATTTATATATTATTCATTAGTTGGGATACAATTTTTTAACGAAGGGTATCCAACGTCACGAAAAGCTATTGAAAGGGTACTCCGATGTTAAAAAGAGTACACAAATGTTAGAAAAGGTACACAGATGTTAGAAAAGGTAGACAGATGTTAGAAAGGGTACACAGATGTTAGAAACGGCACACAGATATCGAAAGTTTGGGAAACACTGCCCTAGTGAATGACGCTTTGAAAAAATGCATCTTGCTAGAAAAAAATTTCGATTTTAAAGCCCCATTTGATAGTTATAACTTTTTAAGTTTAGTTTTAGGTTAAGTTAAAATTGAAATTGGAATGATTATTTGAAACCGCTTTGCTGGTCTGTCATCTTATTAAAAGTGCTCTTGTTTCAGAATTTCCGGGAAACTCTTATGTGGACGATATGACCCATCATAGGGTTAGCGAAGAATTCGTAAAACCGCTGAAAGTGAGCCCTCTACCACTACACGACCATGACATACTCTATGACCAAATGCGAAATAATCAAGGTAAGTAATTTTAAACACATTCGCGAAAGATATACGAGTAGAAGTCGAAAATAAGTTGAACAAATCACTGGATTACTTATTTCAAATTTAAGAGGCCGCGAAAATGAGTTTCCCAAAACAAAAGTTGTTTTTTGTCCGATACTTTTAACATAAGATGGTTTTGATTATTGCATACAAATCCCGCGATTTTCGCATAAAAATCCGCCCGTGGGTACTCGATTTTTGCATAAAAATCCGCCCGCGGCCGCTCGATTTTTGCATAAAAATCCGTCCGCGGGCACACGATTTTTGCATAAAAATCCGTCCGCGGGCGCTCGATTTTTGCATAAAAATCCCTCCGCGGCCGCTCGATTTTTGCATAAAAATCCGTCCGCGGCCGCTCGATTTTTGCATAAAAATCCGTCCGCGGGCGCGCGATTTTTACATAAAAATCCGCCCGCGAGCATACGGGACTTTTGCATAAAAATCCGCCCGCGGGCACCCGATTTTTACATAAAGATTCGCCCGCGGGCACGCGATTATCGCATAAAAATCCGCCCGCGGGCACTCGCTTTTTGTAGAAAAGTACTCCCGCGAGCTTACGCGATTTTTCCATAAAAATCCGTCCGCTACCAATCGCTAATTCTGAATGCACACCTAGAAGATATTCGAGTAAAGGGCGGATATTAGGTGGCGACGAATCGCTGAAAAATCAATTTCAAATTCTAAAAAATTTTAAAATGCCAAAAACTATGTACAACCGAGTTCCCAAAACTCGTCAAATAGCTTTTACATAAAATTCCTTTTGTTTTTTTTGCATAAATATCCGTCCACAAATATACTCGATTTTTTGCATAAAAATCCGTCCGCAAATACGCGCGATTTTGTACATGAAAATTCGTTCGCGGGCACGCGATTTTTACATAAAAATTCGCCCGCGGGCACGCGGTTATCGCATAAAAATCCGCCCACGGGCACTCGCTTTTTGTATAAAAGTGCTCCCGCGAGCATACGCGATTTTTCCATAAAAATCCGTCCGCTACTAATCGCCAATTCTGAATGCACACCTAGAAGATATTCGAGTAAAGGGCGGATATTAGGTGGCGACGAATCGCTGAAAAATCAATTTCAAATTCTAAAAAATTTAAAAATTTTAAAAATATGTAAAACTGAGTTTCCGAATCTTGTCGAATAACTTTTGCATAAAATTCGTTTTGTTTTTTTTTGCATAAAAATCCGTCCACAAATATACTTGATTTTTTGCATAAAAATCCGTCCGCAAATACACGCGATTTTGTACATGAAAATCCGTCCGTGGGCACGCGATTTTTACATAAAAATCCGCCCGTGGGACTTTTGCATAACAATCCGCCGCGGGCACTCGATTTTTACATAAAAATTCGCCCGCGGGCACACGATTATCGCATAAAAATCCGCCCGGGGCACTCGATTTTTGTAGAAAAGTGGCCCGCGAGCATAGGCGAGTTTTCCATAAAAATATGTCCGCCACTAATTTCTAATTCTGAATGCATTCCTGGAAAATATCCGAGCGGATATTAGGTGGCCACGAATCGCTTAAAAAATCAATTTCAAATTCTAAAAAAATTTAAAATCTTAAAAATATGTAAAACTGAGTTTCCGAATCTTGTCGAATAACTTTTACATAAAATTCGTTTTGTTTTTTTGCATAAAAATCCGTCCACAAATTACGCTAATTGTATTACATAAAATGCGTTTTGATTTTTGCATACAAATCCGTCCGCTGGTAATACGCGATTATTGCATAAAAATCCGTCCACAGCTAATTGTATTACAAAAAAATGCGTTTTGATTTTTGCATAAAAATCCGTCCGCCGGTAACACGCGATTACTGCATAAAAATCCGTGCACAGCTAATTGTATTACATAAAATGCGTTTTGATTTTTGCATAGAAATCCGTCTGCGGGCACACGCCATTTTTCCATAAAAATCGATCCGCTACTAATTGCTAATTTTAAATGCACTCCTGAAAGATATCAGAGTAAAATCGGCTATCAGATGGGGCCACGAATCGCTAAAAAATCAATTTTAAAGTTTAGAAACTATGTTAAAATAAGTCCTCAAAACTTGTCCAGTAGATTCTTATATACAATTCGTTTTGATTGTTGCATAAAAATCCACCCGCCGGCGTACGCAATTTTCGCATAAAAATCCGCCCGCAGGCGCTTGATTTTTGCATAAAAATCCGCCCGCCGGCAAGCTATTATCGCATAAAAATCCGCCCGCGGGCACTCGATTTTTGCATAAAAAAGGCGATTTTTCCGTAAAAATCTGTCCGCTACTAATTGCTAATTTTGAATGCGCTTCTGGAAGATATTCGAGTAAAGAGCAGGTATTGGGTGGCCACGAATCGCTGGAAAATCAATTTCCAATTCTAACAAATTTTTAAATTTTAAAAATTATTTAAAATTGAGTTCCCAACTTGTCAAATAGCTTTTACATGAAATTCGGTTTGTTTTTTTGAATACAAATCCGTCCACAAATATACCCGATTTTTTGCATAAAAATCCGTCCATTATAATCGCAATTTTTCGATCAAACGCGAAATAATCAAGGTATCTAAGTAATTTTGGAATGCACCCTAAAAAGTTATCTGGGTAAAAGACCGAAGAATCGTTGGGTTCCCAATTTAAGATTTTATAGACTATGCAAAAATGGATAATCAAAAAGAGAAGTTGTATTTGTTGGCTACCTTTTGCATAAGATAAACTTCGATTTTTACATAAAAATCCGTCCGCGATTTTTGCATAAAAATCTGTCCGCAATTTTTGCATAAAAATCCGTCTTGCGAATTTTGCATAAAAGTCCGTCCGCGGGTAATACGCGATTTTTGCATAAAAATCCGTCCTCGATTTTTGCATAAAAATCCGTCCGCAATTTTTGCATAAAAGTCCGTCCGCGGATAATACCCGATTATTACATAAAAATCCACCCACTACTAATTACATTACATAAAATGCGTTTTGATTTTTGCATAAAAATCCGTCCGCGAGCCTACGCGATTTTCGCATAAAAATGCGTCCAAACCTAAAAGCGATTTTCACATGAAAATCCGTTCACATCTAAAACAGATTTTCGCATAAAAATCCGTCCACATCTAAAAGCGATTTTCGCATAAAAATCCGTCCACATCTAAAACCGATTTTCGCATAAAATGCGTCCACATCTAAATACGAGTCGAAAAAAGGCGAAATTGTGGAAGTCAACATTTCGAGAAAAACGTCAAAATCCTTTAAAAAAAGTTCAAAGAAAAGGTCGAAATTTTGAAAATTCAGAAATCGAAATTTCGACAAAAAAAGTCAAAATTCGGAAAAACCGGACGTTTTCCAGCATCGAAATTTTCAAAAAGGCGAAATTTTCAACCAAGTCGAGACTTTCAAAAAGTCGAGGCTTTCAATAAATCGATGCTTTCAAAAAGTCGAGGCTTTCAAAAAGTCGAAATTTTGAAAAAGACGAAATTTTCAAAGAGTTGAATTTAAAAAAAATCTAATTTACCAGGAGTGGACATTATTTTTAGAAAAATCAACAGTTTGGAAAACAAAATCTTTAAAAAAGTCTATGAAAAAGTTAAATTATTTTTTTAAAAGCTGAAAATAGTCGAAATTTCGACAAAAAAGTCAAAAGTCGGAAAAACCGGACGTTTCGAAGCATGGAAATTTTCAGGAAGGCGAAATTTTCAACCAAGTCGAGGCATTCAAAAAGTCGAAATTTTCAAAAAGTTGAAATTTAAAAAACAATAATTTACCAGACGGAAGTGGAAATTATTTTCAGAAAAATCAACAGTTTGGGAAACAAAATCTTTAAAAAAGTTTATGAAAAAGTTAAATCATATTTTTTAAAACCTGAAAATAATCGAAATTTCGAGAAATAATCGAAATTTCGAAAAATATTCGAAATATTGAAATGGCCAACTTTTTAGCGAAAACTGTAGGAAAAAGTTAAAATTTTAAATATTAAAATTTTTAAAATACTTATGTATTATAAGAAAAGTTTTGAGGAAAAATCGAAATTTTGTAAAAGGTGGAAATTAAAACACAGAACTTGTCCCCTGAAACCAAGAAAGATTAAAAAACACAACAAAGGTTGCTCTAACGCGTTCTGTGTTTCAATTTTTGAAGATAACCAAGGACCAGTCCGTTTCATCAAATTCAAAGGTGGAAATGTTTAAAATAAATCAGAATTAATTTGGGAGAAACAGATTTCTTTCAAAATTTCCAGAGAATATTTTTTTAATGTCAAAGATTCAAAATTGAAATACAGAACTTGCCCCTGAAACCAAGAAAGATTAAAAAACACAACAAAGGTTGCTCTAACGCGATTCGACAGCCAAGCTGTCATCTTCAGAATGAAAAAAAGTCAGATTAAACTTAACATTTTATCAGTTTTGCCTTTTTTTAATTAGTGATGTTCGAATTCAAATTTTGAAAAAAGATTTTTAAAGAAAGATTTAAAAAAAAAGTTCTTTTTTAAATGAAATTTCAAAATTCCAATTTTAATTTTTAAAAATGCACCTTTAATTCGAAAAATTGGCTATTTCAATTATCAACTTTCAATCTAATTTGCACATAAATCCGCCAACAATAATTGAGATTTTTTGCATAAAAGTCCGACCACATAGTTTACGTATTTCAAGATTTTGATCTTAAATTCGAAATTTTATTAATCTCAAAGTATTTAATTTTTACACCAAGTGTTTAGTTTAAAATGTTATCGAATTAAGCGTAAACGAATTTAATGGTGGAGTAATAATAGTCGTAGTGTATTTGTTGATTGTTGATTTTAATCGTTTCCCTATACGCGCCTGAAAAAGTTGGAAGTGAGTCACGTTCACAAGCAAATCTTCAAATAATAAGGTTAATTGTCGTAGGTTACAATGTTCAAGATGGAAAAAATTGTTTTATATGGTTCACATAATGGCATGAACCCATAAATCAGTATTATTTATCATAAACTGCAAAGCGCCTTCACGATTGTTACGAAGTGACTGCTCGTATAATTAAAACAGAGCTAATATTACAATTAAAATTTATTATTCCACATCGTTTACGGTCGATTTGTGACATCGAGCGAAGATAATTAAAAACGCACCTAAAAACCTCTGGTTCGAAATTGTTTTGAATATTAAACACTCGTCGGGGGGGGATAACACCTAGAGTAATTTTTTTGTTGCAATTTTCAGGCTTGCCAGCGCTGAGACACCACAGCGGCCACTTCAGGCACAAGCAAGCGGAGGTGTGGGACCCCCATCCCCAGTACGAAATAAACGCTTTCGGTCGCAAATTGCAACTCAAGCTGGCCAACGACCACAAATTCATCTCGCCCGACCTTTTCGTAAGTATCCGATTTCCAGCAAGAAATTCCACTTTTTTTTTTATTTTTAAACGGATGGGTTAAGGACCAGTCTGGACAATATCCAACGGATTTTTTCCAACTCAATTGCCTACCCACCATTCGACGCTTATTATTCCTGATGTGTTCGTTTCGTAGGCGAGTTCATTGAGCTATTTATTGACCTTTTTCTATTAAGATGTAATTGGATTTGTCCGAATACAAATGGGATAATTAATTGGCTAACAAGCAAAACAAATGTTTTATTGATTTATTGTTGGGCCTTACCATGTTTGAAAATTTAAACTACGATTAATTAACTTTTTTGTCATTTATTATGTCACGCTAAATAATGGTTTTATTTTTATTGATTTGGGGCATTACAAATTGTTTTTTTTTCCTAAAATCCTGAAAAAATATTTATAAACGATGTAATCGATGATTTGTGATGTGATTGTTTTCAAGTTATCGGTGTATCGGTGGTTCGATGTGATACATCCTGTATCTTTATGTTACAGATTTCCAGAGTTTGGAACAATTACACGTACAGATTCCGCCACGACCCCAGGACTTCCAAGTGTTTCTACACGGGGACCGTGGTGGGGGACGACGATTCGGAAGTGGCCGTATCGTTATGCCACGGAATGGTAAGCGTTCGAAAGTTTTTTTTTTTTTTTTCGCCTCGATTAGTCTCCGGGTCCGATCTATGCTCGAAACGATCACAATGATCGTTCGTTTAGACATCATTTTTCACCTGCTTTCGACCTTCGTCTTTTCATCTAGCGCACTAATCGCTCGATTTATCTCGCTTGTCAAAATATCCGATGGTCGCTCATTAAAAAGAAAGTTATGTTAATGCCGGGATAACGTTAATAATCCTCGCCGGAAAGAAATTCGATTATCACTCGCTCGTGACAAGATGATTAAACGCTTCGTCGTAATTTTTTCGGAATATCGACCGACGCTTATCTGGTTATTAATTTTTATGCCGATTTGGGCCCAAGAAACTCGAGAAACTCGTGGGACGAAACAGAAACAGATGCTCATCGAGGAAAACGTGATCGAAAAGCTAGAAAGTCCTTTTTTCGTCTCGTATGGTGTTTCCCAGTCTTAGGTGTTTCCCAATAAGTCATTCCGCGTACGCAATTTCCATTTCCTTCCAGGAATCGTATTTGGTTGGTTATGTCGACTTTTTCTGTTATATTTAAACTCGCCACACGTACGTTTTAGCGTAATTATGATTCACGAGCGTTTTCCACGATTAGATGTTACTATGTTGAGCGAAGTTATTAAAACGCCTTGTAACCGGGCGCTCCATACATGGACGTTGCTTATTTTAAAGGAATATTATTAAATTGAGCTGAGTCTTCCGTATAAAGAAGTCGACGATGCGAACGTATTGCGTTATGAAGATAAAATCCGTCGCGTTGGACACGATTTGACATTTGGGATTACGCCTTAAAAGTCGACCGAATTGGACGCAGGTCCGCCGCGCAAACTTTGAAATAAACGCCCCCCTTCGAAATGAATTAAAATCCAAAATTTCAAACTGTGAAATTCGAGTGAAAATTTTCGAAAAAATCTCTTAATTTGCAAGCAATTTTTTCTTTTTTTTTCTCATTCTACTCTTTTTTCTTCTTTTTTCTTTACTTTTTCGTCTTTTTTTTCTCTCTTTTTTTGCTCGTCTTCTTTCCCCTTCTTTCTTTTTCTTTTCTTCTTATTTTTCTTTTCTTGTTTTTTCTTTTTCTTTATTTGTAAGAAATTTCTTTTTCTTTTTTTTATTCTTCTTCTTCTTCTTCTTCCCTTCCCCTTCTCCCTTTTCTCTTCTTCCTTTTCCCTTCTCTTTAGTTGTCTTCTTTTTTATTTTTATTTTTCGTGCTGTTTTTTTCTTCGTTCTCTTCTTTTTTCCTCCTCCTTCTACTCCTTTTCTCCTCCTCTTCCTGCTATTTCTTCTCCTTCTCCTTCTTTTTCTTTTACTTTTTCTATCCTTCTCCTCCTACTTTTTCTTGGTCTTCTTCTTCTTCTTTTTATTTTCATCCTCTTTTTCTCTTCGTTTTCCGTCTTTTCTTCTTCTCTTATCCTTTCTTCTTCTTTTCCTCTTCTCTTTATCTTCTTCCTCTTTTCTTCTTCTCTTATCCTTTCTTCTTCTTTTCCTCCTCTTTCGTTTTCCTTATTCATTTATTCTTGCCTTTCTTTTATCTTCTTTTATCTTATCTTCTTCTCTTTTTCTTCTTCTCCTCTTCCTATTCTTTTTCGTCTTTTCTTCTCTTTTTCTTCTGTCCTTTTCTTTTTCTTCTTTTTCTTTTTCTTCCTCTTCTTCCCTTTATCTTCTCCCTTCCTTTATTTCTCCCTATTTTCGTCTTCTTCTTTTTGTCTCATTTTTTCCTCTCTTCTTTTCTTTTTCTTCTTCTCTTCCTATTCTTTTTCATCTTTTCTTTTTCTTCTCCTTTTCTTCTCTCCTTTTCTTTTTCTTCTTCTTTTTCTATTTCTTCCTCTTCTTCCCTTCATCTTCTCCCTTTCTCTATTTTTGCCTCTTTTCGGCTTCTTTCTTCTTCTTTTCTCATTTTTTTCTTCTCTTCATCTCCTTTTCCTTTTCCTATTCTTTTTCGTCTTTTCTTTTTCTTCTCCTTTTCTTCTCTCCTTTACTTTTTCTTCTTCTTTTTCTAATTCTTCCTCTTCTTCTTCTCTTCATCATCCCCCTTTCTTTATTTCTCCCCCTTTTCGTCTTCTTCTTCGCTTTTTGTTCTTCTCTTCCTATTCTTTTTTATCTTTTCTTCTCTCCTTTTCTTTTTCTTCTTCTTTTTCCTTTTCTTTCTCTTATTTTTCCCTTTATCTTCTCCCTTTCTTTATTTCTCCCTCTTTTCGTCTTCTTTCTTCTTCTTTTCACATTTTTTATTCTCTTCTTCTCTTTTTCTTCTTCTCATTTTCCTATTCTTTTTTGTCTTTTCTTCTCTCCTTTTCTTTTTCGTCTTCTTTTTCCTTTTCTTCCTCTTCTTTACTTTATCTTCTTCCTTTATTTCTCCCTCTTTTCGTCTTTTTTCTTCTTCTTTTCTTATTTTTTCTTCTCTTTTTCTTCTTCTCTTCCTATTCTTTTTCGTCTTTCCTTTTTCTTCTTCCCTTTATCTTCTCCCTACCTTTATTTCCCCCTCTTTTCGTCTTCATTCTTCTCCTTTTCTTCTGTCCTTTTCTTTCTCTTCTTTTTCTTTTTCTTCCTCTTCTTCCCTTTATATTCTCCCTTCCTTTATTTCTCCCTCTTTTCGTCTTCTTTCTTCTTCTTGTCTCATGTTTTTCTTCTCTTCTCTTTTTCTTCTTCTCCTCTTCCTTTTCTTTTTTCGTTTTTTCTTTTTTTTTCTCCTTTTCTTCTCTCCTTTTCTTTTTCTTCTTCTTTTTCTATTTCTTCCTCTTCTTCTTCCCTTTATCTTCTCCCTTTCTTTATTTCTGCCCCTTTTCGTCTTCCTTCTTCTTCTTTTCTCATTTTTTCTTCTCTTCTATTTTTCTTCTTCTCATTTTCCTATTCTTTTTTGTCTTTTCTTCTCTCCTTTTCTTTTTCTTCTTCTTTTTCCTTTTCTTCCTCTTCTTTACTTTATCTTCTTCCTTCCTTTATTTCTCCCTCTTTTCGTCTTTTTTCTTCTTTTCTTATTTTTCTTCTCTTTTTCTTCTTCTCTTCCTATTCTTTTTCGTCTTTTCTTTTTCTTCTTCTTTTTCCCTTTATCTTCTCCCTACCTTTATTTCTCCCTTTTTTCGTCTTCATTCTGCTTCTTTTTTTCTTCTCCTCTTTTCATTTTCGTCTGTTCTTCTTCCTCTCTTCTCCTTTCTTCTTCTTTTCTTCTTTTTGCCTCCTATTTTTTCCTTGTCTTCTTTTACTCTTCTTCCTTTTCTTCTTCTTTTATTTCTTCTGTTGCTTCTTCTTATTTTTTTCTTCTCCTCTTTTTCTTATCCTCTTTTTGTTCTTCTCCTCTTCCTATTCTTTCTTATCTTTTCTTCTCTCCTTTTCTTCTTCTTTTCTTTTTCTTCTTTTTATTCTTCTTCTCTTTTGCTTCTCTTCCTATTTTCTTCTTCTCCTCTTCCTATTCTTTTTTGTCTTTTCTTCTCTCCTTTTCTTCTTTTTTCTTCTTTTTTTCTTTTTATTCTTCTTCTCTTTTTCTTCTTGTCTTCCTATTCTTTTTTGTCTTTTCTTCTCTCCCTTTCTTCTTTCTTCTTTTCTTTTTCTTCCTTTTATTCTTCTCTTTTTCTTCTCCTATTTTCTTCTTCTCCTCTTCCTATTCTTTTTTGTCTTTTTTTCTCTCTTTTTCTTCTTTCTTCTTTCTTTTTCTTTTTTTTATTCTTCTCTTTTTCTTCTCCTCTTTTTCTTCTTCTCTCCTTCCTATTCTTTTTTTGTCTTTTCTTCTCTCCTTTTCTTCTTTCTTTTCTTTTTCTTCCTTTTATTCTTCTTCTCTTTTTCTTCTCGCCTTTTCTTCTTTTTTCTTTTTTTCTTCTTTTCTTTTTCTTCTTTTTATTCTTCTCTTTTTCTTCTCCTATTTTCTTTTTTTCTTTTTCTTCTTTTTATTTTTCTTCTCTTTTTCTTCTCCTCCTCTTTTTCTTCTCCTCCTCTTTTTCTTCTCCTCCTTTTTTTCTTCTCCTCCTTTTTTTCTTCTCCTCCTCTTTTTCTTCTCTTCCTCTTCTTCTTCTCCTCCTCTTTTTCTTCTTTTCCTCTTCCTATTCTCTTTTGTCTTTTCTTCTCTCCTTTTCTTTTTTCTTCTTTTCTTTTTCTTCCTTTTATTCTTCTTCTATTTTTCTTCTCTTTTTTTTATCCTAATCTTTTTTGTATTTTCTTCTCTCATTTTCTTCTTCGTTCTCCTTTTCTTTTTTGATGGAACGCACTGGTCCTTGGTTATCTTCAAAAACTGAAATACAGAACTTGTTCCCTAAAACCAAGTTTCTCTCTGAAGATGGCAGCTTGGCTGTCGAAACGCGGTAGAGCAACCTTTGTTGTGTTTTTAATCTTTCTTGGTTTCAGGGAACAAGTTCTGTATTTCAATTTTTTCTTTTCTTTTTTTCTTTTTCTTCTTCTTCCCTTTATCTTCTCCCTGTTTTCGTCCAATTTATTCTTCTTTTTTTTCCTCCTCTTCTTTTCCTTTTACGTCCTTTTTTCTTTTGTTTTTGTCTTTCGTATTTTTTTCCTTCTTTCCTCGTCTTTATTTCTCCTTATTCTTTTTTATTTTCTCCCCTCTCTTCTTCATTTTCTTCTCTTTCCTTTTTTCCTTTTCTTTCTTTTCTTTTTCGTCTTTTCTTCATCTTTACTTGTCCTCTCCCTTCTTCTCTTCCTCTTTTTGCCCTTGTTCTTTTGTCTCCTCTTCAATTTTTTCTTCCCCTTTTCGTCTTCCTTTTTCTTCTTTTCCTTCTTTTTCTTCTGCTCTTCCTTTTTTTTCATCTTTCCTTCTCGTGTCTAGTTATTTCTTATTTTTTCCTTCTTTTTCCCTTGCTCTTTTTTCTCCTGTTCCTTTTTTCTTATTTTCTTCTGTTTTTCTTCTTCTCTTCTTCCTATTCTGACTTTTCTGCTCTCCTTTTCTTCCTCTTTCCTCTTTTTTTTATTTTTCTTTTCTCCTTTATCTTATCCCTCTTTTCGTCTTCTTTATTCTCCTTTTTTTCTCATCTTCTTCCTTTTCTTGTTCGTCTTTTCTTCTTCTTTTCTTGTTTTTTCGTCTTTTTTCCTTCTTTTTCTCTTCTTTTTTCCGCTTGTACTTTTTTATCCTCTTCCTTTTCTTATTTTTCCTTCTTCGTTTTCTTCTCTTTCGTCTTTTCCTCCTCCTCCTTTTCCTTCTCGAAACCAAAAAAAAAGATACGAAAGTCGAAATTTTCGAAAAAGGTAAAAAATAGAAGATCGATTTTTTTTAAAAAGTTGATTTTTAAAATAGTCAGTTTTTTGTCAAAAAGACGAAATTTTTGACATAAAGACGAATTTTCGAAAAAAGCCCAATTTAAAAAAAAACGATATGTTTAAATAAATATTTTCAAATTCGAACTTCTAACACTTTTAGTAGTTCTTTGACACCGTCCAAAATGATGGAGGAAGAGAAAAAGAAAGAAGAAGAGAGAAAGTAGGGAAATAGGGGTGAAAGAGAAGAGAAGTGTAGGGAAGAGCGTGAGGTCATAGAAAACGTCAGAAAGAAGGGGAAGGAAGGAGAGACAAAACGATAAAAAAAGGGGTATCTATAGTTAAAAAGTTTACCGAATTCTTTTTTTTTACACTACAAATTATTGCTGTTTTCTTGAAATATCGAAATTTACATCGTAAAAAAGAAGTAGAATATTAAATTGGTTGAGCCACAAAATGGGTTGAACTTTAGACTAAACAAAATGTTGGTGAACTTAATGCGGTTTACTAGAAAAATAAACGTTCCGGGCTTTAGTGTTTTCATTACTAAAAATTTGTCGTAAGTAAGCGAGGAGTGTTAACATCGAAAAACTAAAAGAAAAACAAACTAGGGTATTTCCCGTTGGCGCCACTTTTCCATTGCGTCACCTTTTTAACGACACCTCTTACTACGAAATTGTGTTTACTAGTGAAGAAAAAATAGACAAATTTCGAAAATAACTTAAAGTGCATTAACTTTCGAATCGATAAAAGTTGTTTTTACGTTAGTTGGTAATGCTGGAAGTTAAATTACTCGGTTTTGCTTTATGCCTTAATGCGTCTGTGCATGTGTTGTGTTGTAAATAGCGATAATACCGGCGGACTAGACTAAAATAGAATAATATTTTACGAGCATCGCAGCACCGTGCTTTTGTGTCGATTACCTTGTCGACCTTCGGAGGTGCGCAATAAAATTCGCGCTTCCTTCTGTTTAAAACATCCTCCTGTCGGCTAAGGGCGTGTTGCCGTTTTTCAGAATTTTACCACAAAGTGGAAATTTTCGAAAAAATGTCGAAATTTCGGAACGAATCAAAGATGAGTGAAAAAAGTCGAAATTCAAATCAATCAAAGTGACACTTGACAGATCAACCGGAGCAATCAATACGTAATTGTATGCTTTTTTCGCAACTTTTTTTTCTAGTAAAAAGCACAGGACGCTTGATGACTTTGATCTGAACACCCAGTGGGGCGCGGGAATTCCCCTACATGAAATGTAGGGGGGCTCCCATGCTCGTGAATTCTCTCGGTGGGTCTGATTGAACCTTAGACCATCTTAGGCTATGTATATAAGGTCCAAGTTTAGAACCCAACATTTTTGTCTAAATTTCGTATCTCTTCACATCCGTCAGAAAAAAAATCCTCGAACATAGAGCATCGTTATTAGACGAAATTGTTTATTTCACTAAGAGGTGTAATTAAGTACAGACAACAGTGTTTCTTTGTAAAAGGCTTTTAATTTAGGCACTCGAAATGGTACCTAAACACATAAACATTCGGTCTCGTTAATGCTTTCTAATTTATAATAACACGAAACGTAAAAGTAAACTTTTAACAGTGATTAATCATTGTTAGAGAAAAGACGATGAATTTGGTTGGCATATTACGCAACCGGCGTCCAAGTAATTGAAAATACAGAAAGCCCTCTGTTGGCCGTGAGGCTGCTCTTTCGTATCCATTATGTATTACGTAAAAAAAACTAAACTTGCTTGAATGAGTGATATTTCAATATCGTTCTCTCTGTTTATAAAAAAGGCAGTCTTGGAGACTGCCGACAAAAGTGAAAACTTAAAACTAGGAAATATAATGTAGTTCGAACTTATATTGGTACAAGTCAGCGTTGGAAATATTTAAAAATAAATTCTGTCAAACTGACCTACGTTTTTATATTTATGATTGATGGATGCTTATTTCGTGTGGAACCACGTTCCGTCCAAATCAAATGCGATTTTTGCATAAAAATCAAAAAGTCAAAATTTAAAAAAAGTTGAAATTTTTAAATTTAAGTCGAATTTCGAGAAAAGATCGAAATTTTTCGCATAAAAATTTCTGCACACTTAAATGTTCGATTTTCGCACCCGTCTACGTCTAAATTGGATTTGCGCATAAAAATGCGGCCACATCTAAAAGCAATTTTCGCATAAAAATCCGTCCACATTTAAATGCCATTTTTGCATAAAAGTCCGTTCACATCTAAATGCAATTTTCCTAAAAAATACTTTAAATTCATTTTTGCATAAAAATCCGTCCACATTTAAATTTGATTTTGGCATAAAAATCCGTCCACAACTAAATGCGATTTTTGCATAAAAATCCGTCCACAACTAAATGCGGTTTTTGCATAAAAATCCGTCCAAATCAAATTCGATTTTTACATAAAAATCCGTCCACATGTAAATGTGATTTGTGCATAAATATCTGTCTACAATCAAATGCGATTGTTTGGCGTTACCCGAGCTCGACACCTCTTCGAATTCCTCCCAATCGGCGTTCCTGGTGGTCCTCTATTAAAGACGTCCCCCACAGACGTCGATTAAAATTTCACGCCTTTTTCGAAACTACTGCATCTGCTCGGATATCAGGGGGAAGTCGTCCGTGTTGGTTATGTGGCTTTTGTCTTCTAAATCGCAAACAACAACGTCAACAATATGCGCTGATTTTTTTAAAGGAAATTCTCTTTGTTCCGAACGGATTTTTATGCGAAAATCGCATTTAGCTGTGGACGGACTTTTAGGCAAACATCGCATTTACTCGTGGACGGATTTTTATGCGAAAATCGCATTTACCCGTGGACGGATTTTTATGCGAAAATCGCATTTAGCTGTGGACGGACTTTTATGCAAACATCGCATTTAGCTGTGGACGGATTTTTATGCGACAATCGCATTTACCCGTGGACGGATTTTTATGCGAAAGTCGCATTTACCCGTGGACGGATTTTTATACGAAAATCGCATTTACCTGTGGACGGACTTTTATGCAAACATCGCATTTACTCGTGGACGGATTTTTATGCGAAAATCGCATTTAACTGTGGACGGACTTTTATGCAAACATCGCATTTAGCTGTGGACGGACTTTTATGCAAACATCCCATTTACCTGCGGACGGATTTTTATGCGAAAATCGCATTTACCCGTGGACGGATTTTTATGGGAAAATCGCATTTACCTGTGGACGGACTTTTATGCAAACATCGCATTTACTCGTGGACGGATTTTTATGCGAAAATCGCATTTACCCGTGGACGGATGTTTATGCGAAAATCGCATTTAGCTGTGGACGGACTTTTATGCAAACATCGCATTTACTTGTGGACGGATTTTTATGTGAAAATCGCATCTACCCGTGGACGGATTTTTATGCGAAAATCGCATTTAGACGTGGACGGATTTTTATTCAAAACATTTTTTTCTCCAAATTTGACTTAATTTTGAAAATTTCAACTTTGTCTTTGTAATTTTGACTTTTTTGACAATTCTGAATTTTTGTTTAAAAATTTCGATTATTATCGAAAAATTGGACTTTTTCTCAGAAATTTTCACTTTTTTAATATGTTTGATTTTGTAAATTCGATTTGGTAGTGTTTTTTCAAAATTTCCACTTTTTTTTGAAAATTTGACCCTTGTTCAAGCTTTCTTGGATTTTTTTTGTTGAAAAGTTCAATTTCTTATCAAAATTTCGACTTACTGTTAAACTTCTGTTTTTTTTTCTTCAAATATTGACTTGGAAATTAAACTTTTGTGTTAATTTGGACTTTTTAAAAATTCTAGTTTTTTTAATCTTTTTATGATTGAAAATTTTGACTTTTAAGAAAATTTCGAATTTTTTAAAAATTTCGACACAAAATCGGTTTTTTTTTTCAAAATTTCGACTTTTTTTTTAAAAAATTCGATTATCTTGACACATATTTTTCTTAATTTCAATTTTTTTTTCAAAATTGACTATTTCTCGAACTTTTAACTACTTTAAACATTTTTGACCTTTTTTTTTTTCAAATATTTCGATTTTTTCCCAATGTTTCGACTTTATGTAAATTTGACTTTTATTTTTTCAAAATGTTCACTTTTTTCGAAATTTCAAATAATTTTTAAATTCCACCGTTTGTAAAATTCAAATTTTCATAAAACTCGCTTTTTTTTTGAAACTTACGAATTTCATTGAAAAATTTGACTTTTTAAATTGCAAATTTTAAATAAAAGTCCAGATTTCCAAAAAAAGTGTAAATTTAAAAAAAATATTTCGAAATCGATTTTACAAGATCCAGATTGTTGAAAAAGTGAAAATTTCGAAAAAAAGTGCAAATTTTTAACAACAACGGAATTCTTCAAAAAAAAGTCAAAAAAGTCAAAATTACGGAAAAAAAAATTAAATTTTCAAAATTCAGTCAAATTTCGAGAAAAGATCGAAATTTTTCGCATCAAAATCTGCGCACAGTTAAATACCATTGTCGCATAAAAATCCGTCCACATCAAATGCAATTTTTGCATAAAAATCCGTTCACATCTTAATGTGATTTGTGTATAAAAATCCGCCTACAATTAAATCCGATTTTCGCATAAAAATCCGTCCGCAGCTAAATGTGACTTTTGCATAAAAACCGTCTGCGGTTAAATGCGATTTTTCCATAAAAATCCGTGTTGAAGGAATCGTATAAAATCAATTCGAGATTTAATTAGATTTAAATTTTACAGCGCTGACATTTTAAAAATGTGTATTTTTTAAAGTTTGAATTGAAAGGTTCAAAAAAAGGTCGAAATTGAGAAGAATTTTCTAGTTTAAATTATAAGCAAGAATTTTAACAAAAAGAGCAAGAAATTTTATGTAAAAATTAAAAAAAAAATTAGCTTTAACACGAAATTCGAAAAAAAAAGTCTTTAACATTTTCGTAATTTACGAACGAACCACTAAATGGACAGCTACCGACCCCCATGAATCTCGTCTCTCGGCAGAAGCGCTTTTGAAAAAAAGTCCAAATTTTTAATAATAATGGAATTCTTCAAAAAAGAGTCCAAATTTTTAATAATAATGGAATTCTTCAAAAAAAAGTCAAAATTACGGAAAAAAAGTTTAAATTTTCAAAATTGAGTCAAATTTCGAGAAAAGATCGAAATTTTTCGCATGAAAATCTGCGCACAGTTAAATACCATTGTCGCATAAAAATCCGTCCACATCAAATGCAATTTTTGCATAAAAATCCGTTCACATCTGAATGTGATTTGTGCATAAAAATCCGCCTACAATTAAATGCGATTTTCTCATAAGAATCCGTCCACATCAAATGCAATTTTTGCACAAAAATCCGTTCACATCTGAATGTGATTTGTGCATAAAAATCCGCCTACAATTAAATGCGATTTTCTCATAAGAATCCGTCCACAGCTAAATGCGACTTTTGCATAAAAATCCGTCTGCGGTTAAATGCGATTTTCGCATAAAAATCCGTGTTGAAGGAATCGTATAAAATCAATTAGATTTAAATTTTACAGCGCTGGCATTTTAAAAATGAGTATTTTTTTAAAGAGTGAATTGAAAGGTTCAAAAAAAGGTCAAAATATAGAAGAATTTTCTAGTTTAAATAGTAAGCAAGCATTTTAACAAAAAGGGCACAAATGTTATGTAAAAATTAAAAAAAAATTAGCTTTAACACGAAATTTCGAAAAAAGAGTCTTTAACATTTTCGTAATTCACGAACGAACCACTAACATGGGCAGCTACCGACCCTCATGAAGCTCCTCTTTCGGCAGAAGCGGTTGCGAATGGATTCCGCAGACGGAAAATCAGATTTACCCGTGGGCGGATTTTTAAGCTAAAATCGCATTAAACTGTGGACGGATTTCTATGCAAAAATCATTTTAAATGTGGACGGATTTTTATGCAAAAATCGTATTTAGTTTAGGACAGATTTTTAGGCGAAACTTGCGTTAAGTTGTGAGCGGATTTTTATGCGAAAATCGTTTTAGATATGAACGGATTTTTATGCAAAAATCGTATTAAGCTATGCACGAATTTCCATGCGAAAATCGTTTTAGATATGGACGGATTTTTAGGCAAAAATCATTTTAAAATTGGACGAATTTTTATACAAAAATCGTATTTAGTTTATGACAGATTTTTAAGCGAAACTTGCATTAAATTGTGAATGGATTTCATGCGAAAATCGTTTTAGATGTGGACGGATTTTTATGCAAAAATCGCATTAAGCTGTGGACGAATTTCCATGCGAAAATCGTTTTAGATATGGACGGATTTTTATGCAAAAGTCGCATTAAGCTGTGGACGAATTTCCATGCGAAAATCGTTTTGGATATGGACGGATTTTTATGCAAAAATCGCATTAAGCTGTGGACGAATTTCTATATGAGAATCATTTTAGATATGGACGGATTTTTATGCGTAAATCGCACTTATCTTAGGACAGATTTTTTGAGTGAAAATGTAGAGTTCTTTTTTCGTAGAGAACTTGAACAATTTTTATGATTAGTGACAGTGGAGGTAAAAAAGTTGAATAAGTACAGTTTTCTTCATCCTGAGGTTCCTAAAATCGCTCTATGCGCCTAGAAGCATCACACGGTGATGGTTTTGGATAAGGGGTTGTGGTTTCGAATGACGAGAAGCCACAATCCCCTATACAAAATCGCTCAAAGCGCCTAAAGAAGAGTCCACTTCTAAAAGCGATTTTTATTTGATGTTGTAAATAAAATTGCTCACGAACAGGTCTAAAGCGATTAGGTTATATTGTCTTTGATAATAATCTAATTGCTTGGAACGCAATCATGGTTTAAAACTACCCAATCAAAATTTTTGTGAACCAGGTACGAGTGTGTAAGGTTAAAAAAGATTTTGAAAAAAAATGTTGACGTAATATTTGGCGTTACTCGAGCTCGACACGTTTTCGTATTCCTCCCAATCGGCGTTCCTGACGGTCCTCGGCTTGGAACCCAATGATGGTTTAAAACTACCCAAGCAGCATTTTTGTGAACCAGGTGCGAGTATGTTAGGTTAAAAATGATTTCGAAAAAGTACATAACAAGCGCCCAACGAAGAAACCATAAATTAAGAGTCATTGTACTCGTTTTCATTTAATGTTTATCTTCGGTTAGAAACTATGTCCCATTTTCATTGTGAAGTTATGCACTTCTGTTTACTTAACAATTAGAGGAGTTGCATTTGAATTTCATTGATTAATATTGCACGCCAGCGCTCGAATGCGAAGTGAAATGTTTGTCTTACGAATACTTCAAACGGATTGTTAATTAAAGAAGCTCTGTTGCAACTTTGGCAAAGCGTAACGAATGCATTTTTGGCACTACCGCCTCGTTGTAAACAAAAGTAACTTTGAAAATATAATAAATAAAAGCCGGAAATTATCGCGGATTATAATAGAACAGAATGTAGACGAATTAGCCTAAATCGGTTGGGTTGTGTTTACAACACAGCTGAAATGAAAAAAAAATTAGAGATTTCTGGTTAGTCGAGAGATTTCTGGTTTTATTTTGACGGTTTCTGTTTGGAATAAAATCACGTCTAACTGCTGCCGAGTTGCGATATACCAACGCTCGTTCCAGGACATATGCCACTTGTGGCGAATGTTTCAATTTATTATTAGATCCCATGACTGGACACCAGATACTAAACTGGATACCCTTTACCCCAATGACGTCATTTACACGAAATTAGTAGTGCTACCTGTTGAGGGGCGATTGAATTACAAAACATAATCAGTTAACCTTTGTTAAACGTTTTTAAAGTGAAAAATTCTGTAAGCGCATTGATTTTGGATAGCGATTAAATTGGTGGTTTCGCGTGACCATCAAGCGTCACCGTTACGCCTTACCGACATGCCCTAATGTTAGAAGTATTCCAAGTAAAGCTTCGTTTTAAATTTAAACTTACTGTGTTACTACTTACTAGAGAGCGAATTATATAATTTTTCGCGTACTAACTAAATTACATCTGAATTGGGTTAAAGACCAAGTTGAATGAAACTCAAATGAACCAATCAATGGTGGTTTCAATCGATCGATCTAACGTGACATTTCGACTTTTTCTGTTGCAGACCGGTTACATAAGAACGTCGGAAGATAATTACTACATCGAGCCTGTGGAAAAATTCAGCAACGATACGCTGAGCAGCTTTCTGCATCGGATAAAAAAAGTGCCCCACAGCCAAAACGTGGATAATGAGGTGCTTTCGAGCGAACGCAACGTGTGCGAAACTGGTAAGTGACATGTCTCTTCGACGAATCGACTTAATATTTATTACGCCCGAGCGAAAAAGCTCGCCATTAAAAATTGCGCAATTTTTCTTCTTTCAAGTTCGCTTATCGGGCGTTGCGTCGGTGCGCCCACGGTGCAACACCTGTTGCGATGTTCGCCGGCCGGGCGCGCTATCGCTCCATCTCGAACTTTGGTGCATTGTGTGTGGCTGTGTGGTAGCCTCGGGCGTCATTTTAGATGTAGGGGGCCGTGTGGACCCCGTGGACGTTGTTTAATGTTCCATTTTGTAAATGTCATTTTTTATTTGAAATGAGGTTAGGTGAACGACAGTTTGGTAATTTTAACATGATCATATTTGATTATAGTTTATACTGCCACTCTTCTTTTCTATTCTCTTCTCTGTTCTTCTTTTCTCTTCTCTTCCTGTCTCTTTTCACCTCTTTCCATCTCTTCTCCTTTCTTCTCTTCTCTTCTCTTCTCTTCTCTTCTCTTCTGTTCTCTTCTCTTCTCTTCTCTTCTCTTCTCTTCTCTTCTCTTCTCTTCTCTTCTCTTCTTCTCTTCTCTTCTCTTCTCTTCTCTTCTCTTCTCTTCTCTTCTCTTCTTCTCTTCTCTTCTCTTCTCTTCTCTTCTCTTCTCTTCTCTTCTCTTCTCTTCTCTTCTCTTCTCTTCTCTTCTCTTCTCTTCTCTTCTCTTCTTCTCTTCTCTTCTCTTCTCTTCTCTTCTCTTCTCTTCTCTTCTCTTCTCTTCTCTTCTCTTCTCTTCTCTTCTCTTCTCTTCTCTTCTCTTCTCTTCTCTTCTCTTCTCTTCTCTTCTCTTCTCTTCTCTTCTCTTCTCTTCTCTTCTCTTCTCTTCTCTTCTCTTCTCTTCTCTTCTCTTCTCTTCTCTTCTCTTCTCTTCTCTTCTCTTCTCTTCTCTTCTCTTCTCTTCTCTTCTCTTCTCTTCTCTTCTCTTCTCTTCTCTTCTCTTCTCTTCTCTTCTCTTCTCTTCTCTTCTCTTCTCTTCTCTTCTCTTCTCTTCTCTTCTCTTCTCTTCTCTTCTCTTCTCTTCTCTTCTCTTCTCTTCTCTTCTCTTCTCTTCTCTTCTCTTCTCTTCTCTTCTCTTCTCTTCTCTTCTCTTCTCTTCTCTTCTCTTCTCTTCTCTTCTCTTCTCTTCTCTTCTCTTCTCTTCTCTTCTCTTCTCTTCTCTTCTCTTCTCTTCTCTTCTCTTCTCTTCTCTTCTCTTCTCTTCTCTTCTCTTCTCTTCTCTTCTCTTCTCGTCCCCACTCTCCCCTCCTCTTCCTCTGCTTTTCTACCATTCTCTTAAAATTTTGGTTTATGTTTTAGAAGATTCGACTCTTTTAAGATTTCGCCCTTTTATTATTGAAATTTTTTTGAATGTTCACCCTTTTTCGAAATTTTGCCTTTCCTTTTTTTGGAAAATTCTACTTTTTTGAAATTTCCGATTTTATTGATCGACTCTGCTTATTTAAACATTTCGATTTTCGATGTTTTTGCCTTTTTGCAAATTCACGCTTTCTTGGAAATTGCGTTTCTTTACGCAAATTTGGCTCATTTTTGTTTTGGAAGATTATGATTTTTCTGAAAATTATGAATTTTTATTGAACATTTCGAAATTTTTTTGAAAGTGTTAACTTTCGTAAAAAATGTTGACTTTTTTTTTGAAAATGTCTACCTTTTTTTTCAAAGAATTCAATTTTTTTGAAACATCGATTTTTATGAAGAATATTCGATTTTTTTTCTAAATTCAGGCTTCTTACAGAAATTTTGAATTTTGTTGTTGTTGATAATTTCATATTTTAATAAAATGAAAACCTCTTTTGAAATTTCGCCTTTCATAGATTCGGTTTGGATTTCTTTTGAAAATTTCGATTTGTTTTTGTAAATTTGCCTTCTTTTGAGAAAATTAACACTTCTCACAAATTAGTTCCTTTTAAAAATGAAAACTTTCTAAGATATTTGCTTTTTTTTTTGGAAAATCTGGATTCAAATTTGGAAAAAGCTGAAAGTTGCTTTTTCCAAAATTTCGACTTTAAATCTAGTTAAGTCTCGAATTGGTTTTATGCGATTTTTTCGACATGGATTTTTATGCGAATATCGCATTTAACTGCGGACGGATTTTTATACAAAAGTCGCATTTAGCTGTGGACGGATTTTTATGCGAAAATCGCATTTACCTTTGGGCGGATTTTCATGCGAAAATCATATTTAGTTTTCAGACGGATATTAATGCATCACATTCAGATGTGGACGGATTCTTATGCAAAAGTCGCATTTAGTTGTGGACGGACTTTTATGCAAACATCGCTTTTACCCGTGGACGGATTTTTATGCGAAAATCGCATTTAGCTGTGGACGGATTTTTATGCGAAAATCGCATTTAACTGCAGACGGATTTTTATGCAAAAATCGCATTTAGCTGTGGACGGATTTTTATGCGAAAATCGCATTTACCTGTGAACGGATTTTTATGCGAAAATTATATTTAATTTTCTGACGGATATGAATGCAAAAGTCGCATTTAGCTGTGGACGGATTTTTATGCGAAAATCGCATTTACCCATGGACGGATTTTCATGCGAAAATCATATTTAATTTTCAGACGGATATTAATGCATCACATTCAGATGTGGACGGATTTTTATGCAAAAGTCGCATTTAACTGTGGACGGACTTTTATGCAAACATCGCATTTACCCGTGGACGGATTTTTATGCGAAAATCGCATTTAGCTGTGGACGGATTTTTATGCGAAAATCGCATGTACCTGTGGACGGATTTTTATGCGAAAATCATATTTAACGGTGGACGGATATTAATGCGCCACATTCAGATGTGGACGGATTTTTATGCAAAGTCGTATTTTGATGTGAACGGATTTTTATGCGAAAATGGTATTTAACTGTGCCCAGTTTTTTTATGCAACAGATTTTTTCTAAAAATTTGACCTAATTTAAAAAATTGCAACTTTTTTTCGTAATTTTGACTTTTTTGACTCTTTTTTTTTTGAAAAAGTCCATTATTATCAAAATTTTGGACTTTTTTTTTGAAATTTTTATTTTTTTAACAACCATAATCTTGTAAATTCGTTTTGGAACTATTTTTTCAAAATTTACACTTTTTTTTTGAATGTGGATTTTTTAAAAAAAATTTGCAATTTAAAAAATTCGAAATTTTCGGAGAAAGGTGAATTTTATAGAAACTCGAATTTTGCAAACAGTCGAAGTTAAAAATTATTTAAAATATCGAAAAAAAGTGAAAATTTTGAAAAAATGACAGTTGAATTTATATAAAATCGGAACTATGGGAAAAAATCGAAAATTATGAAAAACAAGCCAAAATGTACAAAAAAATTGGGAAAGTTTGAGAAATACTAAAAAATTTAAAAAAAAATCGAAATTTTTAAAAAAATATGTCAAAATAATCAAATTTACAAAAAAACTAAAAATTTTAAAGAAAAACAGATTTTGTGTCTATTTTTTAAAAATTTTAAATAAACTAAGTTTTCAAACATAAAAAAAATAAAAGAAACTAACATTTTTGAAAAGTCCAAATAAACACAAAAGTGCTAAATTTGTAAAGTCGATATTTTGAAAGAAAAAAACAGAAATTTAAGTAACACTTAGTCAATATTTTGACAAGAAATCGAATTTGTTTCAAAAATTATTTTTTTCAATTTTAATTTGACAAGAAATCGATTTTTTTTTTCAAATTTGTTGCTTTTTCAAAAAATATATTTTTAAATCAATTTACAAGGTCGAAGTTGTTAAAAAAGTGAAAATTTCGAAAAAAAAGTGGACATTTTTAATAATAATCTAATCTGTCAAAAGAAGTTGAGAATTGTCAAAAACGTCAAAATTACGAAAAGAAAACGGGAAATTCTGAAAATTAAGCCATATTTCAAAAAAAGATCGAAATTTTTCGCATAAAAAACTATTGACGGTCAAATACCTTTTTCGCATAAAAATCCGTCCACTTCTAAACACGAGTTTTGCTTAAACATTCGTCTGCAGTTGAATGCGATTTTCGTATATTAATCCGTCCACATCTAAACGCGATTTTTGCATGAAAATCCGTCCATATTCAAATGCTATTTTTGCATAAATATCCGTCTGCATTAAATGCGATTTTCGCATAAAAATCCGTCCACATTTAAACGCGATTTTTGCATAAAAATCCGTCCACATCTAAACACGAGTTTTGTTTAAACATTCGTCTGCAATTGAATGCGATTTTCGTATATTAATCCGTCCACATTTAAACGCGATTTTTGTATGAAAATCCGTCCATATTCAAATGCGATTTTTGCATAAATATCCGTCTGCATTAAATGCGATTTTCGCATAAAAATCCGTCCACATTTAAACGCGATTTTTGCATAAAAATCCGTCCACATCTGAATGTGATTTTTGCGTAAAAATCCGTCCGCACTTAAATGCGATTGGTCAAGTTGTCAAAAACGAAAACTATGCAATTCGACGTATTGATTCATTGTCGTGATTTTAGGAGTTATTCTGTGTAGCGTGCTCTCATTTTATCTGCGACGGCTCTTGCGGGGATAGTGCGCTTCGACGGTCTCGTCGGGTGCTCTTCTTGCGGCCTTCTTTTTATAACGGAGTCACACAGTCTGGCTCGGTCGCATGTCGACATTGCTCCGCATTTAACCACCACCGCGCCCACTTTATTCCAGATACTAGTCATTATTCGGCCGTATTAAACGACTTAATGGCCGTAATTTGCATTTATCTTGTCCATTGTGTTCTCTGTCGAGTTTAATTGGCGTTTTGGTCGTCTGCCACGTCGCGTTGTACATTGTTTAATGCGAAATTATAGCGTGATTAACATCTTTAATAACTACTCGTAGGACTTGGTTCAATGGAATCTCGTTTTCTTCTATTTGTGCTCTTCTGCATTAGCGAGATTTCTTTACCTTTGAAACCTGAAACGAGGTGCATAAATGTTTAATAATTGTAATTAGTTAAACTGTGGACTAATAAATTGTACTTGTGTCCTCACTTTTATCAAAAAACTTAGGATGAACGAAATCTATTCTTATTCACCACTGGGGATCAAAACAGCTCTTCAAGTTCACCACGAAAAAAGAACCCTAAAAAGCTGTCCTAAAATAAGTGCGATTTTGGCATAAAAATCCGTCCACATCTAAAACAGTTTTCGCGTGGAAATTCGTCCACACCTTAATACGATTTTTGCATAAAAATCCGTCCACATCTAAATGCGATTTTCGCATATAAATCCGTCCACAGACAAATGCGATTTTCGCATAAAAATCCGTCCGCAGGTAAACGCGATGTTTGCATAAAAATCCGTCCACAGCTAAATGGGATTTTCGCATAAAAATCCGTCCACAGGTAAATGCGATGTTTGCATAAAAGTCCGTCCACAGCTAAATGGGATTTTCGCATGAAAATCCGTTCTGAATAAAGAGAATTTCCTTTAAAAAAATCAGCGCATATTGTTGACGTTGTTGTTTTCGATTTAGAAGACAAAAGCCACATAACCAACACGGACGACTTCCCCCTGATATCCGAGCAGAAGCAGCAGTTTCGAAAAAAGCGTGAAATTTTAATCGACAACGTGGAGGACGTCTTCAAGCCGAGGACCACCAGGAACGCCGATTGGGAGGAATACGAGGACGTATCGAGCTCGGGTAACGCCAAATACTACATTAAAATCTTCGTGGTGGCCGATAAATCCATGAGACAGTACCACAGGAGCGAAGAAGAACTGATTCATTATATTTTGACGTTGATGGCGCACGTAAGTCGAAAATTTTCGCGTCGTCGAAGCATCTGAACGTTCGGATTTTAGGCCGATTTGCTGTTCAGGGATGCCTCGATCGGGAACCCGATCTCTCTCTCGGTCACCGACATACTGATATTAAACGATCAGAATTTCACCAGCGTGAATTCGGGGGAGATGTTCAATCGGTTTTGCGAGTGGCAAAATTCGATTTTCACAAATAAAAATTACGATGTTGCCGTTTTGTTCACCAGGTGGGTAGATTTCGTTACACGTCAGTGTTACGTTCGGATTGAATGATCGGTGATTATTTTTTTTTAGGGATCCGATTTGTAATGACACAGTGGCGAGGGATTGCAATATTATCGGGACTGCTAAAGTTGGGTCTATGTGCAGCAGGGCCTCCAGTTGCGCCATTGTCAGAGACAAGGGGTTATCGTCGTCTTACACGGTTTCACACGAATTGGGACATCTTCTCAAGTAAGAATTGTTTATAGAAGTTTTTTTTAATTTCGCGATTTCCTTAATATTTTCAGAAAAAAAATAGGAAATTCTCATAAAAGGTGAAATTCTGAGATGTCGAAATCAAAAAATCTTCGACATTTCCAACAATCGAATTTAAAAAAATTCAAAAAGAATTAAAAAAAGTGATAAAAGCGAAATTTTGAAAAGAAGTTTTCAAAAAGTTTAAATTTTTTAAAAAATTCGAAATTTTCAAAAAATTTCGTCAAAAAATGGATCTTAAAAAATCGCAATTTTTGAAAGAGATCGAAATTTTCAAAAATTATCATTTCTTCATTCACAAAAAAATATTTTGTTTAAAAGTGGGAGCTTTAAAAAGTCAAAATATTTGGAAATTTAAAAAAAGAATTATTTAAAAATAATGAAAAACCGCGAACGTCGAAATTTCAATAAGTCAAAATGTTCGAAATAAAATCGAAATTGAACAGAATCTTTATTCTGAAGTGTCACAATTTCCAAAAAAGTCGATTTTTTAGGAATATTAAAACTGAATATTTTTTCCAAAAAATTCAACATTTTCAAAAAACATCAATTTTTAAGTTGGACTTAAAAAAAAGTAGAAATTTTCAAAAATAATTATTTTTTAAATGAACTTTTGAAAAACAGTCGAGATTTTTAGAAATGTTTAAATTTTTAACAAGAATCGAATTATTCAAATAAATAAAAATGTTAAAAAAAGTCAAAATTTTGAAAAAAAGTCCGAATTTTTAATAATAATCGAAATTTCAAAAAGTTTAGATTTGTCGTCACAATTTCGAACAAAATAAAGTTAAAATTTTTGAAATAAAGTCAAATTTGGAGAAAATATTGAAATTTTTCGGACAAAAATCTGTGCTCAATTAAATTCATTTTCGCATAAAAATCCGTCCACATCTTAATTCGATTTTCGCATAAAAATCCGTCCACATCCAAAAACGATTTTCGCATAAAAATCCGTCCACATCTAAATGCGATTTTTGCATAAAAATCCGTCCACAACTAAAAGCGATTTTCGCATAAAAATCCGTGCCCAGTTGAATTCATTTTCGCATAAAAATCCGTCCACTTCTTAATTTGATTTTCGCATAAAAATTCGTCCACATCTAAAAGCGATTTTCGCCTAAAAATCCGTCCACGTCTAAAAGCGATTTTCGCATAAAAATCCGTCCACATCTAAAAGCGATTTTCGCATAAAAATCCGTCCACATTTAAATGCGATTTTTGCATAAAAGCCCGTTCAATCTAAATGTGATTTTCCTACAAAATACTGCGCATACTGAAAAGTGCCCAGTTAAATTCATTTTCGCATAAAAATCCGTCCACATCTAAATTCGATTGTCGCATAAAAATCCGTCCACATCTAAATTCGATTGTCGCATAAAAATCCGTCCACATCTAAAAGCGATTTTCGCATAAAAATCCGCCTACAGTTAGATGCGATTTTCGCACAAAAATCTGTCCACATTTAAATGCGATTTTTGCATAAAAGTCCGTTCACATCTAAATGTGATTTTCCTATAAAATACTGCGCAAACTGAAAAGTGCCCAGTTAAATTCATTTTCGCATAAAAATCCGTCCACATCTAAATGCGATTTTTGCATAAAAATCCGTCCACATCTAAAAGCGATTTTCGCATAAAAATCCGCCTACAGTTAGATGCGATTTTCGCATAAAAATCCGTGCCCAGTTGAATTCATTTTCGCATAAAAATCCGTCCACATCTTAATTCGATTTTCGCATAAAATCCCTCCACCTCCAAAAAGGATTTTCGCATAAAAATCCGTCCACATCTAAAAGCGATTTTCGCATAAAAATCCGCCTACAGTTAGGTGCGATTTTCACATAAAAATCCGTGCCCAGTTGAATTCATTTTCGCATAAAAATCCGTCCACCTCCAAAAACGATTTTCGCATAAAAATCCGTCCACATCTAAAAGCAATTTTCGCATAAAAATCCATGCCCAGCTGAATTCATTTTTACATAAAAATCCGTCCACATCTTAATTCGATTTTAGCATAAAAACCCGTCCACATCCAAAAACGATTTTCGCATAAAAATCCTTCCACATCTAAAAGCAATTTTCGCATATAAATCCGTCTACAGTTAGCTGCGATTTTCGCACATAAATAGGTCCACATCTAAATGCGATTTTCGCATAAAAATCCGTCGATATTCAAATGCGATTTTTGCATAAAAATCCGTTCACATCTAAATGCAATTTTCCTATAAAACACTGCGCATACTGAAAAGTGCCCAGTTAAATTCATTTTTGCATAAAAATCCGTTCACATCCAAAAGCGATTTTCGCATGAAAATCCGTCCACAGCTAAATGCGATGTTTGCATAAAAGTCCGTCCACAGCTAAATGCGATTTTCGCATAAAAATCCGTCCACGTCTAAATGCGATTTTCGCATAAAAATCTGCACATTTTGAAAAGTGATGTTTGCATTAAAATTCGTCTACAATTAAATCTGATTTTCGCATAAAATCCAAAGACCGCCTATTTTTTTCCCTCTCTTTAATTTCTGCTGTCCGATACTTAAATATGACATTTTTTTTTGTAGCATGCCACATGATGGGAATGAAAAATGCATGGAAATCAATGGAAGATCCAAGCATAATAGCATCATGAGTCACATTCTGCAGAATGACACTAAACCGTGGATGTGGTCAGCTTGCTCAAAACACTATCTGACCGAATTTCTAGAGTAAGTGCCCCCTTAATTTAATTTAATTACATTCTTAGTGTTTGGGCCGAATGAAACCAAATTGTTTAATTATTTTGATAAAAGTTGCAAAGGATTTGGAATCCAGGTGACAGGGCCTAAACGGCCCCAACAAAATAAAAAAAAAACGTGACAATTTACTTTCAGAACGCTTATTGAGCTATTCCATAGTTTTTTTCATAGGTGGCGCTACACTTGGGAATCGCGAATGAATTCCATCAATTTTAAAGTGAAGCCGAAGCATTTGTCAGCATTCGAATTCGATACGCCAAACTGATCACTCTTTGGTTCTCAAATTTTTTAATCTGATAATTCTTCAAAACTGGATTTTAATAAACGATGTCTGAAAAACGAAATGGCCACAAGATTCACCCGATTGCGATCTATTGATCTAAATTTAAAAAAAATCTAGTCACTCTTTATTCGTATCGAAGGAGTCGAATTAAGTTGATTTTCTTACGTAACCGGTGTCCCTTTAAATTCGAGAGACGTATCGAGTCGAGACGAAAAAACTCGTAAAGGTATCGCGAGGTCGAATAACGAGATGGATTTCTCGGTATTCTTAAGGACATTGACGCATTAACGGACTGGGAAACGCGTATATGTTGGAAAAAATAAGACGAGACAGCTGAGTATGTCGGAATTTTCAATGACGGGCCTTAAGCGGCAACGGTGACCCACATTTTTCCCATTATTGGCGTAATCGATTAGAAAATCGTGTCATTCTCGATATAATTGCGATTTTTTTGCAGCAAATACTCACCAACTTGTTATTAAAAGGTTAATATTTCACGAACAATTAAAGCTTTGTCTTGCCAGCCGTTGAGTAATAGCGATTTCATTGACATTTGCTCGTATTGTGGGAAAATTAGGCTTTTGTATTTGACGACCGCCGTCGAATCAATCAAGGCTTTTCTGCTAAACCCATCAAAACTAATTTTGATAATTTTTTAAACGTTTCAATTTTTAAAAAAGTGGAAATTTTGAGGAACATAGTCACGGCTTTACTAGTTCGAAATTTCGAGAAAAAAATATTGGAAATTTTTATAAAAATATTTCTTTATTTCGATTCTCTGTTTTAAAAAAATGGAGAATCGAATTTCTCGAAAAAGGCAAAATTTACAAAATAAATTCCAAATTTCAACAAAACAGATCAAAATTTTGGGAAAAACTTAATAATAAAATAAAAATGACGGATTGAGTTTGAAATTTTCGAATAATTAGGGAGTAGAAAAGGGGTTCTATTGTTTTAAAATGTGTCCACCAGAGAAATGATAATGAATTTTGCTTTAGATCCAAACAAGCCAAATGCCTTTTGGTGTCCCCCACCACAGATCGCATTACCCCCGATTTATTCCAAACGCTCCCCGGGGACAAATTCGACGTGAATAGACAGTGCGAACTCGCTTTCGGCATGGGCTCCATAGAATGTACATCGTTTCCGGTAAGTTTCCGTTTTCGAATTTATAGATTTTGGAAAAAAATGTCATTGTAGGTCACAATAGACCATAAAATGTAACAACCCACAAGATTGGGTGCGATGTACGATGTAACCAAAATTACAAAGGTGAGGTAACTCGGTACTGGTGATCTTTGTAATTTTGATTAGGTCATATTTCTGTTTGTAATTCCCAGCAATAATTCCTTCAATTACCATGTAGCAAACATGTTGCTCATAGGATACAGTCGAAATGCAGTCGCTCATTAGTACAGTCATTTGAGCCAAAAAAACCCTCGGAATGTAACATAATAAACGGGAAACTCATATATACTTTTATTTTGGCGTTCTAAAAGTTGTTTGAAAAGTCTCGTAAACTCTCGTGTCTGCGTCGTAAGTTATTCAAGGCCATAGGTCACAAAAATCGGTTTTTCGCGATTATCTCGGTTTCTATAGCTCCAATGATGTTAACATCTATTATAAAAATTGTAGAGCACAAAATTTGCGACAAATTTTGTTATAAACTTTTTTTCATACGCTCAGCCGTTTTTGAGATAAAGAGCAGGGCTCAGTCATACATACTACAAGGTCAACTAAACCAAGCATTCATTGTTAATGAGATTAATGATTTAATAAGCTTATAAAAGATATTATTTGCCAAGATTCGTAGTTGACCTTGCAATGAGTCTGTTGTAAGTTATTCAAGGTCAAAGGTCACATATATCGGTTTTTCGCGATTATCTCGGTTTCTATAGCTCCAATGATGTTAACATCTATTATAAAAATTGTAGAGCACAAAATTTGCGACAAATTTTCTTATCAACTTTTTTTCATACGCTTAACCGTTTTTGAGATAAAGGGCAGAGCTCAGCCATACATACTGTAATGCAGGGTCAATGCGATTGCTGAAGAATCACATACACCTATATTTGCCGTTCTTAAAGTTGTCTCGTAAGGCTTATAAAATCTTGTGTCTGCGTCGTAAGCTATTTAAAGTCAAAGGTCACAAAATTTGGTTTTTCGCAATTATCACAATTTCTATAGCTCCAATGATGTTTGCACCTATTAAAAAAATTGTAGGGCATAAAATTTGCAACAAATTTTATTATAAGCATTTTTTCATACGCTCAACCGTTTTTGAGATAAAGGGACAGGGCTCAGCCATACATACTGTAATGCAAGGTCAATTAGACTGCTAGAACATTGTATACACCTACATTTTCCCTTCTTAAAGTTGTCCCGTAAATCTTATAAAATCTCGTGTCTGCGTCGTAAGATATTTAAAGTCAAAGGTCACAAAAATTGGTTTTTCGCAATTATCACGGTTTCTATAGCTCCAATGATGTTAACACCTATTATAAAAATTGTAGAGCACAAAATTTGCGACAAATTTTGTTATAAATATTTTTTCATGTGCTCAACCGTTTTTGAGATAAAAGGCAGGGCTCAGCCATACTACTGTAATGCAAGATTATTTAGATCGCTGGAAAATCATATACACCTACATTTGCCGTTCTCAAAGTTGTCTTGTAAGTCTTATAAAGTCTCGTGTCTGCGTCGTAAGATATTTAAAGACAAAGGTCACCAAAACCGGTTTTTTGTAATTATCACGGTTTCAATAGCTCCAATGGATTTTAACACCTATTATAAAAATTGTAGAGCATAAAATTTATAACAACTTTTGTTACAAAAATTTTTTTATGCGCTCAACCGTTTCTGAGATAAATGACAGGGCTCAGTCATACATACTGTAATGCAAGGTCAATTAGACAGATTATTCATTGTTTATGATATTTGTGATGTAATTTAATTTTACCAACGTTATCATTCACCGAGATTTATGGTTGACCTTGCATAACAGTATGTATGACTGAGAGCTGTCCTCTATCTCAAAAACGGTTGAGCGTACGAAAAAATGTTGTAAACAAAATTGGTCGCAAATTTTATGCTCTACAATTTTGGTAATAGGTGTTGACGACATTTCAGCTACAGGAACTGAGATAATCGCAAAAAATCGATTTTTGTGACCTTTGACCTTGAATAATTTGCGCCGCAGACAGGAAATTTTATGAGCCTTTTGAAACAACTTTCAGAACGTTCAAAATGAAGGTTTATATACTTTTTCAGTCTATTGTTTCGGTTTTTGCGATTATCTTAGTTTCGATAGCTCCAATGATGTTAACAGCTATTATAAAAATTGTAGAGCATAAAATTTGCGACAAATTTTGTTATAAACATTTTTTCATACGCTTAACCGTTTTTGAGATAATTGACAGGTCTCAGCCATACATATTGTATGGCAAGGTCAATTAGACATATTTTTTTATTGTTAATGATATTAGTCATTTAATTTAATTTTAACAACATTATACAAGGTATCATTCACCGAGATTCATGGTTGACCTCGCATTCCAGCATGTATGACTGAGAGCTGCCCTCTATCTCAAAAACGGTTGAGTGTATGAAAAAATGTTTTAAACAGAATTGGTCGCAAATTTTATGCTCTACAATTTTGGTAATAGGTGTTAGCAACATTTCAGCTATAGAAACTGTGATAATCGCAAAAAATCGATTTTTGTGACCTTTGACCTTGAATAATTTGCAACGCAGACAGGAAATTTCATGAGCCTTTTAAAACAACTTTCAGAACGCTTAAAATAAAGGTTTATATAAGTTTTTAGCCTATTGTTTTGGTTTTTGCGATTATCTTAGTTTCAATAGCTCCAATGATGCTATAATGTATTATCAAAATTGTAGAGCATAAAATTTGCGACAAATTTTGTTATAAACATTTTTTTATACGCTTAACCGTTTTTGAGATAAAGAGCAGGGCTCAGTCATACATACTGTAGTGTAAGGTCAACAAGACTGCTGGAAAATCGTATGCACCTACATTTGCAGTTTTTAGAGTTGTCTCGTAAGTCTTATAAAATCTCGTGTCCGCGTCGTAAGAAATTTAAAGGCAAGGGTCACCAAAATGGGGTTTTCGCAATTATCTCAGTTTCTTTAGCTCCAATGATGTTAACACCTATTATAAAAATTGTAGAGCATAAAATTTCCGACAAATTTTGTTATAAAAATTTTTTCACACGCTCAGCCCTTTTTGAAATAAAGGGCAGGGCTCAGCCATACATATTGTAATGCACGGTAAATTAGACAGATTATTCATTGTTTATGATATTTGTGATCTAATTTAATTGTAACAACGTTATACAACGTTAACATACACCGAGATTTATGGTTGGCCTTGCATAAAACAGTATGTATGACTGAGAGATGCCCTCTATCTCAAAAACGGTTGAGCGTACGAAAAAATGTTTTTAACAGAATTGGTCGCAAATTTTATGCTCTACAATTTTGGTAATAGGTGTTAACAACATTTCAGCTACAGAAACTGAGATAATTGCAAAAAACCGATTTTTGTGACCTTTGACCTTGAATAATTTACGACGCAGATGCGATGTTTCATGAGATTTTTGAGACAACTTTTAGAGCGCCGAAATGAAGGTGTACAAGCTTCCAGCTTGTTATCTCTAATTCCGAGATGAAACCCAGGACTACAGTGGAACTCGTGTCCGTTAGATATATATGGGTGACTAAATAAGTTGGCAATATTTACAACGATCGTATCATACTGATGAGGTCAAAGAAGGCGAAACCGATCTATGATTGTAATTGTCAACATTTTCAACATTAGCACCTCCGACTGTTTCATTTATAGGACATTTAATTGAAATTGGTATTTCCACCGCAGCGTTGCCCATGAAAATAGATGTTTTCATCTTCCAGATTCCACCCTGTCAAACGTTATGGTGTACCAGCAGTCTGTTGGAATACAGTGGATGCCAACATCAGTATATGCCGTGGGCCGATGGCACCCCATGCGGTTATCAACGGTAACAACTTTTCTATTTCATATAACCTAATATTTGACTGTTTATTTCGTCTTCGCTAGCTGGTGCAGGCGCGGACGTTGCGTGGCCTTGGACAGATCCGTTTTCACCCCGATAAACGGCGGCTGGGGCCCTTGGCGAACGTAAGCTTCCTAAAGAACGACTCACAATCTGTCACTTAAGCTTCTTAACTTTATAGATGGAGTGCATGCAGTAGGACTTGCGGCGGCGGCATCAAATCGTCACAGCGCCGCTGCGACTCACCCAAACCGGAAAACGGCGGCGATTACTGTCTGGGGAAAAGCATCAGATACGAGACGTGTAACCCGCAGCCGTGCGAGGAGAATATAGATTTTAGGTTAGTACGAATTTCTTTTATTGTACGGAGCAGATACATTTCGACGGAATTAAACGTTGAAGAGCCGATTCGTCATTGTTATCGATAATCAGCCAAATAAAAATATCTCTTTTGTCTAATTTCCGTTTCAGAGAACTTCAATGTGCAGAGTTCAATGGGAACCCAAAAAGAATCCCCAACCTTGGCAACGACGTCGAATGGGTGCCGAAATATGGTTTAGGTACGTACCGTTGTACCATTATTCCCTTTTTTTAATTGTTATTGCTTTTCTTCTATATGTTCGTTTTTTTTTCTATTTTTTCCTTTTTTTTTCGGTAATTTGTTTGTGAATGCGTAATTAAGAAAATTAGTTTGAACTTAGGAGAGCAACTAATTCCAGATCAACCTGAAAATATGTGCAAATTGTACTGTAGACCGAAAAATTCCAACGCATACTATCTTTTGAAAGAAAAAGTAACCGATGGGACCAAGTGCGGTTTGAAGAGTTTTAATATTTGCGTCAACGGGATGTGCCGTCGAGGGGGATGCGATAACAAATTGGATTCGAAAGTGGATTTGGGTATGTTTAAATTATGCGACCAAATATTTCTAATACAAACTTTAACTGGAATAAATGCAATAAAAGAAAACAAACCTTTTATTTTCTAAATTCTATCAATTAAAATTTCGACTGTTTTCGAAATTTTGATTTTTGAAAAATTTGACCTTTCGACTTTCCTGGAAAATATCACTCTTTGTAATTTCTAGTTTTTTTTTTAAATTGAGGTTCTTCTTTTATCAAATTTTTTTCTTGAAAAATTCAACCTTTTTTGAGAAAAAATTGTCTTCTTGACTTAGCTCGTTTTCTCGAAATTTCGACCATTTGAAAATTTTGAAATGTTTTCAATATTCACTTCCTTGTTTTTTGAAAATTATGACCTTTTTCAAAATTTAGTCATTTGAAAATATCACGCGTGGCCAATTAACTTTTTCAAAAATCTAACTTTTGGAAAAGGTGGACTTTTCGAAAAAGTGGACTTTTCGAAAAAGTGGACTTTTCGAAAAAGTGGACTTTTCAAAAAAAATTCGAAACTGTCGATCCTGACAGCAGTTTGTTTAGAGTTTATTCATTTTTAGACGACTGCGGTATATGCGGGGGTGACAACAGTCAATGCGAGCCAGTGACAGGCGTTTACAACATGACGCATTACGGCTACAACAGAGTAGTCGTTATACCGAAGGGTAGTTCCAATTTGGACATTAAACAAAGGGCGTACGGAACAGAAGTCGACGAAAACTATTTGGGTACACTTAAGACTCGCTTTCAAATTCGATGTGGCTAACGTCGTCGTTTTAGCTTTATTCGACGTAGGACGGCGATCGTCACATTTTGAACGGTAACAACGTGGTGTCCACTCAAAGCAAGGATATCTACTTCGGCGGCACCAGGATCAAATATAGCGGTTCCAGCGCTTTGATTGAAAAAATTACGACGCCCAAGAACGAAAAACTGACGAAAGACTTGATCGTCGAAGTTCTAATTGTCGGAAAGATGGCACCACCGGATATAACCTATAGATATATCGTCGGCAAAGACAACTCTCCTAGGTGAGTATGGCGAATTCGTGTTAATTAGGCCAGAATTCAGATGCCACTCTGATTTTGGTTGCATTTTTTTGATTTTTTCTTTTTTCTAATTGAAGGGTGTTTAGGTTAGGGTACCATTATTTTAAACCGAGCAAATTTCGAATGTATTTTGGTTATCACGGGTACGTAAATTTGAAAAATTTATGTCTTAGATGTTCGTCCTATTATTAACTCAAACTGCTAACTACTAATATTTTGGCTTTATTACAAAATGATATAAGCGACTGTGGCGCGCTAAGATACATGACGACATTCGATGTCTAAAAATATTTCGTCTACAACTCGTTAGAAATGACTTGACGACGATAATTTATTGTGGCGAACCTCCTAAAACAGCTTGAAAATAATTCAATTGTGCTCGATGTTCTTTCGTTGTTTTGTTCTTGTTCTCGACTACAAAGGAAGGATACCAAACTTCGCCTTCGTTTCGAGTTCCAACAACATTAGTTTGGTCTTCTTTCTTCTACTTCATCCGCCAATCTTCATATTTGAGCGCCATGAGCCACTTTCAGATACCGTTGGCGACTGTATCAGAAAGAGTGGTCCAAGTGCAGCTCGATATGCAGCGGCACCCAACACATCAAACCGAAATGCGTCAACCTGACGACCGGCGACACGGTCGCCGACATCTTCTGCCAACACGAGGACCCCAGAAGCATGACCGAGGAAAAATCCTGCAACACTCACTGTAGACTCGTCTGGAACGTCCACTACAAAGGCGAATGTTCTGTCAATTGCGGCAACGGGTAATAACCCACCCTTCGCTCTACCAGATATTAAAATCCGTCGGTTTTAGCGTGCGTCCCGTCTACTACAATTGCATCAAAATCGATAAGGAAGCCTCCTACAGTTATCAGAGCGTCCAAGTCGACGATAAACATTGCAGGGGGTTGCCCAAGTTGCCCAAAACGGAAGCGTGCACGGGGCCGTGCCAGAGCACCAGATGGGAGTACAGCGATTGGTCGGAGTGTTCGCAAAGTTGCGACGATGGCGTTCAAACTAGAACGGCCCAATGCGTCGACCATAGTGGACAAATTGTCGACGACTTTCATTGTCAGGGAGAACGCCGGCTCAGACAGGTTTGTTCTAAGGGGAGGTGCCCTCAGTGGAGCGTGGGAGATTGGTCCTGCGGTGAGTATAAAGAAAAAAAAATGATTGCACTTTTTTTCTTATTGCGAGTCGATTGATAGTGTTCGGTGACGTGTGGTCGAGGTGTTAGAAAGCGCCAGATTCATTGTCAAGCTGACAATCACGTGTACGAACGTAACGCGTGCGACGAGGGTTCGAGACCGACGGAAGAAGAGGAATGTTTCTTTTCACCTTGCGTCGGTTGGGTTAGTGATTCTTGGTCCGTTTGTTCGGTTTCCTGTGGCGAAGGAGTTCAGAATCGGCAAGTGTCCTGTGTAAGGCTCGAGGATAAGCAAAAGCTCGATGATGTTCACTGCTCGAGCATTCTAAAGCCGAATACCTCCAAGGAGTGTCGACAGGAAGAGTGCAATACTCCCCTGAATTATAATCCGAACTAACTTTCCGCAATTCCGCAATAGATCGTTACGGGAGGACCGACTACAATTGGGTGACTGGATTGTGGGGACAAGTGAGTATAGTTTTTTAGTAATTTATTAGTACGAGTCACCGGTTTACAATGAAACACTGTGGACTTGTACTAACATTTTAATAGAACGCTGCACAATTCTTATATACTTTTTTTTTGGTGGAACGGACTGGTCCTTGGTTATCTTCAAAAAATCTTGTCTCCCTGAAACTAAGAAAGATTAAAAAACATAACAACGCGTTTCGGTAGTCAATCTATCATCTTCAGATAGATACTAACCTATCAATCTCACTGAAGCCGGCTATCTTAACGCGTTAGAGCAACCTTTGTTGCGTTTTTTAAATCTTTCTTGGTCTCAGGGGACAGTATTTGTATTTCAATTTCATATAATATTTAATTTACAACCAACTTAGACAAAGTTATTTTTATTTTATCTTATCGAGCCTGGTTCTTAAAAAAAAAACAACTAACCTAGGTTGCATTTACCAGTTTATATCGATAACGGCTCCTACTAGAATATCCGATATCGCACAATCACTTTATAGCCAGACTTAACGAGTGCGTACACCTGTAATCCTTCTAATAAACATCTTACTGACTGTCCTATATACATATAAATTCACATTCTATTACAAAACACCCTGTATATAAAATACTAATACAACTAACACATCAAACTGTTAGCTTTTAAGTATTTCTAACTATTTCAAGTGATGTCACCACATCGACTGTTTTAGTGTTCGCGATTCTTGCAACGGAGGGATGAAATCCAGAGTGGTGGTATGCAGGAACGGCCAAGGTAAAGAGAACGAGGCGTTTTGCGATCAGTTTTCCAAACCTATCTCAATTGTCGAATGCAATACGCAAAGTTGCCCGAAATGGCGGACGGGGCCCTGGTCCAGATGCGACCAATATTGCGATAAACGTCGACAAGTGACGTGTCAAGATGATCAAGGTAAGATACCACACTAGAGTGGTCTTTTGGTGAATTCCTTGCCCCCTCGGGGGCTTTATGAATCGATAAAAGGGGATTTTGAGAAATTTCGAACTCTCTATCTCGACTTCTAAAGCTGAATTCATATCAATAAAACGTGTCGTGCACGTTGAAATTTCTTTTTTTCAAAATTGTTGATGTTTTTCTTTTTGTCGAAATATCGTTTATTTGAACATTTTCATTACTTTTAAATGTATCGATTTTCTTTAATTCAATTTACAATTCAATTGTTTTACATTTAATTTGAAAGAAAACAAAAAATCGAAATTTAAAAAAGGACGAATTTCAAGGAAAGGTCGAAATTTCGAAACAAATTAAAAAAAAGCGAAATTTTGGGTAAGAGATAAGCATTTTAAGAAGCAGTTTTAATTTTACAATAAAAGATCAACTTTTGAGAAAAAAACCAATTTTAGGAATAAACTCGAAATTTTGCGAAAAAGACGAATTTCGAGGAAAAGTCAAAATTCGGGGAAACGGAATAAATTTTGAAGAAAAAGTCGAAATTTTGAAAAAGAACTAGAAATTTTGAATAGAACTCGAAATTTTCAACGAGAATTCGAAATTTTGGGAGAAATGTTAACCTTTTTAAATAAAATTTTGACCTAATATCGATAGAGAAATTAGAAATTTCGAAAAAAGATTACTGTATTTTCTATTTCTGTGGCCCCTCTCTTTATTGCTTCCTTAAACTTTAACGAAAAAGTCAACATGTTTAGAAGAAAAATCGAAACTTTGAAAGAAAACTAGAAATTTTAAAAAAGAACTCGAAAATTTCAAAATTTTGGAAGAGATTTCGAAATTTTGGAAGAAATGTTTACCTTTTTAAATACAATTTCGAACTAATGTTAGAGAAATTAGAAATTTCGAAAAAAGATTACTATATTTTCTATTTCTGTAGCCCCCTTTTTATTGCTTCCTTTTTTTTTGGTATTTTTTACCAACTTATTTTTGGATTTTTTTATCTTTTTTCACTTTCATTGCTCGTTTTTCGTTATTTCAATCAGTTGTCTTCGTACCTTTTCTCCCAGACCGTTGAGTTTACAGTTGTCTTTTACGTTATTGTAGGCACCACGATGGAAGATAGATTTTGTACGGACAGTAAACCGGTCCAAAGCATGAAATGCGAACTTCGTCAGTGCCCCCAAAGGGCCAATAGAGTCCCAGGAGTTTACGATAACGCGGAGAAGAGTCGAAGGTATAGATGGAAGGCTGGTCCTTGGAAGAAGGTAAGATCCACACGAAAGTTTCTACGATTACACTTGCGCACACATTTATCATTTTTTTTTTCACCTCATTTACGGTTTGGAAGACGTTACTCTTCATTTCTTGACGTGTCGATTCTATATCGTCTGCTGCTGAAATTGGAGTAGTTATAAATTTGTCGAGTTCCTGTATAACCTATTTTGTATTCTTTTTTTTTTATTCAAATTTTACATTGCTCAGTAGGAAACAATTGCATGTTATAATGTTAACAATCTATTTGAAGCGCCATTGAATATTGGTGTTGAATCAAAAATGTCTTTTTTTTTCATTCTGTTTTGTTAATTTTTGTTAAAAATGATTGGAGTTTTCGTTCGCGCTCGAGCGAAAGGATTTTTAAAAATTACGAATCACTTTAAAAGCGACTAAAGCCCGATTCTGTCTTAACTCGCACGTGACAACGTGCAAGTTAAGACAGAATTTATAGAAATATAAACTACGAGGCGCATCCAGAAAGAAAGTCCTCCGTTTTGGCAACGACGAAGAGCTGAAGACGTCTATCACACGCTGGTTCCATTCACAGGCGGCAGATTTCTACGACAAGAGGGACACAAAAGTTGATCCCATGATACGACCCACACTGGTGATGGCTATGTTGAAAAATAGCTGAAACATTGCTGGACCTGTTGCCAACAAATTTTTTCTTGAAAGTACGAGTTCTTTTAAAAAAAAAATCGGGAAACTTACTTCTGGATGCGCCTCGTAGATTTGCTTTTAACACTTTCATTATTTTACTTTAACATTACTTTAAATGAATTTGTTGATTAGTCTCTAAAACATTCTAAAACAAAATCTTGGAACACAATCGTAGATTCGTCTACGGATGCCGACGGAGGTTGCAGATGTGTAAAAAATCCAAGTCCAGCATTTTCTATTGTTTAGTAAATAAGTTGAAATGCAGAACTTGTTCCCTGAAACCAAGAAAGATTAAAAAACACACAACAAACGTTGCTCTAAGGCGTTTCGACAGCCAAGCTGTTATCTTCAGAAAGAAACTAACTAGTTTTGCGTTAGAGCAACCTTTGTTGTGTTTTTTAATCTTTCTTGGTTTCAGGGGACAAGATTTGTATTTCACTTTTTGAAGATAACCAAAGACAAGTTCTGTATTTCAATTTTTGAAGATAACCGAAGACCAGTCCCCTTCATCAAACATAGTAAATAAGTGCTCGCGTAAAATGAGTAACGTCTCCCCAAAACCGAATTTCACCTAACCAATCGCGTTCTGCTTCGACAGTGCAATAACACCTGCGGCAAAGGAGTTCGAAGACGGTCCGTGACGTGCCAAGACATCATAAAGGACGTCGGTCTGGTCGACCAATTTTGCAATCACACACGCAAACCAAAAACCACGAAACCTTGCGAGCGCTACACCTGTTCACACACGTGGATAGAGAGCTATTGGTCGGCTGTAAGCTTTGCCTATTTCATTTCGATCAATCGACCAAGTCACTAACTCCCTAACATTCCAGTGTTCGAAAACTTGCGGTAACGGGGTAAAAACGAGAAACGTCACGTGCCATCGGGTGCTCAAGGGGGGATTCGTTGACCCCAATCCGTTACCGAACGCCCACTATTGCGACTACAGACGAAGGCCTAGAGCATCGCAAACTTGCAAGGAGAGCAACTGCGGGGATCCTTTCGTGTGGAAGACGGGGCCGTGGAAGGAGGTGAGTTTAAAATGTTTTTTGATTGTAAATGGTAATTTTTACAAAATGTGGCTAATCGTGCACCGGTTTTAGTGTTCGTACTCGTGCGGCAGACGGGGGAGGCAAGTTAGACAGTTGTATTGCGTTTCTAGCAGGACGTGGCAGAAGGTGCTGAAGAAGTACTGTCCGAAGAATTTCAGGCCGCCGCGCAAGCGCAAATGCAACCAGTGGAGATGTAAGCGGATCGTGGGAGCGAGCCACAGACCTGTATCGTACAGGTTATTGGCGCGCGAGCCACAGACTTGGAGGTTATTGGCGCGCGAGCCAGAGACCTGTATGTTATTGGCGCGCGAGCCACAGACCTGTAGGTTATTGGCGCGCGAGCCAGAGACCTGTAGGTTATTGGCGCGCGAGTCCACAGACCTGTATCATACACAGGTTATTGGCGCGCGAGCACTTCGAGATACTAACAGGTGATTTTTTAGGTTTGCAATCCTGTAGAGAGATCAAGGAGGCTTTCAGGACTAGAGAAAATAAAGACTACACGTTGCTAGTCAGGAGTAAGCCGGTGAACGTTTACTGTCATAAGATGGACACCGAGAAACCGGAAGAGTACATCAGCTTGGTTACCGATCAGAGTAACTACGCGGAATTTTACGATAAACGTCTCGCCGATATCGACACGTGTCCGTATAACGGCGAAAGGAAAGAGGATTGCGATTGTTATCCCGTGGGGCCCGAGCGATTCGGGTTTTACGAGATTTTGGAAAGTTAGGCTTAACATCACATCACTGCAAATTATAGGCAAGTTCTTTGACCGATTGCATCGATTATTGTTGAAGAGCGTTAAGTAACTTTTACAAAACTGTGTTGTTCATTATTTAAAAAAAAAAACTATGTACTTAGCACATCTCAGGCACAAATGACAACTAAATTCCTCCAGCAAATACATTTAGGGTTCAGTAATATGGTCCCAATCGACGCCAAACTGATCGATCTACCTTCAAAACATCACATTCCGGTAATAAACTCGTTTTCCATAGTTCCGCAGGAACTAATAGGATTGATCCCCCTAAGGGCAAGATTCTTGAAGCGTACTAGACAGTCGGAGACAGCAAATTCCTGTGCGGTCCAGCTTGACACAGTGAGGACTTCTGTCTACGAAGACTCTTTTTTTCTATAGAACTTCCAAGTTATGGAACTTGTTACCGAAAGGAATTTTCCCCAAAAATTACAACCTATCCTTGTTTAAGTAGGCGGTTCATCGCCATCTATCCTTGCTTCCGCATCCTACTCGCAATGCTTTGAAAGCATAATGGGGTGACCCTTTGCGAATGGATTAAACTTAAAAAAAAAAGTTGCTTATACCCTTTCAACAATAATCGATTCAATTGGATATTTATCAAGTTGTTTAATCAGCACAGCTTCTGAAACATTTAATTTAATTAACGACTATTTTTGAAGAATTGTTAAAACGATTTGCTATTTTGCCTAATTAAGTAAAACATTGTTAATAAAAGCGGTTCCAATCAACCCAAAAAACAAGTTTATTTAGGATGTAACTAAAGTCACAAAGGTCACTCACTAGTAACTAATCACTAGAAACCCAAATTAAAGAATTCCGTTTGTTTCAGGCGATGATTATACATTTTCCAGACAAGACAGAGGTACCAGGATACCGTACGGTACGGCGGGCGATTGCTACAGCAATATGAACGGTTGCGTTCAAGGTCGATTCTCGATCGATCTGAGAGGAACTTCCTTCAAATTGACCGAGAGGGTGCGATGGCAAAAAATCGGGAGCACCGCTACGCACAAAATACAAAAAACTGTACGTGTCTCGTCATATTTCGAATTCAGACTGTAATTTCCATTTTGTTTTTTTTCGCAAACTTGAGTTTGTTTTTCTCGAAATTTTGATTGTAACCTTAAAAGTTTTATATCATATTGTAACGAAATGTAAATTGTAGAATTTAGTACGTAAGAAAAGTTTCTAGAAAGATCTGATAAGGGAAAGCGGCCGCGAATAATGAAGCAAACGGTAAATAAGCGTTCCAGAAATTTCGGCAAACGATAAGCCTTATCTGCCGGATTTTTCTAGAACCCGGAAGTGAAAACTATATAAGGCGGACGCTTTTCCCTCGAGTCAGTCAGTTAGAGTCAGTCCGTGTAATTAGTGAGTTAGTAGTTTGAAGTAAGTAATTGAGTTCATTATTCAGTTGTAGTGTTCCGAGTTTAATTTAGTAATAAAGTGGGCATTATTCAATTCAAGCGTTAATAATCAATTCGAACCGATAGCCCGTAACAATATTATTTATCTTTATATTTTACCTACTTTTAGAAATTTCTTCAAATGACGAGCGAAAGATTTTTTTTTATTTTATTTGGTTTAGTTTGATTTCAGTTCAATTTTTTTTTTGCTTTTAACGAGTCAATAATGATCCAAAAACTTTTACTTTAAATTTGAAATTTCGAGAAATTTTGTCTTAACTTTTTTCTCAGAGTTTTGATTTTTCTAAGATTTTTGTATCTTTGCGACGTAGTATTATTTTCATTAGTTTTATTGACTTTTTTACTCCTTCCACAATTCCATATTTTCGAAACCTTCTATTAAGGATTGACAATCTCATATATTTTGGTGGAACGAACTGGTCCTTGGGTATCTTCAAAAATTAAAATACAAATCTTTCTTGGTTTCAAGGGACAAGATTTGTATTTCAATCTCATATAGATTGCCCCTAGCAGCGACTGCGTTGGATCTTTGTTTATCAATCGCTGTTTGTGACTCGACACTAAAAATGATTGTTTTTATCTCAGTATGTCGAAGAATTCAAACTTAAGAATTTCATATTAAATTTAAAACATTAAGAAAGAATTGAACTTAAAATAAGTCTGATTTCTGTTAAGGCTTTGTAAATTTAATATGCTTGAAGCGTATGTGTGAAATATTTATTCCCCAATTTTTGATATTGTTTCACGCTGTCGTTCCATGTTTCAGAGAGAATACGTGATGGGGATGTGCGGCGGCTACTGCGGGAATTGCATTCCAGACCCGACAATAGGTCTCGAAGTCGACATTACCTAAACCTAAATTCGCCCTTTTTTCGAGCGGATGAATACCAAAATTTCCTTTTGGAAGTCGGCGTCCAAAAGATTCTAATGGAGAGAAGACTTTGTATTATGTAAAATACTGCCCAGTATTCTAGTATTTAACTGACATACTTCGCTAAGTTGTACTTTATTTTATTGCTGTGAAGCTGGGACCCATTGAAATGTCCTTTAAAATACGTTGAACTGATACAAACCTTATTAGTTTCAATAATCACTCGAAGTTGGTTATTTAGTTACTAAATTGCAAGTTACTTAGCCAGAATATTTGTTAGCCTTCGAGTTGAATATACCAAATTGACAAGATCTAAGAAGATTGAAATCGGTTCGTTGGATTTTTAAATTTTGAATTCTGAATAAATATTCAAATCTATTGGTCTGTGCGTTAAATACTAAATTGGTTTGATTATAGAGTTGATTAGAGTTGACACCAAATAGGATACTGACGAGCCTGTTATGGCTTGAAAAGAACAAAAGCCAATTTTTCACTACAAGAGGCCATTTCAATGGTAAAACCCACACTAAGACATGGACGTCCATTATTACTAACCGAGCGGGTACACATTTTTTAAGCTTTTTTTATTTAATTAAGGATTTATAGTTTGTATCAAACTGCCATATTAATGTAACTGTGTATATAAGATAACCATTTGAGCCAAGCTTCAACTGCCAAATGCCAATTTTTTTATATGTTACACACACACCTACTGCCATATTTTGAACAAGCAAACCAAGTAAATTGGATTTTTAACTGAAAATGTAGATGTTAAGAATAAAGTTGGCTTTTATATTTCTATTTATTTAAAAGTATTACTGACATTTAGATAAACTTTGTATAAATTAATTTGTATATAAGCTTTGCGAGCTTCGAAAATATATCTCAGGGGTTCTTCCTGATAAGTTTTACTCGAAAGACTGCCCATTCAATCGAATACTCAATAGTTTTAGCTTCCACTCGTTTGTTTCTATAATCCACTGTCAAAAATTTCAACAATTACGTAAGATGCAATGTTGCCAAATTCCAATAATAAATGTATTAATTAAATCTGCGCATTTGTTCCCATCACGTTCCTAATCATTTCGACGCTCACGTCCCATAAAGCGATCGCCATCGCGTCGTTTTTCCCCATATCACTCTCCTCGCATCTGAAGCAATTATTAAAGTAAACCCCAGTGACCCCCGCCAGTTCTACGGCCGTGGCGCAAAACACCGATGTGCTGGCGGCTTGCTGCAACGATTTGGTAAAGGGCCGGACTAAGGCGAACAACAACCGATACATCCACCAATTTCTCGCCAAATTAGACGAGACCATATTACCAGGATGCAAACTAAAAACAGAGATACCATCCATTTGCAAATTTTTAGCCAACTGTCGTCCAAACAGGACGTTACACAACTTGGAGTTGTTATAGGCCATCATGTCCCAATATTTGGCAGCATCCGGGCTCAAGGTGGCCGGCGATACGCTCTCCGGGGTCAAATTGGCGAACCTGTGCGATTCCGAAGACACTATGACCACTCTGGAGCCCGTTATCGAGTAACGGACGTAGAAGCAACGTCATGTAGAAGTGCGATAAGTGGTTCACTTGAAACGTCGTTTCGTAACCGTCGACGGTTTTGCTGTATTTCAAGCCGAAGACTCCCGCGTTTAAAATTAGAAAGTCGATGGTTTTGTATTTGCTTTTGACGATGTCGCAGAAGTAGAGGACGCTGTGCAAGGAAGTAAGGTCGACGTATAAGCTCTCGCATCCTTCCGCCGCCGCGCCCTTTTCGTTTCTTATCGCCTCTATCGCTTCGTTGGCGCGTTGGAGGTCGCGACACGCGAAAATCACGGAGCAGCCGTGTCTGGCCAGCGAACGAGCCGTTTCGAAACCGATTCCGGTGTTGGCCCCGGTTACGAGCGCCACTCTTCCATTTAGATCTCTCCCGTGAAGCACCTAGAACAAATATTTAAAATTATAGCAATTTTCAACGGTTGAACTTGTGGAAAATTGACTCTAATAGATAAATTATCATAATTTATAAGATCTGTTCTTTAGTGTTATTTTTTTTGTATTAGTTTGTTCTTTAGGGTTATTTTTTTGTGTTAGTTTGTTCTTTAGGGTTATTTTTTTGTGTTAGTTTGTTCTTTAGGGTTATTTTTTTGTGTTAGTTTGTTTAGTGTTATTTTTTGCGTTAGTTCACTTAAAAAGTTTCGTCTTCCGATGTGGTTACTGTATTCTGTCTTGAATGTTGTCTACAAAAGAATTTTGCTTGTAAGTACTTAGTACTACAAAGTGGTAACTCAGTACTACAAATTAACTGGTTTCCTGTTTAAATTAGACTTATTTCTTGGTCCTAAAGAAGCTTTTCGTTATGATATGATACGATTTCTTTAAGTAGTTCCTTAACGAGATTTAATCTTGAAAAATGTAATGTTACACTGACTTCGATCATCAGATATGCCAAAGGTTTTCTCTATATACATCAGAAACCATAAATTTAACAATTTATTTTTAATGTCCACCGATGTAAATATTTTCCGTATCTTCTTTGCGAAGTGGTATCATTTCTATTCACGTTTTATTAACTTTTTCTAAGCCAGTTACTCCTTCCACAATTCTAGATGTTCAGTAACCTTCCGTTAAAGATTGGCAATTCTTCTAAATTGTTCCAAGCAGCGACTGTGTTGGATCTTTGTTTGTCAATGGCTGTTTGTGACTCAACACTGAAAAACATGATTTATTTTAAAGCTTCATAACTATTAAAATTTATTGAATTTAAAACTTTATTGAAATACAAATCTTGTCTTTTTTTCAATTTATTTAACATTTCTTCGGCCCAGTTTGCTAAATGTTAAATAAATTGAAAAAAACATAATATTTCCGGTCAATAAGGGTCTACCATGAAGAACAAATCTTGTCCTTTAAAACCAAGAACCATCTCTCTGAAGATGATAGCTTGGATGTCAAAACGCGTTAGAACAACCTTTGTTGTGTTTTTAATCTTTCTTGGTTTCAGGGGACAAGATTTGTATTTCAATTTTTGAAGATAACTAAGGACCAGTCCGTTCCACCAAAATTAAACTTTATTAATAATTAAAACGGTAAGAGATATTAATCGTTAATAAAGATTAATAGTTATGAATATTGAAGAATTCCTCATAGTTAGGGTTCGAATTATCAATATTTTAAATCTTTTCGTGTTTCAAGTTTTGCTTCGATTAAGTCCGATAACTAACTATCTTCGACGAAGATACATTTTAAGATTTTCAAATGATTCCATACAAAACTAAGGTCTTGCATCATTAAGATACATTTTAAGATTTTCAAATGATTCCATGCAAAACCGAGGTCTTGCATCATTAGATTTGTAATAGTATCAGGTCTTCAAATGAAAAATTCATTAAAAACAACAGAATTTTTTATGTATGTAGCAAAATAGGGATGCGATTACTTACTGATTATTAATCAATAACATTTCTACGACCCACTTTGGAAATATTCAACATTTTCGACCAACAAGAGTCTAAAATTAAAAATACTTTAGTTTTCAATTAATTTGACAAATGTCACTTTAACGTCTTGTTGCTAAAAAGAGGTTAGAATTCTCGAAGGCAAAAGAAAATCGTTTTGAAAGTTATTTTCGTTGACGAAATTACATTGAGATACACAAAATTATAAAATAGTGAGTTGCTTTTAAACTCTCCAATTATATACAAAATCACAGGCATTTTCTCCCCATTAGTAGGTTTCTTATGATAGTAGTTCAAAACCGTGCAGTTGTCAATTAAAGATGTTCTGTGGTTGTCAACTGAAGATATTCTGTGATTATCAATCACAGATAATCTAAGACATACGTTGAAATTTTCACAGCCAATTTAATGACTTTTTCATTTGGACACCCGCTATCAAACGTATAATCATTTAATAAAAAAAACAGCTACAATAAAATAATTAATTCAGTTATAATTCAAGCAGCAACAAATCGCCAAATCTACCTGCAAAGCCGTACTAGACGCATCAAATCTCTGTCGATAGTCGTTGACGTGCTCCTTCTCTTCGACTGGCGAACGCCAGTCTGGGGTCAGTGTACGTGGTCCGTTTGTTTTCGTGATCGACATAAATGACCTTTCCCGTATTTTTATCTATGCACCTCTCCCAACCGAAGGGCAATTCGCCCATCACTTTCTTCTTTTTGCCGGTCCTAGGGTGCGTCCATTGCGTGGCTTTGGTTAAGTGATTGGCATAAAATACGCTGCCGTCGACCGTTACGCGTTCCTCCCATGCCGGCGGCAGCTCGTCCTCGCTGTCCGACTCCGGAATATTCATCGATTCGAAGATTGGGCAAATAGAAATCGGAGTCCCGAAAATTGGCGTTTATAACCTTGGATAATATAAATTTATACCGTTGATTGAATATAGTATCAATCAACGTTTATACTAAAGCACTGAACTAAACACTGTGGCTTGTGATTAAGTCCAAAGAAGGTTTCACCCCTTTACCACATCGGCAATTAAATAAATAATTACGGGATACGTATTTCGCCAGCAGAACTGGCATTTTCAAGCGCACTAATCTAAAAAGATTAGCAACAGATGCATCGACGTCATCTGCATTGAGATTCAAATCGATACTGTGCCGATGTGGTAAAGGGGTGAAACCTTCTTTGGACATAAATTTGTAGTCAAAGTTTATAACGTTAGATGTTAAAGTTTGTAACCTTAGATAATATAAATAATGTGTACAGTCAAAGTTTGTAACTATTTGTTAACATAACCTAACATGTAAATATTTACGAAGTCATAGACTAAGTTAAAAGCTGTCAATTGATCTGATTTAATTAAATATTTAAATATGTCTTGATAGGGGTGGCCAAAGATAGTGCTTAAAATAATTATTTATTATTTACCAATATAGTATCTTCTTTGGGGCGATTTGTAAGTATATTGTAAAAACGTAATCATCCTTATATTTCTGATTAAAAAAGAGGCTGCTTCCGCACGAGAAATGAAAATGTATTTTAAAATGTCTAAAAGTTTGACTACCTCTGCTATAGTCATAGAATTTAAAATGAAACCAATTGTCGTTAAATGTGTATAAAAAGCGCAAGAATTTAAAGCGACATCTGGAATCATTCCCATAACTCGGAAGAATATTTTGCACAATTTGATTTCGCTGTTTTGATTGTAATGAAACTTTTAGAATGTTAATTCATCACTTTGACTATATTTCTTCATTTTAAACTCCTAGTCGGAAACATTATCATTATTAATTTCATTTTCACATTTCGGCGAGCCTGTTTGGAATTTTTTTTTAATTAATGTTAAGTAAAGTTGACAATATTCTTAAACGCAATATTATCTTTTGATTATATTATCTAAGATTTATTATCAACGCACGTTTTCAATTAACATCTGTAGCCGTCAATTTGATTAAAGATTTCTTCAAGCTGTTTTGAAAAACAGGTTTAAACAATTATTATTACTATTAAACTAAATAAGAAAAGTTAAATAAAAGTTATATTGGTAATGTTTCTGAACAATAAGAGTTAAAAAAGAAGAATAAACATCTGCAGTAAGTCGAAGCTCTTTAAGTGAACTAGTTTTAATAGAAACCATTTTCGATATCTCGTTTATGCAAACGAAGTTCTATTTTTTTTCTTGAAAAAATAATTAAATTCCTTAAATAGTAAATTTTTACATCGACTAACATTAGTTCAGTGCGTTAATTGAATTTGAATAAATAAAAATCCACTTATTCAAATTAGCATTTATACAAAATAACCAAATTGGAAATTTTCTCTTTGCAAAGGTTTATTGCAATTATTGTAAATGTTTCCAAATAATAAGAATAAAAAAAAAAATAAACAACATTCGCATTAATGAAGTAAACTAATTTTAAGGGAAACAATTTTCGATATCCAATTTATGCAAACAAAGTTCCATTTTTTTGCTTGTTGCTATTTTTTTGCCTGTTGCCATTTTTCGCAAGAAAAAATATTCAAATTCTTTAAACAGTAAATTCTAACATCGACTAACACTAGTTTGGAGAATTTAAAATAGGATTTGAATTTGAATAAATAAAAATGCACTTTTGCAAATTAGCACTTATACAAAATGACCACAAATCTTGTCCCCTGAAACCAAGAAGGTTTCAGGAAACAAGATTTGTATTTTAGTATTTGAAGATAACCAAGGAGCAGTCCATTTCTTCAAAAAAGAAAAAAAAAATAGTAACCAAATTGAAAAATTTCTCTTTGCAGCAGTTTATCGTAATTATTATATTTTTTTAAATAATTTTGCAAACTAATACTTAAGAATTTAGATATCACATAGTCGTTTTTTAAAAAATGTTTCAGAATATTGTAAACTTTCATTTGCGGTCAGTTATCTTTGCAGCACTGCTGAAACTTTCGCTTATTGTGTCCGACTAATAAGGGTCCACCATGAAGAATTATTGGATTACAATTAACTCATATTAGGCCGGTTCTTGTGAAAAATTCCAGAACCTCCTTTGTGGGCGTTTCCACTACTGTCCTTGGTTTAGTCAGAGCCTAAATATTTCCAAACTGAGTTGTGCAAATGTTAAATAAAATTAATAAACATAATACAGATACAGAGAAAATCTAATGCTTCCGACTAATAAGTATACAATGAAAAATTCCGAAATAAATTAAATCGCAGGAGTTATAGAAATATATTTATAACATTATGTATAAGAAAAACAATAATTTGGCTTAATCAACATTTTAAACTTAAAAAATATATTTTTTATATAGACAATTATTTTTCCCGAATCGGATGTCATGTACATTGGGATAAATAAAGAAAAATGAGACAATATATAAACTATGCTGTAAGGATAATAAAAATTAGGCGAATTCCTTACTCGGGGTTGATATCCCCAGAGGTTCTTCATAGTCACCGGCTTCTTTTTTTGATTTGGTTTTTCCTACAAAAGTAAAATTTAACAAGAGACATTAACAACTTCAAAATAATACCTTCTTTATCTTTTTTCTTCTCTTTCTTCTCCTTCTTATGATGTTTCTTAGTTTTTTCAATTGTGGGCTCTTGATCGTTCTCTGGGGATATTTTAATTAAGGAGTCATTTGTCACTTTCTCCCTCTTCGTTTTGCTTTTTTCCAACTTTTTTTTGTCGGATTTCTTACGATCCTCCTTTTTACGCTTCTTTTTCTCTTGTTTTGCATTCTCCGTTCCTATTTCATCTATTTTCTTTGCATAATCATACGAAGGACTAAAAATAAAATGATCATAATATACTAAATCATGATCAAATTTTTAATATTCATTTCGAAGCAAAGATTCAACGCAATCGCTGCTTGAGGTAATCTATAAGAGATTGCTATAGAAGATTTAAAAATCTAGAATTGTGGAAGGAGTAAGTGGCGAAGAAAAAGCCAATAAATTAACACACTTCGCATGGAAGATACAGAGAATATTTAAGAAAAAACCCTAACAGAATACAGATCGGTCAATTGAGTTAATTTGAATAATTTGAGTCATTCAAATTAACTTGATTGAAATCGAATGGAGAAAATGATTGAAATCGAACGAGAGAAATTGAATGTATCGAATGAAACATTGTTACGAATTTAAAAAAACTGAAGAAATAACTTACATGTCTAATTCTATATTCAAAGCTCTATGTGGATCATCTGGATTGGCTTGGCTACTATCAGAGTCAGATAAGGTGGCACCCTCTGGTAATTCAAAGTCTCTCTTTACCGTGGGAGCCTCCTCCACATTTTCATCTGATGAGCTACAAACAAATTAGGTTTTTTCAAATTTTACTAACAACACAAGAAGGCAATTTCACAACATGTCACGGAACAAACTTGAAAAATGCGTTAGTAACTTAACAAATTTGTAAAGTCTTGTCTTAAGAGAACTAACAGCTTTTACTCTTTGGTGAAGTTACTAATGCAACAAAATTCTTAAATTTAAGACAGTTGCAGGCAGTTACTTTGCAGTTTAGTTGGAACAGCAAGAACATCCATTTTTATACTCTTTTTCTACGGAACTTTCAACTTGGAAATTCGTTGCCAAATAGTTTTTTTTTGATAATTGCAATGTATACTCATTTAAAACGCTCTTCTCCGTCTTCTACTTAAAAGTGCAAGAGCATAATAGAAATAATGAGTGGATTGAACCTTTTTTTTTTAGGTTTTTAAATTTCTTGTTAAGAAACATAATTTTGGTGGAACAGACTGGTCCTTGGTTATCTTCAAAAATTGAAATACAAATCTTGTCCCCTGAAACTAAAAAAGATTAAAAAAACACAACAAAGGTTGCTCTAACGCGTTTCAATAGCCAATCTGAAAATGATAGCTTGGCTAACGAAACGTTTTAGAGCAACCTCAGTCTTGTTTTTTATTTTTTCTTGGTTTCAGGGGACAATATTTGTATTTCAATTTTATTTATTTATTTATTTACCAGAAAATACAGAAAATATTCTGTCTGCAGAGGCACACAAGGTTACCTGTACGTAGTTCTGGTTTCCCTTAATCTAAACTTACTAAATCTAAAACTTATTTATTACTGAATTTAAATTAATATAATTTGCCAAAATTAATGTCATCCCCTTTTCTATACATTTATAAACTTACTTAAACATAATTTTTTTTAATTACATTTCTTAACGATAAGAGAAATTTATGAGAAAGAAACTTTAAAAGCACAACAGGGATAACGAGTTACTTTAAAAAGGACTACTTTTTTGGAGAGAAATTTATGAGAGAAGAATTATAAGAGAATTACTTGCTTCTGGGGCATATACATTTACCAAGAAGTTTGTAGCTAACCTTTCAGATTTATGCTTCTTTTTCTTTCCTCGCTTCTTCGTTTTCTTCTTTTCAGCAGTCAAATACTTATCAGACCGCTTAGTCCTCGCCACTTTCAGCGGCACGTTGAGTTCCAATTCGGCAACAGGGATATTCTCGACGTTCTCCTCCTCGTTCTTCTCCGTCGAACCAGAACTTTTCAAATAATGCGGATTGTGCTGCCGTTCCAACTTCCTCGCTTCTTTACTCCGCCGCAGATCCTCCTCAGTCGGTTCGTATTTATACTTCTCCGACTTGTACTCGCTCCTGTCCGGTTTAACAAATAGATTTTCCGACATTTCGTACTCGGAATCCGACTCGGATTCTTCCTCCGGCTCGTTGATCCAAGCGTCCAAATCCAAGCTGAAAGAAAGCGTGGGATGTAGCGTTGGAAGTCGAAACGTTAGAGTCGGAAATTAGGTTATAGCGTCGAAAATCGAAATGTTAGCATCGAAAATCGAGCTGTAGCGTCGGAAGTCGAGGTGTAGCGTTAAAAATCAGAGTGCGGGCGGTCGAGTTACTTACCCATCTGGGATCGGCACTTTCTTTTGTGCTTTGGGCGCCACCGGATTCAATTCGCCGTTGAAGAGGAGCAGAAACTCTTTGGAAACGGCGTCCGGCTGCGAGACGCCCTCGACGTCCTCCAACGAATTTTGCCCTTAAAAAAATATCGTAAATCACAAATATGTCGAACAATAGCAAAATACAGGATTTGAACTGGTATCACAAATTCAAAAAGATTTACAGAAAGGATTTTAAAAAGAAAATATTCTGCTGAATCTTTCCTTTTTAAAATCCCCTCTATCGAATCTTCCCCTTTTTAAAATCCTCTCTATCGAATCTTTCCTTTTTAAAATCCTTTCTGCTGACTCTTTCCTTTTTAAAATCCCCTTTATCGAATCTTCCTTTTTAAAATCCTTTCTGTTGAATCTTTTCTTTTTAAAATCCCCTCTACCGGATTTGTCCTTTTCAATATCCCCTCTACCGAATCTTTCTGTTTTAAAATCCTTTCTGTAGATCTTTTTAAATTTGTGATAATTACGAAAAATTGCAATTTTGAATTTGAAATTCTAAAGAAAGGTTTTAGAAAAAAAAAAAGATTCAATTTAGAGGGCATCAATTCAAAGATAATCAGTTCAGAGAGAATTTTAATAAGAAGAAATTCATAACTACCAAAAAACGCAATTTTGAATTTATCAAATGATTTTTTCGAACAAACATGTCATGCGGTAATTCGAGGCTAAAATATACTCACTCTTTGCGATTTCTTCTTTAATTAATTCTACTATTGCGAGGGCAGTGCTAGACCTCTCTTGCACCTCGAGCTCGGCCGATTTAACGCTTTCGTTCAACTTATTCGTAATTAAGTTGCAATAGTGTATTACGTCCTCATATTTCCCTTCTTCTTCCAATTTAACCATCAATCGAGCGAACAGCTTTAGAATGTTGTGAATAAAAACGGCTTCGATGTGCTGCGGAAGCGGCCTATACCCCAACATCGCCACCAAAACCTTCTCCGGCTCTTTAAGATGACTAAAACCGAATAAAGATATTCTATGTATTTTCATTGCGAAGCAGTTTTATTTTCAATCAAGGAGTAACCGACGAAGAAAAAGCCAATTAAACATGAATGAAAATAAAATCGAATAAGTCAATAAGGAAAGGTGAGGCGATAAAAAAGAAAGGGGAAGGTAAAGAAAGGGGAAGATAAAGAAAAGGGAAGATAAAGAAAAGGGAAGATAAAGAAAAGGGAAGATAAAGAAAAGGGAAGATAAAGAAAGGGGAAGATAAAGAAAGGGGAAGATAAAGAAAGGGAAAGATAAAAAAGAAAGAGGAAAACCGAAACACAAATCTAGTCCCCTGAAACCAAGAAAGATTAACAAACACAACAAAGGTTGCTCTAAAAAGAAACAAAGGGAAGATAAAAATAAGAAAGGGGATCACAAATCTTGTCCTCTGAAACCAAGAAAGATTAAAAAACACAACAAAGGTTGCTCTAAAAAGAGGGGGGAGGGAAGATAAAAAAAAGCAAGGGGAATATAAAAACAAAATGGGGGAGTAAACAAAAAAAAAAGAGGGAATACCTAGTGAACTCCCCGCACAACCAAGCTGCTGCGTAAAGAACCTCCTGCATTATGGTGAACTGCGAAGTCGAGGAGTACAACTCGAGTAATTCTCCCATTTCTTGTATAGCGAACTGTCTGATGGCTTCGACTCTTATGCAAACGTCCATGAGTTGAGCGGCGATCACGTGACCTTAAAGAATCAACTTATACGATACGTTTGAGTTTGAAGAGCGCAATTACCTTGTTTTGAACCGAATTCCATTTGAGCCAGTTCAATTAAAACAGTAACATACCATTCGAAGTTCGTAATAAACTGATAATTGTTCTGAGAGCATATCAGGATGATTTTACTTAGGAGCTCGTCCCGGTATAAGGTGCCTTCGGCTTTGTCCATGTGCACCATTAATTTTTTTACTATTTCCATTAAATTCTTCTTTGACACCTGGAAAAATCAAAATTTGTAAATTTCTGTGGAAAATTGCAAACGTTTGGCGAAATTTCGAATTTTTCTTATGATTTTTACTTTTTTTTGTTGACTTTTTCTTCGAAATTTTTCCTAAAATTTGACTTTTTCCTTCTTCTTTGAACAACATCGACTTTTTTAAACTTCGACAATTTTTTTTAAGCTTCCAGTTTATTTTTAGAATTTCTCTTTTTGATATTTTTACAATTTTTCAAAAAATTCAAATTTGTCTAATAATTTTAGGTTTTTAATGTGTTCTGGGTTTTAATCTATTGTCAAAATTCGGCGTTTTTTTTTCTAAGGTTTTACTTTTTTTGAGAACTTTGAATAAAATTCGTTTTTTTCAAAATTTCTTCCTTTTTCTCAGTTTTTTCGAAATTTTTGTATTTTTCGAAATTTCTACCTTTTCCTCAATTTTTTCGAAATCTCTACCTTCTCAAATTTTTCGGAGTCTTTTTTTCAACTTTTTCGAAGTCTTTTTCTCAATTTTTTTGAAGTCTTTTCCTCAATTTTTTTCAATTCTTCAATTCTTTTTGTCAATTTTTTCGAAATATCTTACTTTTTTTTAAATTCGGCTTCTTCTGTAAATTTCGGCTCTTATTTTGAACTCTGATATTTGCCGTTTTTGTAAAATTTAGATTTTTTTCTCTCACAAAAGTAATTCAACTTTTTTTCATGAAACATCAAGGTTGTGAAAATTTACAAATAAAAAAGTAAACATCATGAAAAAAATATTTTTTAGAAATTTCGACTCCCCAAGCGTCAATTAGTCAAATAGAGCGTCAATTAGTCAAATAGAGCGTCAATTAGTCAAATAGAGCGTCAGTTATTCAAATAGAGCATCAATTTGTCAAATAGAGCTCCAATTGGTCAAACAGATCGCCAATTAGTCAAATAGAACGTCAATTAGTCAAATAGAGCATCAGTTAGTCAAATAGAGCGTCAATTAGTGCGTGAATTAGTTAAATTGAACATCAGTTTCTCAAATAGAGCGCCGATTGATCAAATAGAGGGTCATTTAGTCAAATAGAGCATCAGTTACCCAAATAGAGCGTCAACTAGTCAAATAGAGAGAGCGTCGGTTAGTCAAATAGAGCATCAGTTAGTCAAATAGAGCATCAGTTAGTCAAATAGAGCGTCAATTAGTGCGTGAGTTAGTCAAATTGAGCATAAGTTTCTCCAATAGAGAGTCAATTACTCAAAGAAAGCGTCAATTAGTCAAATAAAGCGTCAATTAGTCAAATAGAGCGCCAATTAGTCAAATAGAGCCTCAATTAGTGCGTGAATTAGTTAAATTAAACATCAGTTTCTTAAATAGAGTGCCAATTAGTCAAATAGAGCGTCAATTAGTCAGATAGAGCTTCAATTAGTCAAGTGGGCGTCACTTAGTCAAACAGAGCTTCAGTTACTTAAATAGAGCGCCAATTAGTGAGTGAGTTAATCAAATTGAGCATCAGTTTTTCAAATAGAGTCAATCAATTAAACAGAGCGTCAATTAGTCAAATAGTGTCAACAAGTCAAACGAAGTGTCAACAAGTCAAACAGCTTAAAACGCACCATTCCATACAGCAAATCCAGCGCCCTTAAGCGGATGGACTCGTCCTTGTCCTCCAAACACTGCAGGACGATATCCTTGTGAGCTTGAACACTTTTAGGGTGAGTTTTGAGGATTTTCGACATGGCGAGAAGCCCCAAATATTTCACTGAAATTCACGCTTTATTCAAACGCAAGCGACAGCTGAAACACTTACGATTTTGATCAGAATCTTCGATTAGTATTCGCAATTTTTGAACACACAGTTGTATGCTGGCGGCGTGATTGGGCATGCCCGTTGATATGCTTATTAAGACAGCGATGACGGTGTTGATGCATTCGTACAAAAGACTCATCGCCGACGTGCTGAAAATGCGAATTAATCAACGTTTCGTACGACTGTGGTCATGCGATCTAGCATCGTACCTATGGATAAGGTTCGTCAGGGGTTCTATCAATTTCTTTCCTAATCTAGGCTCTAAAGGCGTTAAGGCTCCAAACTAGAACATAGCAAATTGACGACTTACAACGCTGACATTGAAAGTTAGCTTATACAGAGAAGACATTTTTTTATCTCCTAAGAACATATTTTTTATTTACTAAGAACACATTTTTCATTTACTAAGAACATATTTTTCATTTACTAAAAACATACTTCTCGTTTACCAAAAACATATTTTTATTACAGCATTTCAAAATAGATTTACGGCAGCAGTTTTCGCGCTTGAATTGGCAGCAGAACAAACTACTACCTCGTCGTGGCCCGCAATACCTGAATTTGAATTTTGAAGTTATTTTGCGCCTAATTTTTGCTAATAAGAATTTAAACAACTACTGATCAAATTTACAAGCTGACTTAAGATACTTTTGCAGTAAAATGTACCTGATGATTACGTTATTTAATGGGACACTCAACATTCTTCCAACAGCAGGATTTAAAGTGGCAAAATTTGAAGACTGCAAATTGAAGTTTAAAAATCTTAAAAATAGCCTTCTTTTACAAGATTCTTATCCGATGATGTCCACTCATAACGAACTGTAAAAGACTAAATAAATCGATTCGTTGTGAGCAAAATTTGTAATAAACGATAAAAACAACACACGCGTACAGTATGTACCTAATAGTTTGTTATAAGTTGAAATATAAATCCATCCCGTGAAACCAAGAAAGATTAAAAAATACAACAGAGCTTGCTCTAACGCGTTTCGATAGCCAAGCTATCATCTTCAGAGAGATACTGTTATAAGCCAAACTTCGTATAAGTCAGTTTGTTATAAGTGGACATTACTGTCAATCTCGGTACAAAATCTTGTTTAAAAAAAAGTCTTTTTATCACACACAACATAAATCATTACACCAGTAACAAAAATAGTTTTAATAACCTAAATGCGACCGTACCAGTTTAATTATTTTGATTAGCATCCAATTGTTGGTGCTTGTGGTCATTAATTTAAAAAATATGGGGGCCAGCGCTAGATAATTTTTTGGATTCTTCCTGGCGAGCTCACAGACCACATTGACGGCGGCCGATTGCACACCTGTAATTACCCATGGTGAGAAACGCGTCGATATTCGATCACAGTCATACCTGGGTCAGGATCTTCCAATTTTTCCTTCAGTCGGGGAAACGCCGGCCTCAGCGCTTCGGGATACTTAAGAAAAACTTTATACATCATAAGGACAGCTTTTTTTCGAATGTAAGGCTTTGTCGAACTCAACTACAACAATTACGATTAATTCCGGTTCGTTTTAAGTGAACCGAATACCCACTAGAGTTAGAATATCGTTCGATAGATCTCTCGCTAAATCAGAACTAATGTAACAACTTAGAGAAGTCAAAGCTAAACCGGCTTCGTATTGATTCTGAGAGTTCAACTCTTTTCTAATCATGTTCGTCGTCAACATCAGAAGCTACAAGCAGATTACCAAATTCAGTCATATTTGTGTTTTTATAGAAATTTCGCAATGTACTGTGTACGCGCTAAATGTGTGATTCATATATTTATCGACGATACACGTATAAATGATATGTGTGTAACAAACTTACTTCTGAATCACAATGAAATGATTGACTTGCTGCCAAATACCCTATTCGTTTTAATGTAAATTTACTAGAACTCATCACTTCGATAATATTGAATCCCGCCCATGAAATATCATATCCTAACATTTGTAGCTAAAATCCAATCGATTAAAACGATGTAACGGGTCGATTATAGACTTACGTAAGTTAACTTAGCTACGGCGTTGCTTTTAACAGCCAAATTATCCTGCCTTAACTCCTGCTTAATATCCTCCATGCATTGCGCTATGTATTTAGCCTAAAAAATGTAAATAATTCAGAAACTGCATAACTACAAAATATTTATTTAATAAAAATTTATATATAGTGTAACGCAATGTAAATAGATGAAATAGGATTTAGAATAGAATTGTAGAATTTAGTAAATAAAAAAAGTTTCTAGAAGGATCTGATAAGGGGAAAGCGGCCGCGATAACGAAACAAATGGAAGATAAGCGTTCCAGAAATTTCGGCATTCGATAAGCCTTATCTGCCGAAAATTCTAGAAGCCGGCGGCCAAAACTATAAAAAGGCGGTCAGCTTTCCCTCAAGTCAGTCAGTTAGAATCAGTGCAATTAGTGAGTTAGTAGAAGTGAGTTAATGTAAATTGTTGAGTTCAGTAATAAAGTGGGTCTTATTTGATAAGTGTAATCAACCGAACCGATAAGCGCGTAACAATATACTTATATATTTATTTAATAAAAATGTTTAAGCACTCACTGACAGATGCATAGCTTAGAATAGTTGGTCTAGAAACATGAAATGTTGCACAGAATTACCTTAAAAGATAGTACGAGCACCAAGCAATGATTTTTAGAAATTTGTCTCCAAAAAGGGTGAAAATGTGCATCAAATTTTACATGCGATCAATCAATCTCTTCATTGCTTACTTTCAATAAACAAAACTATATATTTAAATGTTTATTAATTTTATTTAACATTTCGGCCACCCAGTTTGGAAATATTTAATTTTACTAAAAATTTAAAAAATATTCACTAAAAATTTTGGTGGAACGGACTGTCCTTGGTTATCTTCAAAAATTGAAATACAAATCTTGTCCCCTGAAACCAAGAAAGATTAAAAAACACAACAGAGATTGCTCTAGCGCATTTCCATAGCCAAGCTATCATCTTCAGATACTAAATTTAAAAAATGTTTACTAAAAATTTAAATATTTTCAAACTGGGTCGCAGAAATATTAAATAAAATTAAAATGCATTTTGTCTCCGACCAATAAGCGTCTACCATGAAGAATTTATATTTAAAGTGGTCTACAGACGTCGTAGCAAGAAATTATTACTAAAAGCGATAGTTTCTCACTTCAATGCCAGCAAGTAAAAATTCAAAACATTAACTAAAAAGGTTGTAAATAATTCAATATTAAATGAAAAAGCATCTAAATTATGAACACTTATACTAATACTAGTTTAAAAAGATCTCAACATCAACAATAAAACAGGACAAAAATTATTCAATGTAAACCCACCTCATTTTCCTTATTATTTCTAATTCCTCTGACCAAATCGGTCAAATTCTTGTCGAACATCCGCTCGATGTTGCCCTTTACCTTTTTTAAGGCCATTTTTACGCTACAAAATCGAATACAAATGAAAATAAACACCCAACGTCCAACTTTTTCACTGACAGATTTTCGCCGCTACTTACGTATTTCTTTGATTTTCACCGGCGCCGTGGCGAAATAAATGGGCACATGTGGTGCTGCTATCACAGTTTCACTCGATCCGGTCGAGATATCATACTTTTCTAAATAAAATAATTGTTTTATTCCTATTTTTCTTGAGGAAGCCACGTTAATTGAATGTCAATTAGCTCGGATACAGTTATGTCAAGTTGAATTGTCTACGGAAGAGGTTTGACGTATGCGGCGGGGTAGTTCAAAATGTGGAAGATCACAGAATTTATTAGGGGACGCCGCACTCGTATAGTTGGTTGGTGCGATGTAAATTGTAGTTCGAGAATCAGCCACTGCTGTTTTGAATTCGCTTTATAACGGTGTATTTGCACTAGCCACTTTATTTATTTATTATTATTATTTATTTCTTGAGGAAGCCACGTTAATTGAATGTTAATTAACTCGGATGCAGTTATGTCAAATTGAATTGTCTACGAAAGAGGTTTGACGTAAGCGGCGGGGTAGTTCAAAATGTGGAAGATCACAGAATTTATTAGGGAACGCGCGGCTCTTATGGTTGGCGCGATGTAAATTGTAGTTCACGAATCTGTCACTGCTGTTTTGAATCCTCTTTTAAAAGCCGGCTACAGACGCAAGTGATCGCTTAATATTGGTATACGCGTGCATCTAACCAAAACAGATTAAAAACACAACAAAGGCTGTTCTATCTCTCAGTGTATAGACAATATCTGCCTAAAATATCTATCAGAGATGATCCAGTCGCTACCAGAGATTTTGTACGTGCGAACATAGACGTGCATAAATAACATTTGGACGCAAAACATCTTTACGTAAACGAGTTATGTTCAGTGTCTTTCTGTCATTCGTTGTTCGTTTTCTTATTGCACACTTAACAAAACTTTCGCTGACAGAAATTATCCAAAAGAGTTCTTAACAGAGTTTATAAAACCTGATAAATCGCATCTTTGTTTGAGGTTAACGTCTTTTAATTGATCAATTTTATTTCTTCTATATTATACAAACACACGTCACTGCTTATAAATTCACTGTCACTCATCGTCGGTATGTCAAACAACAAAATCACATAAAAAATAATCTTTTCTTGTGTAGGCAAAATTGATACATCCTGCATGTACGCGCGTACAAATCTTAAGCGATTTACTTGGGCCTGTAACCTTGTTACATCACAAAACGTAACACTAGACACTTTACTTATTAGTATTATTATTTATTTCTTGAGAAAGCCACTTTAATCGTTGATATCAACGCTTTAATTGAATATCAATTAGCTCTGTACAATTATATCAAGTGTCGAATTATCTACGGAAGCGATTTGACGTAAGCGGTGGGGAAGTTCAGTGGAAGATCACAGAATTTATTAGAGGAAATCCCACTCATATAGTTGGCTGACGCGATATTATTTGTAGTTTGAAAATCAGCCACCGCTGTTTTAAATCCTCTTTATAACGGTATATTTACACTAGCCACTTTATTTATTTATTATTACTATTTATTTCTTGAGGTAAGCCACGTGAATTAAATGTCAATTAGCTCGGATACAGTTATGTCAAGTTAAATTGTCTACGAAAGAGGCTTGACGTAAGCGGCGGGGTAGTTCAAATGTGGAAGATCACAGAATTTGTTAGGGATACGCCGCACTCATATAGTTGGTTGGCGCGATGTAAATTGTAGTTCGAGAATCAGCCGCTTCTGTTTTAAATTCGCTTTATAACGATATATTTACACTAGTCACTTTGTTTATTTATTATTATTATTTATTTATTAAGGAAGGTACGTTAATTAAATGTCAATTAGCTCGGATACAGTTATGTCTAGTGTCGAATTATTTATGGAAGCGGGTTGACGTTACTGGCGCGGTAATTCAAATATGAAAGATCACAGAAAAATTAGGGGACGCTACACGCACAGCTAGTTGCCGCAATATAAATCGTAGTTCAAAAATCAGTCACTGCTACTTCGCATCCTCTTTATAACGGTACGTTTACACTAAAGAATTTATTCTTTACATTTCTCGACGAGATATAAAATATTTTAAGCGCCAACTATCTCGAAAGAGGACTATCCGAGATTTATTTAGTCAACTGAGATAAATTTAGACAACTGAGATAAATTACTCGACACGAAATGAATATTACCTTCAAAACGAAATCTACCTATTATTATTAAAGAATTGAAATTAAGGCAATCAAGCGAAAATTCTAAAGAAAAACAAAATCACGAGTTTATAAATCCTTAGAAAAACAACAAGAATTGAAAAATCATTTTTTTATAATTAAATTTTTAAAATAAACGATCATTTTGATATTTTTTTAAAAACTTGCAATTTTGAGGTTACTTCAGAATTTTCGTTTGGAGTTTGGAGTGAAAATTCAAATAATTATGCGACGAAATAATTACGTAAAAATTTGTTCTTTATCAGTAAGCCATGTTTCGCTTTAGCAAGTCCTGCATTATCATTGCATCTGTTGTCTGTTGTCTAACGCGATACACGCATATGTTGACCTACGAAGTCGTAAACCATTTTTTGCGATTAGCAACGCCATTGTTAGGGGAGATTTACTGGGCTGATTTGCTGATTTGTTAAAAGGTCGAATTTGGTTTGGATTTTCTATTAAATCTTACGGACACGTGGTTAATATTAATGACATCGTGACATCAGATATAAGAAAATGTCCAAATCTTTAGTCTTTCTCAAGAAGATTATTTTCCAGTCTATCAGTCCTTCAGATTACAGTGGAGGTAAAATCATAATAAAAGCAATTGTCAATCACTTTATTTTAGTAAAAATAGAGTAATTATTTTACATATCACAAAAATTGGGTTAGCACATAAAATGTCCCATTCAATTGCAAAATTGTATAGAGGATATCATTTACAAAACACTAGATATTTCGGTTTCAATTCGAACTATTGACTATTGAACTATTCGGACGTATTGACGTTTCGAAAGTACTTATATTTGTCGCAAAATTACTTTTTTATTTTAATTTTTTTTATTTTTTACATTTGGATAATTTCAAAGAAAATACAGAGAATATTTGGATAATTTTTAGTCTTATTTTATAATTTCTACCTTTCGTAACAGTTTTATTTTTTATGACAGAAAATTTACATTCCTCGAAAAGTGTCTTTTCCCCAAAATTCGATATTTTTATGAAAATTTCCACGTAAAACGACAGTTCCAGACTAAAAACGAAATGTTACCTCTAATTTTTAAAAGAATGACGTCCTCTATACGAGCAACTTCATCTTAAATCAGTTTGTGTTCAATTTAAACTTTGCTAACGAGTCATAGAAGTTCCAAGGTGTTTAATTTCGCACTCCGCTTTACTCTCTCGATTGCTGGTAAAGCTTGTAATCTGTAAGGCCTCCTCAGGTTGGTTTCATTAACTGGACTCGAAGAATCTGTCAAAGAAACGTTTAACTTCTATTAAATGTAAGCACCCTCGGCGTGAAATGCGTTTAGGTATTGCTACATGTTAACGGTTTGATTATAAAGGTGACGTGAATCTAAACGCTTTATTTATTTGGACCACGAAACAGTACATAATACAACAACGAATAACATAAACCAATTACTAAATACTGAACGTTTGATTACTGAATACATAACAATAATAATTAAAAAATTCAAAAAAAAAATTGAAATTTGCGTTAAAACATCATCGAGTTAAAATTTTTCATCTAAGCACGAAATTTTCCGATAAAATTTCAAAAAAAAACAATTCGATAAATGACATTTCGGGATTGAGAATCAAATATTGAAAAATAACACTTTTAGATGATTTGATCGATAATTGCAGTCACAATTTGATATAATCAAATCAAATGTATAATATATATTTTCATCCTAAAAATACACTCTTGAGAAATACGCATCAAACTTTAAATCATCACCATATTTGTACACGAGTAACTTGCGATAACAACACTCTGGCACATTTCATAAAGAGGTCCATATACTACGCTATGTCTAACACATCAATTCGTTACAGTAGGTGAAACTTAACAATATCCCACATTACCTGATTCTAAAACCTTTTATTATTTTAAATACTACTCGTAATAGTCGGTAGAGCTTAATTGAAATTACCTTTCATCCACAAACCGCTCGTCCCGTTGAAGCTGTTGGATAAACTTCGTCTTAGCGCCGAAGCTTCTGTTAAATTCTCAGTCGATTTCGTCCTGTTTCTTCTTGCGAATTCTGGAAGAGGCATGGAATCTATGCAAATTATAACGAAATGCGTCCAAATAGTACGTTTCGAAGAGATGCCCGTTCGCGCATACCAGCATTCGTACTTACCCCTCCACGTGTTGAATACTTTGCCGGTGTCGATGGTTTTGGACGATTGGTTTAAAAGCTCATTGGCCCTCTTCGTCGTAGGTTGAAAGTAATTCGATATGATGTCCTCTTTTTCCGAATCCTCTAACTTCTAAAGAAGGAAAATCAGTTTGTTCAAATTTCATGAAATTAGTTCACGAGTCGTGCAAAGTTGAGCGACTACTTAAAAATGCCTAAGATACACGCACTAATTAAAAATCCTAAACATTGAATCTAACAAAGGCCTCAATCCACAGGTCGCAATATACCGGTCTAAGCATTAAAATATCCAAGTTGTTCTGATAAGGACCAAAGAAGGACCTAACCTAGTCTTACGGTTGTGGTATTCAATATTTTCAACTTCTGCACGTTTAACTGTTCAATTTGCAGAACTACTTAATCATTTTTGTCAAACTAGGTGAAAGTAAAGTCACATCGAGGATGCTTATATCAGTGGATGTTGCGATGGAACCCACGATACAAGCAGCTTGCCTTAATTTAAGTGGCCTTTGAAATTTAGTCCAGGTTTGACTTAAAAACTAGGTCAACCTAGGATACTACCATACATTTTTATTTTGGTGTTCTAAAAAATGTCTCAAAAGTCTCATAACATATTGTGTCCGCGTCGTAAATTATTCAAGGTCAAAGATCACAGAAACTGTTTTTTTTGCGATTATCTCGGTTTCTATAGCTGCAATGATGTTAACACCTATTATAAAAATTGTAGAGCACAAAATTTGCGACAGATTTTGTTAAAAACATTTTTTCATACGCTCAACCGTTTTTGAGATAAATGGCAGGGCTCAGCCACACATAATGTAATGCAAAGTCAATTAGACAATATTATTCGTTGTTAATGATATTAGTGATTTAATTTAATTCTTCTGGAGTTCTTAAAGATGTCTCAAAAGTATTATAAGATTTCGTATCTGCGTCGTCAATTATTCAAGGTCAAAGATCACAAAAATCTGTTTTTTTGCAATTATCTCAGTTTCTTTAGCTCCAATGATGTTAATACCTATTATAAAAATTGTAGAGCACAAAATTTGCGACAAATTTTGTTATACAATTTTTTTCATACGCTTAACCTTTTTTGAAATAAATGGCGGGGCTCAGCCACACATAGTGTAATGCAAGATTAATTAGCCAGATTATTCATTGTTAATGATATTAGTAATTTAAATTAATTTTTCTGCTGTTCTAAAACATGTCTCAAAGGTCTTATAAGATTTCGTGTCTGCGTCGAAAATAATTCAAGGTCAAAAATCACAGAAATAGGGTCTTTGCGATTATCTCGGTTTCTATAGCTCCAATGATGTTAACACCTATTATAAAATTTGTAGAGCACAAAATTTACGACAAATTTTGTTAAAAACATTTTTTCATACGCTCAACCGTTTTTAAGATAAATGGCAGGGCTCAGCCATACATACTGTAATGCAAGGTCAATTAGACATATTACTCATTTTTAATGATATAAGTAATTTAATTTAATTCTTTTGGTGTTCTAAAATATGTCTCAAAGGTCTTATAAGATTTCGTGTCTGCGTCGTCATTTATTCAAGGTCAAGGGTCACAAAAATCTGTTTTTTTGCAATTATCTCAGTTTCTTTTTCTCCGATGATGTTAATACCTATTATAAAAATTGTAGAGCACAAAATTTACGACAAATTTTGTTACAAAAATTTTTTCATATACTCAACCGTTTTTGAGATAAATGGCGGGGCTCAGCCATACATACTGTAATGCAAGGTTAATTAGACAGATTATTCATTGTTAATGATATTAGTAATTTAATTTAATTCTTCTGGTGTTCTTAAAGATGTCTCAAAAGTCTTATAAGATTTCGTATCTGCGTCGTCAATTATTCAAGGTCAAAGTTAACAGAAATCGGGTTTTTGCGATTATCTCGATTTCTATAGCTCCAATGATGTTAACACCTATTATAAAATTTGTAGAGCACAAAATTTACGACTAATTTTGTTATAAAAATTTTTTCATACGCTCAACCGTTTTTGAGATAAATGGCGTGGCTCAGCCACACATACTGTAATGCAAAGTCAATTAGACAATATCATTCGTTGTTAATGATATTAGTGATTTAATTTAATTCTCCTGGTGTTCTAAAAGTTGTCTCAAAAGTGTTATAAGATTTCGTGTCTGCGTCGTCAATTATTCAAGGTCAAAGATCATAAAAATCTGTTTTTTGCAATTATCTCAGTTTCTTTAGCCCCAATAATGTTAATACCTATTATAAAAATTGAAGCGCACGACATTTACGACAAATTTTATTATAAACTTTTTTTCATACGCTCAACCGTTTTTGAGATAAATGGCGGGGCTCAGCCATACATACCGTAATGCAAGCTTAATTAGACAGATTATTTATTGTTAGTGATATTAGTAATTTAATTTAATTCTTCTGGTATTCTTAACGATGTCTCAAAAGTCTTATAAGATTTCGTGTGTGCGTCGTAAATTATTCAAGGTCAAAAATCACAGAAATCGGGTTTTTGCGATTATCTCGATTTCTATAGCTCCAATGATGTTAACACCTATTATAAAATTTGTAGAGCACAAAATTTGCGACAAATTTTGTTAAAAACATTTTTTCATACTCTCAACCGGTTTTGAGATAAATGGCCTGGCTCAGCCATACATAGTGTAATGCAAGGTCAATTAGACATATTATTCATTTTTAATGATATTAGTAACTTAATTTAATTTTTCTGGTGTTCTCAAATATGTCTCAAAAGTCTTATAAGATTTCGTGTTTGCGTCGTCAATTATTCAAGGTCAAAGATCACAAAAATGTGTTTTTGCGGTTATCTCGGTTATGGTAGCTGCAATGATGTTAACACCTATTATAAAAATTGTAGAGTACAAAATTTACTACAAATTTTGTTTTAACGATTTTTTTATATGCTAGACCGTTTTTGAGATAAAGGGTAGCGCTCAGCCATACATACTGTAATGCTCTCTACAGATGATAGCTTGGCTATCAAAATGCATTAGAGTTGTTGTGTTTTTTAATCTTGCTTAGTCTCAGACGACAAGATTTTATATATCAGTTTTTGATAACCAAGGATCACTTCGTTCTACAAAAAAAAAGTTTTTCGCGATTATCTCGGTTTCTGTAGCTGCAATGACATTAACATCTATTGTAAAAATTGTGGAGCATAAAATTTGCGACAAATTTTGTTTCAAACATTTTTTCATAGGGTTAACCCTTTTTGAAATAAAAGGCAACGCTCAGTCATTACAATATGTATGGCTGAGCGGTGCCCTTTATCTCAAAAACGGCTGGGAGAATAAAAAAATGTTTGAAACAAAATTTGTAGTAAATTTTATGCTCTACAATTTTTATAATAAACATTAACATCATTAAAGCTACAGAAACCGAGATAATTGCGAAAAATCGATTTTTGTGTCTTTTGACCTTGAATAATGCAAAGTTAAATATGAATCTCGGTGAATAATATTTGGTGTAAGGTTATGAAATCATTAATATCGTTAGCAATGAATAATTTACCTAATTGAACTTGCCTTTCACTATGTATGGCTGAGCTATGGCCTTTATCTCAAAAACGGTTGAGCGTACAAAAAAATGTTAAAAAAAAAATTGTAGCAAATTTTATGCTCTACAATTTTTGTAATAAACGTTAACATCATTAAAGCTACAGTAACCGAGATAATCACAAAAAAACGATTTTTGTGATCCTTGACCTTAAATAAATGACGACGTAGGCACGAAATGTTATGAGACTTTCAAGATAACTTTTAGAACACCAGAAAAAATAAAATTAAATCACTAATATCATTAACAATGAATAATCTGTCTAATTAACCTTGCATTACAGTATGTATGGCTGAGCCCTGCGCTTTATCTCTAAAACGGCTGAGCGTATAAAAAAATGTTCAGAACAAAATTTGCAGCAAATTTTATGCTCTACAATTCTTATAATAAATGTAAACCTCATTGGAGCTACAGAAACCGAGATAATTGCAAAAAACCGATTTTGGTATATGTATGGCTGAGCGCTGGCTTTTATCTCAAAAACGGCTGAGGGTATGAAAAAATGTTGTAAACAAAATTTGTAGCAAATTTTGTGCTCTACAATTTTTGTAATAAAGGTCAACATTATTAGAGCTACAGAAACCGAGATAATTGCGAAAAAATGATTTTTGTGATCTTTGATCTTGAATAATGCAGTCAACCATGGATTTCGGTAAATAATATTTTTTATACAGTTATTAAATCATTAATATCAGTAACAATGAATAATTTGTCTAATTGACCTTGCATTGCAGTATGTATGGCTGAGCTATGCTCTTTATCTCAATAATGGTCGATCGTATAAAAAAATGTTTTAAACAAAATTTGTAGCAAATTTTATGCTTTACAATTTTTGTAATAAATGTTAACATCATTAGAGCTGCAGAAAGCGAGATAATTGCGAAAAACCGATTTTTGTATATGTATGGCTGAGCGCTGGCTTTTATCTCAAAAACGGTTACGGATATGAAAAAATGTTGTAAACAAAATTTGTAGCAAATTTTATGCTCTACAATTTTGGTAATAAAGGTCAACATTATTAGAGCTACAGAAACCGAGATAATTGCGAAAAACTGATTTTTGTGACCTCTGATCTTGAATAATGCAAAGTTAACTATGAATTTCGATAAATAATATTTTGTATTAAGTTATTAAATCATTAATATCATTAACAATGAATAATTTGTCTAATTGAGCTTGCATTTCAATATGTATGACTGAGCCATGCTCTTTATTTCAAAAACGGTTGAGCGTATGAAAAAATGTTTAGGGCAAAATTTGTAGCAAATTTTATGCTTTACATTTTTTGTAATAAATGTTAACATCATTAGAGCTGCAGAAAGCGAGATAATTGCGAAAAACCGATTTTTGTATATGTATGGCTGAGCGCTGGCCTTTATCTCAAAAGCGGTTACGGATATGAAAAAATGTTGTTAACAAAATTTGTAGCAAATTTTGTGCTCTACAATTTTTATTATAAATGATAACATCATTGGAGCTATAGAAACCGAGATAATCGCAGAAAACCGATTTTGTGATCTTTGATCTTGAATAGCTTACGACGCAAACATACATATTTTGAATTGACTTAATCACTTGATCTTTCGACATATTGGGTTAAATAGTGCTAACTACTTTACTTTGTTGTTGCTTTCTTTTATTAAATTACATTTCTGCCATTAGTTTTCCATTAATTTGAAGCTCGGGTAAGAGGTGCACCCTTAGACTTACATCTTACCTTATTATTTAAAAAATTGGCACTACTTTCGATAGAAAAGGGCATCATTCGATCGTGGTTTTGTCCTGAGGTGTAGCATGCAAAATAAAGCGTGCTATTAAACATCATGAAGCTAGAAAAATGTTCACAAATGAGTAGTGGGACCTTTATTTACAGGGGAGGACTTTCTATCCAGAAAAACTGGCAGTAGGCACATATCAACATATCAACGTAACATATGCACACATCAACGGGAAATATGCGCACATCAACATGACATATGCACACATCGACATATTATTATAGTCATAACTAGATAGGTACAGGTTCTAGCTCAGAGGCCCATGCTTTTTCCTTATGAAGGTCCGTCATGGTAAGTTTTGGTATTTCGAGTCGATTAAGGAACCGCGTAGGTAAACAACAACTAACCAACTTGTTCACTTTGTTTTGGTTCATTGTTTAGTCGATCGGTTGGTTGTTTAGTTGGTTAGTTAGTTGCTTGTTTACTTGGTGATTTACCAATGTTTTTTTGACATTTTCCTTAACATTCCTTATTTGAATTAATTATGGTTTCTTTTTTAAATGTTTGTTCGTTGTTTTCGAAATTTTAACCGACTTTATTGAGTTTATTCTAAAAATTTTGATTTTTTTCCTAAAGTTAGTTTTTTTCTCTCTAAATTTCGAACAAAATTCACTCGGAATATTAAGAACAATCCAAATTTCGAAAATATTATTCAAAAAACGCAATTATTTTAATTCAATCATATTATTCGATTTTTTGCTTGGAATTTTTATTCAAACATCTAAATTTTCTCATTTAATTTAACTGGACCTCCATAAGAAAGCATGGGATTTTGGGTTAGAACCTGCTTGGCCTATCTACTGTTATAAATGTCCTATGCGTGACACGGGGTGGGTTTACGTTTATGCTTGACAGGTGACGTTTTCTTTTAACCATTTCGTCAAAACTTCGAACTCAATTTTGCATATAACAGAAAGTAAGAAGCTCAACATTTCTTTTTCTAAAATTCACCTTTTCCAAATACTCGCCGTCTTCCAGGGAGCCGGTGAAAGACAGGAGTCTCGCCGGAGCAGTTTGAATATCATTATTTCGACCTGAATAATCCAAAAAATTTGGCCAATTTAAAACGATTTTCGAATTAATTCATCAAACGTAACGCGTAACTTATATTTAATAAATGTGACATTACTACTACTACTAGTTTTACCTGGAGGGGGTAATTTTGTTCTCGGTATGATCAATTCTGGTAATTTGAATTTTTGTAAGTCGTCAAGCCATATCGCCTTCTCTTTAATCGACTCCAAATCACTAAAAAACATCGAATTGTAAGGAAAGGAGCTAGCTGAGGAGGAGAGGGATGACATACCTGTAGTTACATTCCCTCTTCAAAGTACCAGCGAGTCTTTCCGAAATTTGCGTCAGCAGCTTCAAATTCCTCTCCTGCTTTCTAATCGTCTCCAAATAATCTTGTCTCTCGCTCTCGAACTCGCCCTGTATGTCATCGATCTCTTTCTCCAGCGCTCTAACCCTATGTCTGTACTTCCTCAACGCCTCAGTCTTCATATTCAATTCCTGACTGATGTCCTTTGTATTGATTCTGCAAGATCTCCCTGTCTTCGTTCATCTCCACTTTGGCCAAAAGGTGCGCTATAACGCTAGCCCTTCGCTCCGCCGCCAGCTTCTTCCTCTTCCGCCTCTCGGACAGCTCTTTATCGTTGGCTTTCTCGCCTCCTATCATGGCAGCTTTCAACGCCTCGATCCTGCCCATGATCTCCTGTTTCGAACACACTTCCCTCTCTTTCTTCTGTTGTATCTCCATGTTCAGCTTGGCGATGTTACCGTCGTACTCCCTCTTGATCGCCTCGATCTGCTTCAGCACGTTCTCCTTCTCGTTCTTCTCGCTTTCGTGCAGATTTTTCAATTTCTTCATCTCGTCTTCGTACTCGCGAAGTAACCGGTCTCTTCTCTCGTCTAGTTCCCTGTTGTCCGACGGGATATTCTCGTTGATTTCGTCCACTTCGAGTTCTGGGGGTAAACTGTGGACTTGCGTCTTCGGTACTAGTTGTTGGTTCTCCAGCAGAGTTCTAAGCCGTTCGATTTCTTGTTGGTATTGCCTCAGGATTGTGTCTTTGGGGTCCTTGAAGAAATTAAGTTAAAAATCGTTCGCAATGAAATCGGGAGTGATACCTCGTTAACTTTGGGTTTATTGTGGATGTTTTTCGCTCTGTTGGCGTATCTTAACGTCGACAAAGTCTCCGCGTAATCTCTGCTTGAAGGGCTTATGCAAGCAATCATCAACGTTCTGGTGTTTCCACCTAAAGAATCCTGAAATATATCACTGGTTTTATTTATAAAAAAATTCCACCTAATTTTGAAAGTTCGATGTTTTCAAAGGATTTGAAAACATCTAACGTGACAAACGTAATTACCTGCAAGAGTCGCGTCAGCTTCGAATCCCTATAAGGTATATGCTTGGCCTTGCCATCTACCAAAGCTGATATCACATTTCCTAAGGCACTTAAACTCAGATTTATCTTAGTTGCTTCCTTTAACCTGTCACCGGTCGCTCCTGTCTTAGTTTGTCGTTCCGAACCTGCCAAATCGACCAGATTCAATTTAGCCTGAAATTACAATAAGCTCATTAAGCTGAATCCGCTTCCTTCGTCCCTAGACAGATTCAGATTAGCTTTGACTGACCTTTTTTAATATTTTCGTTGTTGTTTAAGCGACTGATTTGCTCGATGCTTATGGTGAAGATGCTGTGAGATCTGGAGCTGTTCTGATTCATCAAAGTGGCTCCGATCATGCGGTTTTTTGAGCCGACGCTCAGGAAATGCTCACATTCGGCCGCATTATGAACAGGATGCGACGTTAAACCTTGATAAAACAAGAAACTTAGTTGAGAGATTTAATAAGTAACCTAAAATCATTATTCAAATCCAAGTAGAAGTTCGATGTTACCTAAAAGTCACAATGGTCAATGCAGTAAGATAACAGTCTTGTATTGTGGGTATCATAGTGTTAGATTCTCTTAAAAATATTTAAGCTTGGCGGCTGATCTATTAATAGAACAGAGTTACGCATGAACAGTTTGAAGAGTTTTACATCTAGCTCTCGTACACGAATACCCACGCATCAATGACTGATTGTTCGATGCTTCTATTTGCTTTAATGCGCCAAATTCAAAAGATATATAAAGTTTCTAACAATAGTAAATTCCAGAGACTAGTAAATTCCATTAAATATAATTGTCTTCGGCGTGACGTGTGTTTAGGTGTATTAAATTTAACAAATAATATTCATTTCGTAATAAAACTTTTGTGAATATTTTCAACTTTTAACACGTACGACAAAACATTTAATTGACAAAACTTGATGGATCAAGTCAGTTGGCACATTTTAAAACATTTGCAAAATATAAATATTAAATTAGGTGTTACAAAATGTCTGATTGGTCCTCCTGCCCCTCAATCCTTTATGAAAGACAATGCGCCAATACCATATGGTCTTTTAGGATGGACTAGTCATCCGAACCAATCAAACATTAAATTATGAGAAACGTATAATCAAGTGTTAGTTTTTTATAGAAATAACAATTGATAAAGTACCAAGTTCTTAAGAAAACCGTTCAAAAGACATTGTTTAATTACCTGGAACTGTAACTCCTTCATTTGGCGTTTCTTTCAAACTTAGGGAATTCGTGGTGCTTATTTTATCAGTTGGCAGTAGAAGATCCCTAAAAACCATTTCCGTATTAAACAAAATAACCGAAACTCTTCTAAGTGGAAAGTAAAAAAGTCATTAAATTGGTGCAGGAGTGTATAAAGGAATCAAAGGCTTTAAAACCAAACAAGGTTTTTCAGTTACTTTACAAGGTTTTTCAATTACTTTAGTACTGTTATATTAGAGGTTTCACATCGGATTGAGAGCGTTTTAAAAGTTGTGTGTCAAAACTATCTTAATATCTCGTGTCTGCTTCGTAGATTATTCAAGATCAAAGGTGACAAAAATTGGTTTTTCGTGATTATCTCGGTTTCATGTAGCTGAAATGATGTTAACATCTATTATAAAAATTGTAGAGCATAAAATTTGCGACAAATTTTGTTTTAAACATTTTTTCATACGCTCAGCCGTTCTTGAGATAAAGGCCAGCGCTCAGCCATAAATTATGTTTTTTGCAATTAACTCTGTTTCGGTGGGTCCAATGATGTTAACATTCATTACCAAAATTGCAGAGCACAAAATTTGCGACACATTTTGTTATACACATTTTTTCATACGCTTAACCGTTCTTGAGATAAAGGACAGCGCTCAGCCATAAATTATGTTTTTTGCAATTAACTCGGTTTCTGTAGGTCCAATGATGTTAACATCTATTATAAAAATTGTAGAGCATAAAATTTGCGACAAATTTTGTTTCAAACATTTTTTCATACGCTCAATCGTTCTTGAGATAAAGGACAGCGCTCAGCCATAAATTGTCTTTTTGCAATTAACTCGGTTTCGGTGGGTCCAATGATGTTAACATTCATTACCAAAATTGTAGAGCACAAAATTTGCGACACATTTTGTTATACACATTTTTTCATACGCTCAACCGTTTTTGAGATAAAGAGTAGCACTCAGCCATAAATTGGTTTTTCGTGATTATCTCGATTCTTGTAGCTGAACTGATGTTAACATCTATTATAAAAATTGTAGAGCATAAAATTTGCGACAAATTTTGTTTCAAACATTTTTTCATACGCTCCACCGTTCTTGAGATAAAGGACAGCGCACAGCCATAAATTATGTTTTTTGCAATTAACTCTGTTTCGGTGGTTCCAATGATGTTAACATTCATTACCAAAATTGTAGAGCACAAAATTTGCGACACATTTTGTTATACACATTTTTTCATACGCTCAACCGTTTTTGAGATAAAGGACAGCGCTCAGCCATAAATTATGTTTTTTGCACATAGGTCTGTTTCGGTGGGTCCAATGATGTTAATATTCATAACTAAAATTGTAGAGCAAAAAATTTGCGACAAATTTTGTTACACACATTTTTTCATACGCTTAACCGTTTTTGAGATAAAGAGTAGCACTCAGCCATAAATTGGTTTTTCGTGATTATCTCGGTTTCTCTAGCTGAAATGATGTTAACATTTATTATAAAAATTGTAGAACATAAAATTTGCGACAAATTTTGTTTCAAACATTTTTTCATACGCTCAGCCGTTCTTGAGATAAAGGACAGCGCTCAGCCATAAATGATGTTTTTTGCACATAAGTCTGTTTCGGTGGGTCCAATGATGTTAACATTCATTACCAAAATTGTAGAGCACAAAATTTGCGACACATTTTGTTATACACATTTTTTTATACGCTCAACCGTTTTTGAGATAAAGAGTAACACTCAGCCATAAATTGGTTTTTCGTGATTATCTCGGTTTCTGTAGCTGAAATAATGTTAACATCTAGTATAAAAATTGTAGAGCATAAAATTTGCGAAAAATTATGTTTTAAACATTTTTTCATACGCTCAGCCGTTCTTGAGATAAAGGCCAGCGCTCAGCCATAAATTATGTTTTTTGCAATTAACTCTCTTTCGGTGGATCCAATGATGTTAACATTCATTACCAAAATTGTAGAGCACAAAATTTGCGACACATTTTGTTATACACATTTTTTCATACGCTCCGACCGTTTTTGAGATAAAGAGTAGCACTCAGCCATAAATTGGTTTTTCGTGATTATCTCGGTTTCTGTAGCTGAAATGATGTTAATAGCTATTATAAAAATTGTAGAGCATAAAATTTGCGACAAATTTTGTTTCAAACATTTTTTCATACGTTCAGCCGTTCTTGAGATAAAGGACAGCGCTCAGCCATAAATTATGCTTTTTGCAATTAACTCTGTTTCGGTGGATCCAATAATGTTAACATTCATTACCAAAATTGTAGAGCACAAAATTTGCGACACATTTTGTTATACACATTTTTTCATACGCTCCGACCGTTTTTGAGATAAAGAGTAGCACTCAGCCATAAATTGGTTTTTCGTGATTATCTCGGTTTCTGTAGCTAAAATGATGTTAACATCTATTATAAAAATTGTAGAGCATAAAATTTGCGACAAATTTTGTTTGAAACATTTTTTCATACGCTCAGCCGTTCTTGAGATAAAGGACAGCGCTCAGCCATAAATTATGTTTTTTGCACATACGTCTGTTTCGGTGGGTCCAATGATGTTAACATTCATTATTAAAATTGTAGAGCACAAAATTTGCGACACATTTTGTTAAACACATTTTTTCATACGCTCAACCGTTTTGAGATAAAGAGTAGCACTCAGCCATAAATTGGTTTTTCGTGATTATCTCGGTTTCTGTAGCTGAAATGATGTTAACAGCTATTATAAAAATTGTAGAGCATAAAATTTGCGACAAATTTTGTTTTAAATATTTTGTCATACGCTCAACCGTTCTTGAGATAAAGGATAGCGCTTAGCCATAAATTATGTTTTTTGCAATTAACTTTGTTTGGGTAGGTCCAATGATGTTAACATTTATTACCAAAATTGTAGAGCACAAAATTTGCGACAAATTTTGTTAAACACATTTTTTCATACGTTCAACCGTTTTTAAGATAAACGCTAGCACTCAGCCATAAATTGGGTTTTTGTTATTATCTTGATTTCTATAGTTTCAATGATGTTGATGCCTATTATAAAAATGGAAGAGCATAAAAATTGAGACAAATTTTGTTTAAATTATTTTTGATACACTTAATCGTTTTTGAAGTAGAGGGTAGTGCTCAGCCATACATACTGTAAAGCAAAGTAAACCATGAATCTCGGTGAATACTACCTTGTATAAAGCTATTAAATCATTAATATCGTTAAAAATAAATAAAGTGTCTAATTATTCTTGGATTAGCAGCATGTATGGCTGAGAGCTACCCTTTATCTTGAAAACGGTTGACCCTATGAAAAAATGTTTAACACAAAATTTGTCGCAAATTTTGTGCTCTACAATTTTTATAATAGATGTTAACATCATTGCAGCTACAGAAATCGAGATATTCGCAAAAAACCGAATTTTGTGACCTTTGACCTTGAAAAATTTAGAAGCATACACGAGATTATTTGAAACAACTTTTAATACGCCAAAATTAAGATATATACGAGTTTCCAGCTTATTAGTTTCTCATTCAGAGGATTGTCCCCTTTTTTTGGCTTGATTTTTGTTATTTATAGAGGATTTTTAAATCCCTTATAAATAAAAAAAATCCCTTCAAGAGAAATTATAGCACAGTGACCCTATTACTTTACCTAATTTGTTCGTTGTAAATTTCCAAGTAGCTGATGAGGGCTAAATACTTGACGCCAGTGGTCACGGCGATAGCTTCGAAAATGTGCTCGAAAGCTCTCGATATGACGCCTTTATCTGGAAAATTCGCCGATTTGTTGCCCTCCATGGTGTGGGATTTGCCGCATCCCGTTTGCCCGTAAACGAAAATTGTCGCATTGTAACCTTCTAGGACGCTCTAGAAACGAAAACAGCAATACGGTAATTTGGTCAGTTTGGGGATTAGCATGTTACCTCAACTAGGGAGTAGCATATGTCGTTGTAGATGGTTTCAGTGGTTGACGTTTGGTCGTAAGTCGAATCAAATGTAAATTGTTTCGGGTAAGAGGGACCTTCGTTTGGATCCCATATTTCGATGGCGCAATTTTGTATTCTTACAATACACTGCGTACATAAAACTGCGTTAGTATAAATGGTAAGCCTTAAGTCTCTTTAGACCTAACGTTAGGTCTCTTTAGACCTAACGCTTACATAATTAAAAAAATTTAAAAAATCTGCAAGTGTTAGGTCTCTTTACAGACTTAACAAAAATCTGATATTTAATTTTTAAAATATATGCTTAAAGAAGCAAAAATTTAAAAAAATTAAACAATTGTGTTAGCGTTAGGTCTAAAGAGACAAAAAAATGTTTAAGATTTTTGTCAATTTTTGCTTCTTTAAGCATCTATTTTAAAAATTAAGTATCAGTTTTTGGACTCATTAGAATAAAGGGGAGGGAGAAGTTAAATATCCGTATATTTAGTAGAAGAAGACGATAAATCGGGTGAAAATATCTCATGAAGAATGTCGCATGGTATTAGCGTTGTACCACGCTACGTTTTGATTATTACCTTGCAATTCAGTTCTTGTTCTTTTTGGTTCATAGGACGACATCTTACTATCACTTTGACGTTCTCTGCCATTCCAGCGTACTGTTTTCATCTCATTTCTGCAAAAAAATCTACAATTTATTTTTTAGCAAAAACGCTTATTGTTGGACGTTCTAAAGGAGAAAATTTGTCCATCAAAGTTTTAAGAAAAAAAAAAAAAGTAGGCAGTTTTGGAGACTGCCGATAGAAGTAAATTGGAGACTGCCGATAGAAGTAAATTGGAGACTGCCGGTAGAAGTCAATTGGAGACTGCCGAGAGAAATGAAAACTTAAAACTAGGAAATATGTAGTGATGCAGTTCGAACCCAAACTAATAAACAAGGCAGTCAATATTGAAAATATTTGCAAATAAATGCTGACCTGCCTTTTTATATTTGTGTGTGGTGGATGCTTGTATCGTGTGACAACGAATTTATTATTTATTGATAAGAAAAAACACTTTAATATACTTTAAAATAGACTTTTAATAAGGATTGTTAACGCGTGATGGTGACACGTGATGGTCACATGAAACCACAAGTTTATAGCTATCCAAAATCGTTCAACGCGCCCAAAGAAGTTTTCACTTTAAAACTTTAGAAATTTCTTAAACTAGTTTCGATATTTTTTAGTTTTAGGTTTTGGCATTGACAGATATTGCGTGTAGAAAATGTTGACCATAAATTAGAAATTTCGAAAAGAAACTTCAGAACGTCTAAAAACTATGTTCCTCTATATTTCGATTTAAACGTCGAAATTGGCAAATTAGTGCCAAAATATCGATTTTAAAACTTAAATTTTTAGAAGATAAAAGAAAAGAATTCGTAAAAACGATAAAACAGACATTGATTACCTACAAAAATTTGGATAAGTTCATGCACGGAATACTTCCAATTCGTGTAAAGAGAAATTTAGTTGGCGATGTCAGTTGTCAACGTCTATAGGCAACTTTAAATACAATTTGGTGTATACATAAATATCGCCTATGCGTTAATGCCTATTTTTGATATCTTAGAATTAGAATTTTGATAAATCCTCTCTTAATGCTCACCTACGTATTATGGGGAACATTTGCATGAAATTTCCTGCTTCTAGACCCATCCTTTTAGGCCCTGCGTTATCTGTCAATGCGTTTAGAGATTAAATAGAACATTCTTTATACAGAGTTTTGGATTACGAAACGATTTTCTAATTTTATTTTTGTACTTTTTTAAATACAAAAACTAAACCACCTTGAGGTTGTTTCCGCGTTTAAATTCCGACAAAGCGAAGCAAAGCTGTTGCTTTGAGTTTGTGGCCTTAGTTCTGCGCCCTCGGCCAGTTTGAAATTATAAAAAAAATACGTAAATGTTGTACTTCTGTTTGTATTGTGAAAGCACCAAAACGTCAATAACAGGACGACTCGAAAACAACACCTAAATCTAAAAATCAATTGACAATACAGGAATACACAATTCAACCGCATACAACAAGCTCACAATTGGGTCATTTATCTGGGGCGTAATGTTCGATAATAATTAGGGTCAGATGCGTGTCTCCTTCCTCGATGTTTTTAAGGTGTTTTCCAAAGGGGTCGCTCGTGATTTATTCGTTGGAGATTTCGACTTCTGCATAATTTCATATTTTTCGAAAGTGGTGTAATTTATGCAAATTGCCGCGGTCAATACACCCTCATTTTGGATGTAAATTGTCCCAGATTGGAACTTGTTTATGTCTCGTTAAAAGTTTATTCAATTCATCATCTGGGACGTGTTTTTCACATCTTGTATCAAAAAGGTTGGATTTATTTAAATCGCTATTTTGAACTTTTAAAGTCCCTTTTTTTTCAGGTATATTTTACAAGTTAGAGTGGCTTTTTTTTCGAACGAAATTGATAGTTGTTTTCTGGAACAGTTTTTATGTTTTACCAAGAAAAAATAACGTTATTTAAGTTGTTATTTTAAGTATTAGCATCAGTATATTTTAGGTTATCATTTTAATATTGTAGCAAAATGTAATTATTATATTTATTAAGGAATTTTCTAGAACAATTTGATAATGGGAAGGGGCCACGATAATGAATTATACGACAGATAAGGGCTTTCGATGTTTCCGCAAGCGACAAGTCTTATCTGTACGTCCGTTCTAGAAACCGGAACGGCACTTATAAATATACGCGATCGTCTTTCTCGCAATTAGTTAATTAAACAGTGTCACCAAGCTAATTAGTCAGTTGGTCAGTTAATTAAGTGAATTATAATTGTAGTGTTCCGGAATTAGTTTGGAAATAAAGTGGTTACAATTCATGAAGTATTAAAAATATAGGCGGTCGTTTTTCCCTCAATTAGTTAATTAAACAGCGTCAGTAAGCTAATTAGTCAGTTGGTCAGTTAGTTAAGTGAATTATAATTGTAGTGTTCCGGAATTAGTTTGGAAATAAAGTGGTTACAATTCACGAAGTATTAAAAATATACGCGATCGTCTTTCTCTCAATTAGTTAATTAAACAGTGTTAGTAAGATAATTAGTTAGTTGGTCAGTTAGCTAAGTGAATTATAACTGTAATGTTCCGGAATTAGTTTGGAAATAAAGTGGTTACAATTCAGGAAGTATTAATCTTCCAACCAATAAAGGTGGAACGATTTCTTAGCTCTTCTGTCTTCTGTTGTCCTGTTACCTCTATTGTTTTTGTTGTTGAATAAATAAGTCTCCTGCTGTTTCTAAAGGACCTTAGCAAGGAACAATAACACTAATATTTATTTGTCATTTGTCAATTATTAATTTTTCTGAAAGTTATTAATAATTTCATCCATTTTCTAGCATTTTTATCGTCTCCTGATAACGGCGGACAAAATGTTCATTGGTTAAACCTTCTTTCTATTTTTATGACCTGTAAACGTTCGACTAAATGAGACAACATTTAACTGTCATCGTAATTAGGTCTTTTTAAAGAAAAATCAAACTATAAACATTTCAGGAGGCTATGAATAGCGATTAATACTGAATGGGGTGAGCGTGCACGTTTCATTATTCGAAGTTTTTCCCAATCGATCTTCCGTTAAATGATTCGTTATCCCACGCAGCCCGCTCTGGAAAATTATGACAATGGGGCAAGGTTAGGAGAACGCCGGCTTCGATCACTTAATACTGAGAAGTTGTGAAGTTATCGATCACTTTGAACTTGAAATTCTCAACCGTCTCTAGTAGTTACCATACTATGACAACATCGTCGATTATTTTTTTATTACCAAACGGTTAGTATTACCACCTGAATGGATTGTGTCTGACCTACATCGCGAAAACATGACCTCGTAAAACTGACCCTTAGTCTTCGAGGTAACAGAGCCAATACCAGACCCAGTGCTGGATTTACATATAAGCTGCAATTGACATTTGCAACCCGTACTGTGTAGAATTTTTAATATCTGCTGTTGTTTTGATCTGTTGTTGTTGTTGTTGTTAATAAAGTATAATAGTTACGAACAAAAGCTATAGTTTAGGGCCTTCAAAAAATCATATTTGGACATACAGTGCTATCCAGAAGAGTTTGAATAGAGTTGAGGACCTTTTTTTAGTCGTCTTAAAAATCGATTGTATAAGGAAGGCCCATACGGAGATGTATTCCTTGGTAACCAAAATTCTTGAGCCCTGGGAAAACGTCAAGGAAGCTTTTTTTTTAAGAGACCAGGGACTCGCGAGGCAGTATGATGACCTTTTTTTTTGCTCGTTAAAAAGCAACAAATTTATAAATTTAATATTGTAACGCAATGTAAATAGATGGAATAGAATTTAGAATAGAATTTTAGAATTTAGTACATAAGAAAAGTTTCTAGAATGATCTGATAAAGGGAAAGCGACCGCGATAACGAAGCAAACGGCAGATAAGCGTTCCCGAAATTTCGGCAAACGATAAGCTTTATCTGCCGAATGGTTCTGGAACCTGGATGCCAAAACTATATAAGGCGGTCAGCTTTCCCTCGAATCAGTGTAATTAGTAAGTTAGTAGAAGTCAATAATAAGTGAGTTAATTGTTCAATTGTGGTGATCCAAGTTTAGTTTAGTAATAAAGTGTGAATCAATTCGAACCGATAAAACCCGTAACAATATTTACTTGGCAACACTGGTCCCAAATCTCAAATAACTTAGGACCTCGTCAAGACTAGATCCTGGATTGATCCCCCCAAGGGCAAGATTCTTGAGGCGTACTAGACAGTCGGAGACAGCAAACGCTTGCGCGGTCCAGCTTGACACAGTGAGGACTTCGGTCTACGGAAACTCTTATTTCTATAGAACTTCCAAGTCATGGAACTTGTTACTGAAAGGAATTTTCCCCAAAAATTACAACCTATCCTTGTTTAAGAAGGCGGTTCATCTCCATCTATCCTTGTTTCCGCATCCTACTCGCACTGATGTTGATCTGAACGTTCATGAAGAAATTAGTGGGTCAGCTAGTCAGCTTTGAAAGCATAATGGAGTTACCCTTTGCGAGTAGATTAAACTTAAAAAAAAATCCTGTATACTCCAATTAGTCTCCGACTCCAATGCACCCACAGGAATTCTGTGCATTCCGAATTTAAACATAACATATTTATTCGTGTGTAATTGGCTTTTTTACGAAGTATTGGTATTTCTATCCGTGTTTTATTGGCTTTTTCTTCGCCAGATACTCTTTTCACAAAGTCACTGAAAATTTAGAATTGTGAAAGGCGCAACTGGCAAAGAAAAAGCCAATAAAACATCAATAGAAATGCCAATACTTCGCAAAGAAGATACAGAGAATATTGTAACGCAATGTAAATAGATAGAATAGAATTTACTGCGTAAGAAAAGTTTCTAGAAATATCTGATAAGGGGAAAGCGGCCGCGATAACGAAACAAACGGCAGATAAGCGTTCCAGAAATTTCGGCAAACAATAAGCCTTATCTGTGTGATTTTTCTAGAAGCCGGGAGCCAAAACTATATAAGGCGGTCAGCTTTCCCTAGAAGTCAAGTTAGTTAGAGTCGGTGTAGTTAAGTAGTGGGATAGCAGTTAGAAGTCAATAAGTGAGTTAATTTCTCAGTTGTAATGATCCGAGTCGAGTTTGAAAATAAAGTGGATGTTATTCAATTCATTTGTTAATCAATTTGAACCGATAAGCAGGTAACAATATGAAATTTTTATTTCAAAAATTTATTTTAGCTTACCGAGTCCAGTTTGTAGCATATCTAAAATATGATTTAAATAATTGAAATTGTTTACTTTTGAAAACATTTTTTGGCACACGACCTTCTATGGACACACGACTATAAGATTAAAAAAATTCAGAAACGAAACAATGACATTTTTAAATTGGAACATTCGTGAAATTTTTAAATTTCAAACTTTGTAGAAATTTCGGATAAGTTTTCTATCACAATTTCGTTTTAAAAACTGATATGTTTATAAATTTTGGAATTTTTCAAAATTTGAACATTTTTTTCCAAAATGTTGGATTAAACGTCTCTACAGATTTTTTTAAAGTCGCAATTTCAAATTTCTTTTAAAAAACTCCCAAAATTCGTGTATTCGAATATTCGATTGAATTCAAAAAAAATATTGACGTCTTCTACAAATTTTAAGTTTGAAACTTGCCCTCAAAAGTCAAAATTTCAACAAAAAGTTAAATACAGCAATTTAAAGTTGAAATTTCGAGATTAAAATTGAAAAATTCGAGAAGACTTCAACAATTAAGAATGTTTCTTTTTTTAGAATCGGTAATTTGATTTCTCAAAACCTCAGCCGATTTCAAGGCCTTGCTTATTTTCCCTAATTTAAAATTTAAACTACAAATTTTGCCCCTGACTTTTTTTCGCTTAGAGATCTTTATTGATTCATTTTGAATTACAGAATTTTTTCATTTTAGCTTATTCAGATTTTTTTTTCTTAAAATTCCGTTCGAGGTTATGAGTCATGTAATTTCAAGGTCACGTAAGCTAAAGGTCACATGCTTTCAATAACACGTGCAGTCAAGGTTGCATACGCTAAAGGTCATGTGGTTCAAGGTTACAGGCGTTCAAGGTCACGCACAGTCAAGATCATATGCGTTCATGGTTACGCGCAGTCAAGGTCATGTACGTTCAATGCCACGCATACTCAAGATCATATGCGTTCAAAGTCAAATAGTCAAGGTCACCTGCGTTCAATGTCACATACTGTCAAGGTCATATGTAGTCCAGGTCACACGCAGTCAAGCTCATATACGTTTAAGACCGCGTGCAGTTAAGGTCACGTAAGCTAAAGGTCACATGCGTTCAAGATTACGTGCAGTCAAGGTTGCATAAGCTAAAGGTCACATGGTTCAAGGTTAGAGGCGTTCAGGGTCACGTGCAGTCAAGATCATATGCGTTCGTGGTCACACGCAGTCAAGGTCGTGTGCGTTTCATGCCACATGTAGTCAAGATCATATACGTTCAAAGTTAAATAGTCAAGGTCACCTGCATTCAAGGTCACACTCAGTCAAAGTTATAAGCAGTCAAGGGCACACCCAGTCAAGGTCACATAGCTTAAAACCGCGTACAGTCAAGGTCATGTAAGCTCAATGTCAAACGCTGTCAAAGCTATGTGCGTTCAAGGTCACATGCATTTAAGGTCACACACGGTCATGGTTATATGCAGTCAAGGTCATGTCTGCTCAAGGCAGTCAAGGTCATACGTGGTCAAAATTACACAGGCTCAATGTCACTTGCAGTCAAGGTCATGCAAGCTATAGGTCAGACGAGTTCAAGGTCATATGTAGTCAAGGTTGCATGGGTCAAAGTTGTTGGAATATTAACAAAAATTAACTCAATATTCGTTGGTTTCATATTATTACTTATTGCTAGCCTAGTTTGTTTATGTTTATAAAAGCGATGACTTCATGCCGATATGAATGAGACCGCTATGTAAGATTATGGGTCTTGTGTGGCTCAAACTCAAATGTTATTCTTTTAAAAAGCTTTTCAAGCTTATATATGCTGATATATTGTTAGTTACTGTTAGACGTTAGACCTTCCAAGTGCGTTCTTATTTGAAAAGGAAATTAAATATATCTAGTAAAAGCCAACTTCACTGTGTTTGATTTAATCCCCTAACCAATAAAAGTCACGTGAGTTCAAGGTCACGTGAGTTCAAGGTCACGTGAGGTCAAAGTCGCGTGATGTCAAGGTAACGTGAGCTAAAGGTTATGTGAGTTCCGGATTACGTTAGTTCAAGGTCCCGTGTGGTCGAGGTCACATTAGTCGAAATAGTCACGTGAATTACGCGATTCAAGGTTACAGGCTTTCAAGGCCACGGGCAGTCAAGGTTATATACGTTCAAGGTTTCTCACGATCAAGGTCATGTGCGTTCAATGCCACGTGTACTCAAAATCATATGCGTTCAAAGTCAAATAGTCAAGGTCACCTGCGTTCAATGTCACATACAGTCAAGGTCATATGTAGTCCAGGTCACACGCAGTCAAGGTCATATACGTTTAAGACCGCGAGTAGTCAAGGTCACGTAAGCTAAGGGTCACATGCGTTCAAGAACATGTGCAGTCCAGGTTGCATGAACTAAAGGTCACATGGTTCAAGGTTACAGGCGTTCAAGGTCACGCACAGTCAAGATCATATGCGCTCATGGTCACACGCAGTCAAGATCATGTGCGTTCAACTCCACGTGTACTCAAGATCATATGCGTTCCAAGTCAAGTAGTCAAGGTCACCTGCATTAAATGTCATATACAGTCAAGGTCATTTGTAGTCAAGGTCACATGCAGTTAAGGTCATATTCGTTTAAGATTGTGTGCAGTCAAGGTCATGTAAGCTCCAGGTCAAACACAGTCAAGGCCATATGCGTTCAATGATACACACGTGACCTCAAGACAACGCGCAGTCACGGTCATGTGTGTTCAAGGTTACATAGTCAAGGTCATACGTGGTCAACGTTACATGAACCCAAGGCCACGCGCAGTTAAGGTCATGCAAGCGCTAGGTCAAACGAGTTCAAGGTAATATGTAGTCGATCAAGGTCACGTAAGTTCAAGGTTACGTGAGGTCATAGTCGCGTGATCTTAAGGTAACGTGAGCTAAAGGTTACGCGAGTTCCGGATTATGTTGGGTCAAGGTCCCGTGTGGTCGAGGACACATTAGTCGAAATCGTTATGTGAGTTACGTGATTTATGGTTACAGGCGTTCAAGGTCATGTGCAGTCAAGGTTATATACGTTCAAGATCACTTACGTTCAAGTTCATGTGGGTTTAAGGTCACATGTAGTCAAGGTCATATGCTTTCAAGCTTGACACCGTTAAGGTCATATGTGCCTAAGATCGCACTCAGTCAAGATCATATGTGGTCAACGTTAGATGCAGTCAAGGTCATATAGGTTCAAGGTTATGTGAGCTCAAGGTCATCCAAGCTCAAGATCATGGGTTGTCAAGGTCACATACGTTCATTGTAATACATTCAAGGTCACGCGTAGTCAAGGTCATGTAAGCTCAAGGACATGTGCCAGATCGTATGAGCTCAAGGTTACACGAGTTTAAGGTTGCATGGTATCAAGGTCACATAAGATCAAGGTCACAAAGTCAAAGTCACGTGATGTCAAGGTAACGTGAGCTCAAGGTTACGTGATTTTTGGATTATGTTAGTTCAAGGTCCCGTGTGGTCGAGGCACATTAGTCAAAATCGTCACCTGAGTTACGTGATTCAAGGTTACAGGTGTTTAAGGTCATGTGCAGTCAAGGTTATATTCGTTTAAGGTCACTTATGATTAAGGTCAAGCGCGATCCAGGTCAAATGTAGTGAAGGTCATATGGTTTCAAGGTCACACTATTAAGGTCATATGTGCCCAAGATTGCACTCAATCAGGATCATATGCGGTCAACGTCAGGTGCAGTCAAGGTCATATGGGTTCAAGGTTATGTGAGCTCAAGGTCATCCAAGCTCAAGATCATGGGTTGTCAAGATCATATACGTTCATTGCAATACATTCAAGGTCATTCAAGGTCACGCGTAGTCAAGGTCGTGTAAGCTTAAGTTCACGTGCAAGATCGTGTGAGCTCAAGGTTACACGAGTTCAAGGTTGCATGGGGTCAAGGTCACATGAGTTCAAGGCCACGTGAAGACAAAGTCACGTGATGTCAAGGTAACGTGAGATCAAGGTTACGTGAGTTCCGGATTACGTTAGCTCAAGATCCCGTGTGGTCGAGGTCACATTAGTCGAAATCTTCACGTAAGTTACGTGATTCAAAGTTACAGGAGTTCAAGGTGATGTGCAGTGAAGGTTATATACATTCAAGGTCACTTACGATTAAGGTAATGTGCATTCAAGGTCACATGTAGTCAAGGCCATATGCTTTCAAGGTCACACCGTTTAGGTCATATGTGCCCAAGATCGCACTCGGTCAAGATCATATGCGGTCAACGTCAGATGCAGTCAAGGTCATATATGTTCAAGGTTATGTGAGCTCAAGGTCATCCAAGCTCAAGATCATGGGTTGTCAAGGTCACATACGTTCATAGTCATACATTAAAGGTCATTGAAGATCACGTGCAGTTAAGGTCATGTCAGCTCAAGGTCACGTGCAAGATCGTGTGAGCTCAAGGTTACACGAGTTCGAGGTTGCTTAGGATCAAGGTCACATGAGTTCAAGGCCACGTGAGTTGAAGGTCACGTGAGGTGAAAGTCACGTGATGTCAAGGTAACGTGAGCTCAAGGTTACGTGAGTTCCGGATTACTTTAGCTCAAGGTCCCGTGTGGTCGAGGTCACGTTAGTCGAAATCGTCGCGTGAGTTCAGTCGTATAAACTTAAAGTCTTTTAAAAAATTAAAATACAGAACTTGTCCCCTGAAACCAAGAAAGATTAAAAAACACAACAAAGGTTGCTCTAACGCGTTTCGACAGCCAAGCTGTCATCTTCAGAGAGATAAAGTCTCTTGAGTTGAAGGTTATGCCAACTCAAGATCACGTTAGTTCAGCTTCATTCAATAAGATTTTTCTATTTTAACTTATCGAGCCCAGTTTATAAAATATTTAAATTATTATTTAAATAAACCAAATTGTTTACTTTTAAAAAATATTTTTTGAGACACGACTGTAAGATATCTTAAATTAATTTAATTAATTTTTTACAGCTTCTTGTTCACAAAATTGCGAGTTTTTTCCAAATCTGTCTTTATTTTCTCGAAATTTCGAATTGTTTTCAGAATTTTTCTTCTTTTCTTCGAAATTTCGACTTTATTCCCCAATATCGAATTTTCTGAAAATTTGTCTTGCGAGAGGACACTTCGTGTTTTCTTAAACTGCTTCCTTCTCGAAATTGCGCCACTCTTACTAAATCTGTCTTTAATTTTTCGAAATTTCGAATTGGTTTCAGAATTTCTCTTTTTTTTTTGCAATTTCGATTTTATTTTCTAATATCGCATTTTCAAAAAATTTGACTTTCGATGGGAAATTTTGTGTTTTTTAAAACTTCTTCCTTCTCGAAATTGCGAAGTTTTTACCAACTCGTCTTCATTTTCTCGAATTTCGAATTTTTCTCAGAATTTCTCTTTTTTTTGAAATTTCGACTTAATTCTCTAATATCGAATTTTCTGAAACTTTTACTTTGTATGGGAAATTTCGTGTTTTTTTTTAAGTTATTTCTTCTAGAAATGGCAAAGTTTTTTTTCAAATTGCTCTTCATATTCTCGAAATTTCAATTTTTCTCAAAATTCGTCTTTTTTCGATATTTTGAGCTTATTACTAAAATTTGTTTACCAAAATTTGACTTGCTATGAGAAATTCGATTTCATCTCGAAATTCGATATCATCTCGAAATTCGATTTCATCTCGAAATTCGATTTCATCTCGAAATTCGATTTCATTTGGAAATTCGATATCATCTCGAAATTCGATTTTTGGTCAGAATTTTTTGAACTTTTTTTTAACCTCTAGAAATATATTTTTTGACAATTATAAAGTTTTTGTTCGAAGATTATATTACATTTGAGATAAAAAAGTAAAAATTACAAAAAAAGGGGGTCAAATGTTAACACTTTTCTCGAAATACGTACTTCTAGAAATGTGTCTTTCTAGAAGTTTCAACTTTTCTTAAAATTACGTCGAAATGTTGGTAAAAGCAATATTTTTGAGCAAAATTATTTTGTAAATTTGTGGAAGGCTATTATTTGAAAATTTTAACTATTTTCGCGAAACATCGACAATCGAAAATCTATCCTCGTTTCCGCATCCTACTCGCAGTGCTTTGAAGGCATAATGGGGTTACCCTTTGCGAGTGGATTAATTAAACTTTAAAAAAATAATTTTTAAAAAAACATTTTTGAAGATTTATTTTTGCTGACAGACTAACTTCCCCTGATAAACCAAACCTGTAACGCCACGGGACAAACTTTAACTCGAGAAAAAGCGGAAATTAGAAGAAAAAAATATCGAATTTATTTAAATTCAAAATTTTTAGAAACATAAATCGAAACTTCAAAATTAAAATCATATAAAAATCGCAAAAAAGCTTAAAATTTACAAGCACAACTTATCGAAATTTCTAGGAAAACGCATTTCGAGGTCAAAGTTGCGGTCAATTGTGGAAAAGTTAAAATGTCCAGTAAATTTCTAAATTTGGAGCTTCAAGTAGAAATAAAACAAACTCGAAAAGAGTTTCGAGTTCAATTTTGAATTTTAATTTAGAAGAGAAACAGAAATAGAAATTAGAAAAGAGAAAACAGTTGAGTTCAAATTTGTGTACATAAAAATCGAAATTATGAATTTATAATTGAACGTCAAGAACAAAGAGGCCATTACGTTCACTTCAACCAATTATTCTTCGCACTCTCATCAGCAACCATAGAAAACCTAAAAATGCTACTCCCGCTGACAAGATGACAGAACAGGAAATTATACTTGGGCCAGCTGTCACGCTGACAGCGCGCTTCATTCAAATTTGATTTTAAATACCGCAATTTAAGAAAAGAGTAAGAACTGAAATCGAGTTTTTCAGAAATCAAAATCAAATTTTCTTAACAAACAAAAACTCACTACTTAACTACACCGACTCTAACTTACTCGAGGAAAAGCTGACCGCCTTATATAGTTTTGGCTTCCAGGTTCTAGAACAATTTCGCAGATAAGGCTTAGCGTTTGCCGAAATTTCTGGAACGCTTATCTGCCGTTTGCTTCGTTATCGCGGCCGCTTTCCCCTTATCAGATCTTTCTAAAAACTTTTCTTACTTACTAAATTCTACAACTCTTCTTCCTATTTACATTGCGTTACAATATCTTGAATTCTCTAACTAATTCGAACTAATTCTATCTAATTAGAAACTTAAAAAAAAATAATATCTTAGACAAATAGGTTTCAAGGAAAATAGACAATTTATTTTGTTCCTTCGTCTATTCTAAATATCAGTACTGGCTAAGGGCGCTTTGGCATTCAAATTATTGAAATTAGTAAAATATAATCAGAGATTAAAAGAAGAAGAAGAAGAAGAAGAAGAAGAAGAAGAAGAAGAAGAAGAAGAAGAAGAAGAAAGATTAAAAAATTGATTAAAACTGTGAAATGGTTTTCTAAATTTGTAAAAAAAAAAGAGTACGATTTGGAGATAAAAGTATATTAAATTTAGGACCACTGGTAAATTATACAAATGAAATGGTATAGTAATTAGAAATACATGTAACATTGGTATTTATTTACCAAATATCGATCATTCTATTAAAGTTATTCTAACATTAATACGACACGTGCGTTTAAAAAAATATAAAGCATCATTACTGATATATGTCATGTATCGATTATCTGCCCCCTTTCAGCCAGAAAGCGTTTTATAAATAAACATTTTGTTAATCATTTCATCGGTATATATTCATAACTTCCAAATTTTAATTATTAACAATAAATAACACGAAAACAGTTCACATTTACCAGTGATACTTTCGACATTTTGAATATTGAAGTTCCATGAAGAGACACTTTGGTTTCACAACACACCGCGGCTAAAATTTGACTCGTTTAAAGATTTTTTTTGTTTTTATATCATGTGACGTACTCGTAGAAGAATGTTTTTAGAAAGAACGTCCTTTTTGACTTAAGACTGACGACAGTGAATTTAGAAAAAAAGAAAACTTCAATTCAAGAGGATAAATTGACATAAAAAAGTAAATTAATAATAATTTGGCACAAATGGTTTGTGCCAAATGTATCTGACATACCATACGATCTTCCAAATTACATCCAAGCACACATACATTCACGTATATACTATATACTTGAACTAAACATCATTAAAATTCAATTTCAAAAGAAAGAGACTTTCCAAACACTTGCCTTTAGATCGTAAGCACAGTATTCCGATATGGTTCGCCGCGTTGCTCATTTGAATCGAAACTGACCGCTTGACCCAAGTAATTGAGGCGACCTGCGCCTGAAAAACACCACATCGCGTGCCGATGCTGTTTAATTAATGCATTTTCAAATATTGGCTGATGTCACCCTTTCGATTTTCCACGAAAAAATAAAACTTTGCACTTTATCGCAATTTGCCGATCAATTTTGACCTTCGTTAGGGAAAATAGCCCGACGAAATGAAAGATCGTTTTATCGCGATGAAATTACTCCCCGGTGACATATCGAAATACGTATCCGGACGAAAGTCAGATGTGGGAAGAAGAATTTTGTTTTCCATCAGTCAGAACTAGCTTACATCAGTAAGGACTAACTTGTGATCAAAAAGATGGGGAAAGTTGTCTTTTATTCGAAGGAAGCTTGGTCAAAGTTGTCTTTTCTGTTTACACAAGTTGCCTGTAAATATTTAGATGACGGATTTAATCAAAACATTTTTTTAAACGGGGTTTTAGGTTATAAAACTTTTTTTTTATTTATCTCACTCTTTCCCTCTCTCTCTCTTTCTCTCTCTCTCTCTCTCTCTTTGTTTCTCTCTCTCTTTCTTTCTTTCTCTCTTTTTCTCCTTCCCTCTCTCTCTCTCTCTCTCTCTCTCTCTTTCCCCCCTCTCTTTCTCTTTCTCTCCTTCTCCCTTCCCTTTCTCTCTTTCCCTCTCTCTCTCTTTCTCGTTCTCTCTCTCTCTATCCCCCCCTCTCTCTCTCTCTATCCCCCCCCCCCCCTCTCTCTCCATCCCTCGCTCTCTACCACCCCCTCTCTCTCTCTCTCCATCCCTCGCTCTCTTAGTGGGTTGATTTTGAAATCGACCACGTCTGAGTTTAATTCTTTGTCTACTGATTCTTGGCACAAAATTTTGGGTTATAAAACGTTTTTGTATACATTTTTTTCTATTCTAATCGTTCGCCCTGTTGGGATTCGATTGTTGATTGAAATTCGCGTTTATTTAGTCATATATCCTTTATGAAAAGGTTTGAGTTATAAGATGATTTTTAAATAGTTTTTCTGTGCCAATTTTAATAACCTTTTTTACCCCCTTAGGGACTGAATTGTTATAATGAGCCAAATACGTGTTATATTATTTTTTTTCATAGATTTACTCAAAATTTAACTTATAAACATTTCATACTAAATTTAAAGCGCTATTTTACCCCCTTAGAGGACAAATGTCTTCAATTTCGTTCTTATTACTTATCTAGATGATACAAGCAACGTACCGTTCAAATTTCGAGTTTCTGACACTTCGTTGATTTCATGATTAGGTTAGTCAGTGAATCAGGACTTCTCTCTTTATTATTATTTTATATAATTAAGTACAAACTAGGTCGAATATAATTATATTTATACAAATTGCCCACTTTTCTTTGGGGGGAGGGATTGGCTTTGCGTATCTTCAAAAGGGAGATCTTGTCCCCTGAAACCAAGAAGAGATTGGCCACATTTTCAACTCAATATAAAGTTTGAGTGTTTTCGTCAATGTTTAAATATTCAAATCAATTGGACTAAGCTCTGGGCTTCCTCAAGGACAACACGCTACCAAACGTATTAATATACAATTCCTTTTAAATAAATTAATTTATTTTTTGAAACAATATTACAAAATTATACAAAATGTTACCAAAAAATACAATAATCTACAATTTCCGGAACACAAGAGTATTATCACATACGATAGACATTCGAAGGGTATGATAGAAGTGACAGTATAGAGATTTTGAGATAGGTTGCGCCAAAAAACGAAGAGAACGAATGGGAAAATTGAAAAATAGACAACAAATGAAAACTAGACAGCTGCGCTTTCAATGAGCGCCCTAAGCCTTTGGTGTCGACGATCCTTCTTGTGGTACTGGTGCCACGGTTGGTATTTCTGGGTACTCCAATTTGGCGCCAGCTTCACATTTGAATATCGGACAGCATCCGGGGAATGGGGCAGTCTTGTTGGTTTTCTCTGCAAAAACACACTCATTTAGAGAACGTTACAATTTGGACTATAAATCGTGCTGTTAGATGGATAGATGGACATCTATCCATGGATAACTATTCATCTATTCATCCTTTTTTTTTGGTGGAACGGACTGATCCTTGGTTATCTTCAAAAATTGAAATACAAATCTTGTCCCCTTAAACCAATAAAGATTAAAAAACACAACAGAGGTTGCTCTCACGCGTTTCCATAGCTAAGCTATCATCTTAAGAGAGATACTGAAGATGATAGCTTGGCTATCGAAACGCGTTAGAGCAACCTCTGTTGTGTTTTTTAACCTTTTTGGTGTCAGGGGACAAGATTTGTATTTCAATCTATTCATCTATTCATCTATTGATCTATTCATCTATTCTTTTATTCATCTATTCATCTATTCATCTATTCATCTACTCATCTATTCATCTATTCATCTATTCACCTATTCATCTATTTATCTATTATCTATCCATCTATTGATCTATTCATCTATTATCTATTCATCTATTTATTTATTGATCTATTCATCTATTTATCTATTCATCTACTCATCTATTCATATATTCATCTATTAATCTACTCATCTATTCATCTATTTATCTATCATCCATTAATTTATTCATCTGTTCACCTATTGATCTATTCATCTATTTATCTTATGCCATATATTCACCTGAGTCATCTATTCATGCTAACTCATTATTCATATATTCATCTATTCATCTACTCATCTATTCAGCATCTATTCATCCATTCATTTATTCTGCTATTCATCTATTCATCTATTTCGATCTGTTCTATGACTATTCAGCTATATAGATTAATTCAATCGCGCTTCATTTATTCACCTTATTCATCTATTCATCTGTTTTCTCATATTCATCTGTTCATTCTGTCATCTATTTCACTTATACTCTGATTAATCCTATTCATCCTTATCCATTTATGCATCTATTTATATCGCATTCATCTATTCATCTATTTTCCATTCATGTCTATTTAGTCTGTTCCTGTCTAGTCATCTGAGGTCATATATTCATCTATTTATCTACTCATCTGTTCATACTGTATTCATCTATTTTATCTAGTTCATCTATTTAATCTATCTATCTTATCCAGGTCTTTCATTCATATTTCATCTATCTCATCTATTCATCTATTCATGCTATTCATCTTTTTTCTATCAATCTTATTCATCTATTCATCTATTTCATTCATCTATTCATCTGTTCATCTATTCATCATCTATTCATCTATTTATATATTCATCTATTTATCTATTTATCTACTCATCTATTCGTCTATTCGTTTATTCGTTTATTCATCTATTATCTATTCATATATTCATCTATTTATCTATTCATATATTCATCTATTCATCTCTTTATCTACTCATCTATTCATCTATTCATCCATTCATCTATTCATCTATTCATCTGTTCATCTATTCATCTGTTCATCTATTCATCTGTTCTTCTGTTCATCTATTCATATATTCATCTATTCATCTGTTCATCTGTTCATCTGTTCATATATCCATCTATTTACCTATTTATCTATTCATCTAATCATCTATTCATCTATTCATGTATCCATCTATTCATCTACTCATCTATTTATTTATTAATCTGTTCATCTGTTCACCTATTCATCTATTAATCGCTTCATCTATTCATAAATTTATTTATTTATCTATTCATCTATTCATCTATTCATCTACTCATCTATTCATCTATTCGTCTATTCATCTATTCATTTATTCATCTACTCATCTATTCATCTATTCATCTACTCATCTATTCATCTGTTCATCTATTCATCTGTTCTTCTGTTCATCTATTCATATATTCATCTATTCATATATTCATCTGTTCATCTATTCATCTATTCATCTCTTCATCTATCCATCTATTTACCTATTTATCTATTCATCTAATCATCTATTCATCTATTCATATATCCATCTATTCATCTACTCATCTATTTAATTATTCATCTGTTCATCTGTTCACCTATTCATCTATTCATTTACTCATCTATTCATCTATTCATATATTTATCTATTCATCTATTCATCTGCTCATCTATTCATCTGTTCATCTATTCATCTGTTCTTCTGTTCATCTATTCATCTATTATCTATTCATCTATTCATCTATTGATCTATTCATCTGTTCATCTATTGATCTATTCATCTATTCATCTATTCATCTATTTATCTATTCACATATTCATCTATTCATCTATTATCTATTCATCTGTTCATCTCTTTATCTATTCATATTTTCACCTATTCATCCACTCATCTATTTATATATTCATCTATTCATCTACTCATCTATTCATCTATTCATCTATTCATCTATTTATCTATTCATCTATTCATCTATTCATCCATTCATCTATTCATCTGTTCATTTATTCATCTATTTATCTATTCATCTATTCATCTATCCATCTATCCATCTATTCATCTATTTATCTATTTATCTATCCATCGCGCGGTTAGATGGATAATTACCTTCGTCCAGTTTGCATTTGGGGTTGGCGAGCGGAAGAGGACCGCAATCTTCTACCAATTCCAGTAGACGGGGCGGTTTGTCCTCGGAGAGCACGCAGGTGGAACGACCGCAGAAGGGGTGGAGTTCCCAGGTGTTTCCTGGTTCTACGGTGGCGCAACGGGTGCTAGCGAAGCACATTCCGGGAAAATCTGCAACGAAACGTTCGATTGAATGCAATAAAGACAGAATTGTTAGATATAAAACCATTCACAACTAACTGAGATATTCGCGTAAATCTTCGATCACGATTTCTGCATAAAAATCCGTTCACAATAAAATGCTATCTTCTCATAAAAATGAATCGATAAATAAATTCGGTTTTTGCATAAAAATCCGCCCACAACTATAAATACTTTTTTGTTTTGAGTTCCTTATCGTTTTGAATTACACCAAATTTTTAAGAATTTTAAATATCTTGTAGTCGTGTGTCAAAAAAATGTTTTTTAAAAGTAAACAATTTCATTTATTTAAGTAATAATTTGAATATCTTACAAACTAGGCTCAGTAAACTAAAATGAAAACTTGTGTGTAATTGTCAATAGGTTTCTGCATAAAAGTTCGCAAAAAGCTATATGCGTGTTTTGCATAAAAATCCGTCCGCGCCTAAACAGAATTTTTGCATAAAAATCCGTCCGCGCCTAAACAGATTTTTTGCATAAAAATCCGTCCGCGCTTAAATAGGATTTTTGCATAAAAATCCGCCCACAACTATAAATTATTTTTTTATTTTGAGTTCCTTATCGATTTGAATTACACAAAATTTTCAAGAATTTTAAATATCTTGTAGTCGTGTGTCAAAAAAATGTTTTTTAAAAGTAAACAATTTCATTTATTTAAATAATAATTTGAATATCTTACAAACTAGGCTCAGTAAACTAAAATGAAAACTTGTGTGTAATTGTCAATAGGTTTCTGCATAAAAGTTCGCAAAAAGCTATATGCGTGTTTTGCATAAAAATCCGTCCGCGCCTAAACAGAATTTTTGCATAAAAATCCGTCCGCGCCTAAACAGATTGTTTGCATAAAAATCCGTCCGCGCTTAAATAGGATTTTTGCATAAAAATCCGCCCACAACTATAAATACTTCTTTATTTTAAGTTCCTTATCGATTTGAATTACACAAAATTTTTAAGAATTTTAAATATCTTGTAGTCGTGTGTCAAAAAGATGTACGACATTTTTTGGAAATTTTGTCTAATAAAATTGACTTTTTTTAATAAATTTCGCTTATTTTAAAACATACTTTGAAAACTTCGACATTTTGGCAAAATGTTCATTTTTTTTGAAAATTTCGACGATTAATCAAATTATTGATTCTTTCACAAAATTTTGATTTTTTAAAATTTAAATATTTCTTATTTATAAAATTGAGGTTATTTTTCTGAAAGTTCCGACTTTTATGTAAATTGGACTTTTACTTGACAATAATCTACTCTTCTTTTGAAAGTATCCATTTTTCTTGGTTGGATTTCCCAAAATTTAACATTTTATGAGATTTCAGAGATTTCAATTGTTTGAAAATTTCGACCTTTTATAATCAGAATTTCGATTTTTTCTCGAGGTGTCGACATTTTCTGGAAGTGTTGACTTTTTCTCAAAGTGCCGACTTTTTCGCAAAGTTTTGACTTTTTCAGAATTTCGACCTTTTCCAAAATATTGATTTTTCTTTCAAAATGTTGACCTTTTTTGAAAACTTTTACCTTCTTTTTTAAATATTCCACTTTTTTTGACCTTTTGCTGTTTTCGATCTTGTTTCAAAATGTTCACTTTTTTAAAAATCGCGCCTGTAATCAAAATTTCGGATTTTTCTCGAAGTTTTGACTTTTTTCAGAATTCGGATATTTTTCAAAATATCCGAAACTTTTGTTAAAACTGTCACCAATTTTTTTTAAGAAATTCGACTATTTTGAAAATTTTGATCTTTTTTTTTCCAAGATTTGTACATTTTTTCGAAACTTTGAATTTTCATAATATCGACCTTTTGACGAAATTAGCCTTTTCCTGAAAACGTCGATTTTTCAAAATAATTGGACCTTTGCAATTACGTATTTTTAAAATTTTAAATGATCGATCATTATGCAAAAAACCTTATATGGTTTTGGGCGGATTTATATGCAAAAAGTTTGAAGAACGGTGGACGGATTTTTATGCACAAAATTTAATGATCTGTGGACGGATTTTTATGCAAAACTTGACTGATTTTTATGCAAAAATTGTAATGAGCTCTGGACGGATTTATATGCAAAAACTTTAATGAGCTGTGGGCGGATTTTTATGCAAAAAATCTTATAAGATTTTGGGCGGATTTGTATGCAACAATTTTAAATATCAGTGGTCGGATTTTTATGGAAAAGGTGTGCCTCAAACATATGCGCATTGCGGAAACTGGCAATTTTTGGAAAAATCGCTCGGCTTTTGTTTTTTTTTTTTGGAAAATCCGTCCCCGGCTAAACGAGTTTTTGCAAAAAATTCGTCTTCAGCAAAATGCGTTTTCTGCATAAAAATCCGTCCGTGGATAAACGAGTTTTTGCATAGAAATCCGTGCGCGGCTAAACGAGCTTACTTGCATAAAAAACCGTTCGCAGCAAAATGCCTTATTTGCATAAAAGTCCGTCCGTTAGTAAACGAGTTTTTTCATAAAAATCCGTCCTCGGGTAAACGAGTTTTGGCAAAAAATTCGTCCTCAGCAAAATGCGTTTTCTGCATAAAAATCCGTCCGTGGATAGACGAGTTTTTGCATAGAAATTCATCCGCAACTAAACGAGCTTTTTGCATAAAGATCCGTCCGTAGGAAAATGCGTTTTTTGCATAAAAATCCGTCCGAGGATAAACGAATTTTGCATAGAAATCTGTCCGCGACTAACCGAGCTTTTTGTATAAAAATTCGTCCTCAGGAAAATACGTTTTTTGCATAATAATCCGTCCGTGGATAAACGAGTTTTTGCATAAAAATCCGTCGGCGGCTAAACGAGCTTTCTTACATAAAAAAATCGTTCGCAGCAGAATGCCTTTTGTGCATAAAAGTCCGCTCGACGACGAGTTTTTTCATAAAAATCCGTCCCCGGCTAAACGAGTTTTTGCAAAAAATTCGTCTTCACCAAAATGCGTTTTCTGCATAAAAATCCGTCCGTGGATAAACGAGTTTTTGCATAGAAATCCGTGCGCGGCTAAACGAGCTTATTTGCATGAAAAACCGTTCGCAGAAAAATGTCTTATTTGCATAAAAGTCCGTCCGTTAGTAAACGAGTTTTCTCATAAAAATCCGTCCTCGGCTAAACGAGTTTTGGCAAAAAATTCGTCCTCAGCAAAATGCGTTTTCTGCATAAAAATCCGTCCGTGGATAAACGAGTTTTTGCATAGAAATTTATCCACGGCTAAAGGAGCTTTCTTGCATAAAAAAACCGTTCGCAGCAAAATGCCTTTTGGGCATAAAAGTGCGTCCGTTAGTAAACGAGTTTTTTTATAGAAACCCGTCTCCGGCTAAACGAGTTTTTGCAAAAAGTTCGTCCCCAGCAAAATGCGTTTTCTGCATTAAAATCCGTCCGTGGATAAACGAGTTTTTGCATAGAAATTTATCCGTTACCAAACGAGCTTTTTGCATAAAGATCCGTCCGTAGGAAAATGCATTTTTTGCATAAAAATCCGTCCGAGGGTAAACGAATTTGCATAGAAATCCGTCCGCGACTAAACGAGTTTTTGCGAAAAATTCATCTTCAGTAAAAGGCGTTTTTTTCATAAAAAAACCGTCCCCGGCGAAACGAGTTTCTGCAAAAAATTCGTTCTCAGTAAAATGCGTTTTCTGCACAAAAATCCGTTCGAGGGTAAACGAGTTTTGCATAGAAATCCTCCGCGACTTAACGAGCTTTTTGTATGAAGATACGTCCGTAGAAAAATGCGTTTTTTGCATAAAAATCCGTCCGAGGAAAAACGAATTTCGCATAGAAATCTGTCCGCGACTAAACGAGCTTTTTGTATAAAAATTGGTCCTCAGCAAAGTACGTTTTTTGCATAATAATCCGTCCGTAGATAAACGAGTTTTTGCATAGAAATCCGTCGGCGGCTAAACGAGCTTTCTTACATAAAAAAAACCGTTCGCAGCAAAATGTTTTTTGTGCATAAAAGTGCGTCAGTTAGTAAATGAGTTTTTTCGTAAAAATCCGTCCCCGGCTAAACGAGTTTTTGCAAAAAATTCGTCCTCAGTAAAATGCGTTTTCTGCATAAAAATCCGTTCGAGGGTAAACGAGTTTTGCATAGAAATTCTCCGCGAGTAAACGAGCTTTTTGTATGAAGATACGTCCGTAGAAAAATGCGTTTTCTGCATAAAAATCCGTGCGTGGATAAATAAGTATTTGCATAAAAATCCGTCCGCGGTTATTAGATTTTAGCAGTCTCTGGTTTTAAGCGCATCTGAATGCGATTTACGCATAATAATCCGATCATTGGTTGCTTAAATTCGACGAGCAACAAGTCAATGAAGTATTAGTACTCTGCGATTATATGTCATATTATTTTTTCGCTTCGCTTGTAGTCTTATCTACGTTTTATAAATTAATAGTGGCCGAATTTAAAAATTATAAAGTTTTGCGCGTTTCCTGGGGGGCTTTTTTTAAATCGCCTTTTTAAATCATTCCTCTTTATTGAATAATAACTCGGAAAGGTTTTGTTGTCGATTAGCAGCAATTTGTTTATTGTTTAATTATAAATTATTTAGCACACGCCTTGATTTGAAATGTTGCATACGGCGTAAATTTAAAAATTCAACGTGCACTCATTTATTATTTATAAACAATTTATAAACATAACGTGGATCATATAAGTGAACAAAGAATTACGTAAGGCGCGGCAATAATACGAAAGAAAAGCGAAATTGGAATTTTTCTGTAACTAGGGTTTTATGCAACGACAGAACTGGTAGAAATTGAGAATAACTATCAATTAGTGGAATTATTCATCGCGGTTGTTAATTTTGAAATTACTCATAATTTTGCTAGACTGCTTACGGCGCGGAAAGAAAACAATTATAGTTATTTATATAAATTAATTTCCAACTAATCAGACTGCCCAGTGTCTTGTTACAAGCGTCCAAGGTGAACTTAATTTTTTTTTTTAAGAAAGAGTTTCTTAACACGAATAACCTCATTATCAACGATTTGAGTAACGCGTTCGTGTTGCAATATTTATTTAGGTTTGCAGCATGTATTCATAACAATCGCTTTTTAATTGTTTGCTGTATGTTGTATCGTGGAATTAAGTCAAATTAACGTGATTGTGTGTCATTGTATCTCACCTAGTTTAACAATTCGAATACTTAGAGGTGTTATCTAGGCTTGGCGTTAAGTATCATAATTTTTTATTAACAAGAATTGGCCCGGGTAGCTCAGTCGGTAGAGCATTGGACTTTTAATCCAAGGGTCCAGGGTTCAAGTCCCTGCTCGGGCGATCTTTTTTTTACTATTTTCTTTTTTCGTGCTTGTTTTTTTTAACTTTTTTCGATCTCCTTTATTTATTTATTCATTTATTTATTTATTTATTTATTTAGTATACCAAACTGCACATACTTTATTTCCAATATTATATTAGTTAGTTTATTTTTAGTTCTTTTTACCACCTTACAGATTTAAGGGAGGAAAAAAATAAAATAAAATCAAGTTTAGTTTAGTTCATTTTTGTCTGTAACAATATCTCTTGCTTTCTAGTTCCTTCAAGTAATGCCATTCAGGTAACTGATTCGTTTATGCGATAAAAAAGATAGTACTGCTCTCGAAACTGAGACAAAAATTAGACCTGATAGAAAAAAATTTCCTCTTTACTTCTAAATATACTTCTTTATTTCTAAATGTACTTATCACTTCTAAATGTACTCCTTCACTTCTAAATGTACTTATTACTTCTAAATGTACTTCTTTACTTCTAAATGTACTTCCTTACTTCTAGACGTAAACCTAACATTCGCAGTGGTCTTTTTTAAGGCGTTTTAACCCGTTCACATTCAGTATCGAATCGGGTTCAACTTTCCCACATGCCTAGTCATTAACCTCTTCCAAATGACGCCTAACAATATCCGCTCACAAACAGAAAAGCAGGCTTTGTTGCACCGCAACAATTGAATAGTTTTGCATAGGAACAAATGACCATCACGTATTTTAAATTCGACCGACTTCCACGAGTTTCACGCTTTGTCTGGTTTCGTATTTGTTAAGAGAAAATGGAAAGTGTGAAATTTGAAGTTGGTGCAACGTATGGAAATTTTTTCGCCGCGCATTTTTTTTTGCTTTCGCTCTTCATCTCGCGACTTTTTTATTCGAATTACAAATGCTACTTCTGGTGGAACCAGTATGCGTTGGCCTTGCCTTTCACGGGAAGTGGGCGACGGGCAATTGTTGAACATTTACTTTTTCCGCAATAACTGCAGATGGCGATGCAGGTAGAAGCCATTTTGGTACCGGATTGATCAATTTAGCGTCGCTTTAGATTTCTATTCAGTTCATAAAATGATGAAATAACAAGTTAATTTTAATCTTGAATAATTAATTCGATTTAAATGTCATGTTATACCCTCATCCACATACATGACAAGTCTACGATATTATGTAACAGCCTGATTGGAAAGGCGTGGCGGTAGAACTGGTTAAACTGCTCGAATTGTAATAAATCGTGACAGAAAACTAGGAAAAATGTTAAAGATTCAATAAATCAAATTAAATTCGATCGATAGAATCGATCGATGGATGATCTTAATTAAAAACAAAGGTCGATAATTATGGATTCTAGAGGTCGACCAACGTGACATCAGAACGACTCACCGTGCGACCTAATTTGCAACCAACCTCATTTGCATAGCAAACGAGGAAACTGCATTTTAAGCCGTCTTATGTCACTCGACAATCCGTTAATTTTATCTCTGTTAGTTGACCTTGCATTCCGTACGAACGTCGTAAAATGTCAAAAGAACGCTAACGTCTCCCAGGCGAATAGAATTGTCGAAATTCCCCAAAAAAAGCGAATTTTACAAACACGCCGGTTTAGAGCGAGAGTGGGGGCGCCGCTTTAGATGTTTACAATGTCAAAAAGATCGCTTCTCAATTGGGTATCGGGCTCTATTTTGGAGACTAATTTTTGTGTATAAAATCGAACAAGAACCACCTCAGATTATGTCAATTGATTGATCCTGAACTAACCCGATTTAAGACATTAAAGGTGCCCATACACTACCATTCAAGTAGCTCAGTACTGTAAGTCTTTTCAAATACTTTTTGATCGCTTATGATAATTGTAGTTGACGAATATTTAAAAAAATATATACTTTTAAATCTCATTTTACTTTTACATAACAAAACTATACAAATTAAAATTAAACAAAAAAGGTTTTTTTTTTCATTACGATAAATGATCCGCATTTAAACTAAGAGGGATTTAACCGTGCCTTTGCAGTTGTAGAATCTCCATCCTAACTCAAAACTAATATTTGTAAAGTTCATTATTATAATACATCTTGCGAAAACATCAATTTTCGCTTTTATTGGTCTCAGTTATGCTAATTTGCCTCGGCCTAGTCGACTTCTCGTCCGCGGATAAAGCGAGGTCGACAACATTTGCGAAACTTAACTGGTTTTGCGATTGGCATCATCGTATCTTGGGGCAGTAGGTTACCAAGAAGCGATCTCTATTGGCAATTTCAGTTTCGAGTGTCGTCTCACTTTCCATACTTTTACCCGACGATGCGCCTTTTAAATCGTCTGTCCTAGTTAACATCTTCCTGCTAAGGAATCGACAAATATCTCTCGAGAATTGCAAGAAGTCGAGAATGTACTTTTCCTTTCAGTAAAGCAATCATTTACTCCTTTTCCTTTAACAAATACGAATCCATTTATGTAAATTCGAATAATATCTGCGTTGTGGAAATAAAACAAAAGGAAACAAACCGAACGTATTATAAAAGAACGTACGAATAAAGAAAAAAATAGGAAGGGAAAATGGTTTTAAATGCATCAACCTGCTTACAATTTCAACTCAATTAAATTAATAATGACTCCTCGACAAACCAAAAATCCGTTGAAAGCATTGATGACAAATGGCACAGGAAAAAGTATATCTCTTACTGACAAATGACAGAAGAGAGAGCATATCTCAAGGCGGAACAACGGTTCGATGCAAAGTCCTTAAAATATAACTCTTGAGACAAAAAAATATGACTCTTCGACACAAGAAATATCCGTTGTTAAAGAAATGTTATTTAATTTAAATTAGTTGTCAAATGAGAAACAAAAAATTCCCAAGAAAATGTCTTTAGACAGAATAATGACTCGTGGCAAAAAATCAACACAATATGACTCTTGAGACAAATGAATAATGATTCCTTGACATAGAAAAAACCATTTCAAAAGCATTGCTAACAAATAATAGAAGAAAAAGTATATCTCAAGGCGGAACAGCAGTTCGATGCAAAGTCTATAAAAGATGACTCTTGGAATAAAAAATATATGACTCTTCGACACAAGAAATTTGTTATCAAAGAGATTTGATTTAATTTGAATTTGTTGACAAATAACAAAAGGAAAATTCCCAGGAAAATATCCTAAGACAAAATAGTAATTCGAGGCAAAAAATTAACAGAAAATGACTCTTGAGACAAATAAATAGTGACTCCTCGACATACAAAAAGTCCGTTACAAAATTGTTACTGACAAATGACGGAAGAAAGAGTATATCTCAAGGCGAAACAACGGTTCAATGCAAAGTCTACAAAAGATAACTCTTAAGATAGAAAAGAATGACTCTTCGGCACGAGAACTTTTTTGTCAAAGAAACTTTAATTCAATTTAAATCTTTTGACAAATAACGAAAGGACAGACATATGAAAAATCCGTTACAAAAGCGTTACTGACAAATGACAGAAGAAAAAGTAAATCTCAAAGTGAAACAACGATTCGAGGCAAAGTCTACAAAATATGACTCTTAAGATAACAAAAATATGACTCTTCGACGCAAGAAATATCCGTTGTCAAAAAAGTTTGATTCAATTTTAATTTGCTGATAAAAAACGAAGGAAAAATTCCCAGAAAAATGTTTCAAGACAAAATAATGGCTGGAAGCAAAATATTAACAAAATATGACCCTTCAAACAAATAAATAATGACTCCTCGACATATGAAAAATCCGTTACAAAGCGTTGCTAACATGGCAAATGAAAATGGTCCCAAAAAATATCCCAAGACAGAACAACGTTTCGAATCAAAGGCTGTATAAGATAACTCTTGAGATAAAAAGAATTATGACTCCTCGACACAAGAAATATCCATTATTAGGAAAGTTTAGATCAATTTAAACTTGCTGACAAAAGGTGAAGGAGAAATTGCTAGGGAATGATAGAATAATGACTCGAGGCAAAAGATTAACAGAATTTGACTCTTAAGATAAATAAATAATGACTCCTCGACATACGCAAAATCCGGTACAAAAACGTTGCAGACAAATGATAGAAAAAAGAGTATATCTCAAGACGGAACAACGGTTAGATGTAAAGTCCACAAAAAATGACTCTTAAGATAGAAAAGAATGACTCTTCGCCACGAGAAATTAGATGTCAAAGAAATTTGATTCAATTTGAATTTGTTGACAAATAACGAAAGGACAAAATAGTCTCAAGACAGAATAGTGATTCGAGGCAAAAAATTAACAGAAAATGACTCTTGAGACAAATCAATTATGACTCCTCGACATATAAAAAATTCGTTATAAAAGCGTTACTGACAAATGCAGAAGAAAGAGTTTATCTCAAGACGGAGTAACGGTTCAATGCAGAGTCTATAAAAGATGACTCTTAAGATAGAAAAGATGACTCTTAAGATAGAAAAGAATGACTCTTCGGAACGAGAAATTTGTTGTCAAAGAAATTTGATTCAATTTAAATTTCTTGACAAATAACAAAGGGATAGAATAGTCTTGAGACAGAATAGTGGCTCGAGGCAAAAAATTAACAGAATATGACTCTTGAGACAAATAAATAATGACTCCTCGACATACGAAACATTCGGTAGAAAAACATTGTAGACAAATGATAAAAAAGAGTATATCTCAAGACGAAATAACGCAGGTAAAAAATTAACAGAAAATGACTCTTGAGACAAATAAATAATGACTCCTAGACCTATAAAAAGTTCGTTACAAAAGCGTTACTGACAAATGAGAGAAGAAAGAGTATATCTCAAGGCGGAACAACGGTTCGATGCAAAGTCTACTAAAGATGACTCTTAAGATAACAAAAATATGACTCTTCGACGCAAGAAATATCCGTTGTCAAAAAAGTTTAATTCAGTTTAAACTTGCTGATAAAAAACGAAGGAAAAATTCCCAGGAAAATGTTTCAAGACAAAATAATGGCTGGAAGTAAAATATTAACAAAATATGACTCTTAAAACAAATAAATAATGACTCTTCGACATATAAAAAGTCCGTTATAAAAGCGTTACTCCCAAATGACAGAAGAAAGAGTTTATCTCAAGACGAAACAACGGTTAGATGCAAAGTCTACAAAAGATGACTCTTAAGATAGAAAATAATGACTCTTCGGGACGAGAAATTTTTTGTCAGGAAATTTGATTTAATTTAAATCTGTTGACAAATAACGAAAGGACAGAGTAGTCTTAAGACAGAATAGTGGCCCGAGACAAAAGATTAACAGAATATGACTCTTACGACAAATAAGTAATGATTCCTCGACATACGAAAAATCTGGTACAAAAGCGTTGCAGACAAATAATAAAAAAAGAGTATATGTCAAGGCGGAACAACGGTTCAAGGCAAAGTCTATAAAAGATGACTCTTAAGATAAAAAAAATTATGATTCTTCGGCAGAAGAAATTTGTTGTCAAAAAAATTTGATTCAATTTGAATTTGTTGACAAATAACGAAAGGATGGAATAGCGTAAGATAGAATAGTGGCTTGAGGCAAAAAATTAACAGAGAATGACTCTTGAGACAAATAAATAATGACTCCCCGACATACAAAAAGTCCGTTACAAAATTGTTACTGACAAATAACAGAAAAAAAATATATCTCAAGGCGAAACAACGGTTCAATGCAAAGTTTACAAATAATGACTCTTAAGATAGAAAAGAATGACTCTTCGACGCAAGAAATATCCGTTGACCGTTGTTGACAACGGACGGACAAAGGACGGAGGAAAAATTTCTAGGAAACTGTCCCAAGATAGATAACTCAAGGCAGAAGGTTAAGACAAATAAATAATGACTCCTCGACATACAAAAAATCTGTTATAAAAGTACTGCTGACAATGCAGAGAAAATGGTTTCGAAAAGTATCCCAAGATAGAACAATTGCTAGAAAAAGACAGAATCGTTCGAGGTAAAAGGTTAACAGAATATGACTCTTGAGATAAATAATTAATGACTCCTCGACATACAAAAAATTCCAGAAGCGTTGCTGACAAATGACAGGACAGTATATCTTAAGACGGAACAACGGTTCGACGCAAAGTCTACAAAAAATGACTTAAGATGAAAAAATGACTCCTCGACACAAGAAGTATTTGTTGTCAAAAAAGTTTAATTCAATTTAAACTTGCTGACAACTGATGAAGAAAAAAATCCCAGAAAAATATCTCAAGACAGAGTAATGCCTGGAAACATAATATTAACAAAATATGACTCTTTAAAACAAATAAATAATGATTCCTTGACATACGAAAAATCCGTTACAAAAGCGTTGCTGACAAAAGATAGAGAAAATGCTTCTAAAAAATATCCCAAAACAGAACAATGTTTCGAAACAAAGTCTATAAAGGATGACTCTTGAGATAAAAAAATTATGACTCTTCGACCCAAGATGTGTTGTTAAGAAAGTTTGATTTAATTTAAACTCACTAACTAATTATGAAGGAAAAATTGTTTGGAAAAGACAGATCAACGTTTCGAAACAAAGGCTGTATAAGCTGACTCTTGAACTAAAAAATTATGACTCTTCGACTCAAGAAATATCTGTTGTTAAGAAAGCTTAATTTAATTTAAACTTAATGACAAATTATGAAGGAAAAATTGCTAGGAAAAGACAGATCAACGTTTCGAAACAAAGGCTGTATAAGATGACTCTTGAGCTAAAAAAAATTATGACTCTTCGACACAAGAAATATCTGCGTTAAGAAAGCTTGATTGAATTTAAACTTAATGACAAATTATGAAGGAAAAATTGCTAGGAAAAGACAGATCAACGTTTCGAAACAAAGGCTGTATAAGGTGACTCTTGAGCTAAAAAAAATTATGACTCTTCGATACAAGAAATATCTTTTATTAAGAAAGTTTGATTTAATTTAAACTTACTGACAAATGATGAAGGAAAAATTGCTAGGAAAAGGCAAATCAACGTTTCGAAACAAAGGCTGTATAAGATGACTCTTGAGCTAAAAAAAATTATGACTCTTCGACACAAGAAATATCTGTTATTAAGAAAGTTTGATTTAATTTAAACTTACTGACAAATGATGAAGGAAAAATTGCTAGGAAAAGGCAGATCAACGTTTCGAAACAAAGGCTGTATAAGATGACTCTTAAGCTATTAAAAATTATGACTCTTCGACACAAGAAATATCCATTGTTATTAAAGTTTGAATCAATTTAAACTTGCTGCCAAAAGATGAAGGAGAAATTGCTCTTAAAAGATAGAATAATGGCTTGAGGCAAAAGATTAACAGAATATGCAAAAGATTAATAGAATATGACTCTTAAGACAAATAAATAATGACTCCTCGACATATGAAAAATGTGTTACAAAAATGTTGCTGACTATGACAGGAGAGTATATATTAAGAGGAAACAACGCTACAGTGCAAAGTCTGCAGAAGATAAATATTGATTTAAAAAAAATATAACTCTTCGACGCATAAAACACCAGCAATGACACAAAATAATGATTCTTAACGCAAATGAAATTCTCAGAAATAAGATTGTTTAAGTTTAGAAAAGTGACTCAAAGCAGTGACTTAGACACAAGAAAAAATATAATGAAACAGTTCAAGACATTGACTTTAAAAAAAATCGTTTGCAGAAGATGACTCTTGATATAAAAAATAGTGACTCTTCGACACGCGAAAATTTCGTTATCAAGGCGTTGCTTAAAAAGCCCAAATTAAGTTCAATTTCAGGAAAAAATGACAAAGGGGTAATCTCCCAGTAGATTTAATTTAATAAATTAACAGAAAACAACCCATCAAGCACGAGAAATGACGCAAAATAATGACTCTTGACGCAAATGTCATTCGCAGATCGTTTAAGTTTAGAAAAGGGACTCAAAATAACGACTTTGGACGCAAGAAAAAACATAATAAAACTCGAGACACTGAGTCTTTGTGCAAGAAAAGTGATTTGCCAAGGATGACTCTTGAGACAAAAAATGACTCTTCGACACGCAAAAAATTCGTTACCAAGGCGTTGTCAAACAAGCTTTAATTCAGCCAAATTTCAAGACACTGCCTCTAAATGTAAGAAAAATCGTTTATAGAAGATGACTCTTGACACAAAACATAGTGACTCTTCGACACGCAAAAAATTCGTTACCAAGGCGTTGTCAAACAAGCTTTAATTCAGCCAAATTTCAAGACACTGTCTCTAAATGTAAGAAAAATCGTTTATAGAAGATGACTCTTGACACAAAACATAGTGACTCTTCGACACGCAAAAAATTCGTTACCAAGGCGTTGTCAAACAAGCTTTAATTCAGCCAAATTTCAAGACACTGTCTCTAAATGTAAGAAAAATCGTTTATAGAAGATGACTCTTGACACAAAACATAGTGACTCTCCGACACGCGATAATTTTGTTACCAAGGCGTTGTCAAAAGCGCTTAATTTAAGCTCAATTTCAACGTAAATGACGAAGGAATAGTTTCATAGTAGATTTAATTTAAAAAGTTCACAGAAAATAATCCATCTAGCATGAGTAATGAAGCAAATGAATGATTCTTGATGCAAATGATGAAGGAAAAACTGAAGGACAGATTCAATCTAGTTAAATGTTACTTTGGCTAAAGCAGTAGGTACATATTATTTTGGAGTACCACCAAGTAGTTTAAAATTACCACTGGCCACTAGCACCCCCTAGATTTACAACGATCAAAATAGTCCTTCGCAATCGCCGGACTTAAATCATATTAAAAATCTTTGGTGGTCGATTTCATTGGCCCAAATTTTAAGAACTCGTGACTACAAGAAAAAACTACTTATAACTCGCTTACCTCTCAATACATCGGCGGGGATGAGCCTCTTGAACGTCTTGGGCCTGTCTTCCTCCTTTTTGTCTTCGGCGCAAGCCAAGGCCATAACAATCGCAAGCACTACCAGGTATTTCATTGTTGTTTTTGTGTGTTAATTCGGTGAGCTGCAATGTATTTCTTCCAACTGAACTTCTTGCGTTGACGCACCGTTTTATAGGTTCGCCTCGCTTTGGGTACGAAGCCGCCGCCACGCCACACCGGGGCGGACGGTATCCGCTGGTGGGGCTCCCTCGTTAACTTCGATGCTTAGCGTTGCGTTTAAACGCCTCGGATGGATAACTGACTTCTACGGCGTGCCGTAAACGAAATTGAAATTGGGCTTGTGTTGTGAAGATTTACAAGTAAAGTGTACTCCTGATTATAATAGGACGAGGAATCCCTAAAGACTGACTGATACGATTTAGGCATCCGCGAGAGTCTCAGTGGGATTATTAAACATTTTTTTGTATAAGGCGTGCTAATGGTAATAAAATTATGAAGATTAGACGTCAAAAGCTCACATCGTCTTGTTTCGACTTTGAGTCAATATTCCGAGAAAAAATTGGAAATCTTGAAAAAAAGTCCAAATTTCGAGTACTCCGTACCAAATAGATACTCCTAAAATCCAAAAAAAATATCGGCATTTAAATTTGTTTGGAAATAAATGATTTTTCGAAAAAAAATTCTAGAAACTTCCAAGTTATTGTCGAAATGTCAAAGGATTAAAAAAAGTTAGATACTTAAGACGACAGACCGTGAAATGCATCTGGTTCCCCTGATTCTTGCATCTATTGAATTCTCATTCTTCGTGTCATGTTAATGAATGACTTTTCGATTTGTCATCGATCGTTCAATGGAACAACAAAACAAAATTGTCGTAATTCAAGGTGAATCTACTTAAAAAGGTGTGAAATGGTTTCCGTTATTTGTATGCGTCAATACCATCGGTTGTAAAAGATATCTGAAAACTTTCCAAATCACTGCTATCTATTAAAAAACAAGGAGATAATTTTGTAAACTTTTTTTTAGCTCCACGTTGTTTAAATGGCACTAGTTCTGGTCGTTATTTCGTAGAAATGTTCTAATTTAAATAAACTACGAATTAATCAGATTCAAAAATATCGAAATAGTAAATCTAGAACGTTCTATTCAAAGATCGTGCTCTCTTCTGGTAAAACCAGAATAATTAATAGGAACCCACTAAATGCCCACATTATTCAAATTATGTTATTGTAATGCGTTATAAAAGTAACCTTCACCAGTCGTGATATTTATGTATCAGATTTTATCTGATCAACGAAAAATCGACTTGACTAAATGGTTCTGATTTGAAGCGAGATTTAATGAAATTTTAATCGCGCAGCATTATCAAGAGTTTGGTTTGTTCCACACTTTTTGAAGCTTATTAGAGGAAAAATCCAAAAAATGCTCTGGGGTTACCCCAATGGTGCTTTCGTTACCTGTAAACAGTTTATTATTTTATTCGTTTAAATACTAATATCGGAGCTTCACTTGAAGTTTTTTAAAATCCTGTTTTTTCGGTTTTTGCATAAATCCCTATTTTAGTCATCAATTTTGTGTCTACATCCTAACATCCAAGGCAAGAGAGCATAAAGAGCTTTTTTCTGTGCCCTTAGAATATTAAACTGTTCTGATTATTCTTCAACTGTTTTAAGTCTCTGCCCCATATATGACGTATGACGTTAGCGCCATCTGGTTACCGGTATCCTAACATCTGATTCGAGAGTCAAGGCAGCCGTTTCTGAGATGCACGACGTAAGACGTCAACGCCATCCCTGTACTAGTACCTTAATATGCAATGCATGTACCGCTAAGATTTACTAGATGGCTATAAAGAAAAAAGAAATTTGTGACTAAATGAGTTTTTTCAAAAGTGACACCAATTTCAATTAACTACAAAAGTAAAACCTTAACTGTACAGAAAATTTCATCCAAATCGTTAGAGCCATTTCCGAGATACCAAGTATATACATATTTATGTATATACAAACATTGTTCGTTTAAATACATAAGATTTACATATTCACTTTTCGGGTTCATTTTTCGTAAATAGATTTGCTAATCGAACATAATTGAAGGCGTGACGAATTTTTTTGTGACAAATCGAGTTTTTTTCAAAGTGACGCTAATCTCAAACAACTACAAAAGTAAAAACCTAACTCCACAGAAAATTTCATTTAAATCGTTAGAGCTGTTTCCGAGATCCCAAGTATATACATATTTATATATATTTAGAAATATTGCTCATTTTAATAAATACGATTTACATTTACACTTTTTGAGTCCATTTTTCGTGAATAGACTTGCCAATCGAACATAATCGAAGACATGTCAAAATTTTTTGTAAGAAGTTGAGTTTTTTGAAAAGTGACACTAATTTCAATCAACTACAAAAATGAAAACCTAACTGTACAGAAAATTTCATTCAAATCGTTAGAGCCGTTTTCGAGATATCAAGTATATACATATTTATATATATATGCAAACATTGCTCATTTAAATACATAAGATTTACATTTACACTTTACGAATCTATTTTTCGTAAATAGATTTGCCAATCGAACCTAATCGAAGACGTGACGAATTTTTTTGTGACAAATTGAGTTTTTTGAAAAGTGACATTAATCTCAATCGACTACAAAACTAAAAATCTAAGTGTATACAAAATGTCATCCAAATCGTTAGAGTTGTTTCCGAGATCCCAAGTATATACATATTTATATATATTTAGAAACGTTGCTCATTTTAATAAATACGATTTAAATTTACATTTTTTGAGTCCATTTTTCGTGAATAGGCTTGAAAATCGAACATAATCGAAGACATGTCAACATTTTTTGTGACAAATTGAGTTTTTTCAAGAATGACACTAGTCTCAATCAATTACAAAAGTGAAAACCTAACTGTACAGAAAATTTCATGCAAATCGTTAGAGCTGTTTCCGAGATCCCAAGTATATACATATTTATATATATTTAGAAACATTGCTCATTTTAATAGATACGATCTACATTAATACTTTTTGGGTCCATTTTTCGTGAATAGACTTGAAAATCGAACATAATCGAAGAAATGTCAACATTTTTTGTGACAAATTGAGTTTTTTCAAAAGTGACACTAATCTCAATCAACTACAAAAGTGAAAACCTAACTGTACAGAAAATTTCATCCAAATCGTTAGAGCTGTTTCCGAGATCCCAAGTATATACATATTTATATATATTTACAAACATGGCTCATTTTAATAAATACGATTTACATTTACACTTTTTGATTCCATTTTTCGTGAATGGACTTGAAAATCGAACATAATCGAAGACATGTCAACATTTTTTGTGACAAATTGAGTTTTTTCAAGAATGACACTAATCTCAATCAACTACAAAAGTGAAAACCTAACTGTACAGAAAATATCATCCAAATCGTTAGAGCTGTTTCCGAGATCCCAAGTATATACATATTTATATATATTTAGAAACATTGCTCATTTTAATAGATACGATCTACATTAATACTTTTTGGGTCCATTTTTCGTGAATAGACTTGAAAATCGAACATAATCGAAGACATGTCAAAATTTTTTGTGACAAATTGAGTTTTTTCAAAAGTGACACTAATCTCAATCAACTACAAAAGTGAAAACCTAACTGTACAGAAAATTTCATCCAAATCGTTAGAGCTGTTTCCGAGATCCCAAGTATATACATATTTATATATATTTACAAACATTGCTCATTTAGATAAATACGATTTACATTTACACTTTTTGATTCCATTTTTCGTGAATAGACTTGAAAATCGAACATAATCGAAGACATGTCAATATTTTTTGTGACAAATTGAGTTTTTTCAAGAATGACACTAATCTCAATCAACTACAAAAGTGAAAACCTGACTCTACAGAAAATTTCATCCAAATCGTTAGAGCTGTTTCCGAGATCCCAAGTATATACATATTTATATATATTTAGAAACATTGCTCATTTTAATAGATACGATCTACATTAATACTTTTTGGGTCCATTTTTCGTGAATGGACTTGAAAATCGAACATAATCGAAGACATGTCAAAATTTTTTGTGACCAATTGAGTTTTTTCAAGAATGACACTAGTCTCAATCAATTACAAAAGTGAAAACCTAACTGTACAGAAAATTTCATCCAAATCGTTAGAGCAGTTTCCGAGATCCCAAGTATATACATATTTATATATATTTACAAACATTGCTCATTTTAATAAATACGATTTACATTTACACTTTTTGATTCCATTTTTCGTGAATGGACTTGAAAATCGAACATAATCGAAGACATGTCAAAATTTTTTGTGACCAATTGAGTTTTTTCAAGAATGACACTAGTCTCAATCAATTACAAAAGTGAAAACCTAACTGTACAGAAAATTTCATCCAAATCGTTAGAGCAGTTTCCGAGATCCCAAGTATATACATATTTATATATATTTACAAACATTGCTCATTTTAATAAATACGATTTACATTTACACTTTTTGATTTCATTTTTCGTGAATAGACTTGAAAATCGAACATAATCAAAGACATGTCAACATTTTTTGTGACAAATTGAGTTTTTTCAAGAATGACACTAATCTCAATCAACTACAAAAGTGAAAACCTAACTGTACAGAAAATTTCATTTAAATCGTTAGGGCCGTTTTCGAGATACCATGTATATACATATTTATATAAATACAAACATTGCTCATTTAAATACATAAGATTTACATTTACACTTTTCGAGTCCATTTTTCATAAATAGATTTGGCAATCGAATATAATCGAATTCGTACCGATTTTTTTTTGTGGCCAATTGAATTTTTTTAAAAGTGACACTAATCTCAATCAACTACAAAAGTAAAAACCAAACTAAACAGAAAATGTCATTCAAATCGTTAGAGCGGTTTCCGAGATACCAAGTATATACATATTTATTTTGTGTGCAAACATTGCTCATTTAAATACATAAGATTTACTTTTACGCTTTTCTAGTTAATTTTTCGTGAATAGATTTGCCAATCGAAGATAATCGAAGACGTGCCGAATCGATTTGTCGATTGTCGACGTCCACTTATACGCTGACTGGCGTAAAACTGCATCGAGCCGCGTAAAAAAAATACGACGGGGTGACACACATGAGTAACAGAGTTGAAATACTCGGAGGTAGTGATTTTGCGGCTAATGTTTTGAACGATGTCGAAACAATGCAATCGTAACAAAAGTGTATCCGAAGTAAATACAGTAATTAACAACAAACGACTTGCAAAATTTGATAATGACACACTTTCGGCGAATAGGTTTAAACGGCGTACCAGGTGACGTTCACTTTGTCAATGTTGCAAATATTTTGGGGAGTTCATATACAAATTTGTTCAAATTTTAGTTGATGTTTTTTAAAACAATCTAATGATTTTTTAATCATCAATTTATATTTTTTTTTGTTTTTTTCAATTTATTTAACATTTCTTCGGCCCAGTTTGGAAATATTTAAATTTTTTTATGGTTTGTTGACAATTTTCTAAACAATTTTTGAATTGCGACTACGTGATATTTAAATTTTTAAAAACGTCACTTCATGACAGTTTACAAATTAAGAGGTTAGTTTATTTTACATAGAATAGGAATAATGAAAAATAGGAGACCAAAAATTAGATGTAAAAAAATAAAAAATTTTGATTTTTTGATAATTTAGGAAATATAAAAATACATAAAAAAGGTTGTAGCACTGGACATCGATGTTTCGCTCTCATTTGAGCTCGTCAGCAGTGCATAACATGGAAAGGGAACAATGAGGAAGAAATACTTAAAAATAAAAAATTTTTTTAAAAATATAAAAAAGAAAAATAAAGAAATTTTAACATGAATAGACGTTTCATCATCTATTTACTGTGTTGTACGATCTATCTATATGCCGGAAGGGGTATTAGCCCTCGGAGTAGTTGTTTCTTGTGGATCGGGCTTCAAATATTTAAATTTTTAACACAGTAAATTTTTAACACAGTAAATTGATGATGAAACGTCTATTCATGTTAAAATTTCTTTATTTTTCTTTTTTATATTTTTAAAAAAATTTTTTATTTTTAAGTATTTCTTCCTCATTGTTCCCTTTCCATGTTATGCACTGCTGACGAGCTCAAATGAGAGCGAAACATCGATGTCCAGTGCTACAACCTTTTTTATGTATTTTTATATTTCCTAAATTATCAAAAAATCAAAATTTTTTATTTTTTTACATCTAATTTTTGGTCTCCTATTTTTCATTATTCCTATTCTATGTAAAATAAACTAACCTCTTAATTTGTAAACTGTCATGAAGTGACGTTTTTAAAAATTTAAATATCACGTAGTCGCAATTCAAAAATTGTTTAGAAAATTGTCAACAAACCATAAAAAAATTTAAATATTTCCAAACTGGGCCGAAGAAATGTTAAATAAATTGAAAAAAACATAATATTTCCGATCAATAAGGGTCTACCATGAAGAATAAACATCAATTTATAGTTAAAGCCGACCTTAATATTCGGGATATACGAAGGGCCTTCAAATTTAATAGAAAACTGATCGTCTTTGATAATTTGTCACTCTTAATTACGAATGAAACCTAATGAAATTTAACCTAATATAGGGTTTGTTTTCGTTACGATTTTTTTTCTTCTGTGCAGCTAATAATTTAAATTTACTTTATTTTGAACTATCTATCTATATGTCGTTAAATAAAAATGTCACCACTTAACATGAAAGACGTTCCTCAAACATGCAGGTTCATATTTTTTTTTTTGATTTATTTTTTGGCTTATTTATTGGCTTTGAATATTAGCTCATACACCACAAGTTGTTGCATATAAATATTGACATGAACTTCAGGTTTAGATTAAAATGATTTTGCTTTTTGCCTTTTACTAAAGTTTTGCTTTTTGTCTTTTACTTTGTGCCTCTTAATACAAATTTTTCTTTATATACGCCGCGGACGGATTTTTATGCAAAACAGTCAATACAACTTTGAATCTGCTTTAGGGCGGATTTGTATGCAAAAACTTTAATGAGCTGCGGACGGATTCTTATGCAAAAACATTAATGAACTGTGGACGGATTTTAATGCAAAAAAATCCTATAATTTTGGGACTGGCCCTTGGTTATCTTTAAAAATTAAAATACAAAATTTGGCTACCGAAACGTGTTAGAGCAACCTTTGTTTTGTTTTTTAATCCTTCTTGGTTTCAGGGAACAAGATTTGTATTTCAATATTTAAAATCCTGTAAGATTTTAGGCGGATTTGTATGCACAAAATTTTAATTAGTTGTGGGCGGATTTTTATGCAAAAACATTTATTAGCTGTGGACGGATTTTTATGCAAAAAAATCCTATAAGATTTTAGACGGATTTGTATGCAAAAAATTGTAATTAGTTTTTGGGCGGATATTTATGCAAAAATCCATGCAAGGTGTGTCTCAAATGTTATGCGCATTTGGAAAGTAGCAATTTTTGAAAAAATCACTCGGACGGATCAATTAAGTTTTTTTTGATCAAAATTAATTCTCCAAAATTTAAACAGTGACGGCGAGAGGGGGTTTTATTTTTGCTAGAAATAACGACAAATGCTTCTACCAAATAATTAAGATGAACAGAATTCTAACGAAAACTTTTCGAGTTAGTCTCGTGATGTTGACTGACGTTGCCAAACGTCCAGATTTCGTCCGGACTGCGTAGTAATTAAGTTTTTTTTATGGTCGTCTAGCTTAAGTACGTAAAGCATAAAAAAAATATGAATTGAGGATTTTTTTCAGCCCGATCTGTTCAAACAAATGCCAATGCTGGCAATCTAATAACTCTAATACGCACTCTTCAGTTTCCGAGTGAGTTGGGTTGCATCAGTTCGATTTTCCGGCTCGTAAATTATAGAATAACGATCGCAATTCGTGCCTGGGAAGTAAATTATGTCGCAAACCGTTACGATTCATATTAAAATATGTCGTCTGTATCGCGGTAATTGTGGATATTTCGTGACACTTCTAATGGATGCACACTGTGCACTACATAGCAATTGTCAGTCGAGTGTAATTGAGGAAGCGTTTCACATTTTCCGCGGTTTCGGTCGCGAAATGTGTAACGAAGTGAATGTACAGGCTGACCGCTTCCATGTAATTTTAAGGGTGGATGCACACTTTCGTACGTTGTACGTGCGGCAAGAAAGTTAACCGAAGTTTTTGCAAAAAAATACGGGATAGAACTCTGTCAATGTGCTCTGAAAAAATATCGCTGGGGACGGATTTTTATGTAAAAATCGTTTATCTGTGGTCGGATTTTTAGGCAAATATTTTAATTAGCCATGGGCGGATTTGTATGCAAAAATTGCATTCATCTGTAAAATGATAATCATTTTTTTTTATCTTCAAAGCGAAATCATCTTATCTGTCCTTACGGATGAGTAACAATCATTCTGTTCAGCTGATAATTCATTTGATTAGTTTTTAACGCAAGCACTAAGAAAGATTTTTTACTCGTGACGATGTTTTTTAAGCTATCAAAGCCACCGTTGACTCTCCTCGGAGACGACGTCCATAAGCGAGGGCAAAATCTTGGCGTAAGCCGTTCCGCCGTTGACTCAGTTTGACACAAAGGTTAACCAATGATTTACACGACACGCAATTACATTCAATGAGACCATTTTAATCTGTCCGTTGCTTTGAATTCGCGGAAGCACGCTTTCTAGCCCTGATGGCATTGAAAATGCACAGAACCGGCGCCCACCCGCAGAAAAACGCCTGCCAAGATGTCCGCGTTTTAGTAATTGCCCCGATGTGACGTAATCTGGTAATTGTAGACTTCTGTGAATGCGATTTACTGGGAATTCTTCGGCTACAGTAGGAAATCGTTACGAAATTCGACGTTATTTAATTAATTTGAAAATGGTCCGGTTCTTTCCTGGTAGACGTGCGTTTAGATGATATTTTAACCGAGCGGTTGAATTATTAATTTACTCGACTCAAGAGAGAAAGTTGCAGTATTATGTTAACATTAACAAAGTCGTATTTTTCCGCTAACCTATTGAACGATATCATTATGGATTATGTTCTCTATAATTCAACTTTTACCATTAATTACCTGTTGCATTAAACAATAGATTAGTGCGGTCTAAAAACAAACGTAAATTAACACACAGTAGACGCTCATATATTAAAAAAAAATTAACAAATCCTCCCATCGCTATCAATAAATACAACATTTAAGAAATCGTCTTTGTAAATCCCATCGATCTCGTCGTAACCGAGCGTTTCTTTCGCACAAGCGTCCTCGTCTTCGTCCAGGAGGCAGCTAGACACGAAAATCGTGATCGTTGACACTTCAGGAAGAACTTCGCGAATTTTTTTCAAATTGATCTCCTTGGGATGCACCTCGGACAACGACAGATATTTCAGCTCGTCCAAACCGTCGAAAATGTCCCATGAGAAATCCTCCAAAATGTTACCGTTGAGCAGGAGGCTTTTGAGATTTTTCAAATCCTGGAATACCCCTGAAAATTCATTATGAAATGAGCTTAATTCAGGAAATTGTTCTTTCTCTCTCTCTCTCTCTCTCTCTCTCTCTCTCTCTCTCTCTTTATTTCTCTCTATCTCCCTATCTCTCTATATCTCTATCTCTCTATTTCTTCATATCTCTATATCTCTCTCTCCATATCTCTTTATCTCTCTATCTCTCTCTCTATCTCTCTATCTTTCTAAATCTCTATCTCTCTATCTCTCTCTATCTCTCTCTCTCTCTCTCTATCTCTATCTCTCTCTCTCTCTCTCTCTCTCTTTCTCTCTCTCTCTCTCTCTCTCTCTCTCTCTATCTCTCTATATCTCTATCTCCCTATCTCTCCATATCTCTATATCTCTCTGTCTCTCTATCTCTCTCTCTCTATATATCTCTCTCTCTCTCTCTCTCCCTTTCCCTCTCTCTTTATCTCTCTCTCTCTCTCTCTATATCTCTCTCTCTCTCTCTATATATCTCTCTCTCTCTCCCTTTCCCTCTCTCTCTCTCTCTATATCTCTCTCTATCTCCCTATCTCTCTATCTCTCTATATCTCTATCTCTCTCTTTCTCTCTCTCTCTCTCTCTTTCTCTCTCTCTCTCTCTCTCTCTATCTCTCTTTCTATCTCTATCTCTCTTTCTATCTCTATCTCTCTTTCTATCTCTATCTCTCTTTCTATCTCTCTCTCTCTCTCTCTCTATCTATCTCTTTATCTCTTTATCTCTCTATCTCTCTATCTCTCTATCTCTCTATCTCTCTATCTCTCTATCTCTCTATGTCTCTATCTCTCTATCTCTCTATCTCTCTGTCTCTCCCACTTTATTTCCCTCATTAATGGCTTAATGTGGACGGATTTTTATGTAAAAATCGTATTTTTTTTGTGGGCGAATTTTTATGCGAACAATTTAAATAACCGTGGTCGGATTTGTATGCAAAAATTGCATCCATCTGTAAACGGATATTTTTGTCAAAGTTTCCATTAGTTATGGTCGAGTTTTTATGCCTAGATTGCTGATAGTTTTTAATTTGCTTCTTTAATATTCAATTTTTCTAATCTTTAAAGAGAAATTGTTCTGTGAATTATAAAAATATCGAAGACTTCTTTTTCTCAAAATTTCCTATTAAAACTCAAGGGTATTTTTATAAATTTTTATTTACTAAAAATTTGTGCTCTGTTTTGTAAAATTCATGTTTAAATTAGAAATTGTTTCTAAATTTCAATTCCTTTTTGGAACTTTTGAAATTTAACCTTTAAAAATGCTCCTCTTTTAAAATGCCACCTCTAAAATCAAAAACTTGAATTTGTTCTAAATTTTAAAAATTCCTAATTTAAATTCAAATTTTCAAAAAAGAAAAATTAAATGTTAAAGAAAGAACGAATTTTACAGTCAAATTTAAAAAATCCGAAGTTTCGAAAAAAGTCCATAATTTGAAAAAAAATATCGAAATCCTCAACAAAAGTCTAAATTAAAAAAAAAAACGTTGACATTTAAAAAAAAAGTCAAAAATCTGACCAAGAGTCGGAATTAAAAAAAAAAAGAGTAACAATTTTAAAAAAGGCCTAAAAGATTAAAAATTTCCGCAAATTGCGAATTTTACCAAAATTTGAACCTAAAAAATTCGAAGGAAGTCAAAGTTTTGAAAAAAACGTCGAACTTTTCAACAAAAGTGTAAATTTTGAAAAAAAATATCGAAGTTTTCAAAAAAAATCGAAATTTTGAAAAACCAACTTTACAAAGTCGAATTTCAAAAATCCAAAGCTTCGAAAGAAAGTCAAAATTTTGAAAAAAGGACAACATTTTCAACAAAAGTCTAAATTTTGGGAAAGAAGTCGACATTTTCAAAAAAAAAAGTCAAAAATCTGACCAAGAGCCTTAATTTAAAAAAAAAAGAGTAGACATTTTGAAAAAAGGTCTAAGAGAAATCGAAAATTTCCGGAAAATGTTAATTTTACCGAAATTCGAATTTAAAAAATTTGAAGTTTGGAGGAAGTCAAAATTTTGAAAAAAAAGTCGAAATTTTCAACAAATGTGGAAGTTTTGAAAAAAAGTAACGAAATATTCAAAAAAATCGAAATTTTGAAAAATGAATTTTACAGAGTCGAAATTAAAACCTAAGTTTCGAGAAAAAGCCAAAATTAAAAAAAAAAAACATGAAATATTTAACAAAGGTCAAACTTTTGAAAAAACGTCGACATTTTCAAAAAAACAGTCAAAAACCCGACTAAAGAATCGAAATTTCAATAAAAGAGTATAGATTTCAAAAAAGTTCTAAACAAAATCGAAAATTTCCGGAAAAAGCGAATAATACCGAAATTCGAAGTTTTAAATAATTCATAGTTTAAGGAAAAACCAAAATTTTGAAAAAAAAATTTTGAAGTGTCGAAATTAAAAATAAAATCGAAATTTTAAAAAAGAGCGACATTTTCAAACAAGTCAACAATTTGGCTAAAAGTCGGAAATTAAAAAAAAACGAGTAGAAAAATTTTAAAAATTCCTTGTTTAAAAAGTTAAATTCTCCAAACAAATAAAAAAGAGAAAAATCGAAATTTTCAAAAAAGAAGAATTTTACTGAATCGAATTTAAAAAATCCAAAATTTCGAGACAAAGTTTTGACTTTCTCTCGAAATTTTGGATTTTGAAAAAAAAGGTCAAAATTTTTTGCAGAAATAACAATTTTGAAAAACGGTCGACATTTTCAAAGAAAATTCGAAATTTTGTAAAAAAACGTCGGCGTTTTCAAAAAAAGTCAAAAATCTGATTAAAAGTCGGGATTTTTTAAAAAAAAGGGAAAAAATTTTGAAGGAAAGTCAAAAAAATCGAAATTTTTCTGAAAATGTGAATTTTATTGATTAAGATTTAAAAAATTCGAAGTTTGGACAAAAAGTGGAAATTTTCCACAAAGGTGGAAATTTTAAAAATAGTTCGAAATGTTCAAAAAATTTTAACATTTTTTTAAAAATTTGAAATTTCGAAAAAAATTAGAAATTTCGAAAAAAATTAGAAATTTTGAAAAAATTAGAAATTTTGAAAAAATTAGAAATTTTGAAAAAATTAGAAATTTTGAAAAAATTAGAAATTTTGAAAAAATTAGAAATTTTGAAAAAATAAAAAAAATTTAAGAAAATTAGAAATTTTGGAAAAAATTTGATATTTTGAAAAAAATTGAAATTTTACAAAAAATTTGAAATTTTGAAAAAAAAAATGAAATTATGAAAAAAATTGAAATTTTGTAAAAATTTGATATTTAGAAAAAAATTAAAATTAAAAAAAATTTAAAAATTGAAAAAAAAAATTGAAATTTTTGAAGAAAAATTGAAATGGAAATTTTGAAAAAAATTAAAATTTTGAACAAAAAATGAAATTTTGAAAAAAATTTGAAAATTAAAAAAACATGAAATTTTGAAAAAATTAGAAATTTTGAAAATAATTAAATTTTGAAATTAAAAATTGAAAAAAAATTGATATTTTGAAAAAAATTGAAATTTTGAAAAAATTTGAAAATTAAAAAAACATGAAATTTTGAAAAAATTAGAAATTTTGAAAAAATTAGAAATTTTGAAAATAATTGAATTTTGAAAAAATTAGAAATTTAAAAAAAAAAATTGATATTTTGAAAAAAATTGAATTTTTGAACAAAAATTTTGAAAAAAAATGGAAATTTTGAAAAAAATTGAAATTTTGACAAAAAATTGAAATTTTGAAAAAAATTTGAAATTTTGAAAAAAAATTTGAAATTTTGAAAAAAAATTGAATTTTTGAAAAATTTGAATTTTTGAAAAAATTTGAATTTTTGAAAAAATTTGAATTTTTGAAAAAATTTGAAATTTTGAAACAATTTGAACTTTTGAAAAAATTTGACCAAAAAAGGTCCAAATTCTCAACAAAGGTAACAACTTTAAGAAAAATCGAATTTTTCAAATAAAATTTAAAATTTTGAATAAAGTTCGTAGTTTTCAAAAAGTCAAAACAAGAGTCGGAATTTTGAACAAATGAGTAGAAATTTTGAAAAAAATGTCTAAAACAACCGAAATTTCCCGGAAAATTCGAATTTTACCGAAATTTGAATTTAGAAAATTGTAAATTTGAAGAAAATCAAAATTTTAACAAAAGTTTAAATTTATAACAAAAGTTAAAATTTTGAAAATAATTCAAAATTTTAAACAAAATTTAAACGAGATTTTGAAAAAAGGGCGAAAGTCCTAAAAAAGTCAAAATCTCCAGAAAACTTCAAAAAATTTGAACAAAAGTTGGAATTTTCAAAAAAAAATTATAAGGCATCAAAAAAGATCAAAGTTTTACAAAAATAAACTTTCAAGATGATCGAATTTACAAAAAAAATCAAAATTTTTGATTTACCTGTTGACGGATTTTTATGTAAAAGTTGTATTTTATCTGTGGACGGATGTTTATGTAAAAGTTGTATTTTATCTGTGGACGGATGTTTATGTAAAAGTTGTATTTTATCTGTGAACGAATTTTTATGTAAAAGTTGTATTTTATCTGTGGTCGGATTTTTATGTAAAAGTCGTATTTTATCTGTGGTCGGATTTTTATCTAAAAGTTGTATTTTATCCGTGGATGGATTTTTATGTAAAAGTGGTATTTTATCTGTGGTCGGATTTTTATGCAAACATTTTAATTATCCGTGGTCGGGTTTGTATGCAAAAATTGCCTTCATCCGTAAAAGGATATTTATGTCAAAGTTTTAATTAGTTGTAGTCGAGTTTTTATGCCTAAATAACTGGTAGATTTCAATTTGCTTCCGCATCCTACTCGCCGTGCTTTGAATGGGGTTACCTTTTGCGAGTGGATTAAGCTTTAAAAAAAAGTCGCCTTTTTTTTCAAAATTTCGAAGTATTCTAAACGTAAGCACTTGAATTCTATAAAAGACTTCGAAAGGGATAGTCTTAGTCAAGCTACTCTTGATTTAGAATATAGAGATTTAGTTTCATTTAAACCAAAATCATGTCACCAGTCGTTGCGGTGCTGATATTCTTTAAGCACACAATTCCTTTGATGGAATGGACTGGTCCTTGGTTATCTTCAAAAATTGAAATACAGAACTTGTCCCATGAAACCAAGAAAGATTAAGAAACACAACAAAGGTTGTACTAACGTGTTTCGACAGCCAAGCTGTTATCTTCAGAGAGAAACTCTCTGTTTCAGAGAGAAACTCTCAGTTTCTCTCTGAAGATGACAACTTGGCTGTCGAAACGCGTTAGAGCAACCTTTGTTGTGTTTTTTAATCTTTCTTGGTTTCAGGATACAAGTTCTGTATTTCAACACAATTCCTTCACTAATCGCTCGACTTGTTCAACTCACCTGGTTGCAAATTCGTTAATTTATTGTCCTGTAAGCTCAACACTTTCAAATCCGGAACGTTGACGAACGTGCCGTTTTCTATATCTCGTATAAACCCATCGTCCAAGCTCAGATACGTTAGGTTTTGCAGTCCATCGTTGAGAAATTCATCCGATAGATAAAAAATCAACGGTAAACGTTCGATCTCGAGATACTCCAAGTTGGTGGCGTTCGCGAAAGCGTCCTCTTCGAATTCCACGCCGTACACGTCGTCGCTCGCCTTTACAATCAACTTCCTCAGGTGTTGCAAACGATCGAAGAAATCGCCATCTATCCTCGGACAGGAGAGCATGTCCCTTATCTCGAGCACTTGCAGCATCGAGAACTTGTACAGTTCGTCGTAGTCGGGATCCTCCAGCGTCTCATTCGACATGGATATACGGAGGATTTGCTCGGGATGGAGGTCGAAAACGTGCTTGAAGTTGATGGCGTTATCGGCGTCGGAGATGGTGGCGATTTTTTGACCGTCGAGGAGGAGGTCGCCGACGGCGGCGTGGACGAGGAGATAGACGGCGAACGCGAGCGAATTTTTCATGGTCATTTGTCTGTAATTCGTTTAGGAATTAAAACGATAGAATTGGGTTAGTTATTTTGATGATTGAATTTGAGGAAATTGAAATTACTTACTTTGCGAAGACAGGTGCATGGTTGGAACTGTAAACTTTTATTTATTTTGAATCGAGTAGCGTTTTCTTACGACTGTAATTCAATATTAATATTAATGAATTGTGAAAAGTAAATAATAGTATGACCCTGACTTGTGTGCGATATGACTTGAGGTTGAGATTTTTTTCGACCATGATGTAACTTTATTTGATTTTAATCTTCTTCCGGGTTGTTCCTAAGCTATTTACGTAAAGGGCCACGCCAAATTTTGTTGTAATTAACTGTCTTTTAGTAGACGTTGCAAGTATAATAAAGTAAGTTACTGGATCTAGAAAACCATGAGATGGAATTACGAATTTCTTTATAAAATTGGCACATAATTCGAATGTGATGGTTATATTGTAAGATTTAACGTACTTTCCATTGTTTCTGATTTAGAGAACCGGTGAAACCGTTACGTACACGTTCAGTTTTAACATTTAATAAACGAGGTTATGACTTTCAACCCGCAATAACATGTGAGTCATTTACACTCTCACTTCGTACCCGTGTGATTTGCAGAAATCGTCGATTGCAATCTTTAATAATAGTCACTCTGAAAGGAAGAGTAGTTCTTCAGGTTAATTAATTTTTCGATATATTTGCTTCAAATTATAAGTTTAACACATTTTACCGTCATCATCGACAAAGACGACGTTTAGAAAATCATCTTCGTAGATTTCGTCTACGTCGTCATAACGAAATTCCTGGGATACATCCCCTTCTTCATCCTGATAAACGCAGTTATCCACGAAGATCGTAACCGTGGATACCTTCGGCAAAATATCTCTAATTTCTTCCGCATTAGTGTCATTCGGATGCACATTGGACACCGCCAAGTATTCCGAGTTGTTTAACCCACTGAAAATCCCCCAAGTGAAATCCTTCAAGTCGTTTCCGTTTAAAAAAAGACTTTTCAAAGCCTTGAGATCTTGAAATATACCTGAAACAAACCATGAGTTGTCACGCTTTAAAAAATTCTCAAAAATCTCACCTGACTCCAACGTTGTAATCTTATTGTTTTGTAAACTGAGCACCTTCAAATTACCCAAATTGACGAAAGCATCCCCAGCAATATGACGTATATATCCGTCGTCAAAACTCAAATACTCCAAATTTTTAAGCCCTTCGTTGAGGAACCCACCAGTGAGATGAAAAACCATCTGAAGTTTCTCGATTTCGAGATACTCCAACGACGAAGCTTTCGTAAAAGCGTCGCCGTCGACCTCCAAGCCGTAGATGTCCTTCTCCACTTTGACGGCGAGTTTTCGCAAATGGGGGAATTTGGCGAAAAAATCTTGACTAAGGCGGGGACAGGAGGCCACGTTACGCATCTTGATGGTTTCCAAATTGGAGAACTTGAAGAGGTGGCGGTAGTCGGCGTCTTCCATCGTCAGATTCGAGATTGAGATTTCCACGAGTTTTTCCGGGTGTAAGTAAGAAATGTCCTTCAGGTTGATGGTGGTTTCTCTGGTTTCGTATTTGTTGATTGGACGACCGTTCAGGTAGAGGTCAGCTGTGACGGCGGAGGGGAGAAGGAAGATAAGATAAAGTGGTGACATCGTCGCACTCAAAATTCACTATTTGTAGTGATGAATAAACACGATTTGTAGTGATGAATAAATACGATTTGTAGCGATGCATAAATACGATGAAACTTCGCGAGTGTAATCAAATTTAGTTTGATTTAATAAACAAATTTATCAGGACAGTTTGACCCAATTCTAGCGTCGTTATCACCAAAGAATACTTTTGTGTCAGTGTCAATGGCAACAGGCCAAATAGTTACATAATACTTTGTTTGTGTTCCGCAGGAGGTAATAATAAGAAGATTTAGTAGCAAAAAACTTCGTTATATTTCACAATCTGTATATTCATTTTGGATAAATTGTAGAAAGACTTGTAGTCGAAGCAAGAGTCCACATAAATGGTAACGGAGGTCTTCGGTGGTAGAAACTTGGTCATTTCTCCAAGAACGATTTCCTCCGGACGAAGGTTACCCAATGACAGATGTCGAAGGTTTACCAAGCCGTCAAACAGCTCCCAAGAGAAATTTGTAATGTTTGTTTTATCCAGATGCAAGTGGCTCAATTTTTTCAAATTTTCGAAGGCACCTGCAACACATCTAACAATATTTACGCCTCTAATGCACAGACCAATAGGTTTGAACATTTATTAGATTCGAAGTTTGGAAACCAAAGACCGGTTTCGATCTTGTTACATCTCGTCAGTTTGGTATATCCAACTCGAATGCTAACAAATGTTCCGACAAGTAAGTACTAAAACATTCACAGGCGTCAAGCGAGTGACTCTTTAGTACTACCACCTATTGGTCCATAGAGAAACTATGGCCTTCGCCAAGAATGTCGTATGCAAGTAGAATGCAACCTAGACTACAAATTCATGCAGCCCTCCAGGCGGCGTGTATAAGTGAATCATAGGTAGCTGAACTACCAACAGTTGAAACATTGCCACCTAGCAAAGCGGTTGCTCTCTAGGAACAATTTCTCAGAAGACAAGGATTCTAATGCACAGACTTTTTTCCAGAAAATTTGATTTTTTTCTCGAAATTTTTATTTTTCCTGAATTTTTCGAAAAATTTCGAATTTAATTTAAAATTTCGAATTTTTTTCAAAATTTCGAATTTTTCTCAAAATTTCGAAATTTTTTCAAAATTTCGAATTTTTTTCAAAATTTCGAATTTTTCTCGAATTTTCCAATATTTCTCAAAATTTCGAATTTTTCTCAAAATTTCGAATTTTACTTAAAATTTCGAATTTTTTTCAAAATTTCGAATTTTTCTCAAATTTTCGAATATTTCTCAAAATTTCGAATTTTTCTCAAAATTTCGAATTTTACTTAAAATTTCGAATTTTTTTCAAAATTTCGAATTTTTTCAAAATTTCGAATTTTTTTCAAAATTTCGAATTTTTCTTAAATTTTCGAATATTTCTCAAAATTTCGAATTTTTCTTAAAATTTCGAATTTGACTTAAAATTTCGAATTTTTCTCAAAATTTCGAATTTTTCTCAAAATTTCGAATTTTACTTAAAATTTCGAAATTTTTTCAAAATTTCGAATTTTTTCAAAATTTCGAATTTTTTTCAAAATTTCGAATTTTACTTAAAATTTCGAATTTTTTTCAAAATTTCGAATTTTTCTCAAAATTTCGAATTTGACTTAAAATTTCGAATTTTTCTCAAAATTTCGAATTTGACTTAAAATTTCGAATTTTTCTCAAAATTTCGAATTTGACTTAAAATTTCGAATTTTTTTCAAAATTTCGAATTTTTTTCAAAATTTCGAATTTTTCTCAAATTTTCGAATATTTTTCAAAATTTCGAATTTTTCTCAAAATTTCGAATTTTTCTCAAAATTTGGTTTTTTTGTCTCGAAATTTCAATTTTTTGCGAAATTTCGATTTTTTCCGAAATTTTAACTTCTTACCAAAATTTACTCGATTCGATCGATTTACTCGACTTCTGGAAAAATTTCCATTTTTTTCCCTCGAATTTTCGACTGTTTTGTCAAAAAGTTGATTTGTTCTCGAAAATTCGACTTCTGTAAAATTTGGACTTTTTTCCAGAAATTTCGACTTTTTTTTTGTGGAAATTTCGACTTTTTATACTGAATTTTTAAATTTTTGCGAAATTTCGATTTTTTTTTCGAAATTTTCTCTCGATTTTCTCGATTTTTTTTCAAAATTTTCTCTCGATTTTCTAGATTTTTTTTTTCAAAATTTTCTTTCCATTTTCTCGACTTTTTGCAAAATTTCGAAATTTCGACTTTTTCTCGAAATTTTGATTTTTCTTGGATTTCTCGAAAAATTTCGAATTTTTGTAAAATTTGGATTTTTTGTCTCGAATTTTTAATATTTTTGCGAAATTTCGATTTTTTTTCAAAATTTTAACTTCTTACCAAAATTTACCCGATTCGATCGATTTACTCGGCATTTGGCAAAATTTGCATTTTTTTTCTCGATTTTTCGACTATTTTATCAAAATGTTGATTTATTCTGGAATATTCGACTTCTGTAAAATTTGGACTTTTTTTTAGAAATTTTGACTTTTTCGGAAATTTCATTTTTTTTTGGAAATTTCGATTTTTTAAACTGAATTTTTAATTTATTGCTTAATTTCGATTTTTCTTCGAAATTTCGATTTTTCATTTTTCTCCTGATTTTCTCGACTTTTAGCAAAATTTCGAAATTTCGACTTTTTCTCGAAATTTTGATTTTTCCTGGATTACTCGAAAAATTTCGAATTTTTGTCAAAGTTTGGATTTTTTGTCTCGAATTTTCAATGTTTTGCGAAATTTCGATTTTTTCCGAAATTTTTACTTCTTACCAAAATTTCCTCGATTCGATCGACTCGACTTATTGCAAAATTTCTATTTTTTTTTGTCTCATATTTTCGACTATTTTCTCAAAATGTTGATTTTTTCTCGAATATTCGACTTTTGTAAAATTTGCACTTCTTTCCGGAAATTTCAACTTTTTCTTGGAAATTTCGATTGTTTATACTGAATTTTTAATTTATTGCAAAATTTCGATTTTTTTTCGAAATTTCGTCTTTTTATTTTTCTCCCGATTTTCTCGATTTTTTGCAAATTTTCGAAATTTCAACTTTTTCTCGATATTTCGCTTTTTCCTTGACCTGTTTCAAATTTTTCTTTTTGTAAAAATTTGAATTTTATTTCTTCAGATTTTAATTTTTTGCAAAATTTCGATTTTTTCCGAAACGTCCATTTTTTATCAAAATTTTGATTTTACTCTCAATTTACTCGACTTTTTCCAAATTTCTACTTTTTTCTGAAAATGTCATCTGCAAAATTTCGAATTTTTTTCGAAATTTCAACTTTTTTCCAGAAATGTTCACGTTTTTCCAAAAATTTCGGTTTTTTCGTTAAAATTTGAATTTTTTTCTCGAATTTTTAATTTTTTGCAAAATTTCGATTTTTTTATCACAATTTAAATTATTTTCTCAATTTTCTCGACTTTTTGCAAATTTTATATCTTTTTCTCGAAATTCCGACTTTTTGTCAAAATTTTGATTTTTTTTCGAAATTTTGACTTTTGCTAAATTTCGAAATTTCGACTTTTTTCCAGAAATTTTGATTTTATTCCAATTTCTCACAAAATTTCGGATTTTTGTCAAAATTTGAATTTTTTCTCGAATTTTTAACTTATTGCGAAATTTCGATATTTGTTCGAAATTTCGACATTTTATTTTTCTCTCGATTTTCTCGACTTTTTGCAAATTTTCGAAATTTCAACTTTTTCTCGAAATTTCGATTTTTCCTCGAGTTGTTGCAAATTTTTCTTTTTTATAAAAATTTGAATTTTTTTCTTCAATTTTTTAATTTTTCGCAAAATTTCGACTTTTTCCGAAACTTCAATTTTTTATCAAAATTTTGATTTTACTCTCAATTTACTCGACTTTTTCCAAATTTCTACTTTTTTCTGAAAATTTCGTTTTCTGCAAAATTTCGATTTTTTTTCGAAATTTCAACTTTTTCCAGAAATTTTAACTTTTTTCCAAAATTTCGATTTTGTTATCAAACTTTTATTTATTTTCTCAATCAACATTTTTTAAAAATATCAAAATTTTGATAAAAAATCGAAATTTTGGAAAAAACCATCAAAATCTCGCAAAAATGAAAAATTCTAAAAAAAATCAAAATTTTGAAAAAAAATTCGAAAATTTGCGAGAAGTCGGAAAAAACAAAATTTCTGAAAAAAAGTCCAAATTTCGAAAATTTCTCAAATTTTTAATTTTTCGGAAATTTCGCAAATTCTAGAAAAAAGTAAAAAATTGAAAAAAGCTCGTTAATTCCCGAAGAAGGTCAAATTTTAAGAAATGTCGAGATTTGGTATTAAAATCGAAATGAACAAGTTTTAAGTTTAAAAACGAAATTTCGAGAAAAAGTCACTATCGCTTATTTTGGGAATCTATGATACTGTAACGCAATGTAAATAGATGGAATAGAATTTAGAATAGAATTGTATAATTTAGTAAATAAAAAAAGTTTCTAGAAGGATCTGATAAGGGGAAAGCGGCCGCGATAACGAAACAAATGGCAGATAAGCGTCCCAGAAATGTCGGGAACGATAAGCCTTATCGGCCGAAGAGTTCTAGAAGCCGGGAGCCAACACTATATAAGGCGGTCGGCTTTCCCTCGAGTCAAGTCAGTTAGAGTCAGTGTAATTAGTGAGTTAGTAATTAGTAAATAAGTATTAAGTGGGTATTATTCGATAAGTATAATCAATTCGAACCGATAAAGCCCGTAACAATACAAATGCCAATCTAGCTTAGTCAGATCGTACCTTTCGCCAAGGTAATGTTTCCGTTGTTGACAAGCTCTAAAATTTGTAGATTTTCCAGCCCCTGGAAAGCGCCCAGATGGATCGTAGTTAAATTGCCGTCGTTGTGCGCCAGTCGTAACAATCGCGGCCCATAACCTAGAAATCCTCGTGTGAGGTTACGCCTAGGCGGGCGCTGTACCTCCAACTTTTCCAAATGAGGCGCGTACTTTATCGCTCCGTCTTCAATGCTAATGCGATGGCGAACATCGAAGGCTTTGACGACGAAGCGTTTCAAGCGGTGGAAATTTCGGAAAAATTCTCCGGTTACGTTTGGGGCGTTTATCAGGTTTTCTAAGTCGATAGACTCTAAGTTTTTGAATTTGTAGAGGTCGCTGTAGTCATTACTGGCTATTTTCGTGTTCGTTATCGTCAAGTTGGTGACATTCGATGGGTTTTCGGATACTATTCGGGAGAAATCCCATCCTGGTTGATTGGGAAGACCATTTAGACCCAACAGGTATAAATGTTGAGTAGTTTGGGATAAAGCACTTCCGACCAATGTGATTAAGGTAAATAGACGTAAAGGTTGGGCCATAATCTGATAAAATATAAAATTTTATTTTATTTACTAATGTTAGATTCTTTTAAAAATATTTAAGCTTGGCGGCTGATCTATTAATAGAACAGAGTTACGCATGAACAGTTTGAATAGTTTTACATATAGCTCTTCGTACACGCAGTCGATGCGGAAGAACCACGCATCAGTGACTGGTTGTTCGATGCTCCTATTTGCTTTAATGCGCCAAATTCAAAAGAAATATAAAGTTTCTAACACCAAATTGGATGAATTATAAGGTGCTTAGATTCTAAAGCCTAAAATCCAAAAAAAAACTTTGAATTTCACCAAATTAAAATCCTTTAAAAACTGTTCTTTGATTTTATTTATGATTTAAGGCATAAATCGGTTGGAAACTAACTGAAATAAATTCAGTAAAACTGAACCAAAGATTCTTTGACGGGCAATTTTTTTATTAAAAAAAGAATGAATTTTCAATTTGATTTACCACTGACCTTTAAATACAAATCTGTTATCAATTTGATGACGAAACATTTTTTTTTTCTTCTAAGCGGAACTCAACACCACATTAGTTCTAACTGTACACAAACAAGATCAAAGTTTCAAGGAATTTCGGAGTAATTGTACTTACTTTGATATTTAATCGCCGATTCTTAAATAATAATAACTGGAAATTTATCAGTTTTTTCGTTTTCATTCATTCCACATTTCATAAATCATTAGTGTTTATTTGACCCAAATTTCTGACTTGTCTTGTTGGAAAAACAAAGATAATATGATATGAACAGTCGGTAATATACAAATAAAAACATATTCCCCGAATCCAGGATTGAATCAAACATGAGGGAAATATGAAACTCGAGTTTTTTTTTGGCAGCGTAATAATGCCACAAATAGTTACGTAAAAAGGAGTTGCATATGTTTGATAATGTAGGCAACTAACTTGTCGGGACGACGTTATGAAGTTTGCCTAATTTAATTTCAAATTAGTCAACTCTTTCGACTACATAATATAAATTATCTAATTCTAAGGTGAACTCTAATATAGTTGATTGTTTTTAAATAGCTTTACAATCGCCTGTGGCTCCACTCTTTGTCTCTGACTTTATTCCTCGTTTCTGGCTATAGTCCTTGTCTCTGGCTTTACTCCTTGTCTCTGACTTTACTCCTTGTTTCTGGCTTTAATGATGTAAAACTTGCATTTTACATCGTTTTAATGTAAAAGCTTACATTAGTGGTGCTCCGAGTTTTATGCAAAAATCCCAATTATTTAGGGATGGATTTTTATACAAAGAATTAATTTCTAGCCGGATTTTGGTACAAAAATCTTAACGGTTGCGGACTGATTTATATGCAAAATTTCAAATTGTGTGGCCGCACTTTTATGCAAAAATCTCAATTGTGAACTGACTTTTTCTTAATAAAGATTACTTCACTATTTTGTATTTGGATGGATAATCACGATTTCTAAAAAATAATTCCATTTTCTACCGTTTTCTTATTATCCTTATATAATCCAGGCTGATCAATCGTTTTTGAGGGTAGCACTCAGCCACACATACTGTAATGCAAGGTCAAACGTGAATCTCAGTGAATAATACCTTGTATAAAGTTGTTATTTCATTAACAAGGCATAATTTGTTTAATTGACTTTGCCTTAAAGTATGTATGGCTGAGCACTGCCCCTTATTTCAAAAACAGTTGAGTGTATCAAAAAATGTTTAATACAAGAGTTGTCGCAAATTTTATGCTCTACAATTTTTATAATAAATGTTAACATCATTAAAGCTATAGAAACCGAGATAATCGCCAAAAACCAATTTTTGTGATCTTTGACCTTGAATAACATACGACGCATACGCGAGATTTTATAATTATTATTATACTTATTTGTTGAGCATAAAATTTGCGACAATTTTTGTTTCAAATATTTTTTCATGCAATCAACCGTTTTTAAGATAAAGGGCACCTCTCAGTCATATATAATGTAAAGCGAGATTAACTGTGGATCTCGGTGAATAATACCTTGCATAAAGTTATTTAATTATTAATATCATTAAAAATAATTAATTTGTCCAATTGGTCTTGCATTACAAATTGTATGACTGAGAGATGCCCTTTATCTCTTAAACGGTTAAGCGTACAGAAAAATGTTTAAAACAAAAGTTGTCGCAAATTTTATGCTCTACAATTTTTATAATAGATGTTAACACCATTAAAGCTATAGAAACCGAGATAATCGCCAAAAACCAATTTTTGTGATCTTTGACCTTGAATAACATACGACGCATATGCGAGATTTTATAATTATTATTATACTTATTTTTAGAGCATAAAATTTGCGACAATTTTTGTTTCAAATATTTTTTCATGCAATCAACCGTTTTTGAGATAAAGGGCAGCCCTCAGCCATATATACTGTAAAGCGAGATTAACTGTAGATCTCGGTGAATAATACCTTGCATAAAGTTATTTAATCATTAATATCAATAAAAATAAACAATTTGTCCAATTGGCATTGCATTTCAGTATGTATGGCTGAGCCCTGCCTTTTATCTCAAAAACTATTGAGCGTATGGAAAAATGTTTGAAACAAAAGTTGTCGCAAATTTTATGCTCTACAATTTTTATAATGGATGTTAACATCATTAGAATCATAGAAACCGAGATAATCGCAAAAAACTAATTTTTATGACCTTTGACCTTGAAAACTCATGACGCAGATGAGAGATTTTATAATTATTAATATACCTATTTGTAGAGCATAAAATTTGTAACAACTTTTGTTTAAAACATTTTTTGTACAACTCAATTGTTTTTGAGATAAAGGGCAGTGCTCAGCCATACATGCTGCTAATGCAAGATTAACTGTGAATCTTGGTGAATAATGCTTTGCATCAAGTTACTTAATCATTAATATCATTAAAAATAAATAATTTAAGTAATTGACCTTGCATTACAAATTGTATGACTGAGAGCTGCCCTTTATCTCTTAAACGGTTAAGCGTACAGAAAAATGTTTGGAATAAAAGTTGTCGCAAATTTTATGCTCTACAATTTTTATAATGGATGTTAACATCATTAGAGTCATAGAAACCGAGATAATCGCAAAAAACTAATTTTTATGACCTTTGACTTTGAAAACTCACGACGCATATACGAGATTTTATAATTATTAATATACCTATTTGTAGAGCATAAAATTTGCAACAACTTTTGCTTCAAACATTTTTTCATACAATCAACTGTTTTTGAGATAAAGGGCAGAGCTCAGCCATACATACTGTTATGCAAGAATAACTGTGAATCTTGGTGAATAAAGCCTTGCATCAAGTTATTTAATCATTAATATCATTAAAAATAAATAATTTGTCCAATTGACCTTGCATTACAAATTGTATGACTGAGATCTGCCCTTTATCTCTTAAACGGTTAAGCGTACAGAAAAATGTTTGGAATCGAAGTTGTCGCAAATTTTATGCTCTACAATTTTTATAATAGATGTTAACATCATTAAAGTCATAGAAACCGAGATAATCGCAAAAAACTAATTTTTATGACCTTTGACTTTGAAAACTCACGACGCATATACGAGATTTTATAATTATTAATATACCTTCTTGTAGAGCATAAAATTTGCAACAACTTTTGCATTCAAATATTTTTTCATACAATCAACCGTTTTTGAGATAAAGGGCAGTGCTCAGCCATACATACTGTAATGCAAGATTAACTGTGAATGTTGGTGAATAATACCTTGCATCAAGTTATTTAATCATTAATATCATTAAAAATAAATGATTTGTCCAATTGACCTTGCATTACAAATTGTATGACTGAGAGATGCCCTTTATCTCTTGAACGGTTAAGCGTACAGAAAAATGTTTGAAACAAAAGTGTTCGCAAATTTTATGCTCTACAATTTTATAATAGATGTTAACATCATTAGAGCTATAGAAACCGAAATAATCGCAAAAAACTATTTTTTGTGACTTTTGACCTTAAAAACTCATGACGCAGATGCGAGATTTTATGATTATTAATACACCTATTTGTAGAGCATAAAATTTGTAACAACTTTTGTTTGAAACATATTTTTGCACACTCAATCGTTTTTGAGATAAAGGGCAGTGCTCAGCCATACATGCTCTAATGCAAGATTAACTGTGAATCTTGGTGAATAATGCTTTGCATTAAGCTACTTAATCATTAATATCATTAAAAATAAATAATTTGATTAATTGAACTTGCATTACAAATTGTATGACTGAGATCTGCCCTTTATCTCTTAAACGATTGAGCGTACAGAAAAATGTTTAAAATAAAAGTTGTCGCAAATTTTATGCTCTACAATTTTTATAATGGATGTTAACATCATTAGAGTCATAGAAACCGAGATAATTGCAAAAAACTAATTTTTATGACCTTTGACTTTGAAAACTCACTACGCAGATACGAGATTTTCTAATTAATAATATACCCATTTGTAGAGCATAAAATTTGCAAAAACTTTTGCTTTAAATATTTTTTCATACAATCAACCGTTTTTGAGATAAAAGGCACCGCTCAGCCATACATACTGTAAGACAATATGAACTGTAGATCTCGGTGAATAATACCTTGCATAAAGTTATTTAATCATTAATATCAATAAAAATAAACAATTTGTCCAATTGGCTTTGCATTTCAGTACGTATGGCTGAGCCCTGCCTTTTATCCCAAAAACGGTTGAGCGTATGGAAAAATGTTTGAAACAAAAGTTGTGGCAAATTTTCATTCATACTGGAATGCAAAGTCAAACGTGAATCTCAGTGAATAATACCTTGTATAAAGTTGTTATATCATTAACAATGAATAATTTGTCTAATTGACCTTACCTTAAAGTATGTATGGCTGAGCACTGCCCTTTATCTCAAAAACGGTTGAGCGTATCGAAAAATGTTTTAAACAAAAATTGTCGCAAATTTTGTGCTCTACAATTTTTATTATAGATAGTAACATCATTGGAGCTATAGAAAAAGAGATAAACGCGAAAAACCGATTTTTGTGATCTTTGACCTGGAATAACTTCGACACGGACACGAGATTGTATGGGAGGTCTAAAACAACGTCAAACTGGAAGTTTAGGCGTGTTTTCAGCTGATTATCTCTCATTCCGAATTTGACCCAATTTTTTTTTGCCAAAGTAACGATGTAATTTGTGAGGAAGCTGAGGTAAAAAAAAATAGTCCAATTTTAAAATCAATGTTTAATTTTTCTACCATAATCATTATCACAATTTCGATTGTTGGCCCCCAGTAGATAAATTGATAAATCGTAAGCGTTGTTATGTGTCGGGATGCGACTGTAATACATGCAATCGGATCCAACGTGTACAGTTAGTTCCTTCAAGTTGGGCAAATAGTGCTTTATGACGTGAGGGACGAGTTTGTCCGGACTTATGTCCGAAAGCTTTAAATATTTCAACGCGCTCTGCGGCTGCTGGAAAATTTCCCAAGAAAAGTTCTCTACGACAGTTCCCTCCAAATCCAATTCTTCGAGCCTTGTTAATCTACCAAAAGCTCCTAAAATAATGTTATTTATAAATTTGATGGAAAAACTTGTTATACACATGGTAGTTTCTACAATTTGCGCTTTAACAAATTTTTTAAATCGCAAAATTCTAAATTTACATTTAAATTTTAAATTCGAACTATTTTATTCGATTAAAAAAAAATCTTGCGATTGCTTTTTAGACATTTGTTAAACATTTTTCTTCGGATGAATCTCGAGTAGTGAATGGCTCACCGTTTTGTATGGTCATGTTGCCGTGATGTCGCAGATACAGCTTCTTCAAATTAGGCGTATAATCGAACGCGTCTCTTTCGATTTCCGAAATGGCCCCATAGTCGAGAGTCAAGGTCACCAAATTCCCCAAACTGTTCCTCAAAAAATATTTGCTCAGCGACGAAATCGTATACAACCGCTCCACCAACAAATTCCTCAAATTATTCGCGTACGCCAGAGCGTCCTCTTCGAACTCGATCTCGCTCCTATCATCCAGGGCGCGCACCATGAATGTCTCCAAACGCGGCATATACCGGAAGAACTTGTTGGTTATCCTGGGCGCGTCCACTAGATCGTTGAAATACAAACTTCTCAGATTGGCGAATCTGCTCAACGGTCTGTAGTCTCCGTTGATTATTCTCTCCCTCGCGATCGAAATTTCGCCAACTTCGAGCGGTCGGGTCGTTCTGATGGAGGAAAAATCCAGCTGGCCGTTTCGCATTACACCTAAGCCCAAGAGATCGGCGCCATTGCCATTGAGTTTTACCAAACCGAAGGTGGCGTGGACGAGAATGGGCAGCACAACGAAGAGCGTCGATTTCATCGTGGAAGTTGACGAATTTGGCGAAGTTTTGCAAACATTGTATTATATACGTGGCGATGATCAATAAATCATGACGATTGGTCGCGTTATCTGTGAATTTGAAAGCAATTTTTCCGTCATTTGGACGCGTGTGGCGTCCGAAATGTTTACTATATTGGTCGTGGGGGTCACCGGTCACCAATCAGTGTTTTGATGTGTCGCAGAATGTTTGTTTACCTATTGACGCTATCTCGAGTTAAATTTCAATTAACAAAAACTCAGCGTAATATAAAGGCTGTTTAAAAACATGTTCATTCGAATTTCGAATTTGGAATTTGGAATTTCGAATTTCGAATTTTGAGAATTTTGCCCAATTTAATTTTTAGATTCGGATTCAACGTGTCAAAATCTCTATGAGAAGATGGTTCTAAATCTCATCTATTAACTTTTAATTTTTGACATTGGGAAATGTGATGAAAATTGGAAAATTTCGAAATTTTAAAGGCTTATATCTCGTAAACGTAAAATCATAGCTCAATTTGGCTTTCAGATTACGATTCTATCTCCTACAAACTCTATGAAAATGCAACAAATTAAAATTTTTGCATGTTTTGGAAGGAGGGGGACCCTCCCTCTAAACTTTTATAATAACTTTAAACTCTCATATCTTCCAAACGAAAAGTCGTAGCGGTCCTCTTATGTATTCTTTCTTTGTAAATTTCGAATACTTAATTTTTTTCCTAAACACGATTCTTATATTTTTAGAATCTCTACTTAAACCCAAAATGTCGACCTTTTTTAAGAGCGTTTCATTGTTTTTTCAAAATTTTGCGACTCTTTTTTCTCAAAATTTAGGGTTTTAATTCAAAAATTTCAAATTCAAAAATTCTAGTTTTTATTAGGAATTTGGTTTTTTTTTGGAAAATTTAGAAATAAAATTTGCAATTTTTATCTTTTTAATCAAAATTTCGACTTTATATCCAAATTTTCAAACTTTTAAGTATAAATTTGTCAAACCTTGTCCAGGAAAATAATATGAAAATTAAATCTTCTTTCGGACATTCCAAGTTTAGACCTGACGTTTGTAATTTCAGTTTCGGTCAATTTTTGATCGAAGGTCAAAGAAGGTCAAGGTCAAAGGTCACAAACATCGGTTTTTCGCGATAATCTCAGTTTTGATAACTCTAATGATATTTATATCAATCACAAGAATTGTAGAGCATAACATTTGCCACAAATTTTGTCTTAAAATTTTTTAAATAAAATTAACCGTTTTTGAGATAAAGGGCAGTGCTCATCCATACATACTGTAATGCAAGGTAAACCATGAATCTCGGTGAATAATACCTTGTGTTTAGTTATTTAATCATTAATATTATTAGAAATAAATAATTTGTCTGATTAACCTTGCATTACAGTATGTATGACTGAGTACTGCCCTTTATCTCAAAAAGGGTCGAGCGTATGGAAAAATGTTTGAAGCAAAAGTTGTCGCGAATTTTGTGCTCTACAATTTTTATAATAAAACTTAACATCGTTGAAGCTATAGAAACCGAGATAATCGTGAAAACCCAATTTGTGGCTGAGCTATGCTCTTTATCTCAATAACGGTTGAGCCTATAAAAAAATGTTTAAAACAAAATTTGTTGCAAATGTTATGCTCTACAATTTTTATAATAAAACTTAACATCGTTGAAGCTATAGAAACCCAGATAATCGAGAAAAACCCGATTTAAGGCTGAGCTATGCTCTTTATCTCAATAACGGTTAAGCCTATGAAAAAATGTTTAAAACAAAATTTGTTGCAAATGTTATGCTCTACAATTTTTATAATAAAACTTAACATCGTTGAAGCTATAGAAACCAAGATAATCATGAAATCCCAATTTACGGCTGAGCTATGCTCTTTATCACAATAACGGTTGAGCCTATAAAAAAATGTTTAAAACAAAATTTGTTGCAAATGTTATGCTCTACAATTTTTATAATAAAATTTAACATCGTTGAAGCTATAGAAACTGAGATAATCGTGAATACCCAATTTACGGCTGAGCTATGCTCTTTATCTCAATAACGGTTGAGTCTATGAAAAAATGTTTAAAACAAAATTTGTTGTACATATGATGCTCTACAATTTTTATAATTAAACTTAACATCGTTGAAGCTATAGAAACAGAGATAATCGTGAAAACTCAATTTGCGGTTGAGCTATGCCCTTTATTTCAATAACGGTTGAGCCTATGAAAAAATGTTTAAAACAAAATTTGTTGCAAATGTTATGCTCTATAAGTTTTATAATAAAACTTAACATCGTTGAAGCTATAGAAACCGAGATAATCGTGAAAATCCAATTTACGGCTGAGCTATGCCCTTTATCTCAATAACGGTTGAACCTATGAAAAAATGTTTAAAACAAAATTTGTTACAAATGTTATGCTCTATAATTTTTATAATAAAATTTAACTTCGTTGAAGCTATAGAAATGGAGATAATCGTAAAAACCTAATTTACGGTTGAGCTATGCTCTTTATCTCAATAACGGTTGAGCCTATGAAAAAATGTTTAAAACAAAATTTGTTGCAAATGTTATGCTCTACAATTTTTATAGTAAAACTTAACATCGTTAAAGCTATAGAAACCGAGATAATCGTGAAAACTCAATTTACGGCTGAGCTATGCCCTTTATCTCAATAACGGTTGAGCCTATGAAAAAACGTTTAAAACAAAATTTGTTGCAAATGTTATGCTCTACCATTTTTATAATAAAACTTAACATTGTTGAAGCTATAAAAACCCAGATAATCGAGAAAAACCCAATTTACGGCTGAGCTATGCTCTTTATCTCAATAACGGTTGGGCCTATGAAAAAATGTTTAAAACAAAATTTGTTGCAAATGTTATGCTCTAAAATTTTTATGATGAATGTCAATATATTTGGAGCTACAGAAACCGAGATAATCGCAAAAAACCAATTTTTGTGTCTTTGGACCTTAAATAACTTACTGAAAACACGTAAACACTTTTATTTTGGCATTTTTAAAATATGTTAACAGTGTTATGAAATAACTTGTCTACGTCTTGAGTTATTCAAGGTCAAAGGTCCATAAAAATCGATTTTTCGCAACTATTTCGGTTTATGTAGCTGCAATGACGTTAACATCTGTTATAAAAATTGTAAAGTTCTACAGTTGCTAAAAATTTTGTTACAAACATTTTTTCATATACTCAATCCTTTTTGAGATAAAGGGCAGCGCTCAGTCATTAATTGGTTTTTCGCAATTAACTCGGTTTCTATAGGTCCAATGATGTTGACATTTATTATAAAAATTTTAGAGCATAAAATTTACAACAAATTTAATTTAAAACATTTTTTATGCGCTCAATCGTTTTGGAAATAAAGGGCAGCTCTCAGCCATATATAATTTAATTTAAGGTCAATTGGACAAATTATTCATTGTTAATGATATTACTGATTTAATTACTTTATGCAAGGATATTATTCACCGAGACTCATGATTAAACTTCCGTTACAGTATGTATGGCAGAGGGCTGCTCTTTATTTCAAAAACGGCTAAGCGTATAAAAAAAAGTTTGAAACAAAATTGGTCGCAAATTTTATGCTCTACAATTTCTATAATAGGTGTTAATATCATTGGTGCGATAAACACCGACATAATCACGAAAAACCAATTTACGGCTGAGCGCTGACCCTTATCTCAAAAACGGTTAGGTATATGAAAAAATGTTTAAAACAAAATTGGTCATAAATGTTATGCTTTACAATTTGTATTATAGGTGTTAACATCATGGGAGCTAGAAAAACCTAGATAATCACGAAAAACTAACTTATGGCTGAACGCTGGCTTTTATCTCAAAAACGGTTGAGCGTATGAAAAAATATTTGAAGCAAAACTTGTAGCAAATTTAATGCTCTACAATTTTTATAAAAGGTATTAACATCATTGGAGCTATAAAAATTAAGATAATCACGAAAAACCAATTTATGGCTGAGAGCTGACCTTTATCTCAAAAATGACTGACTATATGAAAAAATGTGTGGGATGAAGTTGGTCGCAAATTTTATGCTCTACAATTTTTATACTAGGTATTAACATCATAGGAGCTATAATAATTGAGATAATCACGAAAAACCAATTTATGGCTGAGCGTTGACTTTTATCTCGAAAACGACTGAGTGTATGAAAAAATGTGTGAAATAAAATTGGTCGCAAATTTTATGCTGTACAATTTTTATAATAGGTATTAACACCATTGGAGCTATAAAAATTGAGATAATCACGAAAAACCAATTTATGGCTGAGCGCTGACCTTTATCTCGAAAATGACTGAATATATGAAAAAATGTGTGAAATAAAGTTGATCGCAAATGTTATGCTCTACAATTTTTGTAATAAGTATTAAGGTCATAGGCGCTATAAAAATTGAGATAATCACGAAAAACCAATTTATGGCTGAGCGCTGACTTTTATCTCGAAAACGACTGAGTATATGAAAAAATGTGTGAGATAAAGTTGGTCGCAAATTTTATGCTCTACAATTTTTATAATAGGGATTAACACCATTGAAGCTATAAAAATTGAGATAATCACGAAAAACCAATTTATGGCTGAGCGCTAACCTTTATCTCGAAAATGACTGAATATATGAAAAAATGTGTGAAATAAAGTTGATCGCAAATTTTATGCTCTACAATTTTTATATTAGGTATTAACATCGTAGGAGCTATAATAATTGAGATAATCACGAAAAACCAATTTATGGCTGAGCGCTGACTTTTATCTCGAAAACGACTGAGTATATGAAAAAATGTGTGAGATAAAGTTGGTCGCAAATTTTATGCTCTACAATTTTTATACTAGGTATTAACATCATAGGAGCTATAAAAGTTGAGATAATCACGAAAAACCAATTTATGGCTGAGCGCTGAATTTTATCTCGAAAACGACTAAGTATATGAAAAGATGTGTGAAATAAAATTGGTCGCAAATTTTGTGCTCTACAATTTTTATAATAGGTATTAACATCATAGGAGCTTTAAAAATTGAGATAATCATGAAAAACCAATTTATGGCTGAGCGCTGACCTTTATCTCGAAAACGACTGAGTATATGAAAAAATGTGTGAAATAAAGTTGGTCGCAAATTTTATGCTCTACAATTTTTATAATAGGTATTAACATCATTGGAGCTATAAAAATTGAGATAATCACGAAAAACCAATTTATGGCTGAGAGCTGACCTTTATCTCAAAAATGACTGAGTATATGAAAAAATGTGTGAGATAAAGTTGATCGCAAATTTTATGCTCTACAATTTTTATAATAGGTATTAACGTCATAGGCGCTATAAAAATTGAGATAATCACGAAAAACCAATTTATGGGTGGGCGCTGACTTTTATCTCGAAAACGGCTGAGTATATGAAAAAATGTGTAAAATAAAATTGGTCGCAAATTTTATGCTCTACAATTTTTATAATAAGTATTAACATCATTGGAGCTATAAAAATTGAGATAATCACGAAAAACCAATTTATGGCTGAGCGCTGACCTTTATCTGGAAAATGACTGAGTATATGAAAAAATGTACGAAATAAAGTTGGTCGGAAATTTTATGCTCTACAATTTTTATAATAGGTATTAACATCATTGGAGCTATAAAAATTGAGATAATCACGAAAAACCAATATATGACTGAGCGCTGCCCTTTATCTCAAAAACGGTTAAGTGTATGAAATAATTTTATAACAAAATTTGTCGCAAATTTTGTGCTCTACAATTTTTATAATTAATGTTAACATCATTGTAGCTGCAGAAAACAAAATAATTGCGAAAAACCAATGTATGTGACCTTTCACCTTGAATAACCTACGATGTAGTCAGGTGATTTTATGAGACTTTTGACACAACTTTTATAAAATCCAAAATGAAGGTGTTTACGAGTTTATTGCTTATTACTATCACTAGTTCCAAGTTTGCCCCCTTTTTTTTGCTTAAGGGACTGTACTCTAATTACCGAACAGTCTGGACATCAGGCAAAGCGAAAGCGAGTGCCATAAACCCACGAGTTGGAAAATAGGCAGTCATTTCGTAATTCATCAAAACACACTTACAAATCCCCGAATTTAATTAAGCTTGCATTTTAATAAATAAACATTTTAGTTTTCTCTAAATTTCTATTTTTCAAATTAAGAGCAGTTATAACAATCGGATTATAACAAATAATAATTTTAATATTGGTTTCTGAAGCAAGGGTCTTCATTAGGCTTTAGGAACTGTATCATGAATCCTTTTGTCCATGGAGAAATATTTTTGTATTGTTTACAGTTGTTAGTGTACAGCATTAAATTCACCAAACTGGGAAAATATTTCCTAATTTTGTCAACGTTGATTTCTTCGGGACGTACATCGGACAACGACAAAAACATTACCGATGGCATCAACCCGAAATAATCCCAGGAAAAGTCTTGAATGCGATTCCCATGCAAATACAAATCTTCTAGCTTAGTCAACTTTCTAAAAGCACCTGAAACCAATAAAATTAACGATTCGTTATCCGAAATATAAATGATCAGAAATATAATTGATCAGAAATATGAAATTTGACCTACCTTTTTCAATTTTAATCCACCCATTACCAACGATGCTCAAATAATTCAAGTTATTGGCATAATCGAAAGCGTTCGCTTCGACGACTGATACGGCGCTGTTATCAAGCCCCAAATTCTTTAAATTTTTCAAATTCGGTCCCAGAAACCTGCTGCTCAACCTGGGAACCGTATACAACCTTTCTACGATGAAATATTGCAATTTGTTGGCGTATTGGAGAGCGTCTTCTTCAAATTCCACTTCGTTGTAGCTTTCTTTGGCGGACAAAATAAAGATACTCAGCTCGGGTACGTTTCGAAAAAAATCTTTGGTGATTCTAGGCGCTCCGGTTACGTCGGTCAGGTTGAATAAGAGCAATTTACTGAATTTCTTCAGAGGTGTGTAATTCGTATTTAAAATGGCGGTGTGAGAAATTGACAGTCTGGAGATTCCGTTCGGATTTGGCGGCCTGATTGCGTTCAGATCTGTTTCGGCGGGGTTTTTACTTTGAATCCTGATTGAGTGTTCGTTTAGCAGGACAGAGCCAACGATTCCGTTGGCTAATAAAACGAGTGCTGCAAAGTAGGAAATCATTCTGAAAAAGATGAATAAGTTTTAATGATCGTATGTACTTGCCGGAACCTTTGTCAATATTCGGGTTGGATGTACCAAACTGAAGAGATCTAATAAAACCGAAACCAAACTTTGAATCTGATAAATGTTGAAACCAATTGATCTCTGCATTGGTAAGTTTTAAGAGATTTAAATTTTAAAAGGTGAAGTTGATAAAGAGGATGAAGAAAAAATTAGGCAGTCTAGGGACTGCTGACAAAAGTGAAAACTTAAAACTAACATAAGAGTGGTTTTTGTTTAATTTTAAAATTAATTGCCGTACCAAACCAAATTAAAATTTCATAATTTGAAAATTAAAATTGTCATCATATGGGCTATTGTACAAATTACAATTGTACTCGCTGTTATAATGCACAGTGATTCAGCAATTAAACAATTAAAATAATAATCAAGAATTGAGATACTTTGTTTCTTTTCCATACACATAATTTTCCCAATTTTTATCACAACTTCATGATACTTGATAGTTACTATTCTTTGTTTATATTTTAAATTTAAATAGCATTTTTTTTATCAGAAAAAGCTTATCTTTTTTTAAAAGACCACAACTCAGTTACTCAATACTACCTAGTAATACTTAAAATACACTCACCTCAGAAGTAATCTACGTACTGCAATAAATTAGAGGAGTTTTGTTACACAAATTTATATTTTTTCGTTATCGATTTGAAGGGAAGTTGCTTAGACTCGATAAGGGAATTCAATAATGCAATTTTTAATAATATTTTTAACTGTAAATTGGAACATATTCAACTTGCAATAGATAAGAAATATTCAGCTTTCTGAAAAATGAACATTTAATTTATACTAGATTGTTGCAATGTAATTTGACTTTAATTCAAAGTCAAAGGTCACAAAAATCGGTTTTTTGAGAATATCTCGGTTTATATAGCTCCAATGAAGTAGACATCTATTATAAAAATTGTAGAGCACATATGTCAACATCATATCATATGTCAACATCATATCATATCTAAACATCATATCTTTTGTGGAAAACTCAACTTTTTTTTTCTTCAAGTTCAACTTTTTCTCAAAATTTCGATTTTTTGTTTAAAATTTGTCTTTTTCATAAGCAACTATTCTCAAAATTTGATGTTTTCTTAAAAAATTCTGCGGTAAATTTCTACTTTCTAGAAGTTTTGTATTTTTTGCTTGAAAATCGTCTTTTTCTTAAAATTGACTTTCTTTGGAAAAGTTTACCCATCGACCGTCGAAATTTCGATGGTTTTTCTCAAAATGTCAACTTTTTTTTTTGCAAAATTCTGTTAATTTATTTGTTTTTACTAAAAATTTCGATTCTTTAAAATTTGAGTCTAGAAATTTTGACTGAATTCTCAAATTTTGAAAAATCGAATTTTTCCTCGAAATTGATCTTTTGAAGTTTTGCTCTTTGCTAAGCTGAACACTCGAATAAACTTTTATTTTGTCATTCTAAAAGTTGCCTCAAAAGTCTCATAAAATATCGTGTCCGCGTCGCAAGTTATTTAAGGTCACAAGGTTCACAAACGTCGATTTGTCGCTATTATCTCGATTTCTATAACTGAAATGACGATAACATTTATTATAAAAATTGAAGAGCATAAAATTTGCGACAAATTTTGTTTCAAACATTTTTTCTTATACCCAACCGTTTTCGAGATAAAGGCCAGCGCTCAGTCATAAATTGGTTTTTCGTGATTATCTCAATTTTTATAGCTCCAATGATGTTAATACCTATTATAAAAATTGTAGAGCATAAAATTTGCGACCAACTTTATTTCACACATTTTTTCATATACTCAGTAGTTTTCGAGATAAAGATCAGCGCTCAGCCATAAATTGGTTTTTCGTAATTATCTCAATTTTTATAGCTCCAATTATGTTAATACCTATTATAAAAATTGTAGAGCATAAAATTTGCGACCAACTTTATTTTACACATTTTTTCATATACTCAATCGTTTTCGAGATAAAGCTCAGCGCTCAGCCATAAATTGGTTTTTCGTGATTATCTTAATTTTGATAGCTCCAATGATGTTAATACCTATTAGAAAAATTATAGAGCATAAAATTTGCGACCAACTTTATTTTATACATTTTTTCATATACTCAGTCGTTTTCGAGATAAAGGTCAGCGCTCAGCCATAAATTGGTTTTTCGTGATTATCTCATTTTGATAGCTCCAATGATGTTAATACCTATTAGAAAAATTATAGAGCATAAAATTTGCGACCAACTTTATTTTATACATTTTTTCATATACTCAGTCGTTTTCGAGATAAAGGTCAGCGCTCAGCCATAAATTGGTTTTTCGTGATTATCTCATTTTTTATAGCTCCAATGATGTTAATACCTATTATAAAAATTGTAGAGCATAAAATTTGCGACCAACTTTATTTTACACATTTTTTCATATACTCAGTCGTTTTCGAGATAAAGGTCAGCGCTCAGCCATAAATTGGTTTTTCGTGATTATCTTCAATTTTTATAGCTCCAATGATGTTAATACCTATTATAAAAATTGTAGAGCATAGAATTTGCGACCAACTTTATTTCACACATTTTTTCATATACTCAGTCATTTTCGAGATAAAGGTCAGCGCTCAGCCATAAATTGATTTTTCGTGATTATCTCAATTTTGATAGCTCCAATGATGTTAATACCTATTATAAAAATTGTAGAGCATAAAATTTGCGACCAACTTTATTTTACACATTTTTTCATATACTCAATCGTTTTCGAGATAAAGGTCAGCGCTCAGCCATAAATTGGTTTTTCGTGATTATCTCGGTTTTTCTAGCTCCAATTATGTTAACACCTATTATAAAACTTGTTAAGCATAAAATTTGTGGCCAATTTTGTTTTAAACATTTTTTCATATACCTATCCGTTTTTGAGATAAAGGCCAGCGCTCGGCTGTAAATTGCTTATGTCGGTTTTTATCGCACCAATCATATTAACATCTATTATGGAAATTATACAGCATAAAATTTGCGACCAATTTTGTTTTAAACATTTTTTCATGCGCTCAGCCGTTTTTGAAATAAAGGGCATTGCTTAGTCATACATACTACAATACAAAGTGCACTAGACAATTAATAATTTAATAACCTCATAGCATGTATTATTCACCAAGATGCGTAGTTGACCACTAAGTTATTCAAGGTCAAAGGTACAAAAACCGGTTTTTGGCAATTATCTCGGTTTCTGTAGCTCTAATGATATTAACATGAATTACAAAAATTGTAGAGCATAATATTTGCTACAAATTTTGTTTAAGACATTTTTTTATATTCAACCTTTTCTAAGATAAAGGGCAGCTCTCCGGCATACATACTGTAATGCTAGGTCAACTATACAAATTATTCGTTGCTAATGATTTACTAACCTTACAGAAGATATTATTTACCAAGATTCGTAGTTGACCTTGCAAGAAGTCCTTTGTAAGTTATTCAAGGTCAAAATTCACAAAAATCAGTATTTTTGCGATTATTTTGGTTTCTGTAGCCCCAATGATGTTAACATCTAACATATATTGCAGAGCAAAAAATTTGCAACAAATTGTTGTTAACATATTTTTATATGCTCAATTGTTTTTCAGATAAAGGACAGTAAAGTGCTGTAATGCAAGGTGAATTAGACAAACTATTCATTGTTAATGATATTAATGATTTAGTAACTTTATAAAGGTATTATTCACCGAGGTTCATGGTGGACCTTGCATTGCAGTATGTGTGACTGAGCACTGCCCTCTATTTCAAAAACGGTTAAGCGCATAAAAAAAATTGAAACAAAATTTGTAGCAAATTTTATGCTTTACAATTTTTATACTAGATGTTATTATCATTGAAGCTATAAAAACCGAAATAATTACCAAAAATCAATTTATGACTGAGCGTTGGTCTTTATCTTGAAAACGGTTGAGCCTATAAGAAAATGTTTTTAACAAAATTTGTTGCAAATTTTATGCTCTACCATTTTTATAATAGGCGTTTATATCATTGGAGCTATAAAAACCAAGATAATTACGAAAAACTAATTTATGACTGAGCGTTGGCCTTTATCTTGAAAACGGTCAAGCTTATAAAAAAATGTTTTTAACAAAATTTGTCGTAAATTTTATGCTTTACAATTTTTATAATAGGTGTTAATATCATTGGAGCTATAAAAACCGAGATAATTGCCAAAAACTAATTTATGACTGAGCGTTAGCCTTTATCTCGAAAACAGTTGAGTTTATAAAAAAATGTTTTAAACAAAATTTGTCGCAAATTTTATGCTCTACCATTTTTATAATAGGTGTTAATCTCATTGGAGCTATAAAAACCGAGATAATTACGAAAAACCAATTTATAGCTGAGCACTGGCCTTTATCTCGAAAACGGTTAAGCTTATAAAAAAATGTTTTTTACAAAATTTATCGCAAATTTTATGCTCTACTATTTTTATAGTAGGTGTTAATATCATTGGAGCTATAAAAACCGAGATAATTACGAAAAACGAATTTATGGCTGAGCACTGGCCTTTATCTCGAAAACGGTTGAGGGTATAAAAAAATGTTCATAGCAAAATTTGTCACAAATTTTGTGCTTCACAATTTTTATAATAAATATTAACATCATTGGACCTACAGAAACCGAGATAATCGCAAAAAACTGATTTTTGGAATCTTTGACCTTGAATAATTTACATGGACCTTTTGCAAGGTCAACCATGAATCTCGGTAAATAATAACTTCTATAAAGTTATTAATAAATAAGATCATTAATAATGAATAATTTGTCCAATTGACCTTGCATTACAGTATGTATGGCTAAGGGCTGCTCTTTATCTTAGAAACGGTTAAGCATATAAAAAAATGCTTATAACAAAATTTGTAGCAAATTTGATGCTCTACAATTTTTGTTACGAGTGTTAACATCATTGAAGCTATAAAAACCGAGATAATCGCGAAAATCCGATTTTTGTGACCTTTGACTTTGATAAACTTACGACTGACTGGCTTACCCATTGCTGTAAGGCGCGAAATTGTGTGCACAAAGTGCACTGTAATGCTCGTTTCCAAACTGTTATAATACAAGTGAATGTTCTCGGTGATTACCCGTCTATATTAATAGTAAATTACAATGATTTATAAAGTAACACTCTGTATGACTTAAATTTTTCTAAGCTCTGTTTTTCCATCTACAAACTGATTTATCTTCGTAATTTATTAAAATATTAACATATTAATAAATACTCGTTCATTTTATTAAATTTTTATTCTTTAGAAATTAACATTCGATAACATATAGTTTTTACTTTTATAGTGGTTTGTCTGCAAAACAAGGGTTACCATCAAGCTTTACGATCGCTATCATGATTTCATCGGATCTAACAACATTTACGTATTCTTTACAATTGCTGGTATATACCATTACAATCGTCAGTTTGGGAAAATGTTTTATAATTTTGTTGGCATCGATTTCTTTTGGATTTACTTCGGATAATGTTAAGAATTTCACTGACGGCATCAAACCGAAAGTATCCCAGGAAAAGTCTTCGATGTAATTACCAGACAAATACAAGTCTTCCAATTTCGTTAACTTTCTAAAAGCACCTAAAACAAACAAAATCAACGCTTTCGTGTTAAAAAACAAAGTTTGACGTACCTTTTTCAATTTTAATTCGTCCATGATCGGTGATACTCAAGTATTCCAAGTTTTCGGTGAAATCGAAAGCGTTCGCTTCGATGACAGATATGGCGCCATTATCCACCGTCAACCTCTTCAGATTCTTCAAGCTCTTCCCCAAAAATCTATTACTTAATCGGGCAACCGTGTATATCCCTTCTGCGAAAAATAGTTCCAATTTATCGGCGTAGTAGAGGGCGTCTTCTTCGAACTCCACCTCGTTGTAGATCTCACTAGCGAATATGATAAAATCCTTGAGCTTGGGGAAATTTTGGAAAAAATCTTTGGTAATTCTGGGAGCTCCGATTACCTCGGTCAAGTTGAATGACTTCAAATTGGAAAATTTTTTCAGGGGTGTGTAATTCGCGTTTAAAATGAAGGTGTAGGAGATTGACAAGTTGACGATTTTGTCGGGATTTGTCACCGTGATGGCGTTGAAGTCGGTTTCATCGGGATCTTTACTTTCAATCTTGACCAACTTTTCGTTTAAATAGACGAAGCCGTTGGATACGTTCGCTAATACGATCAGGTAAGAAAGTACTGCAATGTAGGAAGTCATCCTGAAAAAGTACCGTCATATGTTAGTCAATATTAAAGAATTTAAACTTTAAAGGTCAAACTGCTAAAGAAGAAAATGAAGAGTGATGAATGCTTCATATAATTAAATCGAAAACTTAACAGCTACTCGTTATTTATTGAAGGTAATGAATCTTGGAATTTGATTTATATTACTTTTAAAAATCAGTGATCCTTAGGGGTTTCACCTCGATATGAGAGGTAATAAGTTGGAAACTCGTACAAACCTTCGTTTTAGAGTTCTAAAAGTCCCAAAAATTTCATAAAATCTCGTATCTGCGTTCGTAAATTATTCAAGGTCAAAGGTCACAAAAATCGGTTTTTCGCGATTATTTCAGTTTCTGTAGCTGCAATGATGGAAACATCTATTACAAAAATTGCAGAGCATAAAATTTGCAAGAATTTTTGTTTTAAACATTTTTTTATACACTTAACCGTTTCTAAGATAAAGGGCGCAGTTCAGCTATAAATTGGTTTTTTACAATTATCTCTGTTTCTGTAGCTCCAATAATGTTAACATCTATTATAAAAATTGCAGAGCACAAAATTTGCAACAATTTTTGTTATAAACATTTTTTTGTATGCTTAACCGTTTTTGAAATAAAGGGCATGGTTCAGCCATAAATTGGGTTTTCACGATTATCTCGATTTCTGTAGCTGCGATGACAAAAACACTTATTACAAAAAAAGCACAGCATAAAATTTGCAACAATTTTTGTTATAAACATTTTTTTATACGCTTAACCGTTTTTGAGATAAAGGGCATAGTTCAGCTATAAATTAGTTTTTCACGATTATCTTGAGTTCTGTAGCTACAATGATGGAAACATTTATAACAAAAATTGCACAGCATAAAATTTGCAACAATTTTTGTTTTAAACTTTTCTTTATACGCTTAACCGTTTTTGAAATAAAGGGCATGGTTCAGCCATAAATTGGGTTTTCACAATTTTCTCGATTTCTGAAGCTGCAATGATGGAAATACCTATTACAAAAAAAGGACAGCCTAAAATTTGCAACAATTTTTGTTTTAAACATTTTTTTATACGCTTAACCGTTTTTGAGATAAAAGGCATAGTTCACCTAAAAATTGGTTTTTCACGATTATCTCGGTTTATGTAGCTTCAATAATGTTAACATCTATTATACAAATTGTAGAGCATAAAATTTGCGACCAATTATGTTCTAAAATTTTTTTTTGTACACTTAACCATTTTTGAGATAAAGAGCAGCGCTCAGTTATGCACATTGTAATGCAAGGTCAAGCATGAATCTCGGCGAATAATACCTTGTATGAAGTTATTAAATCATTAAAATCATTAACTAAAAATAATTTGTTTAACTGACTCTGCATTACAGTATGTATGGCAGAGCGCTGCTCTTTATCTCAAAAACGGTTAAGCGTATGAAAAAATGTTTATAACAAAATTTGTCGCAAATTTCGTGCTCTAAAATTTTTATTATAAATGTTAACATCATTGGACCTACAGAAAGCGAGTTAACTGCAAAAAACCAATTTATGGCTGAGAACTGTCCTTTATATCAAAAACGGTTGAGTGTATGAAAAAATGTTTAAAACAAAATTTGTCGCAAATTTTGTGCTCAACAATTTTTATTGTAGATGTTAATATCATTGCACCTACAGAGACCGAGTTAATTGGAAAAAACCAATTTATGGCTGAGCGCTGTCCTTTACCTCAAAAACGGATGAGTGTATGAAAAAATGTTTATAACACAATTTGTCGCAAATTTTGTGCTCTACAATTTTTATTATAAATGTTAACATCATTGGACCTACAGAAAGCAAGTTAAGTGCAAAAAACCAATTAATGGCTGAGAGCTGTCTTTTATATCAAAAACGGTTGAGTGTATGAAAAAATGTATAAAACAAAATTTGTCGCAAATTTTGTGCTCTACAATTTCTATTATAGATGTTAACATCGTTGGACCTACAGAAACCGAGTTAATTGGAAAAAACCAATTTATGGCTGAGCGCTGTCCTTTATCTCAAAAACGGGTGAGTGTATAAAAAAATGTTTATAACACAATTTATTACAAATTTTGTGCTCTACAATTTTTATTATAAATGTTAACATCATTGGACCTGCAGAAAGCAAGTTAACTGCAAAAAACCAATTTATGGCTGAGAGCTGTCCTTTATATCAAATACGGGTGAGAATATAAAAAAAAAATTAGAACAAAATTTATCGCAAATTTAGTGCTCTACAATTTTTATTATAGATGTTAACATCATTGGACTTACAGAAATCGAGTTAATTGCAAAAAATCAATTTATGGCTGAGCGCTACTCTTATCTCAAAAACAGGTGAGTGTATGAAAAAATGTTTATAACACAATTTGTTCGCAAATTTTGTGCTCTACAATTTTAATTATAAATGTTAACATCATTGGACCTACAGAAAGCAAATTAACTGCAAAAAACCAATTTATTGCTGATAGCTGTCCTTTATATCAAAGACGAGTAAGTGTATAAAAAAAAATTAGAACAAAATTAATCGCAAATTTAGTGCTCTACAATTTTCATTATAGATGTTGACTTCATTAGATCTACAGAAACCGAGTTAATTGCAAAAAAACAATTTATGGCCGAGCGCTGCCCTTTATCTGAAAAACGAGTGAGCGTATAAAAAAATGTTTTTAACAAAATTTGTCGCAAATTTTGTGCTCTACAAATTTTATTATAGATGTTAACATCATTGGACTTACAGAAAACGAGTTAATTGGAAATAATCAATGTATGGCTGAGCGCTGCCCTTTATCTCAAAAACAGGTGAGTGTAAGAAAAAATGTTTATAACACAATTTGTCGCAAATTTTGTGCTCTACAATTTTTATTATAGATGTTAACATCATTGGACCTACAGAAACCGAGTTAATTGCAAAAAACCAATTTATGACTGAGCGTTGCCCTTTATCTCAAAAACGGGTGAGCGTATAAAAAAATGTTTATAACAAATTTTGTCGCAAATTTTGTGCTCTACAATTTTTATTATAAAAACCAATTTATGGCTGAGCGCTGGCCTTTATCTCAAAAACGGGTGAGTGTATGAAAAAATGTTTATAACAAAATTTGTTGCAAATTTTGTGCTCTACAATTTTTGTAGTAAACGTTAACATCATTGAAGCTATAGAAGTTGAAGAGAAGTTGAGATAATCGCGAAAAACCGATTTTTGTGATTCTCAACTTATGACGCAGAAACCAGATTTTATGAGACTTTTTAGACAATTTTTAAAACGTCAGAATGAAGGTGTAGGCGAATTTCCAAAATTTTTACTAGTGTGGGTTCGAACTGAACTACATATTTCCTAGTTTTAAGTTTTCACTTCAGTCAGTAGTCCAAGACTACCTATTTTTTTTTTAAATAATGGACGACTTAGATCTTTCGTTTATTTAAAAACTAGAACGAGTTCAATAATTGATTTACTGAAATAGAACAAAAGTTTAAATTAATTTACTGAGAAGCTACCACTTCTTCAAACTTTCTCCTTCAATAGTAAGAAGCCAAGTTCCTTTCTGATTACAATTCTTTTAGTTAAAAAAAATTAGAAAGAAACTTGATTTTTTTTATTTAAAACATGTTTGAACATTTTTTTTAGAAAGGGCCATTCCCGAAATCACAACTTAATCACTAAAACAGTTAACATTAAAACTACTCACCTTAGAAGTAATCTACGTGATGCAAAAAACTAGAGAAATTTCGCCAGACAAATTTATATACGTTTTTCGTTATCAATCTAAGAGGAAGCACGGATTCGATAAGGTTATAGAATGGTGGAATTAGATAAATTTCAGGTATTAGTAGCGGAAATCCATTGCAGCAATATAATTTGACCTGATGTTTTATCTCTAAATTCGAAGTCAATTTTTAGGACTTCAGATAAGAAAAACTTCACGAAATTAGAAACTTATCTTTTAGAAAAAAATAGTCATTTTTGAAAAAAAAAGAATTTTAAAATTTTTATATTAGAACGTTTAGATAAAAAATGTATATAGCAAAATAATGCGCAAAAATTTGATAATAAATAATTGAAAAAGAAAACAGGAGATTGAGTAAAAATTGTGAAAAGTGCAAATTAAAAAAGTTTTAAATTCTGAAGATAATTTTAAAAGTAACTTGAAATATTGAAACACTCAAAAAAAGTGAAGTGTCAGAAAAAGCCAAAATTTCGAGAAAAAGTCGATATCCTAAAAAATGTGGATTTCCAAAAAAATCGACGTTTTTAAAAAGTCGAATTTTACAAAAAAAACCACATTTACAAAATTCAAAGTTTTGTTGAATGTTGATAACGGTAAAAATTTCCAAAAAAAAATTGTGATGAATACATTGGAGAATATCGCGATGTATAAATGAAAAGATTCGGCTAGGATCAAGGTTAGCTAGTATTAGTCGCCTGTCACCTGGGTTTAATGTAACTAATATAAAATTTAGGTATGTACCCAGCAGATATTAAAATATATTGTTAGATTCTCTTAAAAATATTTAAGCTTGACGGTTGATCTATTAATAGAACAGAGTTACGCATGAACAGTTTGAAGAGTTTTACATCTAGCTCTCGTACACGCAGTCGATGCGTAAGACCCACGCATCAATGACTGATTGTTCGATGCTCCTATTTGCTTTAATGCGCCAAATTCAAAAGGTAAATAAAGTTTCTAACAATATAAACATTTTACGTTAGTCCCAGAACAAATTAATTACTTCATTTTCAATAACATAAGCAGCCCACATGACTACTTAATTTTTTTTTTATACACATATTTTATTTATCAAAAAAACTGCTAAATTATAAATTTTTCTCTCAACGTAAGAAATTTGGAAGAAAATGTTTTTTGTTCTATTTTTCCAAATGTTTAAAATTCCTAAGTAAAATGCATGAAGGACGGAGGAAAGTTAAATATCAACATTGTTTATATTGACTAATATTATTTTTTCAGTTAATTACGATGATAAGTTAATGTAGCATGTACTGTAAATGTAAATGAACAATCAAGACTTGATTTGTTAAGCCTTGCCTTTTCATTTGTAATTCAGATATTAAACTTCGTAATTTACTATAATAATAATTAATACTCATAAATAATTAAGTTTTTAATTTATTAAATAAACATTTTTATTGTCTAAATTTAATACAGATACAACAGTCGGATTCTAACACATAATTAGTTCTTATTTTCATATTGGTTGCAGTTTAAAACAAGGTACGTTATTAGGATTTGAGAACAATATTATCAATCCTTTGGAAAGAACTGTAACATCTTTGTATTGTTTACAATTGTCAGTGTATACTATCAGATATAACAGTTTGGGAAAATATTTTTTAATTTCGATAGCGTTGATTTTTCCTGGATTCACATTTGACAACGTCAAGACATTGACCGAGGGCACCACGCCGAAATTATCCCAGGAAAAGTCTCGAATGTCATTTCCATCCAAATACAGAGCGCGTAGCTTCGTTAGTTTTTTAAACGCACCTGAAATCGATAAAATCAACAACGAAATTGTCTTGCCATCGCAGCCCATTTTAGTTTAAAGAATATGTTAGACGTTTTAAAAATTGTTTCGAAAAAAAATGTTACCCACCTTTCTCTATTTTAATCGAACCATGACCCGTGACGCTCAAATAATCCAAATTGTTGGCGAAATCGAAAGCGTTCGCTTCGATGACAGATAGGGCGCCGTTATCCACAGTCAGTCGCTGCAAATTCTTCAAGCTCTTACCCAAAAACCTGCTACTCAATCTGGAAACCGTGTACAGTCTTTCCACGTAAACGAATTCCAATTTATTGGCGTAGTCGAAGGCATCCTCTTCGAACTCTATTTCGTTGTAGCTCTTTTTAGCGAATAAAATAAAGATCTTTAACTCGGGTGTGTTCCGGAAAAAATCTTTGGTGATTCTAGGGGCGCCCGTTACGTCCGTCAAGTTGAGGGTGCGTAAATTTCGAAATTTTTTCAAGGGGGTGTAATTCGCGTTTAAAATGGAGACGTGGCTGATGGTCAAGTTTGAGATTTGGTCTGGATTTGGCGCCCTGATTGCGTTCAAGTCTAATTCGCCGGGATTTTTGCTTTGAATCTTGATTGATTTGTTGTTTAACCAAACAGAGGCTTGAATTCCGTTGGCTAATACTAGGAAGCGGGATTAAGAAGTAAGGTGTCATCCTGAAAAACAACGTATTGGGTGATTTAAGTTATAAAAGAAAAACTGTCAAGGAAGAAATTTAAGAAAACACAACTGCTTGGTATAATTTTTTTTTTTTCGAAAGTCCGTCATTTTACTTGATATTCGTACGATTCTGAACACTTCGACTTTTTGAAATTTGACTTTTCAGAAATTTCAATTTGGGTTTCAAATTTCGCTGTATTTTCGAAATTCTGACTTTAATTTCAGAATGCGATGTTTCATGTTGACTTTGTTCTCGAAACTGAAATTGGGACTTTCTCAACTTCGTTTGTTTCCTTTAAATTGGATGGAATGTTAAAAAATCAGTAAGACGTTGAGGATGTTTTGGGTAATTTCGAGAACAAGATTTTTGTAAATTTAGCTTCTTTAGTAAAATTTGAATATTGTGTATCAACATTTAAATAAGGAAAGATATAGTTTATTTAAGTTTCATTGTACACTAGTACATGAACTAGTTGATGAATTTAATTCTTTTATTAAAAAAAAACAAATAGTTTAACAGATATTTACCTATTTTTTTGTATACAAATAGTTAATTCTCTTTTTAAGAGTACAACTCAGTCAATTATTAGTTTAGCAACACTCTAAGTATACTCACCCACCTTATGAGTAATGGATAGTCTCTGTATTTACTTTACTAAACCAGAGGATTTGCTCAAAATATTTTTATATGATTTTTCCCTTATCAAATTAAAAGGAAATTTGATAAGGTAATTGGATAATGCAGCCATATAATTCGACCTGGTTTTTCAAACGTCCACCTGTAAGTTTAAACAATCAACTTTCAACAGATAAGGCATATTCAGCAGCAATATTTATAAATTATAAAAAAATCAAACATTTCTTTTTTTTTCAAGTAGGAAGTTGCCTGTAGGCAATAAAAGCTTAAACAATCAATCATAATAAGTAATAGAAAAATAAAATAATTGACAAAAAAAATCACAAGTGTTCCACATCTGTTTTAATACATTTAAGGCCATGTTTTAAAATTTTGAATTGATTAATTTTTTAAGCACATCCAATTGTTCCTAGCAATGGTTTTTTCATGCAGGAGTCGTTGCAATAACGTGTTCCTTAATAGTTCCCCATAAAAGAAGTCTTGTGGTGTTTTATCTTGGGAAAGCGGCAGCCACACGTGCGGACCATCGTTTCTAATATACTGGGTCTCAAATAAGCAGCCGAGAAAGTCATTGTCTATTTTATCGTTATGAGCTCCATAGTGTTAATAAAATGTACGATGGGTATATTTTCCAAATGTAGTCTCATTATCATTACAAAATATTTCTGTATAATTCAAAAATTGAAATACAAATCTTGTCCCCTGAAACCAAGAAAGATTAAAAAACATAACAGAGGTTGGTTAATCTTTCTTGGTTTCAGGGGACAAGATTTGGATTTCAATTTTTGAAGATAACCAAAGACCAGTCCGTTCCACCAAAATTATATATAATTCAGCCAAATAATGAAATTCGGATTTATTTATGATTAAAAAACGTCATTAAATGTTATCTTCTGTTTGGATTTTATTTGTAACATTTAATGCTTACAAATTCCGAGTTCTTAATCTAACAGCGTAACAGTTAAAGGGTGGATTTTCTTAAAAATTTGTTGGACGAATTGTTGATGACTTTTATTAATCCAAAAATGAGATGTTTGTTGTATTCAACAAACATCTTATTTTTGGATTAATTTAAGTCAACAACAAATCGATCTGTTGATCACTTTTACGAAATTTAAATTCGTGGATCCATAACATAGTTTTTTAAAATTGTTGATATTCTAAAATAAAATGTAAATTTTTAAAAGACAAAATTAAAAAAAAATGAAATTAAAAAATATAAATATTTTAAAAAGACGAAACTTTTAAGTTAAAGACGAAGATCCTAAAAAGCCCAAATTTCGACTTCATAGTCTTAAAAACTTTAAATTTTGATAGGAAGTCGAAATTTTATTTAAGAAAAAGTGTAAATTTGAAATAAAATTTCGACTTCCTATCAAAATTTGGTTTTTTTTAAAGACTTTTAATGCAAATAGAATGCAACCTAGATTACAAATTCATGCAGCCCTCCAGACGGCGTGTATAGTGGCGAATCATAGGTAGCTGAACTACCAACAGTTGAAAGACTGCCACCTAGCGAAGCGGTTACTCTCTAGGAACAATTTCCCAGAAGACAAGGATTCTAATGCACAGACCAATAGGTTTGAACATTTATTAGATTCGAAGTTTGGAAACCAAAGACCGGTTTTGATCTTGTTAGATCTCGTCAGTTTCGTATATCCAACTCGAATGCTTGTCGGAACATTTGTTAGCATTCATGCCTATCTCAGAAACGGCTGAGCGTATGGAAAAATGTTTGTTACAAAATTTGTAGCAAATTTTATGCTCTACAAATTGTATAAAAGATGTTAACACCATTGCAGCACAGAAAGCGAGATAATCGCGAAAACCCGCATTTTGTGGTCTTTAACCTTGAACAATTCACGACGCAGGCACCAGATTTTATGAGACTTTGTAGAGCATAAAATTTGCAACAAATTTTGTTTAAAACATTTTTTCATACACACAACCGTTTTTGAGATAGAGGGTAGTGCTCAATCATACATACTGCAATTCAAGGTCAGTCATGAATCTCGATGAATAATATCTTGTATAAAGTTATTAAGTTATTAATATCCTTAATAATGAAGAATTTATCTAAATGGCCTTGCATTACATTATGTATGGCTGAGCGATGCCCATTATCTCAAAAACAGTTGCACGTATCAAAAAATGTTTACAACAAAATTTGTCGCAAATTTTATGCTCTACAATTTTTATAATAGGTGTAATTGCGAAATATTGATTTTTGTGGCCTTTGACCTTGAACAATTCACGACGCAGACACGAGATTTTATGAGGCTTTGTGGAGCATAAAATTTGACAACAAATTTTGTTTCAAACATTTTTTCATACACTCAACCGTTTTTGAGATAGAGGGTAGTGCTCAACCATACATACTGCAATTCAAGGTCAAATATGAATCTCGATGAATAATACCTTGTATAGAGTTAATAAATCATCAACATGAGTAAAAATGTTTAAATGGTCTTGCATTACAGTATGTATGGCTCAGCGATACCCTTTATCTCAAAAACGGTTGCACGTATCAAAAAATGTTATCAACAAAATTTGTCGCAAATTTTGTGCTCTACAATTTTTATAATAGATGTTAACATCATTGGAGACTTAAAAACCGATATAATCGCGAAAAATCGATTTTTGTGGCCTTTGACCTTGAACAATTCACGACGCAGACACAAGATTTTATGAGGCTTTGTGAAGCATAAAATTTGCAACAAATTTTGTATCAAACATTTTTTCGTACATTCAACCGCTTTTGAGATAGAGGGCAACGCTTAACCATACATACTGCAATTCAAGGTTAACCATGAATCTTGGTAAATAATACCTTATATAAAGTTATTAAATCATTTATATTATTAACAATGGATAATTTATCTAAATGGCCTTGCATTAAATTATGTATGGCTGAGGGATGCCTTTTATCTCAAAAAAGGTTGCTCGTATCAAAAAATGTTTACAGCAAAATTTGTCGCAAATTTTGTGCTCTACAATTTTTATAATAGATGTTAACATTATTGGAGACTTAGAAACCGATATAATCGCGAAAAATTGATTTTTGTGGCCTTTGACCTTGAACAATTTACGACACAGGCACTAAATTTTATGAGATTTTGTGGAGCATAAAATTTGCAACAAATTTTGTTTGAAACATTTTTTCATACACACAACCGTTTTTGAGATAGAGGGTAGTGCTCAATCATACATACTGCAATTGAAGGTCAACCATGAATCTCGATGAATAATACCTTGTATAAAGTTATTAAATCATTAATATCATTAACAATGGAGAATTTATCTAAATGGTCTTGCATTACATTATGTATGGCTGAGCGATGCCCTTTATCTCAAAAACGGTTGCATGTATCAAAAAATGTTAACAACAAAATTTGTCGCAAATTTTGTGCTCTACAATTTTTATAATAGGTGTTAACATAATTGGAGTCTTAAAAACCGATATAATCGCGAAAAATCGATTTTTGTGGCCCTTGACCTTGAAAAATTCACGACGTAGGCACTAGATTTTATAAGACTTTGTGGAGCATAAAATTTGCAACAAATTTTGTTAAAAACATTTTTTCATACCCTCAACCGTTTGTAAGATAGAGGGCAGCGCTCAACCATACATACTGCATTTCAAGGTCAAATATGAATCTCGGTGAATAATACCTTGTATAGAGTTAATAAATCATTAACATCATTAACAATGTCTAAATGATCTTGCATTACAGTATGTATGGCTGAGCGATGCCTTTTATCTCAAAAACGGTTGCACGTATCAAAAAATGTTTTCAACAAAATTTGTCGCAAATTTTGTGCTCTACATTTTTTATAATAAATGTTAACATCATTGGAGACTTAGAAACCGATATAATCGCGAAAAATCGATTTTTGTGGCCTTTGACCTTGAACAATTCACGACGCAGGCACTAGATTTTATGAGACTTTGTGAAGCATAAAATTTACAACAAATTTTGTTTTAAACATTTTTTCATACACTCACCCGTTTTTGAGATAGAGGGCAGCGCTCAACCATACATATTGCAATTTAAGGTCAACCGTGAAACTGAGTGAATAATACTTTGTATAAATTTATTAAATCATTAATCTCATTAACAATGTGTTACAAGGGATAATTTACCGAAATGGCCTTGCATTAGAGTATGTATGGCTGAGCAATGTCCCTTTATCTCAAAAACGGTTGCACGTATCAAAAAATATTAACAACAAAATTTGTCGCAAATTTTATGCTCTACAATTTTTATAATAGATATTTACATCATTGGAGCTTTGGAAACCGAGATAATCACAAAAAAATCGATTTTATGACCTTTGACCTTGAATATTTTACAATGCAGATACGAGATTCTATGAAACTTTGTAAGCCATAAAATTTGCAACAAACACTTGCAATAAAAAAATACAATTCTGTAGACTTTCTTAAAAATTTTCTTTGTCAAGCTCTCAAAAACGTCTAGAATTTTCAAAATACAAAAATGTTGAGAAATATCAAAATTTTGGTTAATCGTTTTGTGAAAAAAAAAACAAAAAACGTTTTAACATTTTTAACGAAGTTAAGCGTAAAGTCGAAGTTTTGATTAAAAAAAATTGAAAATTCTTGAAATGAAATTTTGGAAAAAATCAATTAAATATCTCCATATTTTCAAAAAAGTCGAAATTTTAAATATCTTTCAAAATTTCGATTTTCTTCAGAATTCTCCTTTTTTTTGGAAATTTTCGTCTTCATTAAAGATGCTTACTTTCTGCGAACTTTTGACTTTTTTAAAAGTTCTGATTTTTCAAAATTTCGATCTTCTTCAGAATTTCGACTGTCCTTAAAAATTTCAATTTTTTGTTCAGAATTTCGAATCTTTCTAGAACTTTTTACGCTTTTTTTTTTAAATTTAATCCACTTCGCAAAGGGTAACCCCACTTATGCTTTCAAAGCACTGCGAGTAGGATGCGGAAACAAAGATAGATGGCGACGAACCGCCTTCTTAAACAAGGATAGGTTATAATTTTTGGGGAAAAATTCCTTTCGGTAACAAGTTTTGAAAGAATAGTTTAGACATTTTTGATATTTTTGCAAAATCACAACCTTGAAAATTTCGTCTTTTTTCTCGCAATTTCCACTTTTTGGAAATGTCCATTTTTGGGAAATTCCGACTGTTTTCGAAAAAATTGATTTGTTTACTTTTTTGAAGACTTTAGACTTTTAAAAAATCTTCCTCTTTTTTGGAAAATTTCGCTTTTACTGAAAATGTTTACTTTCTGTGTAAAATTTTGACCTTCTTGAAAGTTCGGATCTTTTTAAAAGTTCGGATCTTTTTAAAAGTTCGAATCTTTCAAAATTTCGACCTTCTTCAGGATTTCGACTTTCCTTAAAAATTTCAACTCTTGTTCGGAATTTCGAATTTTCTTTTTTTTACATTTTGAGAGAATGTTTAGAAATTTTTGGTTTTTCTCGAAGTTCCAAAGATGGGAAATAAATACGTGGATGGGGTGGGAGTGAAAATTAAATGTCAATATTATTTATTTACGGGCATTAATATTTTTTATGTTCAATCCAATTTGGATAAATAAAAAGAAGTTTTCAAGTGAATTAAAGTCAGGATTTAATTTGATGATTTTAAATCTTATTTTTTCATTTACATCAACCAACGAGAATAATTTACAGAAATTTTGATTAAAACCTCGTAAATAATTGAGCTACTTTTTCAATAATTAAACACATTTATTTTTTATAAAATAGGTACAGTCACTATTATTATATCAGAGGAATTATCTTTGGTGGTAGTTTGAAACAAGGTTGGCTATTATTATTTACGATCAATATTAACAATTCGTTGGAAATTGTAGGGACTTTTTCGTACCGTTGACAGTTATCAGTAAACACCATCAAATACATCAGTTTCGGGAAATATTTTTTAATTTCGTTACCATCAATTTTTTTTGGGTTCACATTCGACAAAGTCAAAATGTTCACTGACGGCAACAAACCGAAATTATCCCAAGAAAAATCTTGGATATCTAAATCCAAATACAATTGTTCCAACTTCGTCAACTTTTTAAATGCACCTGGAACCAATAAATTCAGTAGGGTGTTTCGAAAAATTGGAAATTTTACGTACCTTTTTCAATTTTAATAGACGCTTGACCACTGATGCTCAAATAATCCAAATTGTTGGCGAAATCGAAAGCATTCGCTTCGATGATCGATACGGCGCTGTTATCCAGCGCCAGCTTCTTCAAATTCGTCGAATTCGACCCCAAGAACCTGCTACTCAATGCGGAAACCGTATACAGTCGTTCCACGATGAAATATTTCAATTTCTTGGCGTAGTAGAGGGCGTCTTCTTCGAACTCCACTTCGTTGTAGTTTTCTTTGGCGCGTAAAACGAAGGCCGCCAAATTGGGTAAATTTTGGAACAAATCTTTGGTGATTCTGGGCGCTCCCGTTACATCGGTCAAGTAGAACGAAGTCAAGTTTCCGAATTTTTTTAAGGTTGCGTAATTCGCGTTCAAAATGGCTGTGTGGGTGATTGTTAAATTGAAAAGATTGCGTGGATTCGCCACCTTGATTGCGTTCAAGTCTGTCTCGCCGGGGTTCTTGCTCTGAATTTTGACTAACTTTTCGTTTAACCAGATGGAGCCATCGATTCCGTTGAGCTAATAGGAGGAAAGGGAGTATTGTAATGTAGGGAGTCATCCTGAAAAACGAAACGACAGCCATATAAACAAATACAATCTGGGCGACAGTAGGCAGCCCTCTGAGCGTGTTTAGTGGATCATAGGTGGCCGAGCTACCAATAGTTGAACCACAAACGCCATAACCTACTGGTCTTGACTTTGACAACCTACTGGTCTTGACTTTGACAACCTAGACTACAGTATGCAGCCATGTAAGCGCATATAGTGAATCACAGGTAGTCGAAATATCAACAGTTGAACCACAAACGCTTAGCAAAGTAATGGCTCTCTAGGAAGGTCCCAAAAGACTAGATTCTAATGCACAATTCAAACCTATTGGTCACTACATTAGAATATAAGCCAATATTGAAGGATTTAAACTGTAAAGCAAAGCTGCGAATGGATAACATTAAAAAAAAACATGATAAAATATGATTGCTTTACATAATTAACTCAAAAATTTAACAGTTTCTGGTTATTTATTGAAAAACTTGAAACAGAATTTGATATACTTCGATTGAAAAACGAACGATTTATCAAGTTGAAATTAAATAGAGTTTAAATTTGTTTACTGAAGAGGAAAATTTTGTTTGTTATACAAATCTTGTCCTCTGAAATCAAGAAGGATCAACAAACACAACAGAAAACAGAAGAGCAACTCTTTCAGAAAAAACTACCTTTTTTCAGAAAAACTATTTTTTTTAGAAAAACTATTCTTTTCAGAAAAACGACTTTTTTCAGAAAAACACCTTTTTCAGAAAAATAACTTTTTTCAGAAAAAACTAATTTCTTTTCAGAAAAAACTACTTATTTAAAAAAAATCGTTTTCTTTACCAAATCCACAACTCAGTCACTTATTAGCATCGTAACATTTAAAATAGACTCACCTTAGAAGTAATCTACGTACTCTTATAAGCTGGGGGAGTTGTCTACAACAAATTTATATTATTTGTCCTAATCAAATTGAGAGGAAATTGTACAAACTCGATAAAGTAATTGGATAACAGATTTAGATAAAAAGGTGTTAGTGGTGGAAAACCATTGGAGCTACATAATTCGAATTGATCATTAAAACATTTATCTGCATCAAACGAAATCAACTTTTAACAGATATAAAAAATTTAGCAAAAATCATTTTTTTAAACATTTTATTATATGCATGTTAGAGAAGGAAAATGTGAAATCTGCAACTTCCTCCTTAATTTAATCAACACCGCAGCCATTCTTAAAAGATTTTAAGATTTTGAAAGGGTGAAATTCGAAGAATAGAATAAGAATTTTTGGAAAAAGTCCTCCCAGTTAAATACTTATAAATTTTCGATTGCTACATGAACCAGAGAGGGGGGGACAAGGATTTTTAAACGGTACCGTTTTTGCCTCAACACAATTTAAAATTTCATATATTACGGAATTTCGATGCTTCATTTCGCACGTTAGGGAAACATCTTGAAGTAATAGCAACATAGCGGTCCTACTACTTCTTTCAGATGCCTTCGTTGTGTAAATTTTATCGTATAAGTAGTACAGTGTTTATTAATTTTAAATTTATTCTGTCAACTTTAATGACTATTTTTTTCTGTTTTAGTGGAACGGACTGGTCCTTGGTTATTTTCAAAAATTGAAATAAAAATCTTGTCCCCTGAAACCAAGAAAGATTAAAAAACACAGCAAGGGTTGCTCTAACGCGTTTCGATAGCCAAGCCATCTTCTTCAAAGAGATACTCTCTCTGATTAAAAATTTAAAAATTTCCAAACTGGGTCGCAGAAATGTCAAATAAAATTAACAAACATAATATTTCCCACCGATAAGAGAGTCCACCATGAAGAACAGTACAGTGTTGTCTGCTCGGAAAATCTACTAGAAAGCGACTTAGGGATGTGATTATTGTATCCACACGGACAATCTATGCTAAAAATCGAGTAGTGGTAGCGTTTACGTCTCGCTTAAGTAGCGTTTTTGCTACAACTACTACCAATGAACTAGCTTAAGTGGATAACAGTTTGAGAATTTCTAATCGATATAATTTCTGTCACAGTTTTAGAATTTTGAGACTTAATTGTCAGTTTGCCCCGGAGTTGTTAAAATTTCTAAACAATATCTAAATTAAATCTATTAGAATCGATTATACAAAATACCCGCGCATACTATTGACAGTTCAGTGTTAATATCATATAAGTTACCGATGTTACCGACAGTGAAACGAAGACGCCATGAAAGTTTCAAAGAAGTCGAAAAAAGTTTAAAAAATCCAAATTTTCCTCAAAAAGTCGACATTTAAAGTTGAATTAAAAATGGAATTTACATAAATTAAGCTTTTTAAAAAGTGTCTCAATTTTAAAGTAATGTCAAAATTTTTAAATTTTTCATAAAAAAGTCGAAATTTTCAAAAACAGTAGAAATTTTTACAAAAATGGCGAAATTTTCAAAAAATGTCAAAATTTTCAAAAAATGTCAAAATTTTCAAAAAAATGTCGAGATTAAAAAAAATGTTGAAATTTTCATAAAGACGTTAAAATTTTCACAAAAATTTCGAATTTTCAAATTCTTCATAAAAAAATCGAAATTTTTATAAAAATGTCGAAATTTTCAAATTCTTCATAAAAAAAAGTCAAAGTTTTCATAAAAATGTCGAAATTTTTAAATTCTTCTCAAAAAAGTCGAAATTTTCATAAAAATGTCAAAATTAAACAAAAATGTCAAAATTTTCAAATTTTTCATAAAAAAGTCGAAACTTTCAAAAAAAGCCGAAAGTTTTATAAAAATATAGACATGTTCAAAAAAAATTTTCAAAAAATATCGAAATTTTCAAAAAATTAAGCTCTTGAAAGAAATTTGTAATTTTGAAAACTGTCAAAATTTTAAAGAAATGTCAAAATTTTCCAATTTTTTATAAAAAAGTCGAAATTTTCAAAAAAAGCCGAAAGTTTTATAAAAATGTAAACATGTTTAAAAAAAATGTCAAAATTTTCAAAAAAATATCGAAATTTTTAAAAAAATTAAGCTCTTGAAAGAAATTTGTAATTTTGAAAACTGTCAAAATTTTAAAGAAATGTCAAAATTTTCAAATTTTTCCTAACAAGTCGAAATTTTAAAAAAAGCAGAAATTTTTATAAAAATGTCGAAATTTTCAAAAAAAATGTCAAAATTTAAAAAAAAATGTTGAAAATTTCATAAAAATGTCAAAATTTTCACAAAAATATCGAAATTTTCAAATTGTTGATAAAAAAGTCAAAATGTTCATAAAAATGTCGAAATTTTCAAATTCTTGATAAAAAAGTCGAAAATTTCGTAAAAGTGTCAAAATATAAAAAAAAATGTCAAAATCTTCAAATTTTTGATAAAAAGTCGAAAAGTTCAAAAAACGCCCAAATTTAATGTCGAAATTTCCAAATTTTTCATAAAAAAATCGAATTTTTTAAAAACAAAGTCGAAATTGACATAACAATGTCGAAATTTTCAAAAAAATGTCGAAATTTTCAAAAAAATGTTAAATTTTTTACAAAATGTCGATATTTTCAAAAAAACTTCGAAATTTTCATAAAAAAGACAAAATATTCGAAAAAATGTCGAAATTTCCAAATTCTTCATAAAAAAGTCGAATTTTTTGTAAACAAGACAAAATTTTTAAGAAAGGTCAAAATTTTCATAACAATGTCGAAATTTTCAAAAAAATGTCGAAAATTTCAAATTCTTTTTAAAAAAGTCGAAAATTTCAAACTCTTCATAAAAAAGTCAAAATGTTCATAAAAATGTTTAAATTTTCAAATCCTTCATAAAAAAAGTCTAAAATTTCATAAAAATGTCAAAATTTTAAAAAAATGTCAAAATTTTCAAATTTTTAATAAAAGGTCGAAATGTTCAAAAAAAGCCCAAATTTTTATGAAAATGTCAACATTTTCAAAATAAATGTCGAAATTTTCAAACTAAATGTCGAAATTTTCAAAAGAACGTTAAAATATTTAAAAAATGCTATATTTTCAAATAAGCGTCGAAATTTTTATAAAAAGAACAAAATTTTCGAAAAAATGTCGAAATTTTCTAAAAAATATCGAAATTTTCAAAGTCGAAATTTTGGATAGTTGAAAATTGTGTAAAAAAAAAAATTAAAGCGAAAGTTTTGAAAAATTGAAATTTTGATAAAAAATTCAAAATTTTTGAATGAAGCGGAATTATAGAGAAATTTATAAAAAAATCTCGACATTCGAATTTTTCCAGAGAAGTTGAAATTTCATAAATTTTGAATTAGAAAAATTGAAATGTTTAAAAAGTCAAGTTTTTCAAAAAGGGTAACTGTTCGATAAGTTGAATAACAGTAAAAAATCGTAATCTTTAGTAAAGGGAAGTGGGCAAAATTTTGAAAAAAGTTGAAATTTTTGGAAAAGTCGAAAGTTTAAAAGTCGAAACTTGGAAAAAGTCGAAATTCCAGAAAAAGACTAAATTTAAAAAGGCAGAAATCCCAAAAAAAGCAATATTTAAAAAAAACGATTTTTTAAAGAAATTATAATGACTGCGAAATAGTAAATGGAATCAGGTGACATATTAGCTGTTTCCTAAATAAATTGTAACAGTCGAAAAGTAAGATTTTTTCGAACTTATTTCACCCATCGATACGTCGAAAAAATGTATCGATTCCCTCGATACATCGGAACGAAAGTATCGATAAAATAGTACGTAACATCGAGACGAAAACATCGATGTTTTTGATACATCGATGTATCGTGTGCATTCCTAGTTGAATATATCAATTTGAAGAAATTTAATATGATCGAAACTGGTCTTTGGTTTCCAAACTTCGAATCTAAAATAAAGGTTCAAGCAAGCCTTTGTTGGTTTGTGTGCATTTGAATGTGAAAATTGTTAATAATTGCGTCCATTTTCTGTTCAAGTTTATAAAGTATATGATTCAAGTGAAGGAAATTACATGGAGGGTGAAAGAAAAAATTAAATAATAATAGCGTTTATTTAAGAATATATTTCGGTAAATTAAAAAAGTTTGTAAGTTAATACGTGTCATAAATGAGAAAGTAAGTGTTTCTAATTGTTTGAATCATGTATTTTTAGTACACTATCAACTGTAATTTACTGAAATATTGATTAACACTCGTAGGTAATTAGGTTTCTATCATTGTAATCAACATTTTTTTAAAAAATTAAAATAGGTGATCAATTTTCACTTTCATACTTGATATAATCTAAAACAAGGTTTGGTATGATGGGGCTGCATGAACATTATAAAGAATCCGTTGGAATACTTGGAAATTCTTTCGTACGGTTTACAGTTGTCAACAAAAACCATCAGAAATTGTAACGTAGGAAAATATTTTTTAATTTCGTCAACATTAATTTCATCGGGGTCCAGATTGGAAAACGACGAGAAAGTCACCAATGGCAACAAACCGAACATATTCCAGGAAAAGTCTTGAATGTTCATATCCAAATAGAAATGTTGCAGCTTCGTCAACTTTTTAAAGGCACCTAGAAGCAATAAAATGAACCACTCGTTTCGAAAAAATAGTGAATCAGACTTACCTTTTTCAATTTTAATTGATCCTTCACCGCTGATGCTCAAATAAGTCAAATTATTGGCGAAATCGAAAGCATTCGCTTCGACGACCGATACGGCGCTCTTATCCAACGCCAATGTCTCCAAATTCGTCGTATTCGGGCCCAAAAACCTGCTACTCAATCTAGAAATCGTATACAACCTCTCTGCGACGAAATGTTTCAATTTATTGGCGTAGGAGAGGGCGTCTTCTTCAAACTCCACTTCGTTGTAGCTATTTTTGGCTAACAAAGCGAAGATCGTCAACTCGGGGAAATTACGGAAGAAATCTTTGGTGATTCTTGGCGCCCCGGTTACATCGGTCAAGTAAAACGAGGTCAAATTATGGAATTTTTTTAGAGGTTGGTAATTCACATTCAAAATGGCACTGTGTTTGATTGTCAGGTTGTTGATTTTGTTTGGATTTTGCACTTTGATTGCGTTCAGATCTGTTTCCCCGGGATTTTTACTATGAATCGGATTCTTGTTTAACCAGACGGAGCCATCGATTCCGCTGGCTAATAAAACGAGGAACGGAAGTAGTGTAATGTAGGGAGTCATCCTAAAAATCCACATGTAAATCAGTATTAAGCGGTTTAAACTTTATAAGCAAAACTGCTTAAAAAAAAAAGATGTATGGTTGAGGGCTGGCCTTTATTTCAAAAACGACTGAGCGTGTGAAAAAATGTTTGAAACAAAATTGGTAGCAAATTTTATGCTCTACAATTTTTATAATAGATGTTAACATCATTGGAGCTATAAAAACTAAGATAATCACAAAAAACCAATTTATGGCTAAGCGTTGGTCTTTATCTCAAAAACAGTTTAGTATATAAAAAAATGCGTACAATAAAATTGGTCGCAAATTTTATGCTCTACAATTTTTATAATAGATGTTAATATCATTGGAGCTATAAAAACTAAGATAATCACAAAAAACCAATTTATGGCTAAGCGTTGGTCTTTATCTCAAAAACAGTTTAGTATACAAAAAAATGCTTACAATAAAATTGGTCGCAAATTTTATGCTCTACAATTTCTATAATAGGGGTTACCATAATTGGAGCTATAAAAACCGAGATAATCGAGATAATCACAAAAAACCAATTTATGGCTAAGCGCTGGTCTTTATCTCAAAAACGGTTGTGTATATGAAAAAATGTTTAATACAAAATTGGTCGTAAATTTTATGCTCTACAATTTTTATAATAGGTGTTAACATCATTGGGGCCATAAAAACCGAGATAATTACGAAAAACCAATTTATGGCTGAGCGTTGGTCTTTTTCTCGGAAACGGTTGAGTATATAAAGAAATATTTTAAACAAAATTGATCGCAAATTTCCTGCTCTACAAATTTATAATAGGTGTTAACATCATTAGAGCTATAAAAACTAAGATAATCAGGAAAAACCAATTTATGGCTGAGTACTGGCCTTTGTCTCAAAAATGATTGAGTAAATGAGAAAATGTTTGTTACAAAATTTGTAGCAAATTTTATGCTCAACAATTTTTATTATAAGTGTTAACATAATGGGTGCTATAAAAGCCGAGATAATCACGAAAAACCAATTTATGGCTGAGCGCTGGTCTTTATCTCGAAAACGATCGAATTTATGAAAAAATGTTTGAAACAAAATTGGTCGCAAATTTTATGCTCTACAATTTTTATAATAGGTGTTAACATCATTGGAACTATAAAAACTAAGATAATCAGGAAAAACCAATTTATGGCTGAGTACTGGCCTTTATCTCAAAAATGGTTGAGTATATGAGAAAATGTTTGTTACAAAATTTGTAGCAAATTTTATGCTCAACAATTTTTATTATAAGTGTTAACATAATTGGAGCTATAAAAACCGAGATAATCACGAAAAACCAATTTATGGCTGAGCGCTGGTCTTTATCTCGAAAACGATTGAATTTATGAAAAAAATGTTTGAAACAAAATTGGTTGCAAATTTTATGCTCTACAATTTTTATAATAGATGTTAACATTATTGGACCTACAGAAACCGAGTTAATTGCAAAAAACATAATTTATGGCTGAGCGCTGTCCTTTATCTCAAGAACGGTTGAGCATATGAAAAAATGTTTAAAATAAAATTTGTCGCAAATTTTATGCTCTACAATTTTTATAATAGCTATTAACATCATTGAAGCTATCACAATTGAGATAATCACGAAAAATCAATTTATGGCTGAGCGGTCTACTTTATCTCGAAAATGACTGAGTATGAAAAAATGTGTGAAATAAAGTTGGTCGCAAATTTTATGCTCTACAATTTTTATAATAGGTATTAACGTCATAGCCGCTATAAAAATTGAGATAATCACGAAAAACCAATTTATGGCTGAGCGCTGGTCTTTATCTCGAAAACGATTGAATTTATAAAAAAATGTTTAAAACAAAATTGGTTGGAAATTTTATGCTCTACAATTTTTATAATAGGTGTTAACATCATTGGAGCTATAAAAACTAAGATAATCACAAAACACCAATTTATGGCTGAGTGTGGGTCTTTATCTCAAAAACGGTTTAGTATATAAAAAAATGTTTACAACAAAATTGGTCGCAAATTTTATGCTCTACAATTTCTATAATAGAGGTTACCATCCTTGGAGCTATAAAAACCGAGATAATCGAGATAATCACAAAAAACCAATTTATGGCTGAGCGCTGGTCTTTATCTCAAAAACGGTTGTGTGTATGGAAAAATGTTCAAAACAAAATTGGTTGCAAGTTTCATGCTCTACAATTTTTATAAAAGGTGTTAATATCATTAGAGCTATAAAAACTAAGATAATCACAAAAAACCAATTTATGGCTGAGCGCTGGCCTTTATCTCAAAAACGATTGTGTATATGAAAAAATGTTCAAAACAAAATTGGTAGCAAATTTTATGCTTAACAATTTTTATTATAAGTGTTAGCATAATTGGGGCTATAAAAACCGAAATAATCACGAAAAACCAATTTATGGCTGAGCGCTGATCTTTATCTCGAAAACGATTGAAATTATGAAAAAATGTTTGAAACAAAATTGGTCGCAAATTCTATGCTCTACAATTTTTGTAATAGGTGTTAACATCATTGGAGCTATAAAAACCGAGATAATCACGTATAACCAATTTATGACTGAGCGCATGCCTTTATCTCGAAAACAATCGAGTGTTTGAAAAAATGTTTGAGACAAGATTTTGTCGACAGTTTTATGCTTTTCATTTTTTATAATAAATGTAAACTATAGAAACTGAGATAATCGCGAAATACCGACGTTTGTGAACTTTGACCTTGAATAACTTGCGACGCAGACACGAGATTTTATGAGACTTTAGAGACAACTTTTAGAACGACAAAATAAAAGTTTATGCCTGTTTTCAGCTTAGCAAAGATCAAAATTTCGAAAGATTAATTTCGAGGGGAAAGTCCGAATTTTCAGAGACTTTGGGAATTTAGTTAAAATTTCTAGACTTTCAGATTCCAAAAAAATCGAAATTTTTAGAAAAAACAAATAAAATAACGGAATTTTAAAAAAAAAAGGTGAAATTTCCAGAAAAACGGTCGAAATTTCGACGGTCGACAGCCGAACTTTTCCGAAGAAAGTCAGTTTTAAGGAAAAGGCGTATAAGAAAGAAATATCTCTCAAAATGCTAGCTTGACTATCGAAACGTGTTAGAGCAACCTTTGTTGCGTTTTTTAATCTTTCTTCGTTTCAGGGGACAAGATTTGTATTTCAATTTTTAAAGATATTCAAAGATCAGGTCTTCCATCAAGAAAAATCGAATTTTAAAATTTGAAATTTAAAAAAAACAACAAATTTGTTAATGTGTAAATGCATATGATCCGGTCTCTACTCATTGGTTTAGTAATTAATAACACTAAAAATATACTTACCTTAAAAGTGATGTACGTACTGCTATAAACTAGAGGAGCCCCACGACAAATTTATATGCTTTTTTCGTAATCAAATTGTCAGGAAATTGTATAAACTCGATAAGGTAATTGGATAGTTAAATTAGATAAATTTAAGGAGTTAGTGGCGGAAATCCATTGGGGCAATACACCTGCTCGCCTTATCTATAAGTTCATAGGCAATCAAGTTTTAATAGATAAGGAAATTCTGCAAAAACTGTTTCATAAATTTAACAGCAAGGGAAGAGAAATATAAAATTGTCTTCATTTAACCAACATTCCTGGTCGATTTCAAAATATTTTGGAAAAAAATTACGCTGCTTAGGTAAAAAAAGCTTAATTTTAATTACAGTTTTCTCCAATCAAACGTTTTTTATCATTTTTCAAGAATTCAGTTTCCGAAATTTTCAGATTTGTATAATTTGGTCTTCTTGGGCTAAAATCGTTTTTTAAAATCTAATTTTTGTCCTGGAAAATAAACATTAAGTTTTTCAATATTATTTAATGTTATTTTTCATCCTCTTAGGCTCTAAATTTTTTAAAATCGATCAATTGCTGAATCGTTCCTCAATTAATGTTATTTTTCACCCCCTTAGGGTGTAAATTTTTTTTAAATCGATCAAATGCTGAATCATTTCTCTCATATATTTTTTATACAGAGTATTGGGTTATGGAAGCCGTTTTAATTTAGTTCCATCCAAATTTTGATGCCCCTTTTCACCCTCTTAGAGGTCAAATCATTAAGATCGGCCAATATGTGCTGAATTATTTGTTGTTGAACAATTTAAAGTTGTAAAATTATTTTTTAATTTTTTTTTCATAGCAACTGCTGTGATAGCCCTTTAATCCCCTTAGGGGTTAAATTATAAAATCGAAGTGTTTGTTTATTTCGGTCAGGCTTTACCTGCACATGATTTAAGATTGTAGAACGTTGTTTCTTACTAATTATTCCATTTCATCCCTTTTTAACCCCTCAGGGGTTGAATTGTTAAAATATACAAAACAGGTGTTCAATTAGTAAGGTGAAAACTTCTTTAGGGGTGTTAAGCGATTTTGAATAAGGGGTTTCGCATTACCATCACGCGTTACCATCACGTCTCACCAACTAGCCTTACTGTTAACATTAGGGCATGCTGGTAACGCAAATTAGCGTGACAGTAATGTGGAACCTCCTGTTAAAAATTGCCCAACGTGCCTACAAAGTTTAAATTTAAAAAATGCGTGATCGACAACTAATTAATGCTCCCCAAGTTTCAATGTTAATAAAACGAATATTTTTATTTTATTTATATCAAGTACAGTCATAACTATTTAATTATAATAATTGACTGGTTTTTATTTTCATATTGGTTGCGTTTTAAAACAAGGTACGTTGTCAGACTTCGAAAACAATATTATCAAACCTTTGAAAAATGTAGGCACCTTTTCGTATTGTTTACAATTGTCAGTATACACCATCAGATACACCAATTTGGGAAAATATTTAATAATTTTGTTAGTATCGATCTTTTCCGGATTCACATTGGACAACGTCAAGACTGCAACCGACGGCACCAAGCCGAAAGTATCCCAGGAAAAATCTTGAATGTTGTTTCCATTCAAAAACAAATTTTGCAACTTCGTCAACTTTTTAAAAGCACCTGAAACCAACAAAATGAATACCTTGTTACAAAGGAAATAAATTAGGTAGTCACGAAACTGCTGTCAGTCAGGGAACTGCAGTTAGAACATTAACATTAACATTAACATTAAAATTCGTACTTTTCTGCACAGGTCGTGTGGCTCAGTGGATAAGGCGGCAGATATTGTTTCATAGGTGGTCTGATACTCGCGGGTTCGAATCCCACTGTCGTCAACGCGTTTTTCAATTCAATTAACGTCTTACTATGCCAGGAATTTTTCCGTGCATTTCTCTCTGACTTTAAATATATTTCTGGTATAAGATCCAACTATCCTGGGAGAAGCTATCTCCTCCCAGCTGTGTAGCGCTGTATCCTTCCAGCTGAAGAGTCTCTCGGATAGCTTCTCTCAGTATAGAGTTAAACCACTTATGTCAGAGAGAAATGTACGTAATAAAGTAATCTAAATCTAAAACGCACCCTTACTTCATAGATAGCTACACGATCGTGTAAACTGAGCATTCTAATGCACAGACCAATAATAGGTTTGAACATTTATTAGATACGCAGTTTGGAAACCAAAAACCGGTTTCAATCTTGTTAGATATCGTCAGTTTGGTATATCCAACTCGAATGCTAACAAATGTTCCGACAAGTAAATACTAAAGAATTAACGAACGTCAAGCGTGTGATTCTCAGACTACCACCACCTATTGGTCCATAGAGAAAAATATGACATCGCCAACAATGTCGTATGCAAGTAGAATACAACCTAGACTGCAAATTCATGCAGCCCTCCAGGCGGCGTGTATAGTGAATCATATGTAGATGAACTAACTGCCAACAGTTGAAACACTGCCACTTAGCGAAGCGGTGACGAGATCTAACAAGATCGAACCCGGTCTTCGGTTTCTAAACTTTGAAACACTGCCACTTAGCGAAGCGATGACGAGATCTAACAAGATCGAACCCGGTCTTTGGTTTCTAAACTTCGAATCTAATAAATATTTAAACCTATTGGTCTGTGCATTAGAATCCTTGTCTTCTGGAAACTTTCCTAGAAAGCAACCACTTCGTTGGGTGCCACTGTTTCAACTGTTGGTAGTTCAGCTACCTATGATTCACTATACACACCTAGAAGGCTGCATGAATTTGCGGTCTAGGTGGTTGCGTTCTACTTGCATTATTGAGCATGTTGGTGGTTAAAATTACCGTGATTGTAGCGCGAATTCATTAGTTTTCCCCATATCTAAAATTGTCTAACGCGCGCCTAAAGAGTTTTCACTTCAAAAAATAAATAAATAAAAATAGAAAATAGACGTACCTTTCTCTATTTTAATCGACCCATGATTCGTGATGCTCAAATAATCCAAGTTCTTGGCGAAATCGAAAGCGTTCGCTTCAATGACAGATATGGCCCCGTTGTCCAGCGTCATCTTCTGCAAATTCGTCAAACTCGAACTCAAAAATCTACTACTCAATCGGGAAACCGTATACATCCTTTCCACGTAGAAATACTTCAATTTGTTCGCGTAGAATAGCGCGTCCTCTTCGAACTCCACTTCGTTATAGTTCTCTTTGGCTCGTAAAATAAAGATGCTCAAATTGGGTAAATTTCGAAAGAATTCCTTGGTGATTCTGGGCGCTCCTGTTACATTGGTCAGGTAGAAGTAGCGCAAATTTCGGAATTTTTTCAGAGCGCTGTAATTGGCGCTCGTAATTGAGGTGTTGGTGATTGTTATGTTGAAAATGACGGTTGGATTTGGCACCCTGATTGCATTCAAGTCAGTTTCGAAGGGGTTTTTGCTTTGAAGCTTGATCGACCTGCCGTTTAGCCAGAGGGAACCATCGATTCCGTTGACTGACAGAAGGAGAAAAGGAAGTACTGTAATGTAGGGAGTCATCCTGAAAAACGACATAATATTATTGAAATACAAATCTAGTCTTCGAAACCAGAAAAATTAAAAAACACAATAAAGGTTGCTGTAACGCGTTTCGACCGCTAAGCTATCATCTTCAGAAAGATACTGAAACGTTATAGCAATATTATTGGATTAAATAAAAGCAAAACGCTTCTGAAGATTTTTTAGTTTTTTTTTAAATTTTGACGCTCTTCAAATACACTATTTTTAAAAATTTGAACTATTTTTTCAATTTTATTTGGAAATTTTGCTATTTTTTCAAATGTTTGGACTTTTTTAAAAACGTCGACATATTTTTTTAAAATTTCGACAGACTTTGAGAGGGATTGAACATTTTTAAATTGTCACTTTTTCAAGTGTTTCCACTTTTTTCTTTTCTATGTCGACTTGAAATGTTTACCTTATCCAACCTCAGAAATTCGAGAAAGAATGTCTTAAAATCTAAACGTCGATATTTCAAGTTTTTTTTTTCAGAATTTCTTTTTGGAAGAAAATTAAGACTTTTTTTGGTATCTCGAACTGTTCTGAAATTCCGACTTATTTCTGATTGTTTAAATATATTTTGAAAAATATCAAACTTTTCAGAAAAGTTTGCACTTTTTGGCCAAATTTGGACTTTTTTAAAAACGTCGATATATTAGAATTCCGAGTGGTTTTTAAAGAGACTGAAAATTTTTAAAATGTTACTTTTTCAAATTTTTCCCCTTTTTTCTATTCTGTGTCGACTTGAAATGTTTTCCTTATCCAACCTCAGAAATTCGCGAAAAAATATCTTAAAACCCAAACATCGATATTCCAAGTTTTTTTTCGAAATTTATTTTTCTTTAAAATTCAGAGCATTTTTTTAAATTCGAATTTGAACAGCTTATCTAAAAATATCAAATCTTCTTTTTTCTAAAATTTATACGTTTTTAAGTTCACCCTGTTATTGTTATTGTTACGAGCTATTGGTTCGAATTGATTAACACATTGAATAGTACCCACTTTATTATTAAGCTTAACTCGGATCACCACAACTGAACAATTAACTCACTTATTATTGACGTCTACTAACTCACTAATTAACTGACTCTAACTGACTGACTCGAGGGACAGCTGACCACCTTATATAGTTTTGGCTCCCAGGTTCTAGAAAAATCACGCAGATGAGGCTTATCGTTTGCTGAAATTTCTGGAACGCTTATCTGCCGTTTGTTTCGTTATCGCGGCCGCTTTCTCCTTATTAGATCTTTCTAGAAACTTTTCTTACGCACTAAATTCTATTTTAAATTCTACTCTATCTATTTACATTGCGTTACATTATTATTATTATTTCTTTTGGGGTCGGTTATCCCTGCAGCACTAAAGCTTTCGGCTTATTGTGCCCCCACCCAACTTCCCGTTGTTAATTTGACATTCTTATTTCTTCTCATCATTTTAAATTTGTTGAATTTAAAAGGGGACACCAGTTTAAAACTTGTACAAGGGCGGGCACCCGGCAGACCTGAGTACATAAACCAAGTTGATTTTTTTATCAATTCTAATTTTTGTTTATAAAAACCTTATCTATCAGAATTATCCAGTAATTACGACAACGAACAAATACATAAATCACCTATTAGTAGTAATAATGGAATTTAAAATACACTTACGTTTGAAGTAATGCACGTACCGTTGAGGGTTGTTGCGTAAAAATAGTCTTATATGCTTTTTTTTTATCAAATTTGGAGGAAATCGATAAGGAAGTTGCATAGCAAATATTAGATTAAATGTCAATTGTTAGCGGCGGAAATCTAGTAAAGTAATACGTGCATTTTAATATTTTTATCAGACGATAAACGTAAAATAAATAAGAGATTGTCAGCAGCAGTTTTATTTTTAAATTATCAAGCACCTGAAAAATCAGGTGTCTTTTTTTGCAAATATATTATCATTTATTATATTATATTAATATATTATTATTTATTAATATTATATTATATATTAACTACATATTAGAAAAAGTTGGTGCAAAACTTAAAGTGAAAGTAGAGCTGTAAAATTAGTAAAAAAAAACTAGACAGTTATGGAAACTGCTGACAGAAGTTAAAACTTAAAACTAGGATATAACAATGTTTTTTTTTTAATTTTCATATTGTAATATTAAGAATACAAATTTATTTCATAGCTCGTAAATTAAAATAATATTTCTATTATATTTTATACTTGTATAGGATCAAGTATTTGTTCATTATGCCTTTGTCTGTTGACTGTATGATATAGTGTAATTCTGTTTTAATTTCACACGTCCCATAATTAAATTAAAACATTAATTTAAACAATACATAGCATATATTTCAGGTAGTCAATTTAACTTATATTTTGTAGGCGTAAGGATAGGTTATCAAACAAGTTAAACTTTTAATTCAACGGGGGTGGTATGGCGCAATGAATAAGACTACTGTTTCATGCGTTGCGAGTCCTGAGTTCGAACCGCGCTGGCGACCACACAGTTTTTTTCAATTCTATTACGCCACTTACTCATAACATATGTAGCTAACGTTGGAGCGTGCTGGTAACGAGATTTAGCGTGATAGTGAGGCGAATTAGCGTGATAGTGAGGCGAACTAGCGTGATAGAAATGCTTAACGCGCCTAAAGAAGGTTTCGCTTGGAAAATGGTTGTCTGAATATAAACATTGGTCCTAATGAAGTAACTGAGATATCGCCTTCTAACGCAATCGAAAATTTATTGATAATTGGAAAATTCAAACGTAGACCAACTCTAAACTGTATTAAGATGAAGCAGCACGAATTCTGATATTTCAGGAAAAAATATCTGGTATAATAAAAAAAAATTACAAAATAGACTTTTATTTCACAATTTTATTATTAGGGCATATGTTGTAGTGCCCTAAAAAATTAATCGACAAATCATAGTAACCATTATAAATGGCGATGTCTTTGTAATCATCGCATCGGCTACCGACATATAAAGTTATCATTTTCAAATTGGGTAACGTATGTTTTATCGTGTGAGCAACAAGATGATCGGAAGCTACGTTCGAGAGCCTCAAAACTTCCAAAGAGCCTTCGATCTGTCGGAAAATCTCCCAAGAAAAATTCTCTATAACGCTCCCTTTAAAATCCAGTTCTTTCAGCTTCGTCAACCTCCTAAAGGCACCTAAAACAAAGCCTTTGATCATGAAAATGTTACGCTGCTTTAAACCTGAAACAGTTAAGCCGTCGACAACTGTGTACCCTTAACATTGAGTGCCCCTCGTTAAAAAAATGCATCCTAGCTTATATATAAATGATGAAGTTTGTCTATCTGTTACTCTGCTGAATGTATCAACGAATTTGGACAAAACATCATTCTGCATTCTGCACGATCTCTTTAAAGCTATGCAAGCTGATTTAGTTTTATTACATTTTTCCAAACAGTTTTTAATTTTTGAGTCATCTGAAGCCATTTGGTGCTCAGAGTACCCCCATCAAACTCTTCTCGTCCCCCTGTAGTTACGTGTACCATACTTTGCGAAACACTGACCCAAACAAACGACTAGACGTTACCCAGTCTGTGAAAGTGGGTTTGTCTGTCTGTTGACGAGTTTTTCATGCTGCAATTACTAAGGTGATTTCAAAGAAAACTGATGTAGAAATTCCCTGAACCCTACCCTCTCTCTCTCTCTCTCTCTCTCTCTCTCTCTCTCTCTCTCTCTCTCTCTCTCTCTCTCTCTCTCTCTCTCTCTCTCTCTCTCTCTCTCTCTCTCTCTCTCTCTCTCTCTCTCTCTAGCTCTTTCAAGAGTTGGTTAATAGCCATATCTATTCACTTCGTTCCTCATTGGTGGTAGAAATTCTCACTCCTGATATCAGGAGAACATACTACCTACTCTCTAGACGCTTTTTCGACATTGTTTTCCACGATCGGGCACTATCCTCTGCGACTAAAACTAAATCATAGTATGTATACTTACCATTCTCTATGCTTATGTTTCCCTGATGACGGAAGTGCAACTTCTCCAAGTTTACGACGAATTCAAAGGCGTCACCTTCTATTTTCGATATAGCACCGCGGTCGAGCGTCAGCGTCTTTAAATTCCACAAACTCTTTCGCAAAAAACTCTTGCTCAGCCTCGAAATCGTATAAAGCCTTTCCACGTGCAAATTCCTCAAATTGTTGACGTCCGTCAAAGCATCCTCCTCGAATTCGATCTCGCGGCTGTCGTCTCTAGCGTGCACTACCAACGACTCCAACATCGGAAATTGTTGGAAGAATTTTCGGGTAATTCGAGGGGCGCCCTCGACGTCGTCTAGATATAAACCTATCAGGTTGACGAATTTACCCAAAGCGCCGTAGTGGGTGTTCGATATTCGCACTCTCGCGATCGTGATTTCGTAAATGTTGAACGGACGAGATACGTCGATGGATTCGAAATTTAATTCTTTGGACGTCTCCACGCCCAACTTATCGTCGTATTCATTGTTGAGCTTGACCAAACCGAGGATACCGTTGACGTACGTCAACACCAGAGCGAGGTCCAGTCTCATCGCGGTAAAATCGTTTGGAAGTTTGCCACCGTGTGCTTAATATATTTATAGAAAAATGAATTAGTGGAAGTCGTTATCTGACGGTTCCAATATTTTTTACGTAATCTTGTATTCGGTGATAAATTTCTCGCGGGGGTCACGGACCAATTCAATGTTTTTAATTGTTTCCTATTATTTTTTCCGCGCGCTAACTTTGTAAACATCAGCGGCTTTTAACCATTCCATATAATTGAAATACAAATCTTGTCCCCTGAAATCAAGAAAGATTAAAAAACACAACAAACGTTGCTCTAACGAATATCTTTGAAGATGGATAGATTGACTATCGAAACGTGTTAGAGCAATCTTTGTTGTGTTTTTTAATCTTTCTTGGTTTCAGGGAAGAAGATTTGTATTTCAATTTTTGAAGATAACCTAGTATCAGTCCGTTGCACCAAAATCATTCCATATAATGCGAATCTCATAAATGTTAAAACCTATTGGTCTGTGCATTAGAATCCTTGTCTTCTGGGAACTTTCCTAGAGAGCAACCGCTTCGCTAGGTGGCAGTGTTTCAACTGTTGGTAATTCAGCTACCTATGATTCACTATACACGCCGCGTGGAGGGCTGCGTGAATTTGTAGTCTAGGTTGCATTCTACTTGCATACGACATTGTTGGCGATGGCCATAATTTTCTCTATGGACCAATAGCTGGCGGTAATCTGAGAGTCACACGCTTGACATTCGTTGATTCTTTAGTACTTACTTGTCGGAACATTTATAAGTAGGGATGTCGATTCCTTTTTAAAATAATCGATTTGAATCGTGAGCAAAAGAATCGATTCCCGATAAAATTGGGTGCCGAAAGATCGATTTCCGATTAAAATCGCCTTGTTGGTGAAATTTTTAAACATTTCTCATAAAAGAAAAATTGAATGATTATAATGAATTGATGTGATATCTCCTATATCAAAAATATCAACTTTAAGTGATACAAAGGTTAACGCAAAGCTTAAAGAAAATGGCGCCATCATTATATCCAAATTGGGGTTGACAGTTGGGCTCATTTATTATATTCTATGCTTTTTATTTTTTTGCACATAACTGAAAATTGACTAACTGAGGTTAGTGTTTATGATTGTGATTTTGTATTTTATATCTAAGCACCAATCCCTTTACAATTTAATATTGACACTTAGCATTGAAGTACGTTCAGCAATGTCAATTTTTTATTACCCAAAATTTAGGCTTTTTTCTTGACATTTCAAGGTTAAAGTCAAATTTTCGAGAAAATGGGCGAAATTTCGAGTTCAAAGTCGACATTTTACAAAAGCGTAAAAAAGACATTTATTAGAAAAAAATATGTTTAGAGATTTCGACATTTTTCTCGAAATTCGATTTTTTTCAAAATGTCAATTCCTTTTTCAAAATTTTGACTTTAATCTTGAAATTTCGGATTTAAATTCGAAATTTCGGATTTAAATTCGAAATTTCGGATTTAAATTCGAAATTTCGGATTTAAACTCGAAATTTCGGCTTTGAACTCGAAATTTCGACTTTAAGCTCAAAATTTCGACTTTATCTTCGAAAATTCGACTTTTTTGTCAAAATTTCTACCTTTTCCTTAAAATTCCGAGATTGATATCGAATTTTTTCTCGAAATTTCGAGAATAAGTCGAAATGTCTATACTCTATGGGTAAATTAGGGAGATGAAAGTTGCGTCCACCACTCCTCTTTCCCAATAATCTTGACAGTTGGCAGTAGGGCGCGTTTAATAATTGCTATTTTAAATTAACAAATTTTGGTATTTTTTTTTAGAAATTTCGAGATTAAAGTTGAAATTTCGAGAAAAAAGTCGAAATTTCGAGTTTTAAATCGAAATTCCGTGATTAAGATCGAAGTTTCGGGAAAAAAAATCGAAATTTAAAAAAAAAAGTCGAAATTTCGACCTTATAAGGTGGAAATTTTGAGAAAAACTCTAAATTTGAGGAAAAAGTCAAAAAAAAGTCGAAATTTCGAGAATAAGGTCAAAATTTTGATATTAAGGTCAACATTTCGAGAAAAAAGTCGAAATTTCGGAAAAAAAGTCCAAATTTCGAAATATTTCGATGAGAAAAAAAAACGAAATTTCGAGAAAAAAGTTGAACTTTTGAAATTAAGGTCGAAATTTCGAGAAAACAGTCGAAATTTCGAGAAAAAAGTCGAAATTTCGAGAAAAAAGTCGAAATTTCGAGAAAAAAGTCGAAATTTCGAAATATTTCGATGAAAAATTTGAAATTTGAGATAAAACTCAAGATTTCGAAATAAAAAATCGAAATTTCGATATTAAAGTCAAAATTTCGAGAAAAAAGTGGAAATTTGAGAAAAAAAACAAAAGTTCCAGAAAAGAGTCGAAATTTGAGAAAAACCCCAAAAGTTCGAGAAAAAAGTCGAAATTTCGAAATATTTCGAGAAAAAAGTCGAAATTTAAGAAAAAAGTCGAGATTTCGAGAAAAAAGTCTAAATTTCGAGAAGAAAAGTCGAAATTTTGAGTTTAAAGTCGAAATTTCGAAATATTCCCTGAAAAAAATCAAAATTTCTGGAAAAAAAATCGAGATTTCGAGAAAAAAGTCGAAATTTAAGAAAAAAGTCGAGATTTGGAGAAAAAAGTTAAAATTTCTAGAAAAAAAGTCGAAATTTCGAGAACAAAGTCAAAATTTTGAGAGAAAGTCGAAATTTCGAGAAAAAAGTCAAAATTTGCGAAAAAAGTCGAAATTTCGAGAAAAAAAAGTCGAAATTTTGAGTTTAAAGTCGAAATTTCGAAATACTTCAAGAAAACAGTCGAAATTTAAGAAAAAAGTCGAGATTTCCAAAAAAAAGTAGAAATTCAAGGAAAAAGTCGAGATTTCGAGAAAAACGTCAAAATTTCTAGAAAAAAAACTAGAAATTTCGAGAAAAAAAGTCAAAATTTGCGAAAAAAGTCGAAATTTCGAGAAAAAAATTCGAAATTTCAAAAAAAAAGTGGAAATTTGAGAAAAAAACGAAAGATCGAGAAAAAAGTCAAAATTTGAGAGAAAAGTCGAGATTTCAAGAAAAAATTGGAATTTTTGAGAAAAAGTCGAAATTTCGAGGAAAAAGTCGAAATTTCGAGAAAAAAACTCAAAATTTGCGAAAAAAGTCGAAATTTCGAGAAAAAAAAGTCGAAATTTTGAGTTTAAAGTCGAAATTTCGAAATATTTCAAGAAAAAAGTCGAAATTTAAGAAAAAAGTCGAGATTTCGAGAAAAAAGTCAAAATTTCTAGAAAAAAAGTCGAAATTTCGAGAACAAAGTCGAAATTTTGAAAAAAAGTCGACATTTCGAGAAAAAACTCGAAATTTCGAGAAAAAAAGTCAAAATTTGCGAAAAAAAGTCGAAATTTCGAGAAAGGAAAGTCGAAATTTTGGGTTTAAAGTCGAAATTTCGAAATATTTCGAGAAAAAAGTCAAAATTTCTGGAAAAAAAATCGAGCTTTCGAGAAAAAAGTCGAAATTTAAGGAAAAAGTCGAGATATCGAGAAAAAAGTCAAAATTTCTAGAAAAAAAGTCGAAATTTCGAGAAAAAAGTCGTAATTTCGAGAAAAAAAGTCAGAATTTGCGAAAAAAGCCGAAATTTCGAGAAAAAAAGTCGAAATTTCGAGAAAAAAGTGGAAATTTGAGAAAAAAAAACGAAAGATCGAGAAAAAAGTCGAAATTTGAGAGAAACGACAAAATTTCGAGATAAAAGTCGAAATTTAAGAAAAAAGTCGAGATTTCGAGAAAAAAGTCGAAATTTCGAGAAAAAAAGTCGAAATTTCGAAATATTTCGAGAAAAAAGTCGAATTTAAGAAAAAAGTCGAGATTTCGAGAAAAAAGTCGAAATTTGGAGAAAAAAAGTCAGAATTTATGAAAAAAATCGAAAGTTCGAGAAAATTCGAGAAAAAAAGTCGAAATTTTGAGTTTAAAGTGGAAATTTCGAGAAAAATGTCGAAATTTCGATATTAAGGTCAAAGTTTCGAGAAAAAAGTCGAAATTTAAGAAAAAAAACGAATTTTCGAGAAAAAGGTCTAAATTTCAAGCAAAAAAATCGAATTTGAGAAAAAAGTCAAAATTTCGAGCAAAAGGTTGAAATTTTGAGAAATAAAGTTGAAATTTGAGAAAAATTCGAAATTTCGAGAAAAAAAGTCGAAATTTCGAGCTTAAAATCGAAATTTGAGAAAAAAAGTCGGGAATTTTGAAAAATAACCTTTTTTTTAATCGATATCCTATTTTGGAGCAAGAAATCCCTTTAACATCAAACAATTTTTCTATATTTATTGATTCTTTCGTTTATTCTGTATTTGAGGTTAGTAGATTGTTTACTCACTTATCGATTATTAATCAATTACTCATTCATTGTTTATCAATCAATAAAAAAGTTGCATTTTAACTACTGCCAGTTTTATTTTCAATTAAATACAATAAATATAACACTGGAGCGTCAATGAACACTATTCCATTGGCGTTACTAAATAGTTTGACAGTGTTCATTACTCGACTTGAAGAACAATAATGTTAGTTTATTGTAATGTCTAGGGATATTTTCATACAGTTTACAATTATTATTAGTAAACACCATAAGATACTGCAACTTGGGAAAGTGCTTCTTAATTTTACGCCCCACGAGTTTCTCCGGTTTTAAATTGGACACAGTCAAAATGGTCACCTTAGGTAGAACCCTGAACATATCCCAGGAAAAGTTCTCGATATCGTTCCCATCCAAATACAATATTTGCAGCTCTGTCAATTTTTTAAAAGCACCTAAAATTAATAAAAATTAAAATAGAAATTACAAATAACCTGAAAGCAGCACCATTGTTAATTTTAATACGTCCATGATTCCTAAGGCTTAAAAAATTTATTTTTCTAGTAAAATCAAAGGCATTTGCCTCGATTACAGACAAAGTCCCGTTATCTAAGGTCAGTTGCCTCAAGTTGTTTAAGCTGGGTAACAAAAACCTGCTGCTCAGTCTGGAGATCGTATAGAGGCGTTCTATGCAGAGAAAACTCAATGCGTTCGCGTGCGAGAGAGCGTTCTCTTCGAACTCCACCTCGTTGTAGCTCTCTTTGGCTTGCAATGAGAAGGTATACAAACGGGGCATATTTCGAAAGAGCTCTTTGGTTATTCTGGGCGCCCCAGTTACGTCCTTCATATAGAAGAAAAACAAATTGCTGAATTTTTTCAAAGCGGAGTAATCTGAGTTCAAAATGGCCGTGTGCTCAATCTTAAGAGTCGATACGCTTTCGGGAACGGGTACCTTGATGGTGTTCAAATCTATTTCTGTCGTCGCTGATTGGTTTTTACCAAGAGGTTTATACAACGTTTTATCTATCCAAACGGAGGCATCTATTCCGCTTGATAATACGAGGAGAGGAAGAAGCGCAACGTAAGGAGCCATTCTGAAAAAGACAATTGTTTAAATAAATTTTAATGGTAATTTTAAACTTAACAGAGGGTGACAAATTGGAAACCGTTTTAGATGGCAAAAGCGCCAGGTGTGCCGCCTAAATTTAATTAACGTTGCTCATAATTCAATTTAAGCATTTTTTTTTCCATTATATTTCGATAATTTTTTTGCATAGTTGGATTAGTTTTTTTATATATAAATTATATAACATCCTAATTTTTATAAACATTTAAAATCTTCTATTACAAAATAGTATCCATATAGTAAAATTTACTATTTGGAGAGAAATTTTTCCAAAAAAAAAAATCAGTGTTACTTACGTAGCAGGTAAACACCGCGAGGCACTAAAAACATTTTCCATAATAATCTTATATAATTTTTCACTATCAAATTCAGAGGAAATCATGTAGACCTTGATAAGGTAGTTAATTTTATTTTAGACATTTTAAGTATTAAGAAAGGAAATATATTGAAATACTTTAAATCATAATTTAAAATTAAATATGGTACAATCGAAAGTTGTGAGAAACTTTCAACAAACCTAAACTTAATGAAAATTATTTTTTTACTTATTATTTATGTCAAATATTTAATATAATTAACTCATCTAGTGATACTTTAAAACAGCAACAATCTGTCTTTGCAGGTGGACAATGTCTAGATTACAATCTTATGTAATTTACTTCTATAAAGTGCGATAAATAAGTCATCTGTGTGATTTTATTAATTTTTCTCAATTTCAATTTTTCATTATACTTCGTAATTGGTTAAAAATATTGATTTTTTAACTTTCTCCAATCTCTTAAAGTTCAACCATCAGGAAAATTCATACTAATGGTATTTAAATTTAAATTTGAATTTAGCGCGCTGTCAACGTGACAACTGATGTAAATGAAGATACCTCCTCTACCATCTGGACCCCAGTAATGGGGGCGTTTTGAGTTTCTATGGTTGTTAGCAAAATTCTGAGAAATAAATGCTTCAGTTGAATAAAATATAAATATCTGAGGCTGAATTTCGAATTTCTAATTTTGAATTTTGAATGAATTTCGAATATCGAATTTCAAATATCGAATTTCGAATATGGAATTCCGAATAACGAATTTCGAATATCGAATTTCCAATATCGAATTACAATTTTCCTCAAAATTGGGCTATTTCGTTATCTTTTTAAATTCGTCGTATTCTCGTCCAAACTATTGCCAAGATTCGATATTTTTATGCATACGATATTGTTGGCGATGGCCATAGTTTCTCTATGGACCAATAGGTGGTAGTACTAAGAGTCACTCGCTTGACGCCTGTGAATGTTTTAGTACTTACTTGTCGGAACATTTGTTAGCATTCAAGTTGGATATACCAAACTGACGAGATCTAACAAGATCGAAACCTTACATAAAGTTATAAACACATTATATGAAGTTATCAAGTCATTAATATCATTAACTCTGCATAATTTGTATAACTAACTTTTCATTACTCTATGTATGTCTGAGGGTTGCCCTTTATCTCAAAAACGGTTAAGCGTATAAAAAAATATTTACTACAAAAGTGGTTGGTAATTTTGTGCTCTACAATTTTTATAATAGATGTTAACCTCATTTGACCTATAGAAACCGAGATAATCGAGAAAAATTGATTTATGGCTGAGCACTGGGCCTTATCTCAAAAACGGTTGAGAATATAAAAAAATATTTAAAACAAAATTTGTCGCAAATTTTATGCTCTACAATTTTTGTAATAGGTGTTAACATCGTTGGAGCTACAGAAACCGAGATAATTGAGAAAAATTCATTTATGACTGACCGCTGGGCTTTATCTCAAAAACGGTTAAGAATATGAAAAAATATTTAAAAGAAAATTTCTCGCAAATTTTACGCTCTACAATTTTTATAATGAATGTTAACATCATTAGAGCTACAGAAACCGAGATAATCGCAAAAAACCGATTGTTGTGATCTTTGACCTTAAATAATTTGCGACGCAGACACGAGATTCTATAAGACTTTTGGGACAAGCTTTAAAACGCCAAAGTTAAAGTGTATACGAATTTCCAGATTATTATCTCTCATGTCGAGGTTGATCCCTTTATTTTTGTTTGTGATTGTACTAATCCAGTTATATTAGGGGTTTCGCCTCAGAATTGGAGATAGTGGGCTGGTAACTAATATAAGCCTTTATTTTATCGTTTTTAAAGTTGCCTCAAAAGTTTCATAAAATCTATCGTCTGATTCGTAAATTAATCAAGATCAAAAGGGACTAAAATCGGTTTTTCGCGATTATCTCGATTTCTGTAACTCCAATAATGTTTATATCCATTATAAAAATTGTAGAGCATAAAATTTGGGACAAATTTTGTTTTAAACATTTTTTCATACACTCAACCGTTTTTGAGATAAAGGGCATAGGTCAATCATACATACTGTAATGCAAGGTCAACCATAAATCTCGGTGAATAATACCTTACATAAAGTTATAAACACCCTGTATGAAGTTATCAGATCATTAATATCATTAACTATGCATAATTTGTCTAAGTAACCTTTCAATACTGTATGTATGGCTGAGGGTTGCCCTTTATCTCAAAGACGGTTAAGCGTATAAAAAAATATTTAATACAAAAGTGGTTGCAAATTTTATGCTCTACAATTTTAATAATAAATGTTAACCTCATTGGACCTATAGAAACCGAGATAATTGAGAAAAATTGATTTATGGCTGAGCGCTGGGCTTTATCTCAAAAACGGTTGAGAATATGAAAAAATATTTAAAACAAAATTTGTCGCAAATTTTATGCTCTACAATTTTTATAATAAATGTTAACATCGTTGGAGCTACAGAAACCGAGATAATTGAGAAAAATTAATTTATGGCTGAGCGCTGGGCTTTATCTCAAAAACGGTTGAGAATATGAAAAAATATTTTAAATAAAATTTATCGCAAATTGTAGGCTCTACAATTTTTATAATAAATGTTAACATCATTGGAGCTATAGAAACCGAGATAATCGCAAAAAACCGATTTTTGTGATCTTTGACCTTAAATACTGTGCGACACAGACACGGGATTCTATGAGACTTTCGAGACAACCTTTAAAACGCCAAAGTTAAGGTGTATACGAATTTCCAGATTATTATCTCTCATGTCAAGGTTGATCCCTTTATTTTTGTTTGTGACTGTACTAATCCAGTCATATTAGAGGTTTCGCCTCAGAATTAGAGATAGTAGACTGGTAACTGGTATAAGCCTTTATTTTGGCGTTCTTAAAGTTGCCTCAAAAGTTTCATAAAATCTCTCGTCTGATTCGTAAATTAATCAAGATCAAAAGGGACTAAAATCGGTTTTTCGCAATTATCTCGGTTTCTGTAGTTCTAATATGTTAACATTTATTATAAAAATTGTAGAGCATAAAATTTGGGACAAATTTTGTTCCAAACATTTTTTCATACACTCAACTGTTTTTGAGATAAAGGGCATTGCTCAGCCATACATACTGTCATGCAAGATCAACCATAAATCTCGGTGAATAATACCTTACATAAAGTTATAAACACCCTGTATGAAGTTATCAGATCATTAATATCATTAACTATGCATAATTTGTCTAAGTAACCTTTCAATACTGTATGTATGGCTGAGGGTTGCCCTTTATCTCAAAGACGGTTAAGCGTATAAAAAAATATTTAATACAAAAGTGGTTGCAAATTTTATGCTCTACAATTTTTATAATAAATGTTAACCTCATTGGACCTACAGAAACCGAAATGATTGAGAAACATTGATTTATGGCTGAGCGCTGGGCTTTCTGTCAAAAACGGTTGAGAATATGAAAAAATATTTTAAAAAAAATTTGTGGCAAATTTTATGCTCTACAATTTTTATAATAGGTGTCAACATCATTGCGGCTACAAAAACCGAGATAATCGTAAAAAACTGATTTTTGGGACATTATTACAGTATGTATGGCTGAGCACAGCCCTTTATCTCAAAAACGATTGAGTGTGTGAAAAAATGTTTAATACAAAATCTGTTGCAAATTTTATGCTCTACAATTTTTATAATAGATATTAACATCATTGCAGCTACAGAAACGAAGATAATCGCAAAAAACTGATTTTTGTGACAGGGTCAACCATTACAGTATGTATGGCTGAGCCTTGCCCTTTATTTCAAAAACGGTTGAGCCTATGAAAAAATGTTTGAAACAAAATTTGTCACAGATGTTATGCTCTAAAATTTTATAATAAAAGTTAACATCATTGGAGCCATAAAAGCTAAAATGATCACGACAAAAAGATTTTTGTGACCTGTGCCAAGTCGATTAGACAAATTAATAATTGTTAATGATTTTAATAAGTTTAGTATTTTCATACAAGGTCATTCAAGATTGATAATATCGCTAACAATGAATAATTTGTCTAATTGACCTTGCATTACAGTAAGTATGACTGAGAGCTGCCCTTTATCTCAAAAACGGTTAAGCATATGAAAAAATTCTTAAAACAAGTTTTGTTGCAAATTTTATGCTTTACAATTTTTATAATAGATGTTAACATCATTGGGGCTATAGAAACCGAGATAATAGCAAAAAACTGATTGTTTTGACTTCTGACCTTGAATAATCTATGACGTAGACATGAGATTTTATGAGAATTTGGGGACAACTTTTAGAATGCCAAAATGAAGCTATGATCAACTCTCATTCCGTGATTGACCCTTTTTTTCTTGCTTAAGTGACTGTACTAAACCTTTATAGTGGTCTATTCATAATTGACGGGAGCAGTCAATTACCAAAATAAAAATGTTACATTTTATCTATTTCTAAAGCTTTATTTATAATTAAGTACGTTTATTATAGCACTACAGACTAGATGAACTTTCTCCTTTTCGCATTAATTACATCTTAGGACAGTATACATTATTTGATTTGAAAAATATCATCAGTCCATTGTAATTTCTAGAAATGTGTCCGTACTGCTTACAATTATCAGTGAACACCGTAAGATACCTCAACTCAGGGAAATGTTTTCTAATTTTACGTCCCACGAGCTGATCCGGATTTATATTTGATAGAGACAAATCCTCCACCTTAGGCAGAACCCTGAACGTATCCCAGGAGAAATTTTCAATATCATTCCCATCCAAATACAAGAATTGCAGCTCTGTCAATCTCTTAAACGCTCCTGAAATTAAAAAGAATCGGCATACGAGTTACGAATAACTTCATCAGTGTACCATCTTCAATTCTAATAGATCCATGACCCCTGAGACTCAAATAATTGATTTTGGTGGTAAAATCGAAGGCGTCCGCCTCGATCACCGACAAAGCCCCATTATCCAACGTCAACTGCCTCAAGTGATTTAAGCTGGGCAGCAGAAATCTGCTGCTCAATCTAGAAATCGTATAGAGACGTTCTATGTACAGATAAGTCATTTTGTAGGCGTCGGAGAAAGCGTCTTCTTCGAATTCCACTTCGTTGGAACTGTCTTTGGCGCGCAAGGCGAAGTAATTTATACGGGGTAACTGCTGGAACAGGTCCTTGGTAATCCTGGGCGCGTCGGTTACGTCCGTCATAAGGAAAAAGTACAAATGTTGGAATTTTTTCAAACCGGAGTAATTCGCGTTCAAAATGGTGCTATGCTCGATCGTAAGATTATTTACTGAAGCCGGATCAGGCACCTCAATCTTATCGAAGTCTACCTCTGTTGTTGCTGATTGAGTTTTTCCATGTGGTTTGTATAGTTTACCATCCAGCCAAACGGCACCACGTATGCCGTTTACTAATAAAACGAGGAGGGAAAGAAAAGTTAGGTTAGGAATCATTCTGAAACAGATAATAGTTTAAAGTTAACAAACTACATTTTTGAAGTTAAATTTTGATGGAGAAGTCGAAATTTGTAATCGAATTTTGGGAAACTAGTTAAATTTGTAGCGAGTTGGATTTAAATAAGTCAACATTTTCAGAAAAAATCGATAACCTATTTCAAAAATGTGGTGAAATTCGAAAAATTTGGGATTTTGAAAGTCGACATTTTAAGAAAAAGGGCAACATTTTGTGAAATAATCACCAAGTCATTAAGTAAAACAGATTGATTATCGACAAAAGTTTTCAAAAAATTTAAAATGTATACAAAAAAATGCAGAATTTTAAAGAGGCAGGCATTTTCAAAAAAAGTCAAAACTTCGAAATGGTCAAAAGTAAGTCGTCATTTCGAAAAAAAGTTGAAATTTTCAATAACAATCCGAACTGTTTAAAAAGAATGTATTTAACGTTTCTTCGGCCCAGTTTGGAAATATTTAAATTTTTATGGTCTACCATGAAGAATGTTTAAAAAGAAGTTCTAATTTTTATAAAGGGGATCCAAGATTATTTTGCCTTTTTTCACGCAGACAAAGACGCCTTGGTTTGAATGAAAGAAAAGAAAACATTCTTGAGTCATCTTATAAAATCACATTAATAATACTTACATTGCAAATGAACACTGTGGGCTGCTACCGGTGCTTTAATAATCATTTTATATATTTTTTCATTATCAAATTAAGAGGAACTCATTTGGAGTGATAACGTAGTTGATCGGGGGTATACGTTTCAGGTGTTCCAGCAGGAAATTCATTGAAGCACACAAATTAATAATTTAACAATTAAATGTCATGAAATATTTTTATCTGAGAATTTTAATCAGAAGTTGATACAAATTTCAGATGATAACGTAAACTTAACGGAAATTATATTTTTAATTATTGTGGTGAAACATTTGATATAATTAACTTACCTAATACTTGATGAAACATTTAAAAATTTACGCAAGTTTCACAAAAAGTTGTTGTGGCATTAGTAGTCAATTCACCTTATATATTGTAGGTAGTAAATAGTGAATGGATATCTTGACAATTAGACTTTAAAACTGTGGAAGAGCGTCGAATTCTCTCATGGTAGGTCGCGAGTTCAATCCCCTGTGCCGACAATCTATTTTTAATTCTGCTACACTTTTTACTTATAAACACAAATATATTGTTAACAGTAGCGCATGTTAGTGAGACCTATCGTGATGGTAACGCGATTCGGCATGATGGTTATGAGAAACCATAATTTTTCCCTAAATCACAACTTGCTCAACACGCCTAAGTTATTATTTCAAAACTAAAATGTGTAAAATTGGTCGAATTAAGAAGTTTACAGCTAAAAAAGTAGGAAAAAAACTGAAAATACCTATTTATGTTGTAATTTCTAAAAAAATTTGGGAATTTATAAAAATTTGGGAATTTTTAAAAATTTGGGAATTGTTAAAAATTTTGAAATTTTTTAAGATTATCGAAAATTGTATTAGAATGTGCAAAAGAAACGTTTTCATATAATATCCCACTTGACCGTGCCCCCTCATAACCCCCTTCATTTGCTGACCACGCTCCTTAATGTTCGTGTAATATTCAACTGTTATTTATTAGTAAGAATAATTTCTGATTTTTTTCCTACATTTGTTAAAAGTAAAGTGGCGTAAGGGTATCTTATTTCATATTTCTAATTATAACTAAAAAAATATTTGGGGTAAAATTTAAACAAAAACTGTTCTAGAATGTGCAAACAAAGCGCTTTCATATGACATCCCATTCGACCATGCCCCCCGATAACGCCTCCTCAATTTCTGACAAAATTTATCAATTTTTGGGAGATATTTAACTATTATGTATTTGTATAAATATTTTTTGATTTTTTTAACTACATATTTTGGAGAAAGAGTGGCGTACGGGTAACCTATTGCATATTTCTAATTATAACTCAAAAAATATTTCAGCTAAAATTTAAACATAAATTGTACTGAAATGTACAAAAGAAACGTTTTCATATGATATCCTACTCGACCGTGCCCTCCCATAACCCCCCTTCAATTACTGACCAAACCACTTAATTTTCGTATAATATTCAATTGCTATTTATTGAGTCCCCCCCATAACCCCCCTTCAAATTCTGACCAAATTTATTAATTTTCATGTTATATTTGACAGTTTTTTATTTGTATGAATATTGTTTGATTTTTTTTACCTACATATTTCGGAGATAAAGTGGCGTGCTGGTAACCTATTGCATATTTCTTATTATAACTCAAAAAATATTTCAGCTAAAATTTAAACATAAATTGTATTGAAATGTACAAAAGAAACGTTTTCATATGATATCCTACTCGACTGTGCCCCCCCCCCATATCCCCCCTTCAATTACTGACCAAACTACTTGATTTTCGTATAATATTCAATTGCTATTTATTAAAATGAATAATTTCTGATTTTTTTTACTTACATGTCTTAAAAATAGTGGCGTAAGGGTAATTTATTTCATATTTCTTATTATAACTCCAAAAATATTTGGGGTAGAATTTAAACAAAAAATGCTCTAGAATGTGCAAATAAAAAGCTTTCATATGACATCCCATTCGACCATGCCCCCCGATAACCCCCCTTTAATTTCTGACCAAATTTATTAATTTTCGTGCAATATTTAACAATTTTTCATTAGTGTGAATATTTTTTGATTTTTTTACCTACATATTTTGGAGATAGAGTGACGTACGGGTAACCTATTGCATATTTCTAATTATAACTCAAAAAATATTTAAGTTAAAATTTAAACATAAATTGTATTGAAATGTACAAAAGAAACGTTTTCATATGATATCCTACTCGACCGTGCCCCCCCATAACTCCCCTACAATTGCTGACCAAACTACTTAATTTTCGTATAATATTCAATGCTATTTATTAGCATGAATAATTTCTGATTTTTGTTACCTACATATCTTAAAAATAAAGTGGCGTAAGAGTAACTTATTTCATATTTCTTATTATAACTCCAAAAATATTTGGGGTAGAATTTAAACAAAAAATGTTCTAGATTGTGTAAATAAAGAGCTTTTATATGACACCCTATTTGATCTTGCCCCCCGATAACCCCCCCTTTTATTTCTGACCAAATGTATTACTTTTTATGTGATATTTAACTATTTTTTATTTGTATAAATATTTTTTAATTTTTTTACCTACATATTTTGGAGATAAAATGGCGTGCGGGTAACTTATTGCATATTTCTTATTATAACTCAAAAAATATTTTAGCTAAAATTTAAACATAAATTGTATTGAAATGTACAAAAGAAACGTTTCATATGATATCCTACTCGACCGTGCCCCCCCATAACCCCCCTTCAATTACTGACCAAACTCCTTAACTTTCGTGTAATATTCAATTGCTATTTAATATTATGGATAATTTCTTATTTTTTTTACCTACGGATCTTGAAGTGAGGGTAACTTATTGCACATTTTTTGTTATAACTCAAAAAATATTTGGAGTAAAATTAAAAAAGTAACTTTTTTAGAATGTGCAGATGAAGCGCTTTCATATGATACCCCATTTGATCATGCCCCCCTGATGACCCCCCTTACATTTCTGACCAAACTTCTTAATTTTCGTATGATATTTAACTACATTTTGTTAGTATGAAATTTTCTAATTTTTTTTATCTACATATCCTGGAGATAGTGACGTTAGGATAACCTATTGCTTATTTCTTATTATAACTCAAAAAATATTTAAGCTAAAATTTAAACATAAATTTTATTAGAATGTGCAAGAGAAACGTTTTCATATAATATCCCACGTGCCCCCCTCCATAACCCCCTCCAATTACTGACCATTTTTTTTAATGTCAAACTCATGAAATTTCGGAATAGTTACATAGAAATTATTTTTCGAAATTATGTTGAGAATCGCTTTATCTGTTTGGTTTTTCTTTTTTTAGATTAAAACAATTTTCATCGAAACTTTGAATTTAAAATTAAATTTTCCAAAAACTGTTTTCTATATGTTTGGGGAGAATATTTCTAGACAGTTTCTTATTGATCTGTATTTTACATATATTTAGATGAATATTTTCGGAGTTAGCACTAGTTCATGCAATGCAGTAATTACGCTTGTTGTGTTTAGTGCGATACGAGACGATTTTATAAACTGTGTTAGTCATCGAATTATTTCAAATTGTGAATGAACGTTTATCTGATTGTGAGACATTATCAACGGAGTTATCAGTTACATAAATATTTAGATTGATTGTAGAAGAGAGTGTGTATTAAAAATATTTTCTATTTTTCAATTATAGCACAAGAAAATTTGGATAAAATTTTAAATTCATTCATCAGCAAAAATGATTTAATTTGGTCTATTGACTGTTCACTGTAGTAATTAGTATGGAACCCTAATTATTATTTCAAAATTAAAATATGCAAAATAAGTCGAAATAAGGAGATTACAGCTAAAAAAGTAGGAAAAAAACTGAAAATACCTATTTATGTTGTAATTTTAAAGGAATTTAGGGATTTTTTAAAAATTAAGAAACTTTTAAATTGAAACGGACTGGTCCTTGGTTATCTTCAAAAATTGAAATACATATCTCTCTGAAAATGATAGCTTGGCTGTCGAAACGCGTTAAAGCAATCTTTGTTGTGTTTTTTAATCTTTTTTGGTTTCAGGGGGCAAGATTTGTATTTTCATTTTTAAAGATTATTGAAATTTTCGATTTCATTCCAACGGATTAAAACCGAAGATTGGAAAATAGAAGTTAAAATTTCCAGAACCATTTAAACTTTTCTATTTAATGTCCAAATGGTATTTCGGGAACAAATTGAAATTTTAGAAAAAGTGAAGTTTTCAAAAATAAAAATTTTAATAATGATAAAAAAGAAAGTGCTAGTGACGCTTCCTATTTAAAATTGCAATGTCCAGAAAAATATTGGAATTTCGAGTTTCAATTCGAACTTTTTTTTCGGTAACTTGCAATTTCGTTTTTCTCTAGAATTGGCGATGCTCCTAGAAGATTGTCCTATTTAATCATCAATTGCTAAGTAAGGTAATTGGCTGAAGTAAAAATACGATATTTTTACTACTGATAATTTTATTTTTAATTGTATTGTATGCATTAAATACATCTGTAGAGTTGATGAACTAGTGTTCATTAAACATTGGTAGTTTGTACTATCGATATTATCGATAGGCCCCTTACGAAAATATCGATAGTATCGATATTAACGATAGTCCTTCTGATAGTTTTATTTTATATTATACATGTGTTGGATGTTTCCTTTTAAAATGGCCATTTAGGTTGCTTGTGTTTCCACTCGATTTGCAAGCAGCAGACAAATTTACCAAAAATATACTTATAACAAATTATATTTTTATAATTCGCAGAAAACCCCCTGTTGACAGGTGGCCAAAGCTTAATAAATGTTTGAACCTGTTGCTAGCATTAATCCCTAATTTATAGGTTTTTGTTAAGTGTGTTCCCTTCAATCATAGATGGCTCCAAACATTTTATGAATTTGAAGCAGAGCAGTATTGGTCTTTTTGAGGATGAATGTGGGCGTCATCTATCGATGCGAGAAGAAAACTCGACATATTAATGTCGAATTTTAATGACATGATCGGCTCTCTTTTATTTATAATTGCATATTGCCACCATCCAATGTTTTCCTTTAATAAAGATATGTATACATAGCTGGTGTGTGAATATATTAAGTTAGTGAACTTTAAATGGAAACAGAAATAACTCATTAAAAACCATTTCTTAAGAACTATCGATATTACAATACTATCGATAATTTTCGATAGTTAAACTATCGATATTATCGATCGAAATAGTGAACGCTATGATGAATACTATTCATTACATCTTAGGACATTTTTTATTATTAGAATTTAAGAACAATAATATCAGTCCATTGTAATATCTAGGAATGTGTTCGTACTGCTTACAATTATCAGTGTACACCATTAGATATGCCAACTTTGGTAGGTGTTTTCTAATTTTACGTCCAACCAGTTTATCTGGATTTATATTTGATACAGTCAAAAGTTTCACCTCAGGTAGGACCCTGAACATATCCCAAGAAAAATTCTCGATATTGTTTCCATCCAAATACAAGTATTCCAGCTCCGTCAGTGTCTTGAAAGCACCTGAAATTACCCAAAAAAATCAGCTCACAAGTTACGAGTAATCTTAACCGAGTACCATTTTCGATTTTAATAGTTCCATGATCCCGAAGGCTTAAGTAGTATATCTTATTGGTAAAATCGAAGGCGTTCGCTTCAACTACAGATAGAGCCCCGTTATCTATCGTCAATTGCCTCAAGTTGTTTAAGTTCGGCGGCAAAAACCTGCTGCTCAATCTGGAGATCGTATAGAGGCGATCTATGTACAAAAAGTTCAGTTTGTAAGCTTCGGAAAAAGCATCTTCTTCGAATTCCACCTCGTTGTAGCTCTCTTTGGCGTGCGAGGAAAACAGACTTAAGCGGGGTACATTTTGAAATAGCTCTTTGGTGATTCTGGGCGCCCCAGTCACGTCGATCATGTGGAAGTAGATCAAGTTGGGAAATTTTTTCAAAGCGGAGTAATTCGTGTTCGAGATGGCGCTATGCTCGATCGTGAGATTGTATATCTTTATGCGGTTTGTACACCTTGATCGCATTCAAGTCGATTTCTGTCGTCCCTGACTGGTTTTTTCCCTGCGGTTTGTATAACCTGTTGTTTAACCAAAGGGAACCATCTATTCCGGTGATTAATAAAACGAGCAACGAAAGAGAGGTAATGTATGGAGCCATCCTGAAATAGACAGTAGTTTACAGCTTACTAGCTTTAAAGTTGACAGCTAACTGGTTTTAAAGTTGACCAAACCTAACAAACTTAAATCTAAAAAATATACTTTCCTCACCAGTCAGCTTCTGGTTTAATGGGAAGATTTAAAGACAAAAATGTGAACTAAAAATCAGCGTGTAAGTTATAAAAATTCTGTTTCCATGACAGCTACTACAATACATTTAATTTTGGTATCTTATATTCATGGTATAGAATCTGGTGCTTCGACACATTACTGAATATCAATAGTGATAATTGTTCTTGGACGATATCACTTATAACAATGGGTGGCTATAAAACTTGCCTTGACGTATCAACTTTGGCACCCTTGACATAATTTCGTCATCATTAATATACAGGTGGCTCAGAAAGAATAAGGCAACGTTAAACTGGAGATACTAGACGTAGCACTTGCCAAAAAAAAAGGGTCAATCTCGGAATGAGAGATAATAGGCTGGAAACTCGTACATATCTTCACTTTAATAATAAATGTTAAATGTTAATAAATGTTAACATCAGTAGAGCTACGGAAACCGAGATATTCGCGAAAAACCAAATTATGTGACTTTTGACTTTAAATAACTTACGACGCAAACACGAGATATTATGAGACTTTTGAGACAATCTTTAGAACGCCAAAATGAAGGTTTATTTTGGCTAAAATTGCAATTGTTTGGATGTTAAAAAGAAGTTTAAATTATGATTTGAATTTCGATTTCATTAATTTTTTTTTCAGTCGTATACAAGAAAGCGAGTTAATAAAAACGCGTCAAAAAAAGGTTTGTATTATGATTTAATTTTTTTTTGTTTTCAGCGTATTATAATTATTATTCAGCGTAATATTATTATTTGTTTTCGATGTAAATACGTATTTAAAAAATTAATTGCATATTCCTAGTATCCTCATTTTTGTCCAGAAAGTGTTAATTTTATCGTTTCGGGGAAAATTATATTGTTTGGGTTCCAGTTTTGGTTTCAGTAAAATAACCGTTTTTTAGGTTCTCTCTTTCCGGTTCAGTATAATTTAAAAACGTTTTCTTTCTCTTATGCTTTTCACGTACTACGTATTTATTCTGGTAATACTTACATTGCAAATAAACACTGCAGAACACTACGAAAATTTTTTTGCATTATAATCTTATATATTACTTCATTATCAAATTCAGAGGAACCTACGTAGACGTGATAAGGTAATTAATAGGTGTTCAGGAAGGAAATTCATTGCAGCACTCAAATTTATCAGTTGCAAATTCTGTGCTGCTATTTTAATCTGGGTGCAAAGTTGCAAAAAACATTGGGCAGATAACTTAAATCAAACGGAAATTATTTTTTATATATAATAATATTACAATATTAAAAAAATATTTTTAATTTTCCCTCTCCCCTTAGTGCTGCACTTTTTTTAAATGTTAATAATTCATATTTCGAACGTTTAGATGTTTGAAACTCTGAACAAAAATTTAAGAAACAACGCAAATTGTAACTTATTGCACATTTCTTATTGTAACTCAAAAAATATTTGAGCTAAAATTTAAACATAAATTGTATTCGAATGTGCAAAAGAAACGTTTTCATATGATATTCTACTCGACCGTGCCCCCCCCCATAACCCCCCTTAATTACTGACCAAACTATTTAATTCTTGTGTAATATTCAACTGCTATTTATTGATATGGATAATTTCTAATTTTTTTTATTTACATATTTTGAAAACAGAGTGGCGTAAGGGTAACTTATTGCATATTTCTTGTTATAACTCAAAAAATATTTGAGATAAAATTTAAACAAAAACCATTTTACAATGTGCAAATAAAGCGCTTTCATATGATACCCCATTCGATCATGCCCCCCCGATAAATCCCATTCAATTTCTGTCGAAATTTATTAATTTTCGTGTGGTATTTATCTATTTTTGTATTTGTATGAATATTTTTTGATTTTTTTTGCCTACATATTTTGAAGGTACAGTGGCGTACGATGCATATTTCTTCTTATAACTCAAAAAATATTTGAGTTCAAATTTAAACATAAATTGCATTAGAATGTGCAAAGGAAACGTTTTTATATGACATCCTACTCGACCGTGCCCCCCCTAAACCCCCTTCAAATACTGTCTAAACTCCTTAATTTTTGTGTAATATTCCACTGCTATTTAGTAGTGTAAAAATTTCTGATTTTTTTTACCTACATATCTTGAAAATAGAGTGGCGTAAGGATAACTTATTTCATATCTCTTATTATAACTCAAAAAATATTTGGGGTAAAATTTAAACACAAGCTATTTTCGAATGTGCAAACAAAGCGCTTTCATATGACACCCCATTCGATCATGCCCCCCGATAACCCCCCTTCAATTTCTGTCGAAATTTATTAATTTTTGTGTGATATTAATCTATTTTTAAATTGTATGAATATTTTTTAATTTTTTTTACCTACATATTTTGAAGATAGAGTGGCGTACGGATAACCTGTTGCATATTTCTTATTATAACTCAAAAAATATTTGAACTAAAATTTTAACATAAATTGTTTTAGAATGTGGAAAAGAAACGCTTTTATATGATATTCTACTCGACCGTGTCCCCCCATAACTCCCCTTCAATTACCGTCTAAACTCCTTCATTTTCGTGTAATATTCCATTGCTATTTATTAGTATGGATAATTTCTGATTTTTTTTACCTACATATCTTGAAAATAGAGTGGCGTAAGGGTAACTTATTGCATATTTCTTATTATAACTCAAAAAATATTTGAGGTAAAATTTAAACAATAACCATTTTACAATGTGCAAACAAAGCACTTTCATATGATACCCCATTCGATCATGCCCCCCGATAACCCCCATTCAATTTCTGTCGAAATTTATTAATTTTCGTGTGGTATTAATCTATTTTTTATTTGTATGAATATTTTTTGATTTTTTTTGTCAATATATTTTGGAGATACAGTGGCATACGGGTAACCTATTGCATATTTCTTATTATAACTCAAAAAATATGTGAGTTGAAATTTAAACATAAATTGTATTAGAATGTGCAAAAGAAACGTTTTCATATGATATCCTACTCGACCGTGCCCCCCCTAACCCCCCTTCAATTACTGTCTAAACTCCTTAATTTTCGTGTAATATTCCACTGCAAATTATTAATATCGATAATTTCTTTTTTTTTAACTACATATCTTGAAAATAGAGTGACGTAAGGGTAATTTATTTCATAATTCTTATTATAATTCAAAAAATATTTGGGGCAAAATTTAAACAAAAACAATTTTAAAATGTACAAACAAAGCGCTTCCATATGAAACCCCATTCGACCATGACCCCCGATAACCCCCCTTCAATTTCTGTCGAAATTTATTAACTTCATGTGATATTAATCTATTTTTTAATTGTATGAATATTTTTTGATTTTTTTTACCTACATATTTTGAAGATAGAGTGGCGTACGGATAACCTATTGCATATTTCTTATTATAACTCAAAAAATATTTGAACTAAAATTCTAACATAAATTGTTTTAGAATGTGCAAAAGAAACGCTTTCATATGATATCTTACCCGACCGTGCCCCCCCATAACCACCCTTCAATTACCGTCTACGCTCCTTCATTTCCGTGTAATATACCACTGCTATTTATTATTATGGGTAATTTCTGATTTTTTTTACCTACATACCCTGAAAATAGAGTGACGTAAGGGTAACTTATTTCATATTTCTTATTATAACTCAAAAAATATTTGGGGTAAAATTTAAACAAAAACTATTCTAGAATGTGCAAACAAAGCGCTTTTATATGACACCTCATTCGGTCATGCCCCCCGATGACCCCCCTTCAATTTCTGACCAGACTCCTAAATTTTCGTGTGATATTTAACTATCTTTTGTTAGTATGAAGATTTTCTGATTTTTTTTATGTACTTATCCTAGAGATAGAGTGACGTAAAGGTAATTTAATGCATATTTCGTATTATAACTCAAAAAATATTTGTGCTAAAATTTAAACATAAATTTTATTAGAATGCGCAAAAGAATCGTCTTCATATGACATTTCATTCGATGGTGCTCCCTCCCCCCACTCCCCATAACCTTCTCTCAAATACTGACCAAACTCCTTAGTTTCAACCTCATGAAATTTTGAAATAGTCACATAGAAGTTATTTTTCGAAATTATGTCTTTTATATCATAGATATTAACAAAATATTAACGATTTTAACAAAAAAAATTGTCTGTTTCGCCTTTTCTTTGTTGTAAGATCGAAAAGTTGAGAATCGCTTTATCTCTTTGTTTTTTAAATTAAAACAATTTTCATCGAAACTTTGAATTTAAAATTAAAATTTCCAAAAACTGTTTTATATATGTTTCGGAAAATGTTTCTAGACAGTTTCTAGTTGATCTGTATTTTACATTATTTCATTTAGATGAATATTTTCGGAGTTAGCACTAATTCACGCAATGCAGTAATTGCGCTTGTTCTGTTTAGCGCGATACGAGGCGATCTTATAAACTGTGTTAGTCATCGACTTATTGCGAATTGTGAATGAATGCTTTTTATCTGGTTGTGAGAAATAAATTATCAACACAGTTATCAGTTACATAAATATCTGGCTTGATTGTAGAAAAGTGTATATTTAAAAATATTTTTTATTTTTCAATTATTAATTATTAATACAAGAAAATTTGGATACAATTTTAAATTCATTCATCAGTAAAATTGTTTTAATTTGGTCTATTGACTGTTCATTGTAGTAATTGGTACAGAACCCTAATTATCCGAATCCAACTAGCTCTTGGCTAACTTCGCTATCTTGGGATTACGCTTTTTTCTGGAATAGACGTTTGCTTCTGGGAGAGAGATTGTTCCGTCATTCACCAAACGCTCAATAAGATAATTTCCGGAAATAAAAATGCGATATTTTAGCTATTGACAATTTTATTTTTAATTATAATTATGCACAATAATTATAGCTCTGGAAAACTGATATACTTTTCCCCATTTGTATTAATTAGATCATGAGACATTGTCTATGATTTGAATTCAAGAACAATATTTCTGATCCATTATTCTGCCTGGAAACATGTTCGTACTGCTTACAATTATCAGTGTACACGATTAAATAAGCCAACTTTGGCAGGTTTTTCTTCATTCTGCGCCCAACGAGTTTTTCCGGATTTATATTTGATAGAGTCAAAATGTTTACCTCAGGAAGCATCCTGAATATATCCCAGGAAAAGTTCTCGATGTCATTCCCGTCCAAAAACAGGAATTTTAACCCAGTCAGTCGCTTGAAAGCACCTACAATGATTAAAAATCAGTGTGCATAAATTACGGCTAATCTCAACCCAGTACCAGCTTCGATTTTAATAGATCCATGATACCGAAGACTCAAGTAGGTTATTTTACTGGTAAAATCAAAGGCATTCGCTTCGATTACAGACAGAGCCCCGTTATCTATCGTCAGTTGCTTCAAGTTGTTTAAGCTTGGCGATAGAAACCTGCTACTCAATCGGGAAACAGTATAGAGACGTTCTATGTATAGATAATTCAATTTGTTGGCGTTGGAAAAAGCGTTCTCTTCGAACTCGACCTCATTGTAGCTCTGTCTGGCCCATAAGGCGAAGGAAATCAAATTTGGTAAATGCCAGAAGACCTCTTCGGTGATTCTGGGCGCCTGACTTACGTCATTCATGTAGAAGTAGAACAAATTGTGAAATTTTTTCAAACCGGAGTAGTCTGCGTTCAGGAGGGTACTGTGCTCAATCGTGAGATTGTATACGCTATCCGGATAGAGTACTTTGATCGTATTCAAGTTTATTTCATTTTGGTTTTTTCCATTTTGTTTGTATAATACGTTATCTAACCAAATGGAACCATGTATTACGTTTACTAATAAAATGAGGAGAAGAAGAACTGTAACGTAAGGAATCATCCTAAAAAAAAGTTGGTTAAAACATAACTACCCAAAGATGATTTCGCCTCTTAGGAGGTGATGGTAATGATTAAAAACGGAAATTTTTTCGTCATTTTAAACTTGGGTAATTATTTTTTTTGTAATGGAGCATTTCTTTTACAATTCTATAAATTCATATTTTCAATGTTTCTAAAATGTTGATTTCCCTCTTAAGGGAATAAGTGAGGGTTGGAAACGTCAATTCCCTCTTTTTTAAAAAGTTGATAATTAACTTTCGATACATTATTTTGAAACAAATTTTAGTGAATTTCGGAACATTATTGGGTCGTTTTATCCACAAAATTTTGTGATTACGTTTATCATTTTTCCATTTGTTTTATTGCGAATTTGAGTTTATTTCTTAATACTTTCCTTATTGTTGGATTAATTTTTTTGCAGAAAGGCACGTTTACAGGCCAAATTATTTCTACAAGTATTACTTACCCTACAAGTTAAATTAATAAACTAGACGTTACGTATGGTTTGCATCTAGTCACCTTATATATTATTTCATTATCAAATTACGACATGATAAGGTATTTGGTTGCAAATAAAAATCTAAGGTGTTCAGGAAGGAAATTCATCGAAATATTCGAAACAATCCAGAATTAAATGCCGTCGAATATTTTTATCTGTAAATTGTAATCGAAAGTTGCGGGAAACTTTCAATTGATAACGGTAACTTAACGAATTGTTTTGAAGTCAAAACTTACGCGCGCTGAACAATTTTTAAAAAAAGAAAATGATTTTGCGACACCATCACGCTAATTTGGGTTACTAACGCTCTAATGTTAACAGTATTTGTAGCCACGACGTGTAAAATGAATTAAAATGTGTTATCGACACCGGGGTTTGAACCCTCGACCAATCAGATCAAGCAAAATCTGCTGCTTTAACCGATGACACTATTTGTTGACAGGAATATTAATTTTACTGGGTTTATACGTGGGGAAAATAAATAAAGTTCACGTTATATTTAAAATATTTTTCTTTTGCACAACTTTAGGCAGTCCTGCAATCTTCATTATCACTAATTTTCAACACAATTGATAAACCATAAATGTGGTCGTATAGAGGCATTTTGGCAAACGGTTTGCAATCGTCGACGTACAGGGTGAGATGTGTGAGATTCGGCAAATATTGTTTTATATTTTTCACCACGACATCCTCACGTTTTAAATGCGAAACACTCAACACTTGGACTTTTTCCGCCTTGTGGAATAACTCCCACGTGAAATCTTCAATTCGATTGCCGTGGAAGTACAAATGCGTCAACATGGACAACTTGCTGAAAGCGCCTGAAATATAATAACAATTAGTTAACGCTTTCGACATCTTGGGATGATTAATGAAATAATTTTTTTTGATGTACGTTGTAAATCAAGAATTCTTACTTTTTTTGAGACGGAAACTTCTTTAAATGCGTGTAACGATTTTGGATGAGGTTTTTTTTTAATATAATTTGTTAGCTTTTTAAAAATTTTGTTTATAAATCAGAAATTAAGGTCTCTTTTTAGAAATTTAGCAAAAATTTTTTTTTAATTTCTTGGTTTTTTTCAAAATTTATGCAGAATGATTTTTCGGTTGACGTGTTTTACAAATAGAATCTTAAAGGTAAATTATTCCACATTTTTGATTATAACTTAAAAAGTATGTGGGTTAAAATTTAGCCAAAAGCTATTTTAGAATGTGCAAATGAGGTGCTTTCATATGATACCCCACTCAACTGTACGCCCCCCATAACCCCCCTTCAATTTCTAATTAAACCACTTAATTTTTATGTCATATTTGACTGCTATTTATTAGTGTGGATAATTTCTGATTTTTTCATCTAGATGTCTTGGAGATAAAGTGACGTGAAAGTAACTTATTTCATATTTTTTTCTACAACTCCAAAAATATTTTATGTAAAATTTAAACAAAAACTGTTTTAGAATGTCCAAACAAAGTGCTTTTATATGATACCCCATTTGACCATGCCCCTCCATAGCCCCCCTTTAATTTCTAACTAAATTTATTACTTTTCGAATAAACTCCTTAATTTTTCTGTGATATTTATTTGATTTTTAGTACTTTAAATATTTTTTAAGCATATATCTTGAAAATGAAGTGGCGCAAGGGTAACTTATTGCATATTTCTTATTATAACCCAAAAAATATTTAAGCTAAAATTTAAACAAAAAATGTTTCAGAATGTGCAAACAAAGCGCTTTCATATGATACCCTATTCCCCCCCCCCGTAACCCCCTTCAGTTTCTGACGAAATTTAATAATTTTCGTGTAATATTTAGCTGCTTTTTATTAATATGAATATTTTTTGATTTTTTTACCCTCATACTCTGGCGACAGAATGAAGTAAATGTACCTTATTGCATATTTCTTATTATAACTGAAAAAATACTTGAGGTAAAATTTAAAAAAAACTGTTCTAGAATGTGCAAACGAAGCGCTTTCATATGAAACCCCATTTAATTATGCCCCCCTATAGCTTCCCTTCAATTTTTGGCTAAGTTCCTTAATTTGTGTGTAGTATTTAACTGATTTTTATCACTTTAAGTATTTTCTCATTTTTTTACCTACATACCTTGAAGATAGAGTGACATAAATGTACCTTATTGCATATTTCTTATTATAACTCGAAAAATACTTGGGGTAAAATTCTGACAAAAACTCTTCTAGAATGTGCAAACGAAGCGCTTCCATATGATACCCCATTTAACTATGCCCCCCTACAGCCCCCCTTCAATTTTTGGCTAAATTTCCTAATTTCTGTGTAGTATTTAACTGATTTTTACTACTATAAATATTTTCTGATTTTTTTACCTACATACCTTGTAGATAGTGACATAAATGTACTTTGTTGCATATTTCTTATTATAACTCAAAAAATACTTGAGGTAAAATTTAAACAAAAACTGTTCTAGAATGTGCAAACGAAGCGCTTTCATATGATACCCTATTTAACTGTGCCCCCCTATAGCCCCCCTTCAATTTTTGGCTAAATTCCTTAATTTCTGTGTAGTATTTGACTGTTTTTTATTACTGTGAATGTTTTCTGATTTTTTTTACCTACATACCTTGGAGGTAGAGTGACACAAATATACCTTATTGCACATTTCTTATTATAACTCAAAAAATATTTGGACAAAGTCTTGAAAAAAGAACACTGCAAGGGTAAGTAAGTAAGTAGGTAAGTAGGTACATAGGTAAGTAGCTAAGTAGGTAAGATTCCTTATAGCAGTGTTTCCAAACTTTAGGCATTTATGTACACTTCTACAATTTTTCGTGACTTTGAGTACCCCTTTTAAAAAATTGGATACTAATTAATTATAAATAAATAAATGTCTGTCTGCTGAACATATCAACGAATTTGAACAAAACATCCTTTTGCAAAGTGCTCGAACCCTTTAAAGCTATGCAAGTTGATTAAATTAGTTTTGTTAGATTTATCCAAACAATTTTGAAATCATTTGAAGCCGTCCACCTGTAAGGCAGCATTTACCAAAGTGTTGTACGGGTATCCCCAGGTGGAGGGTACGCGTAATACTCTTCGGGAAGCACCGCCTTAGAAAATGAAATTGAGATTACTTACCCTTTTCAACTCTTATAATGCCATTTGAATGGAGTCTCAAAAAATGCAACCTCCTCGTGTACTCAAACGCGTCAGCTTCAATTACAGAGAATCGCGACATCTGGCAAAATCAAAGAATCCAAATTTTCCAAACTCTTCGTTAAAAATCTCTTGCTCAACCTAGTGATCGTGTACAATTTCTCTATGTGGATGTCTTCGAGTTTGGAGGCGTTGACGAAAGCATCTTCCTCGAATTCGACCTCCTGTTGATTATCTCTCGCGTGAACTGTAAAGTATTCCAACAAAGGAAAGTACGAGAAAAAGTCCTTTGTGATCCTTGGCGCCCCCTTCACATCATTGAGGTAAAAATGTTGCAAATTTTTAAATTTCTTCAGGGCGGAATAATTCGCGTTCAGTATCGTCAACCCCGATATGGATATGTTGTTGATCGAGTCCGGTTGTTGCACGTTGATCGTCGACAGGTCGAACTCGGGGTTCAAATTTAGGTCGGCACCAACGTTTAACATCGATCCCTTGCCGTTGAGGTGGACGTCGCAGTGGATCCCGTTGACGAGTAAAAGAAAGAAAGGAAATATTTTAACGTTTGTTAACATTCTGAAAATAAAAACGAACAGTCATCGGATGATTGGGCTAAACAATCCTGGTCAAACTGGTCATTGGTTATCTTTAAAAATTGACATTCTCTCTCTCTCTTTCTCTCTCTCTCTCTCTCTCTCTCTCTCTCTCTCTCTCTCTCTCTCTCTCTCTCTCTCTCTCTCTCTCTCTCTCGCTCTCGCTCTCTCTCTCTCTCTCTCTCTCTCTCTCTCTCTCTCTCTCTCTCTCTCTCTCTCTCTTTCTCGCAAGAATTTTTTTTAAGTAAACGGAGCGTATGTGAAGTTCCGAGATGCACTTACCTAATTATTTAGTTTTCTTACTTATAAAATAACGAACAATAAAAAATTGAAAACTTTTATCTTAACAATTGCGAAGCGTATCTTACGAGCTGTACTAAAATCGAGTCTGTAGTTTTATCGAGATTTTTAAATGTTTTCAAGGATTGTGTTGAACCCATGACCTCACATACGCGTGTTCTGCAAAAAAAAAACTAATCGAAAAATTATATCGCTAAGACTACGAAATGTTAGCTTCGATTTATGTACACGTTTTAAAAATTTGAAGATGTATAATTTTGATAAAAGTCTCCTCAACTTTAACACGTTATAGCCCCCAACAATAATAATTTATAAACTATATTAAGCAATAATTGTAAATGTGACAAATAAATATGACGTTCCAGTTTGAATATAATCTTTAATATTCCGGACCGGTTTTCCGCTGTACCATGATCCGATTATTTGTAAATGTCTGCTTTTCTGAAAATATCGTCTCTCAAATTTTTGTTTTTTTTTAATTCTCGAAAACTTCGACTTTTTTTTTAACAATTTTAAATTTCTTTCAAAATGTTCACTTATTTGAAAGTTGCGATTTTTCAAAATTTTCCATTTTTAAATGTCGACCTTTTAAAACAATATCGCCTTTTTTTAAACTTCCATTTGTTTAAAGATTGCCTTCGAATTTGTTCGAAGATTACGTTCGAAAGACCACTTTTTTTGAAAACTCAAAAAATATTTAAATTAAAATTTAAACATAGATTGTATTAGAATGTACAAACGAAGCGCTTTTATATGATACCCCATTCGACCATGCCCCCCTATAACCCCCCTTTAATTTTTGACTAAATTCGTTAATTTTTACGTAAAATGTAACTGATTTTTATTAGTATAAATATTTTCTGATTTTTTTACTTATATACCTTGGAGATAGAGTGACGTAAGGGTAACTTATCGCATATTTCTTATTATTGGAGAGTGACGTAATATCGCATATTTCTTATTATAACTCAAAAAATATTTGAACTAAAATTTTAACATAAATTGTTTTAGAATGTGCAAAAGAAACGCTTTTATATGATATTCTACTCGACCATGTCCCCCCATAACCCCCCTTCAATTACCGTCTAAACTCCTTCATTTTCGTGTAATATTCCACTGCTATTTATTAGTATGGGTAATTTCTGATTTTTTTTTCTGATTTAAGCGTAAATTGTATTAGAAGAAGCGCTTTCATATAATACCCCATTCGAGGATGCCCCCCGGTAACCCCCTTCAATTTCTGACCAAAGTGTTTATTTTTTCTGTGATATCAAAGTACTTTATATTAGTATAAATATTTTCTGATTTTTTTTCAGGTACTTGGAGATAGAGTGGCGAAAGGGTAACTTATTGCATATTTCTTATTATAACTTAAAAAATTATTTGAGTTAAGATTTAAGCATAAATTGTATTAGAATGTACAAAAGAAGCGCTTTTATATAATACCCCATTCGACTATGCGCCCCCATAACCCCCCTTTAATTTTTGACTAAATTCCCTAATTTTTACGTGAAATTTAACTGATTTTTATTGGTATAAATATTTTTTGATTTTTTTATTTATATACCTTGGAGACAGAGTGACATAAGGGTAACTTATCGCATATTTCTTATTATAACTCAAAAACTAGTTCAGTTAAAATTAAAGCAAAAATTGTATTAAAATGTACAAGCAAAGCGCTTTCATATGATACCCCATTCGACCATGCCCCCTTATAACCCCCTTCTAATTTTTGACCAAATTTATTAATTTTTACTTGAAATTTAACTGACTTTTATTAGTATAAATATTTTCTGACTTTTTTACTTATATGTCTTGAAGATAGAGTGACGTAAGTGTAATTTATCGCATATTTCTTATTATAACTCAAAAATTATTTCAGTTAAAATTAAATCATAAATTTTATTAAAATGTACAAACGAAGCGCTTTTATATGATACCCCATTCGATCATGCTCCCCTATAACCCCCCATTAATTTTTGACTAAATTCGTTAATTTTTACGTGAAGTTTAACTGAGTTTTATTAGTATAAATATTTTCTAATTTTTTACTTAAATATCTTGGAGATAGAGTGACGTAAGTGTAACTTATTGCATATTTCTTATTATAACTCAAAAAATATTTCAGTTAAAATTAAAGCATAAATTGTATTAGAATGTACAAAAAAAAGCGCTTTTATATGATACCCCACTCGGCTATGCTCTGCATAACCCCCCCCCCCCTTTAATTTTTGACTGAACTCGTTAATCTTTACGTGAAATTTAACTGATTTTTATTGGTATAAATATTTTCTGATTTTTTTACTTATATACCTTGGAGATAGAGTGACGTAAGAGTAACTTATCGCATATTTCTTATTATAACTCAAAAAATATTGGAGTTAAAATTTAAACGTAAATTGTATTAGAATGTACAAACGAAGCGCTTTCTTATGATACCCCATTTTAACATGCCTCCCGGTAATCCCCCTTTAATTTCTGACCAAACTCCCTAATTTTCCTGTGATATAAAACTACTTTCTATTAGTATGAATATTTTCTGATTTTTTTCACGTACATACCTTGGAGATAGAGTGGCGGAAGGGTAACTTATTGCATATTTCTTATTATAACTCAAAAATTATTGGAGTTAAAATTTAAGCATAACTTGTATTAGAATGTACAAACAAAGTGTTTTCATATGATACCCCATTCGACCATGCCATCCTATAACCCCTCTTTAATTTTTGACTAAATTCGTTAATTTTTACGTGCAATTTAATTGATTTTTTTTGGTTAAAATATTTTCTGATTTTTTTACTTATATACCTTGAATATAGAGTGACGTAAGCGTAACTTATCGCATATTTCTCATTATAACTCAAAAAATATTTCATTAAAATTAAAGTATAATTTGTATTAGAATGTACAAACGAAATGCTTTTATATGATACCCCATTCGACCATGCCCCCCCCTACCCCCCTCCATAACCTTCTTTTAATTTTTGACCAAATTTCTTCATTTTCGTGTAATATTTAACTGATTTTTATTAGCATAAATATTTTCTGATTTTTTTTACCCACATATCTTACAATTAGAGATGGAGTGATGTATTTCATTATAATTTATTATAACTTACTACAGCTTAAAAATATGTTGGGGTAAAATTTAAACAAAAACTGTTCAGTAATGTGCAAGCAAGGCGCTTGCATATAATACCCCATTCGATTGGGCCCCCGTAACTCCTTTTATTTTTTGACCAAATTTTTTAATTTTCGTGTAATATTTAACTGTTTTTTATCAGTTTAAATATTTTTAGGTCTTTTTTATCTACATATCTTGAAGATAGAGTGACATAAGGATAACTTCTGACCAAAATCCTTAATTTTCGTGTAATATTTAACTGCTATTTATTAGTATGGATAATTTTTGATTTTTTTTCCTACATGTCTTGAAGATATAGGAGTATGAGGGTAATTTATTGCATATTTCTTATTATAACTAAAAAAATATTTGAGCTAAAATTTAAATATGAACTGTTCTAGAATGTGTAAAGGAAGCGCTTTTATATGATACCCCATTCGACCATACCCCTCTGATAACCCCCCTTCAATTTCTGACTAAACTATTTAATTTTCATGTAATATTTAACTGGTATTTATTAGTATGCGTAATTTCTGATTTTTTTTACCTACATCTCTTAGAAATCAAGTGGCGTAAGGGTAACTTATTGCATTTTTTTTATTATAACTCAAAAAATATTTGGGGTAAAATTTAAACAAAAACTGTTCTAGAATGTGCAAACGAAGCGCTTCCATATGATACCATATTCGACTATGCCCCCCGATAACCCCCCTTTAAGTTCTGACCAAACTCCTTAATTTTCGTGTAATATTTAACTGCTATTTATTAGCATGGATAATTTCTGATTTTTTTCCTACATGTCTTGTGGATAGAGTGGCATAAGGGTAACTTATTGCATATTTCTTGTTATAACTCAAAAAATATTCGAGTTAAAATTTAAATAAAAACTGTTCTAGAATGTGTAAAGAAAGCGCTTTTATATGATATCCCATTTGACCATGCCCCCCTGATAACCCCCCTTTAATTCCTGACCAAACTATTTCATTCTCATGTAATATTTAACTGCTATTTATTAGTATGAGTAATTTCCGATTTTTTTTACCTACATCTCTTAGAAATCAAGTGGCGTAAGGGTAACTTATTGCATTTTTTTTATTATAACTCAAAAAATATTTCGGGTAAAATTTAAACAAAAATTGTTCTAGAATGTGCAAACGAAGCGCTTTCATATGATACCATATTCGATTATGCCCCCCGATAACCCCCCTTTAAGTTCTGACCAGACTCTTTAATTTTCGTGTAATATTTAACTGCTATTTATTAGTATGGATAATTTCTGATTTTTTTCCTACATGTCTTGCAGATAGAGTGGCATAAGGGTAACTTATTGCATATTTCTTGTTATAACTCAAAAAATATTTGAGTTAAAATTTAAATAAAAACTGTTCTAGAATGTGTAAAGAAAGCGCTTTTATATGATACCCCATTTGACCATGCCCCCCTGATAACCCCCCTTTAATTTCTGACAAAACTATTTCATTCTCATGTAATATTTAACTGCTATTTATTAGTATGAGTAATTTCTGATTTTTTTTACCTACGTCTCTTGAAAATGAAGTGGTGTAAGGGTAACTCATTGCATATTTCTTATTATAACTCAAAAAATATTTGGGATAAAATTTAAACAAAAATTGTTCTAGAATGTACAAACAAAGCGCTTTCATATGATACCCCATTGGACCATGCCCCCCGATAACCCCCCTTCAAGTTCTGACCAAACTCCTTAATTTTCGTGTAATATTTAACTGCTATTTATTAATATGGATTATTTCTGATTTTTTTCCTACATGTCTTAAAGATAGATAAGGGTAACTTATTGCATATAATGTATTGCTAAAATTTAAATAAAAACTCTATGAGAATTTGAAAATGAAGTGCTTTTATATGATACCCTATTCTGTCATATCCTTCCGATACCCCCCTTCAATTTCTGACGAATTTTTTTAATTCTCGTGTAATATTTAACTACTTTTTATTTCTATTAATATTTTTTAATTTTTTTATCTATTTATTTTAAGATAGAGTGGCGTACGGGACCTATTGCATATTTCTTGTTATAACTTAAAAAAAATATTTGGGGTAAAATTTAAACATAAATTGTATTAGAATGTGCAAAGGAAACGTTTTAATATGATATCCTACTCGACCGTGCCCCCTCCCCAAAACCCCCCTTCAATTACTGACCAAACTCCTTAATATTCGTGTAATATTCAACTGCTATTTATTAGTATGGATAATTTCTGATTTTTTTATCTGTCTATTAAATTGTACGTTTTCATCTAAAATTTTGCGAAAAAGTTAAGATTTCACAACGAAATTTCCACTTTTTTACAAAAAAAAAATCGGTATTACTGGTGAGCATGTCAAGAAGAAAACTAAATTTATATAAGAAATTCACAAATTTTCAAGTTTAGAGAGGAAGTTTTTAACAAAAAAAGAAAACGCAAAATGTTGAATCAAGGAAACAGAATATTTACAAAAAAATAGAATTTCTAGAAAAAAGTGTCGAAAATTGAAAATTTCTAAACCAAAATCGGGGTGATTATTATTCTATAACATATCTGCAATCCAGTTTAGAAATATTTAAATGTTTAAGTAATGAAATTTGACAATGTTCTAAAACGTTTTTTGAAATGTTAAATAAAATTAATAATCATGTTTCCGATCAGTAAGAGTCTACCCTGAAGAACAAAGTTAAAATTTTAGGAAAAATTAAAATAGTTAGAACTCAAAAATAAGTGAAAAATCCCACTTGCATAAAGCAGTCGTATGGATTGGGCTTAGGAATGGTGGAAATAAAACACAACTGTCTTTGTCCATTCTTAAATACCATCGAGTATTAACATGGGGTTCCTTTGGGATCCACCAGTTTTATAGTCAACTGATACCCTTTAACTTGTCGCGGAATATCCCTGTAATGAAAACAATTGGCCACGTGCACTTCCAAGGACCCCAGATCGGGTAAATGTTTCGTTATCTGTCCCACATTTATCAACCTCGCCGGAATGTTGGACACGACCAACTCTTGCAAATTTCCCTAGTTGTCCGAATATCTTCCAATTGAAATCCTCGATCAGATTGCCCGCCAAATTCAAAGTCTCCAAAAATTCGAGCTTTTGGAAAGCGTCTGAAACAGAGATAGTTGCATATTTGGGTACCAAGGTGTACAAAAAGTTTTCGCGCCTGGTGTGGTGTTGTAATTTTTTGACATGTTCACGTGGATGTTCTTTAGTTGATCGGCATCGTAATTATTGGTTATGTTTTGCTGTCAACGTCTTTCACTAATACATACCTAAGGCTGCGTTTAGATTAAACCCTTTATTCCGTACATTTCTCTCTGACATAAATGTCTGCTCTCCTGATAGTGCGTTTAGACTAGACACTTTGTTACGTACATTTCTCTCTGGCGTAAGTGTCTGATATCCTGAGAGTGCGTTTAGACTAAACACTTTGTTACGTACATTTCTCTCTGACATATAATATATTTCTCTCTGACATAAGTGTTAGTTACCCTGGGAGAAGCTATCCGGCTCCCAGCTCTGTAGATAGGTCTCCGAAAGCTTCCCTCAAGATAGTTGACACTTATGTCAGAAAGAAATGTACGGAATAAAGTGTCTAGTATAAACGCACCCTGAGAAAAGCAATCCGAGAGTTATCTACACAGCTGGGAAGGGATAGATTCTCTCATAATAGTTGACACTTATGTCAGAGAGAAAATATATTTTGTGTCAGAGAGAAATGTATGACAAAGTATCTAGTGTAAAAGCATCGTAAGATTTACCTTATTTCAAAGTTAAATGTCAATATGAAGTGTACTGATTAAGTTAAGTATAAAAATGCTTTGGGGGATTCTATAAGAGATTGTCAATCCTTAACAGAACTTCATGGTGAACTCTTATTGGTCGGAAACATTATGTTTATCAAACTGGGTCTTAGAAATGTTAAATAAAATTAATAAACCTTAGCAGAACGTTACTGAAAATATGAAATTGGGGAAGGAGTAACTGGCGAAGAGACAACCTAATAAAACATGAATGAAAATGATACTACTTCTTAAAGAAGATACAGAAAAATATCTAAAGAACATACGTTAACATATTAACAAAAACTACAGCAACTACTTTTTGTACACACGATATATTATGTATTAGGACATAAATAGTGGCAAACAAACATAAGAAAAGACCCCTACAGTAGGGAAAAACAGAGCAAAAATGGGAAATGCAAACAAAAAAGTAGGGGAACAAAGTGGCAATGGGGAGAACTTGGATCAGAACTGGAGGCAAAAAAAAACATAAATTTTTTCACAGACGATAGACATAGACATAGACAACGAGTCGAAAGATACTCACATTTCTGTATGGTTATGTTCCCGTGATTTCTAAGACTCAAATGGACGATCTTCTTAACGTGATCGAAAGCGTCAACGTCTATAAACGACAGGGACGCCGTCGTCGATGGCCAAATCCTCCAATTCTCCTAAGACCCTCCACCAAGAAATCCCTGTTAAGTCTAGGCACCGTGTACAGTCGCTGTATCGAGATTTTTTTTAAGCTTTTCGACGTCGCGAACGTGTCTTGATCGAACTCCACCTCGTGATAGAACTGGGAAGCTTCGATGACGAAATCGTGCATATAGGGAAAAAGTTGGAAGAATTCACTGGTCATCCTTGGCGCCGATGTCACGTCTTTTAAAGTGAACGATTGAAGTTGGGTAAATTGAGACTAGCGGCGTGTAGTCGTCGTTGTCTATGGCGGCGTGAGAGATGACGATCGAGGCGACGGTATGAGGGGATGTGTAGGAAATTAGACTTAGGTCTAGTTCGTTGGGTGGTCGAATTATCGTCGAGGATAGAAAGGAGGCTGCATGGCCGTCGATTAAGACGGATGCGTAAACTTGGGATTGTTATGGCGCAGAGTATGATGGTTGGTAGCAACATGTTCGGGGAGCTGTAAGAGAAAATCATTTAATAAACCAAATTGCAACATTAATAAAGTAAAAAGGTCGTGAAATGCCCTAGTCGGGATCTATATTAACAACAAACGTAGACCTCAAACTACAACTACTGTCAGCGTTGGGCGTAATCACTATTATTTTTAATCCATTGGTACCATTGAACTAAAATTTTGGTATTTTGTTTGTAAACATATCTCTTTTCTATAAATATTTTCATGGGAAATGCTCGCAGGAACCAATAGGATTGATTCCTCCAAGGGTAAGATTTTTAAGGCATACAAGACAGTCAGAGACAGCAAATTCTTGTGCGGTCCAACTTGACACAGTGGAGACTCTTTTTTTTATAGAACTTCTAAGCTATGCAGTTCGTTACCGAACAGAATTTATCCCAGAAATTACAACCTATCCTTCATTTTTTAAATTTTGGATGAACGGACTTGTCCTTGGATATCTTCAAAAACTGAAATCCGAAACTTGTTCCCTGAAACCAAGAAAGATTAAAAAACACAACAGACAGGTTGCTCTAACGCGTTTCGATAGCCAAGCTATCATCTTCAGAGTATCTCTCAAAGGTTGCTCTAACGTATCTCTCTGAAGATGACAGCTTGGTTATCGAAACGTGTTAAAGCAACCTCTGTTGTGTTTTTTAATCTTTCTTGATTTCAGGGGAGGCGATTCATCGCCATCTGTCCTATTCGCGGTGCTCTGAAGGCTGAATGGGGTTGCCCTTCGCAAGGGAATTGAACTTAAAAAAACTCAGATTTTTTTTAACTCAGCCCTAAAAAAATAGTAAATTTTCAATATTTCATTCAAAATTATGGCATAATCTTAAAATGTCAAGTTTTTTCCTGAAAGTTTGCAACTGTTAATGTTATCTTAAAATAGGTTTTTTAAATTTTTTTATCCCCAAAAGGTTTTTTAAATACAAATCTTGTCCCCTGAAACCAAGAAAGATGAAAAAATACAACAGAGGTTGGTCTTAAGCGTTTCGATAGCTAAGGTAGCGTTAGAGCAACCTTTGTTGTGTTTTTTAATTTCTCTTGGTTTCAGGGGACAAGATTTGTATTTCGATTTTTGAAGATAACCAAGAACCAGTCCGCTCCACCAAAACAAAAAAAATTTTTAACTGAAAATTTCAAAATGTTCTAAACTTTTTTATACTCCCAGGTCTTTCCTCATATCCTTAAGATAAGAATTAAGAAGCTATACACAAATAAAAACCAATTAATTATTAGAAAAATAATTTTGTTTTTTACAGGTACAATTGGTCGATTTTCGATCACAAGCAATGATAGTCATCTAATTTTTTTAAATTTAATATGGGCAACGAACAGATCGTCCTTAATACAAAAATAACTATTGACTTCTTATTAAAACTTAAAAAATATTTGAGTTAATTGTATTAGAATGTACAAAAGAAGCGCTTTTATATGATACCCCATTTGACCATGCTCCCCGATAACCCCCATTTAATTTTTGACTAAATTTCCTAATTTTTACGTGAAATTTAACTGATTTTTATTAGTATAAATATTTTTTGATATTTTTACTTATATACCTTGGAGATAGAGTGACGTAATGGTAACTTATCGCATATTTCTTATTATAACTCAAAAAATATTTTAGTTAAAATTAAAGCATAAATTGTATTAGAATGTACTAACGAAGCACTTTCATATGACACCCCATTCGACCATGCCCCCCTATAACCCCCCATCAATTTTTGACTAACTTCGTTAATTTTTAAGTGAAATTTAACTGATTTTAATTAGTATAAATATTTTCCGATTTTTATATTTATATCCTATGGAGATAGAGTGACGTAAGGGTAACTTATCGCATATTTCTTATTATAACTCAAAAAATATTTGAGTTAAAATTTTAACATAAATTGTATTAGAATATACAATCCAAGCGCTTTAATATGATACCTCATTCAACCATGCCCCCAATAACCCCCCATCAATTTTTGACTAAATTCGGTAATTTTTACGTGAAGTTTACCTGATTTTTATTAGTGTAAATATTTTTTGATTTTAATATTTATAAACTTTGGAGATAGAGTGACATAAGGGTAACTTATCGCGTATTTCTTAATATAACTTAAAAAATATTTGAGTTAAAATTCAAGCATAAATTGTATTAGAATGTACTAACGAAGCACTTTTATATGACACCCCATTTGACCATGCCCCCCTATAACCCCCCATCAATTTTTGACTAAATTCGTTAATTTTTACGTGAAGTTTAACTGATTTTTATTAGTATAAATAATTTTTGATTTTAATACTTATATACTTTGGAGATAGAGTGACGTAAGGGTAACTTATCGCATATTTCTTAATATAACTTAAAAAATATTTGAGTTAAAATTCAAGCATAAATTGTATTAGAATGTACTAACGAAGCACTTTCATATGACACCCCATTCGACCATGCCCCCTCATAACCCCCCATCAATTTTTGACTAAATTCGTTAATTTTTACGTGAAGTTTAACTGATTTTTATTAGCATAAATATTTTTCGATTTTTATACTTATATACTTTGGAGATAGAGTGACGTAAGGGTAACTTATCGTATATTTTTTATTATAACTTAAAAAATATTTGAGTTAAAATTTAAGCATAAATTGCATTAGAATGTACAAACGAAGCGCTTTCATATGTTACCCCATTCGACCATGCCCCCCTATAACCCCTCATTAATTTTTGACTAAATTTGTTAATTTTTACGTGAAGTTTAACTGATTTTTATTGGTATAAATATTTTCTGATTTTTATACTTATATATTTTCGAGATAAAGTGACGTAAGTGTAACTTATCGCATATTTCTCGTTATAATTCAAAAAATATTTGAGTTAAAATTAAAGCATAAATTGTATTAGAATGTACAACGAAGCGTTCGGGTTGGTCTAAAGCGTTTTGATAGCTAAGCTAGAGTTAGAGCAACCTTTGTGGTGTTTTTTAATCTTTCTTGGTTTCAGGGGACAAGATTTGTATTTCGATTTTTGAAGATAACCAAGAACCAGTCCGCTCCACCAAAACAAAAAAGGTTTTTAACTGAAAATTTCGAAATGTTCTACACTTTTTCATACTTCCACGTCTTTCCTCATATCCTTAAGATAAGATTTAAGAAGCTACACACAAATAAAAACCAATTAATTATGTGAAAAATAATTTTGTTTTTTACAGGTACAATTGGTCGATTTTCGATCACAAGCAATCATAGTCATCTAATTTTTTTTTAATTTAATATAGGCAACGAACAGTTCGACCTTAATACAAAAATAACTATTGACTTCTTATTAAAACTTAAAAAATATTTTAGTTAATTGTATTAGAATGTACAAAAGAAGCGCTTTTATGTGATACCCCATTTGACCATGCTCCCCGATAACCCCCATTTAATTTTTGACTAAATTTCTTAATTTTTACGTGAAATTTAACTGATTTTTATTAGTATAAATATTTTTTGATATTTTTACTTATATACCTTGGAGATAGAATGACGTAATGGTAACCTATCGCATATTTCTTATTATCACTCAAAAAATATTTCAGTTAAAATTAAAGCATAAATTGTATTAGAATGTACTAACGAAGCACTTTCATATGACACCCCATTCGACCATGCCCCCCTATAACCCCCCATCAATTTTTGACTAAATTCGTTAATTTTTACTGAAGTTTAACTGATTTTTATTAGCATCAATATTTTTCGATTTTTATACTTATATACTTTGGAGATAGAGTGACATAAGGGTAACTTATCGTATATTTCTTATTATAACTCAAAAAATATTTAAGTTAAAATTTAAGCATTAATTGTATTAGAATGTACAAACAAAGCGCTTTCATATAATACCCCATTCGACCATGCCCCCCTATAACCCCCCATTAATTTTTGACTAAATTCGTTAATTTTTACGTGAAGTTTAACTGATTTTTATTAGTATAAATATTTTCCGATTTTTATACTTATATACTTTGGAGATAGAGTGACTTAAGGGTAACTTATCGCCTATTTCTTATTATAACTCAAAAAATATTTGAGTTAAAATTTAAGCATAAATTGTATTATAATGTACTAACGAAGCGCTTTCATATGATACTCCATTCGACCATGCTCCCCTATAACCCCCCATTAATTTTTAACTAAATTCGTTAATTTTTACGTGAAGTTTAACTGATTTTTATTAGTATAAATATTTTCCGATTTTTATACTTATATACTTTGGAGATAGAGTGGGTAACTTATCGCATATTTCTTATTATAACTCAAAAAATATTTCAGTTAAAATTTAAGCATAAATTGTATTAGAATGTACAAACAAAGCGCTTTCATATGATACCCCATTCGACCATGCCCCCCTATAACCCCCCATTAATTTTTGACTAAATTCGTTAATTTTTACGTGAAGTTTAACTGATTTTTATTAGTATAAATATTTTTTGATTTTAATACTTATATACTTTGGAGATAGAGTGACGTAAGGGTAACTTATCGCATATTTCTTAATATAACTTAAAAAATATTTGAGTTAAAATTCAAGCATAAATTGTATTAGAATGTACAAACGAAGCGCTTTCATATGATATCCCATTCGACTATGCCCCCCTATAACCCCCCATTAATTTTTGACTAAATTCTTTAATTTTTACGTGAAGTTTAACTGATTTTTATTGGTATAAATATTTTCTGATTTTTATACTTATATATTTTGGAGATAGAGTGACGTAAGTGTAACTTATGGCATATTTCTCATTATAATTCAAAAAATATTTCAGTTAAAATTAAAGCATAAATTGTACTAGAATGTACAACGAAGCGCTCGGGTTGGTCTAAAGCGTTTCGATAGCTAAGCTAGTTAGAACAACCTTTGTTGTGTTTTTTAATCTTTCTTGGTTTCAGGGGACAAGATTTATATTTCGATTTTTGAAGATAACCAAGAACCAGTCCGCTCCACCAAAACAAAAAAGATTTTTAACTGAAAATTTCGAAATGTTCTACATTTTTTCATACTCTCACGTTTTTCCTCATATTCTTAAGATAAGATTCAAGAAGCTACACACAAATAAAAACCAGTTAATTATGTGAAAAATAATTTTGTTTTTTACAGGTACAATTGGTCGATTTTCGATCACAAGCAATGGTAGTCATCTAATTTTTTTTAAATTTAATATGGGCAACAAACAGATCGTCCTTAATAGAAAAATAACTATTGACTAACACAGTTACTACTATATTAAATTTTTACCTACCAGGTAATTAAATAATTTTATTTTTTCACTGTTTGTGGCACTAGTTTCTTGACAACAACATTATTCAATTAGAGAAAGAAATAGAGGACAATTTAGAAGGTTGCCGAATATTTGACTTTTAACCTTTAAGATAACGAAACAGGGTTACAGATCTAAAACAGATGTTCCAATAATCGGACAAAAATTAAATTATACCGAGCACTTAAGAAATACTTGGCTCTTGGCTTAAATTTCGATCTGAAGCTCGAAATTTCGTGTTACAATGTTTTCTTAAACAATTATCGAGTTTTTCTTTAAAGTAGCAATCTTTGAACAGAATTTCGAATTAAGTTAATAGTTTTTAAATTTAGAAATTCGAAAATTGAAATACGAATCTTGTCCCTTGAAACCGAGAAAATTAAAAAACAGAACAAAAGTTGGTAGAGCAACTTTGTTGTGTTTTTTAATCTTTCCTGGTTTCAAAGGACAAAATTTGTATTTATTTCAATTTTTGAAGGTCCGTTGCACCAAAATTAGAAATTCGATTTTTATTTTGGAAATTCCGAATTGCTTTCCACATTTCTATATTTTTAAAGTTTCCTAGTATTGGAGCAACGAGAAAAATTACATTGTTTTGTTTTATTGGCGCCCAACTTGGGGCCCCAAAGTTCGAATTTCGTGTTATAAAGTTTTTTAAACAAATATGGAGTTTTTTTTAAAAGTGGCAATTTTTGAACAGAATTTCGAACGAAATTCAAAATTTTTAAATTTACAAATTCCAAAATTGAAATACAATCTCGTCCTCTGAAACCAAGAAAGATTAAAAAACATAACAAAGGTTGGTAGAGCAACCTTTGTTGCGTTTTTTAATCTTTCTTGGTTTCAGAGGACGAGATTGTATTTCAATTTTTGAAGATAATAAAGAACCAGTTCACAAAATTAGAAATATGAATTTTTTTCGGAAATTCTAAAATGCTTTCCAAATTTCGACACCTTTAAAGTTTCCTAGTTTTAAAGCAACGAGAAAAATTACATTGTTTCGTTTTATTGGCGCCCCAGTTTGGGGCCCCAAAGTTCGAATTTCGTGTTATAACATTTTTTAAACAAATATCGAACTTTTCTTAAAAGTGGCAATTTTTGAACAGAATTTCGAACGAAATTAAATATTTTTAAATTTAGAAATTCCAAAATTGAAATACAAATCTTGTCCCCCTGAAACCAAGAAAGATTAAAAAACATAACAAAGGTTGGTAGAGCAACCTTTGTTGCGTTTTTTAATCTTTCTTGGTTTCAGAGGACGAGATTTGTATTTCAATTTTTGAAGATAATAAAGGACCAGTTCACAAAATTAGAAATATCGAATTTTTTTCGGAAATTCCGAGTAGAATTTCCAAACTTCCGACACTTTTAAAGTCTCCTAGTATAAGAAGCAACGAGAAAAAATTACATCGTTTTGTTTTATTGGCGCCCAGTTTGGGGCCCCAAAGTTCGAATTTCGTGTTATAACGTTTTTTAAACAAATATCGAGTTTTTCTTAAAAGTAGCAATTTTTGAACAGAATTTCGAACGAAATTCAAAATTTTTAAATTTAGAAATTCCAAAATTGAAATACAAATCTTTCTTGGTTTCAGAGGACGAGATTTGTATTTCAATTTTTGAAGATAATAAAGTACCAGTCCGCAAAATTAGAAATTCGAATTTTTTTCGAAAATTCCGAGTTTATTCCCAAATTTCGACACTTTTTAAAGTTTTCCTAGTATTAAAGCAACGAGAAAAATTACATTCTCTTGTATTTATTGGCGCCCAGTTTGGGGCCCCTAATTGTCAAAAAGCTTTTACCTGGCGTTGCTCAAATATTTTAGTAATTTGCTTTAGACGAGATGCAAATGAAAAATGAGGACACACTTTAATCAATAACAACTATAATTTGGAACATTAAATGAATTAGCAGCGGCGCCCCTTAGAGTTCGTGACAACGACTTTGATTTTCGCATCGGAGGATTTGTAACTGCCGCAGTTCTTCGTCCTTATGGAGATCTTGAGTAAACTTCCTCCTAAAGTTTTATCAATCGTCGGAATGTGTATCAATTCCGGTTCGATTATATCAGACATCTCCAAGTCTTCCAATTGGTTGGCCCCCCTCAATAGATCCCAGGTAAAATTCTGAATAGGATTACCAAGCAACGACAACGTTGTGAGCCTTGCCAAATTTTTAAACGTACCTATACACCAAACCACCGATTAAACAGCGATAAAATTCGGTACAACTCGGTAACACTCACCTGGTAAAATCTCCTGTATATGATCGTCTTCCAAGTTCAGATTCTTCAACATTTTCAATTCGTCAAAAGCGTCGGCGTCGATGTGTTCTACGGTGCTGTTGGTGATGTCCAAAGTTTCGAGTTCGTTGAGGCCTTTCAGGGTGGCTTTGTTGAGTCGAAACAGCGTGCTCACCCAGTCTAATTTCAATTTTTTTAGTTTGGAAGCTTTCGAGAACGCGTCCTCTTCGAATTCCGCGCTGTACGTGTACAAGGGGGCTTTGATGATGAAGGTGCGTAAGTGGGGGCAATTTTCGAAGAATTCTTTTTTAAATCGGGGTATTCCGGCCACTCGGACGAAGATGATTTCGTTGACTTTGCTGGCCCAGTAGTTGTCCTTGCAAAGGGTGGATAGGTCCTTGTCTACGATGACGACGTCATTGAGGATTAAATTTATTAGAGATGCATTAAGAGACTGTATTTCTTTGGTGAGGTTTAGTTGTTTGTGTGGTAGGATCCTCGTTACGTCATTGATTGTGATTTTTGACTGTGTGACGTTGAAGAAGGTGCAATTTGAAGCTTTAATTGTAAATAGTAGCGTTAGCAGCAATAATCCTGATTTTATCAACATGCTCGTACTAAAAAAAAAAGAACAATTTTATTATGTTAATGTTTTTTTTGTGGAACAAACTGGTCCTTGGTTTAACTTACTTGGCATAGGTTCAACTTACTTGTCAATTGAAACTTTCGTTGACGAAGACAATTTTACGTATTTTCGGGAATGTGAGTGACGAGAGTGAGTGTCGATTAATTTTTTTAATTTCTGGGGGACGTATCACGTGGGTATTATCCGATGATTAACCTCGGGGGTCACGGTTTCGCTTCCAAAATCGCCGATAGCGGCATTGTTTACGTTACTCGCGAATCCTTGTTGATATTATTACGAGAAGTTGGTCCATTCATCACTTCCTTTTAAAGATAATTCATGAGCAACCTTGACGTTTTAAAATTTGATTCAGCATGAATTTTGCCGGCGCTGAATGAAGTTGGCGTTTTATTGGGAATGTAGGCAACACACACATGCACTAACTCTTGACTTAGGTCATGTTAAAAATGCGATATATGGTCTAAGGATCTTTGAAATATCAGCGATCAGGGGTTTCACATTTTATTTAACGAATCCATTCCATTAGGGGGAGCGCATATATTTATCTCCAAGTCTTGTTAAATGTATATCCTGGAACACAGTGATATACGAATTCTCGATATTTCTGAAGGATGATTTGAAGATGCACATTTCTCAAAATTTCAAATTCAATCTTGTAACCTTAAATTTTTTATAGTTTTCTAATGTTTGTTGAAATTTCCAATTTTTTCTCGAAATGTATAGTTTTCCAAAAAACCGAACAAAGCAAAATAGTAATTTTTAAATATTTCCATTATTCGTATTAATAAAACTGTTATTTTCTAATTTTTAGTTTTCACTTCTGTCGGCACTCCGGACGACTGCCTATTTTTTCATGACTATTAAACTTTATTAACGATTAAAAAGCAATAGATATCAAAATTCCACAATGTTTCGATAAATATTTGCTAACACCAGATCTATTTTTTTAGCACAAAAGCACAAAAATTAGCAAAATTTACTTTTCTATTCGCAAGGGAAACTAAGTTTCTCTTTTTTTCATGGAGGACGTAACACTAATTTGTACCCTTATCATATAAGTAAACTGCGATGTTATCTTAATCAACTAATTAAGTGATTGGGCCTCGTACAATGCAAACGATCCAAATTAAGTGTGTTTTTGCATCTCGACTGCCTATTAGCTAATAATTCGCATTTTTTATCCAATTACTTCAACTAACCAAGTCAATTGATGAGTCGGTTAGTCATCATCTTAAAATACGATATATAAATATCAACACAATTCTGGAAGTGGATCCCTGACCTTTTTCATTGTGAGATAATACGTAATATTGTGTTCGTGCCTATTTTAAATCGAGATCTGTACATAAAAATCGACCGTGTTTAAAAACTCGTGTTGTGGTTGTGACATTATGACAGTAAATTAATCTAGCCAACGTTATAAGTCTATTTTTAAAAGGCACGATTCAGTATCACCTGTGAAGCTTAGAGAAACATCAGGCAAGTACACCATTCGATCACAACAATACAATAATTAATCTCTTACAGAATTAAAATGCTTCCAAAAAGTACCCTCCTGCTTTTCGCGAGCGCTTTAATCACGCAAAGTTTCTGCCAGGAGCCCATGATAGAAATGGACTCTGTCATCTACAGACCCGATAAAAAAGTGGTTAACCTCACCGAAATCCTGCAGGAAAAAAATTCGAAAATCGAAAGCTTGGTGGTCGCCAATCTGACACTGGCCGATCACGACTTGAGTTACTTTTGTCAAAAGGGCTCCAGCGTCGAATCGTTGAGACATTTATTTTTCGACAGCGTCGGAGCCATACCTCGGTTACGGAAGGATTTTTTCAAAAATTGCTCGTCTTTGACCGATTTTAAGATAAGAGCACCTAAGGACGTCCATTCGGCTGAATTGTACGAGAACACGTTCGAGGACACGCAACTGACGGAGTTGGCTTACCAAAGAATGCCGCTGATTTTTATCCTGTCAAAGCAGTTCACCAGGGGCTTAAAGCATTTGCAAAAATTGTGGCTCGCCGACGGGTATTTGACGCGTATCGAGCTCGGGGCTTTCGAAGGGATGAATCACCTACAGGTTCTCAATTTGGAAGATAACGATATAACGGTTCTACAACCAGGTAAGAGTTTTATTTGTATTTTTTTTTAAATTGATTAAAATCACATTAAACTTTAGTTTAGTAAGGAAGTAGGTAGTGTGGAGATAGCTTCGGAATTAGACTTTAAAACTGTCAACATACGATGGCGCCAATGTTTGTTTCTCACGCGGTGAGTTCCGGGTTCAATCCCCGTTGCCGATCACGCATTTTTAATTCTATGACACGTCTTACGTATAGCTACGTACTCTATTAGCATTAGAGCATGTTGGTGACGCTACATTGACGTAATGGTGATACGAAACCATTATCAAAAACCACTCAACGCGCCTAAAGTTTTATAAAAAGAATGTTCAAATATGTGAAGTTTTCGAGAAAAATTCGACGTTCGATTTTAAAATTGAAGTTTAAGAAATAAACAGTTCAAGTTTAAACTGAATGGGCCTGATGGTGACGCAAAACCGTAAGATTTTATCACATCAAAAATTACTCAACGAGCCGAAAGAAGTTTTATAAAAATAATGCTTAAAAAAGTCGAATTTTCGGGATAAATTCGATGTACGATTTTAAAGTTGAAGTTTTAGAAATAATCAGTTCAAGTTTAAACTGAAAAGGCGACGCTAAATTGTAAAATATTTCCCTCTCTAACGAAAATTAACCACTCTTTTTTTTAATACTGTTACGCGCTTATCGGTTCAAGTTGTAAATTGAATAATACCCACTTTATTTTCAAACTCAACTCGGATCACTACAACTGAATAATTAACTGACTTATTGACTTCCAACTGCTAACTCACTACTTAACTACACCGACTCTAACTTACTCGATGGAAAGCTGACCGCCTTATATAGTTTTGGCTCCCGGCTTCTAGAACTTTTCGGCAGATAAGGCTTATCGTTTGCCGAAATTTCTGGAACGCTTATCTGCCGTTTGTTTCGTTATCGCGGCCACTTTCCCCTTATCAGATCCTTCTAGAAACTATTTTTATTTACTAAATTCTACAATTCTATTCTAAATTCTATTCCATCTATTTACATTGCGTTACAGTATGAATTATTTCTGATTTTTTTTCCCAGCATGTCTTAAAAATAGAGTGGTGTAAGGTAACTCATTTCATATTTCTTATTATAACTCAAAAAATATTTGGGGTAAAATTTAAACAAAAACTGTTCTAGAATGTGCAAACAAAGCGCTTTCATATGACATCCCATTCGACCATGCTCCCCGATAACCCCCTTTCAATTTCTGACCAAATTTATTAATTTGCGTAAGATATTTATTTAAGTATTTTTTATTTGTATGAATATTTTTTTGATTTTTTACCCACATATCTTGAAGATAGAGTGGCGTACGAATAACCTATTGCATATTTCTTATTTTAACCCAAAAAATATTTTAGCTTAAATTTAAAAATAAACTGTATTAGAATGTGCAAAAGAAACGCTTTCATATGATATCCTACTCGACCGTGCCCCTCCATAACCCCCCTTTAATTACTGACCAAACTCCTTAATTTTTGTGTAATATTTAATTGCTATGTATTAGTATGGATAATTTCTGATTTTTTTTATCTACATATTTTAAAAATAGAGTAGCCTAAGGGTAACTTATTTTATATTTTTTATTATAACTCCAAAAATATTTCGGGTAAAATTTAAACTATCTAAATGTTTGTTTCGTTATCGCGGCCGCTTTCCCCTTATCAGATCTTTCTAGAAACTTTTCTTACGTACTAAATTCTACAATTCTATTCTAAATTCTATTCTATCTATTTACATTGCGCTACAATACGTTCTTTAATCGTTGTTTTTGAAATGAACATTTCGTTAGGCGGGTTGACAATTTTAGATAGAGGGGAAACTTATGATTTCGCGTTACCATCACCCTAATTTGAACTACCGACATGCTCTAATGTAGTATGAAGGCAATGAGTAAGGGCGCGTTTAGATTAAATTAAACACGTACATTTCTCTCTGACATAAGTGTCGCTTATCCTGAGATAAGCTATCCGGAGACTTATCTGGGAGGAGATAACTTCTCTCAGGATAGCTGACATATGTCAGAGAGATTTTATGTTAGAGAGAAATATACGGAATAAAGGGTCTAATGTAAACAGACCATAAGACGTATAATGAAATTAAAAATCGCGTCGACGACAGCGGGATTCGAACCCGCAACTTAACAGACCTATGAAACCGCCTTAACCACTGAGCCACGCGATCGTTCGGAAGATTACCAATTTTTAACTACATTTAAGCAGTTTTAACTTCTAACAGCAGTTCCCAGACTGCCTATTTTTTTTTCTTTTGCATATCTCGTAAAAATATATCCAAAATCTTGTAAAATTGTATCCAAAATCTTGTATAATTGTATCCAGAATTTTGTAAAATTATATCCAGAATTTTGTAAAATTATATCCAAAATCTTGTAAAATTGTGTTCAAAAATCAAAAAATGACTTCTTCGTTTGCAGGAACTTTCGAGGAATTGTTGGAGCTGCACGAGTTGTATTTTAAGGGCAACCATCTCATTCCGTATCATTTCTCCTGGGGGCTGTTCAGGGGGTTACCTGGATTACGCAAAATTACGCTTTCCGACGTACCGCCCGGAGCCGTAGAAGCGGGTCTCATCCGTTCGGTGCTTCCGTCCATAGAGCGAGTGGAAATAGACGTGGATAAATGCGATCATTATCGGGGTACTGCCATGACGCAACCCTTCACTCTAATAGTCAAAGATCGCTTCAATTTAGTTTGTTAGTCGAATAAAATAGTAAAAAATCTTGCCTCGAATTTTAATGACTACGTTATCGTACTCAATTCGTATATCTTCTCGTTATTTCTGATTGACATTAATATCAAAAGTCATTTTCTTAAATCCAACTCTTTGGAAATTTTCCCTTTTTCTAGAAATTTTGATTTTTTCACAAAATTCATTTACTTTCTTAAAATGGATTTTTTTCATTTAAATTTCAACCTTATTCTTCATGGTGGACTCAACCTCATATTGAGAAAGTAAACGAATTTTGAGAAAAAAAATGGGAAACCAAACAAAAAATATAGTAAATTCAAAGTTTATTTCATTATCAATAAAGATTAGATTTGTTTCCACACGATACAATCATCCAAACTATAAATATAAATTTGATCGAAGTTTGTTTCCGTTCAAATTCAAATTTACCAAGTGTTTTAGATTTTTAAAAATACCTGAAAATGCCAAAATGAGAATATTTTTACTAGGATGGGGACGTTTTAAAATATTTTTTTTCATTTTGGATTCTTATTGTCTTGAATTGCACTAAATTTATTTTAGCTTGCAAACTCCAAATTCAAAGATCAAAGTTCAAAATTCGAAATTCAAAATTCGAAATTCCATATTCGAAAATCAAAATTCGAAATTCAATATTCGAAATTCAAAATTTATTCAAAATTCCAAATTCGAAGTTATTTTAAGATTAGAAACTCGAAATTTAGAATTCGAAATCTGAATTTCCAATTCTGAAGTTCGAAATTCTTTCAAGATTGGAAATTCGAAATTCAGAATTCGAAATCTGAAATTCGAAATCTAAAATTCGAAAATCTTTCAAGATTAGAAATTCGAAATTCAAAATTCGAAGGTCCAGAGTTCGAAATTGGAAGTTTGAAATTTAAAATTCGAAATTTATTCAAAATTCGAAATTGGAAATTCGAAATTCGATATTCGAAATTCATTCAAACTATAAATATAAAATTGATCGAATTTATTTTTAAATATTTCCAATATTCTGACTTGTTTGCTAGTGTGGGTTTGAATTGCGACACTACATATTTCCTACTTTTAAGTTTTCGCTTCTGACGGCGGTCTCCAAGACTGTCTATTTTTTTTTACTCATTAATAATATTGGAAGAACCTTCATAAGAATTTCTAAAGCTTTGCAAATAGTCTCCGTTTACTCGAAGGTTAAGAAACTCTAATCTATGGAGACTTTTTTCTGTAGAAACTCCAAATTCTGCAAATCGTTACCAAGCAGTATTTTCCTAGAGAGTTACTTATCCGTTAGAAAAGTTGATTAAGACTTGAAAATTACTCGACATTAGCACTTACTACCAATTGCACGTTGAAAAAAGTAAGAGAAACGATTTTCTTAGAAAAAAGAGAGAAGGAGGGAAAAATGTTCCAAACGGGAGAACCTTCAAATAAAAGAAAACCTTGTAAAAAACAAAATCTTTTTTTATTTCATTTTTTGATAACAATCATGCATTCTAGCAAAGTCTCCTGTTGCGATCTAGTACAACACCTCTGATCTGTTTCACTCCTCTGACGAAGTCTCGATCGGAACAGTTTGGAATGTCAACGTAGATAGTTTTCAAAAATCTACTAACAGCAAATTTCCGGTTGTCGTTCAATACGCGTAAGTCTTGCTTATGAATGTACAATACGTCGAGATTGTTGACACCATATAGGATATTCCAAGCGAAATTCTGTATGGGATTCCTCCCCAAATTCAACGATTTTAAATTGATGAGATTCTTAAATACACCTGAAAATAGTTTCTTAAGTCTAGTACACATTCGTAGACAAAATCTCGCGACTGTCTATCGACAAATCGAAGATTTTTTCGAAATTCGAAATTTATTCAAAATTCGAAATTCTAAATTCTAAATCCTGAATTCGAAATTCTAAATTCTGAATTTAAAATTCGAAGATCGGAATTCGAAATTTATTCAATATTCGAAATTCTAAAATCGACAAATCGAAGATTTTGTCTGTAGACAGGTTAAACAAATCTCAAAATGGTTTAGGGATTTTGTCAAGCATCCTCATTTACGCAATTCAGTCAAATTAGTTATCGAGACATCGTAAAAAGTGAGACAATGACCTGTGAAATTGCTGCTTGTTCATAGGGAGTTATGGAACAAGTGATTTGTTTCCCATTTGTTGATAGACAATCGCAGAACTTTGTCTAGAGATGCGAGTTCCACAATTTTGTTGTAAGTGTTTTCTAGGCATTAAAATCCATTACATTTGACTCAAACTTACCTGGATCCAAATGGGTGATCTTGTTGTTATAAAAACTCAAATATTCCAACTGCCCCAACTCATCGAAAGCATTTGTGTCAATTATTCTTACGTTGCCCTTTTCCATGGAAAAATACACCAAATTCTTCAAACCGAAAGTGAAAACTTTAGTTATATGGTAGACGTTGTCGACGTTTTCCAGCTCGACCTGCCTTAACAGGCGAGCTCTTCCGAAGGCGCTTTCATGTAGACTCACCGAGGACCCCCTCGTTATGAACACCTGGAGGTTGCTGCAGCCGTCAAAGAAATGCATGCTGAAGATAGGCAGGGATTCAGCTTTGTCAAACTCGAGAAACTTCAAGGATCGCAAACCGGGGACATCTCTGCAGAAATTCGATAAATTTTCGTCTTGAACGGCGATGTTTTTAAACGACAGGTGGGATATCGCCCCCGCGGTTTGAAATTGTTCTTCCGAAGGTAAGTCCGTGAGAAGGTTGATTTTTTTATTCGTCAGAGGGATCGTAGTGTCTAAGTTGATGGTGTAACTCGACTGATCGTCTGTTGTGTTGGTGTCCTGATCGATGGGGGCTGGGGTGGTGGTGTAAGGTGTGAATCTATCAGGACATGGTTTGTTGATTAGATCGGTATAAGTTATGGTGAAACCGCTGTAACTCTTTGGTAAACCGATGGCGCTGTTGCAATCTCTAACACCTATTTCTATCTCTCCAGTTCTTGGTAACACTTTTTTAATTTCGTTCGTCTTCCGGAGTTCTTCCGCGGGGATGTTGTATAGGGAGAAGTGTCGAACGTTGTATAAACCGGTGAATGCGTCCCAAGAGAAATCGTTCAGTTTGTTTCCGTTCAAATTTAAACTTACCAAATATTTTAGATTTTTAAAAGTACCTGAAAATGCCAAAATGAGAATTTTTTTTTACTATGGGGACGTTTCAAAATATTCTTTTTCATTTTGGATTCTTATTGACTCGTCTTGAATTTCACTAAATTTATTTTAGCTTGCAAACTCCAAGTTCGAAGATCAAAGTTCAAAATTCGAAATTCGAATTTCCATATTCGAAAATCGAAATTCGATATTCGAAATTTATTCAAAATTCCAAATTCGAAATTTGAATTTCGAAATCTGAAATTCAAAATTCTTTCAAGATTAGAAATTCGAAATTCAGAATTCGAAGGTTTAAGTTCGAAATTCGAAGTTTGAAATTTAAAATTCGAAATTCGAAATTTGTAATTCGAAATTTGAAATCTGAATTTCGAAATCTGAAATTCGAAATTCTTTCAAGATTAGAAATTCGAAATTCAAAGGCAACGTTCGAAAATCGAAGTTTGACATCTAAAATTCGAAATGTATTCTAAATTCGAAATTCGATATTCGAAATTCATTCAAAATTCAAAATTTAAGATTTAAAATTCGAAATTCAAAATTCGATATTCAATTATTCGAAATTCGAAATTTATTCAAAATTCGAAAGCTGAAATTCGCAATTCTTTCAAGAATTAAAATTCGAAATCCGAAGTTTGACATTTAAAATTCGAAATGTATTCAAAATTCAAAATTCATGATTCGAAATTCGAAATTTAAAATTTGAAATTCAAGATTCAAAATTCGATATTTGAAATTCGAAATTTATTCAAAATTCCAAATTCGAAATTCTTTTAAGATTAAAAATTCGAAATTCAGAATTCGAAGGTCAAAATTCGAAATTGGAAATTCGATATTCGAAATCCATTCAAAATTTGAAATTCAAGATTCAAAATTCAAAATTCAAAATTCAAAATTCGAAATTCGATATACGATTATTTGAAATTCGAAATTTATTCAAAATTCGAAATTCGAGAACTGAAATTGGAAATTCTTGCAAGATTTGAAATTCTAAATTCAAAATTCGATGTTCAAAGTTTAAAATTCGAAGTTTGAAATTTAAAATTCGAAATTCGAAACTTGATATTCGAAATTCGAGATCCGAAATTCGAAATTCTTTCAAGATTTGAAATTCGAAAATCAAAATTCGATGTTCAAAGTTCAAAATTCGCAGTTCTAAATTTAAAATTCGAAATTCGAAATTCGAAATTCGAAAATCGAAATTCGAAAATCGAAATTCGAAAATCGAAATTCGAAACTCGAAATTCGATATTCGCAAGTCATTCAAAATTCAACTAAAATAAACTCAACTTTACTTTGTAAGCTAACATAAATTTAGTTTTGTTTTAAAATATTCTTGTGACAAACCTGGTTTGATATGCGATATGCGATTATTGGCAAGCGATAGTATCTGCAAATGCCGCAAATTGTCGAACGCGTCATCGTCTATCGCTTCCACGTATCCGCCTTCAAGTTTCAAATCCAATAAATTGGTCAAACCTTGAAACAAACGATTGGTTAACCTATAAAAGAACGGTAATTTCTCTATTTGCAAATTTTGCAAAGCAGCGGCGTAATCGAAAGCGTCTTCTTCGAATTCGACGGCTGCGCTATCATCTTCCGCTCTGATTATAAACGTGTGCAAGTTTTTTAAGTTGTTGAAAAACGTTTTGGTTATTCTAGGCGCTTGCGACACCTGATTGAACTCTAAATCGTTGAGATAACGCAGTCTGTACAATCCAGAGTAATCGGGGTCTTCTATTAATATGTTGTCTAGGATTAATGTGGTGACACTTCGGCCGGCTTCTTGATAGTTCAAGGTGGATAATCTGATGACTTTTTGATCTATCGATACGACGCCATAGTTTGTGGCCACCTTGGGACGTGTTGTTTGAGTGTGAACGGCGCTTAATATCGGTAGCAGGCAGAATATGTGTAGAATCGGGCGAATCATCTGAAAATCGTCGAAAATTACTTTAAAGGGCGCTATTATAAATTGAATTTCGAATTTTGAATCTCGAATTTTAAATTTCGAATATCGAATTTTGAGTTTCAAATTTTAAATGAATTTCAAATATCGAATTTCCAATTCAAATTTCGAATTTCCAATTTTGAATTTCGAATTTCCAATTTTGAGTTTAGAATTCCGTATTTTAAATGAATTTCAAATATCGAATTTCTAGTTTTGAATTTGGAATTTCGAATTTTGAATTTCGAATTTCCGATTTTGAATTTCGAATTCCGAATTTTAAGTGAACTTCAAATATCGAATTTCCAATTTCGAATTTGGAATTTGGAATTTCGAATTTTGAATTTCGAATTTCCAATTTTCAATTTTGAATGAATTTTAAATATCGAATTTCCAATTTCGAATTTGGAATTTCGATTTTTGAATTTCGAATTTCCAATTTTGAATTTCGAATTCCGAATTTTAAATGAGTTTTAAATATCGATTTTTCAATTTCATATTTGGAATTTCGAATTTTGAATTTGGAATTTCGAATTTCCAATTTTGAATTTCGAATTTTAAATGAATTTCGAATTTTGAATTTCGAATTTTCAATTTTGAATTTCGAATTTTAAATGAATTTCAAATATCGAATTTGCAATTTGGAATTTCGAATTTCCAATTTTGAATTTCGAATTCAGAATTTTAAATGAGTTTTAAATGTCGATTTTTCAATTTCATTTTTGGAATTTCGAATTTCGAATTTTGAATTTGGAATTTCGAATTTTGAATTTCGAATTTTAAATGAATTTCAAATATCGAATTTCGAATTTAGAATTTCGAATTTCTAACTTTGAATTTCGAATTCTGAATTTTAAATGAAATTCAAATATCGACTTTCCAATTTCGAATTTGGAATTTCGAATTTTTAATTTTGAACATCGAATTTCCAATTTTGAATTTCGAATTCCGAATTTTAAATGAAATTCCAATATCGAAATTCCAATTTCGAATTTGAAATTTCGAATTTTGAATTTCGAATTTGGAATTTCGAATTTGGAATTTCAAATTTGGAATTTCGAATTCAGAATTTTAAATGAGTTTCAAACGTCGATTTTTCAATTTCATATTTGGAATTTCGAATTTTGAATTTCGAATTTTAAATGAATTTTAAATATCGAACTTCGAATTTGGAATTTCGAATTTCTAACTTTGAATTTCGAATTCCGAATTTTAAATGAAATTCAAATATCGAATTTCCAATTTCGAATTTGGAATTTTAAATTTCCAATTTTGAATTTCGAATTTTAAATGAATTTCATATATCGAATTTCCAATTTTGAATTTGGAATTTCGAATTTTGAATTTCGAATTTCCAACTTTGAATTTCGAACCCCG